>CM045457.1:4563295-5163295 GCA_024666655.1 Dascyllus trimaculatus | reverse complement strand
ACAAGACGACCAGTTCAACAGTGGATGTAAACATTGGACCAACTGTGGATCAGATCTGGTCTGGTCACATGATGGAAACAGAACAGGAGTTTGGCAGCACACTAATGGAAACTAGTTTTTGCTGGTTGTGTGGATAACTGGTGGATGGAGGGAAGTTATAATCTAAACTTCATAGATCCCCTAGGGGATCCTTCTCTGCATTTGGCCCATCCTATTCATAGTTAACCTTAACTATACATACTAGGAGCAGTGGGGAGCAGTCAGGGGTTAAGGGCCTTGCTCAAGGGCCCACAGTGGTGGTGACTGGGTTTTTCTTGCTCTCACATCTCAACCTCTTGCCAATCCATAGACTTGAACCGGTGACCCACCAGCTATAAGTTTGCTTCATAAACCACTAGGCCACCACTGGCTCTAGTGATTCTGACAGGACGAATCATGACCTCAAGAGACGTGTCATATCTACCACTCTAGACTTTTCATTAAGTTGCCATGACATGAAAGGATCATCTTATAGACACGATTCACTCCATGTCACAATCTTTTTCTGATTAAGGAATATTTTAACATATGCAAAATGTAAAATCTGAGATTATACTTCCTGAATGAATTAAAACTCTGATCATTCCTGCAACATAATTTTCTGTAGAAACGTGTTGATACCAGATTAAACATCATCAGTCTGAGGATGACACGGAGCAAACAGAACCAGAACTGAACTCTAGCAGAGGAGAATGGAAAGACTCTCAACAAGCTCTTTTTGTGGACTGACCCGACTGGTGAAAATTTTTTTTTGTCTTTTTAATATTTCACATTCGATTTGTAAAATACATTGAATAAAGTGGAGCCGGCCATCTTCAACCATCATCAGGTCTCTAAGTGGAAAAGCAGCTTAACAAGTCAGACTTCAGCAGCAGGGAGTCAAATCGTTTCTGCAGATTTAAGGCTGAACCCAGCTCACAGAGGAGCTTCTGAATGTGATTAATTCATCTTTTCTTTGCCCGTCAGACTCCACCCAGCTCTGATCTCATCCAACCTCCTCCGACCTCCATCATCCCATCATCTCTTCCTCCTGACCTCCTCCAGCCTCCGGTTACCTCCTTCTGTCTCCACCTCCATCCATCAGCTGGTCCAGTCTCCCAACTCTGAAATCTCCTGCAGTAAGTACTTTTGTTTTTCATATTTGTGTGTCGGCCTTACATCTGCATCCACTCCACAGTATTGACAGTATTTAGGTGTTATTTGCTGCCTCTGTGCTGCTGCTTCTCACTGCTATATGTGGAGGTGAGACGTGTCAGCTGTGGGTGGAGCAGTGGGTGGGTTTTATTAAGACAGAGGAGGCCTGTATCCATCTGTCAGATAGACCTCTAACGTCTCTTTTAATAGCTCCATCATCAGATGCTGCCAGCAGCTCTAATTGGCAGAACGTGGGAGTTGATGGTATTAAAATGGCTGCCGTGCTGTTCACCTCCATGACTGCAGTCTGTCAGTTACATGAACATGGACGAGCGAGTGGGAGGAGAGAGAGGAGAGCGAGTTGAAGAGGTGTAGAGTTGGATTCACTCAGAGCTTCATTTTCTCTGTTTGCTATCACTGCTTTTAAATACAACAGCAGAGCAGCGCCAACACACCGGCGGAACCAATCTGCCACCAATTAGTGCAGCTATTAATGATTATTTCTGCACATCATTAGCTAATTTTTTGATTCCAGGTCAACTTAATGACGTCTATACTTCCCAGAGTCCAAAACTATTTGGATTTCTCAACCAGTTTTTGGAGCCAACTCAAGAAAAACAGACAAGATTCAGTTTACAGTGACATGCAAAAAGCACCAAGTCCTCAGATTTAGTGATGAAAGTTATTATAAAGGGCAAAATGCAAGATTTTAAACATAAATACGACATAAATACGCAGCAGACAAGCACCTGCTAGTAAAGACATCGAGAAAAATAGTTTCCTTAGTGAGTGAAGTTGTGTGCTGCATGGAATCAAAGCTCTGTTTAATGTTAGCGCGTGTGAGTTCCTCCCATTGAAACTGTTCCCTGTATAAACAGATAAAGACTGGCCTCCAACTCTGCCCTGAAACAATAAAAATCCTGATTTATGTGTTCATTCTTCACTGCCTGACCTCTGTATTACCAAGTAATAGTATTTTAGAATATAAAGGTTGATTTTCTATCATTATTCATTTTATAGTCAAAGGTGTTTTCCAGCACTAGAAAAAAATGTTGTCTCCATATGTTGTAGATATTTTAAGTTATTGGTTTATTTCCATACTTCTCTCCTCTCTGTTCTGTATAATTGTGAAAACACAGCCTGCAGTTCAACCAAAAAAGTCCAAGAATATTCGTCCATCATGGCTTCCTGTTTGCTACGAGTGGAGTTTTTTTGTTTGTTTGTTTTTTAGATTTTTACAGAATCTGGTGCAAATTGTTTATTTTTGACAATTTGAAAGTTGAAAAACTACAAATTCTGGTCTGTTTTTGAGACTTTCTGGTCTGATAAATAGTGTGATTTTGCAAATGACATGCCTATCACACCCGCCTGTTGGATCTGGGTTTTCAGATTTACCTAATTTATGTGGAATCATTTCATTTTAGCTCAGTGTGCTGTTTTGTGCATCACTTGTTTTGGTCTATAGTTGGTGCTGTAGTGACATCAGCTGCTTTGACAGGCTGCAGAGAGAACTTTGAAATTTAAAGTGACTCTTAAGATTTATCAGTTAATTTTATTGACTGGTGAACACATGAAAGTCACAGCAGCATTCATTCATGTGTCTTCATGACTCTAATAACCCAGTGGGTCTTCACTATTCTTAGTTTTTTGCAGCTTCTTGTTTGTTCTGTAAAACCTAGTTTATGCTGCGGGTTCATGAACATTCCTGCCTCCAGGGGGCGCCCGCAGGAACAATAACTTTCCAGTGCTGCTGAACAGAGTCCAGCTGAAGCTAACAGAGTCGCTGCTGTTCTGTCAGAAATGCCCTGCTCCTCCCGTGAGACGGTTGCCGTAGCGATCGTGTCTCGCCCTCCGATTGGCAGGAAATCAGAAGCGCCTGAAGGCAACATTCTGACCTCTGGAACTGCACATCACAGCTGCATGGACATGGACCCAAAGTATGTCTAATCGCTCTAAAGGAGGAAATCTGACAAGCAAGTCTGTGGCTAATGGTGGCGGCTGACTGATGATGCCTTCAGTCCACCACTTCCTGTGTAATCACATAAAGAGCTGGATGGATGAAACCACGCCGAGGATCTGATTCCTGCTGCAGCCAACATATGATCGGATTTATTTAATGGGTTTCACAGCAGTTCTATAATGAAATTTAGCTGCTGTTAGTGGAAGCTGGCCACTATGAGGTTTGTGTTCTATTAAATAGGATTTAGGTGACCGGTATTTAACCCAGCGTTCACACACCTTCACCCTGATTTACTGACATTTCTCTCCTTATCTTGCACAAATATCACGATTATTTTTAGTAAAAGTGAGGAAAGCTCGATGATTACAGCAGAGCTGAAGCGACATCAAACCAAGTGAAACATTCCAAATGTCATGTATTTGTGCTGCAAAACAGTCGTCTCCAGAGAAATGTAAGAGTGATCAAATGGATGCTGTCTTGGAGTTTAGGATGCCAGTGTGCCTTCATAATAGTAAAAACTATATATTTGGCACAACTGCCTGTGTGTCAGATGTGTCAGAAGGAGGCACAGTTTATTTATTTCATCAGGTTTCAGGCTGAGCGACTGGTTTTCCTCGTGAGGCTTGTCGGAGCCAAAATAAACCAGAGAGCAGGAGTGTGCACTTGTTTTCTGCTTGTATTCAACATGTAGCAGCCTATAAAATCAATCAACAGGCTGCGCTTTCTGCTGGAGAGGTGACTCTGGAGGGTTTGTGCTCCTTTCCAGTATTTTAACAAGACTAAGCGACAGAACGTGTTTCACGAAAGCACTCAGATGCAGACGGAGCTGAACAACATCAGTTTCACCAACGCTTCATTCTGTCACCTGGAAAAGTTGACGCAACGGAGGTGCAATCGAAAGCTCAACTCTGTCAGCTCTTCATTCAGAGTTTCTCTATGAGTGAACTGGAGGTGGAACGTCATGTCTGCTGTGTTTTCTTCTTGTTTCTATTCACAGAGCGACACATTCCTCCATAGGTGTTTACTGCTGATGTGAGGCTGTGATTGGCTTTAATTAGCCGGTTTCTCCTCCATGATGGATCATCTCCATAACAACACACTCAGTATATTCACCTGGGATTGTGCTTTTACAGCAGCTGGACCTGATGTTGACTTTTTCGTTCTCCAACACGTCGTTTAGATTCATGGACATCTTCAGTAGAAGCAGCTGAAGTTCTTTGAGGTTCTTGAAGGCGTTTTACCTTCATCCAGGAGGTTTCCTCAGTTTTAACTGTGTACTAAAGAGTCTCAGGTGTTTATTTAAGGTCTCAGGTTGAATTTTACTAATATGGCTCATTCCAGCTGCTGCATACTACAACAGATAGTGAATACTATACATTCCACAGCAGTTTGTGGTGCTGGAAAGTGGAAGTAAACAACGCGTCTGATGTGTTGCATCGACTTGCGCTTTAAAAATCCTGGAAAACTAGATGTAGCACCCGGACAACCACTCTATGTAGGACTCACCCGAGAATGGCGGGTGCTTGGGTTCGGTTTAACTGCAGGTGGATACCACGAAGGTGCACCTAATTTAAGGAATACACTCAACCAATGTTAAAACTAATAAATGGCCTATTTAATTACAATAAAACCCAGAGAATGTATACGTTTCGGCAGAAGATGAAAGGCCTGACATTTAATTAATGAATGAGCAAGTATTGTAACAACACAGGATACAAATAATAATTAGACCTCTCTAACTTAGTCTCAATAACTATTTATACCCCAGTGATTGATTCCCCTAAAACGTCTTAATTCAACAAAGAAAAGCCCCCTCTAAACCATTAGCTACCCCTTTAAATCAGGACTGATGAACCTTAGCTCTAAACCAAAATACATGTAGATTACCCGTCCAAACCAGCAAAATTAGTACAACAATAACACACACAGCGCTAACTGTTTTAGCTGTCTTAACGTTAAAGTTGGTGGGCCCACATACACACACACACACACACTTACAGTACCGCGGATCCGGAGCTTATGAACGGAGCGGGACAAAAAACCGTTGCAGGCCTGAGTGGATCTTTCAAAACATTGAGTGCGTTGAAATTCAGATATTGAGATCGGTGAGACTCACTGTCGAGATGCTTGTGAACGATGCAACGTATGACCAGCCAACGTTAGCCTAGCCCCGGCACGAAACAGCTCCCGTCCCCGCTCCCGGTCCACGGTCGGACCTCGACCTCCACCGCCTCGTAAACGGCGACTCTTCGCCAAACTCCACCGAGCCTCCCACTCGGGTTCACCGGATCCGTCCTGTCGCTCCGGTCCGACAAAAGCTCCGTTTCCCCGCTCCGCTCCGCGTCCGCACCAGCCAGCAAGAGACCCGCGCTCCTCTTCCTCCTCACGCTTGTCCTTCCGAGGTCAAGAGTACCACCCCCCTCACTTCCTAACGCCCAATCACATTTCAACCTTCGGCTGCATTTTTAAATCAACCAATGAAATGAATGAAACACCGGTTGGCGTAAACATACGTCAGAAATATTTCAACAAAGTCATATTTGTACGAACCCTTCGTTTAACAACACTGCACAATAGAGAAATATAAAATCTCTAAAAAATTATCTATCTACCAATTTGAAATACTAGAATACAGCAAAACGTCACCACACAAGATTATAAATAAACAATCGATCTAGTGACCTGTATCAATGTAGTAAGGGGTTTACATTAACCCTTAAGTTCAGTGACAATTTAACAATAACCCATAAAACCACCGGGCTACATAGAAAATGTGGACATTAATGATTTCTGGTTAAAGTGTGTCTGACAGCTGGAGGGACCAAAGTTGTCAGTGTTTTAAGTTCACTGTAAATATAACGTGGGTCTAAACAAGTATTTTATTAAAACAAGTCCAGCTGACTTGACTTTTATGTCTGTCTGTTGACTCAGCATAATACTGAACAAAACAGTTCATCTGCAACAGAATAAATATTCTATAGTAGAAAGCCTGAGAGCCTCACTGCTTTATATCCCATATTATTTTTATTGCTACCCGGTACCAATGTTTATGTTTTTCTTTTCCAGCCTGCTACCATAAAAGACCTTTTTGTTGGTTTTTCAGAGCACATGTTTTGCATTTGGTGTCTCATTGCACAGCACGAAGTCAAGACAAAGGACCATAACTTTAACTTTGACCATTTCACAAGTTATTTTCTTTAAAAAGTAAAAAGCAAAAAACTCAAAATGCACAGAAAACACCTGAAACACCTGTATTTACACACAACCCCATGATATTACCATCATCCACCTGACGTGTCCAACGTCAGCTGAAGCCAAAAAGAAAAAAAAACAATTCACCAGAATTCAGAAAATGAAAAAACTCTCAATTAGTGTCTCCACAGTGTTCAGACTAACAAACCTGCACCCATGTGTGTTAACATGCTAACATCAGCTACATGCTAAGTAAACATCAGCAGTTTGCAGGTATTTGGTCAGATTCACATTCTGAATTGCCCAATAGAGTCAAGCTGACAGGGGTGGGGGGCAGAGAGTTCCAGAGTCTGGGTGCAGAGCAGCTGAAGGCCTGGCAACCATAGTGGTCAGTTTGAAGGTGGGGACTGACAGAAGAGCAGCTGAGAAGGAGCGTAGAGCATGGGAGGGGTGTAGGCGTGGAGAAGCTCTGACAGGTTCTGGGGGGTCAGGTTATGGAGAGCTTTAAATGTGAGGAGAGGGACTTTGAATTTGATGCACTGATGGACAGGTAGCCAGTGGAGCTGAATGAGGATGGGGGTGAACAGAACCACAACATTCTGATGTTCGCTTTGAAGCTGAAAGTAAAATCACATGAAAATGAACTTCATGCAAACAAACCTGTGAATCCACTGCAATGTTTTAGTCTCAGTTAATAATTTAAAACCCACTGACTGTGTTAAGTTCAGTGTTTCTCATTAAGACTAGATGGTAAAATGTGTGAATCTGTGCAGAACAAAATGGACTTTAGTCTAATTTACATCCACAGCTTCTGTTCTGATGTCATGTTGTTATAAACACATTAGAAACACACATTTACCTGAACAGTCTTACAATAAGCAGCACGACAACAACAGTTCTGTAATTCAATCAGTGCTGCATCACGGCACCTCATTTCTCATCTCTCTGCTCCGTCCTTCAGCTTCATGAATCCAATCAGATGTTTGTAAAAATGCAGGAGCATGACGATCACCAGCTGCAGGACAATCAGCTCGATGATACAACCTCACTTCCTGTGCAGACAGGAAGTTATGTAGCGTATTTACACGTTAGGAGACTCTTTCTTGCAGAATCAAACCAACAGCAGCATGAAGCAGCAGCAGCAGCACGACATGTGCCTCCTTTAATCAGGCCGGTTATCATCCGCCCTCACCGAGGCTGTCGGCCAATCAAAGGAGGCGGAGTGTGGCGGCGGGGCAGGTGAGCGGATGTAGTTCGTGCCGGCGGCACTCTGTCACTCTGACAAACATGTGCTCCAATTAGAAAAGCCATTAATTTCAATTTTGCCTGCGATCTCGCCTCACATCTCCGCTGCTGCTGCACAACGGCTGACTCTGTTCATTTTGTGGTTGGTCGAGTTTGAGTAATAGAGGTCTTGCATG
This sequence comes from Dascyllus trimaculatus, assembly GCA_024666655.1. NCBI lineage: Eukaryota > Metazoa > Chordata > Actinopteri > Pomacentridae > Dascyllus > Dascyllus trimaculatus. The sequence goes on along the minus strand of CM045457.1, from coordinate 5,155,549 downwards.
CAATCTGTGAGGATTTTTTTAAGTGCACATACGTGTGTGTGTGTGTGCTGTGTGTGTGTGTGTGTGTGTGTGTGTATTAAAATAGCTTGGCGTCCAGGAGCTGTTAAGCTTCCAGCAGAGCAGCATGTCAGCAGAGTCGGGATGTAAAAGCAGCTCCAGCTATAAGAAACCTGCAGCTCTGTCTTAATAACTTTAATGTTCGTCCTTTTAGCGTCAACCTTTGCTACAGACGACCATTAGCAGCTTTTAACAGCTGCTAAACACTGTTTAACATCGCTGATGGAGCTCAGATATTCTGTACAATCATTATGTTTGGAATAATTACCTGGAAATGCAGCTGAAATTAAAGAGTTCTGTTCCAAACAAAATCCATCATCACACTGATTTATTACAACTTTAATCTTATTTTCATGGGTCTGTCCACATTTGCTATTAATATAAAGTGAAAAGAAAAAGATTTTTACCTTTTGCTATAAATAAACGTCGGAGAACACTAAGAGTAAATGAGAGATGCAGCCGACTATGATGTTAACAAACTGTATTAATCATTTTACTTGTAAATGAGGTTTGTTCCACCTGTTTTTCTCACAAGATTGATGCTCCACTCTTCAAGAAAGTGCATTTATGTACGACTAATTTGCAACTGCAAACGTGTTCACTTCCACTTTTATCACCATAACGATGAAACGTTAATGAACGAGAGGCAGAATGTTCACTGACGACGTTTCCCATCAGTTTTACATCTGCTCCTCCATAAATGGTTGTGAAGGTGAGCAGGTCCAGGACCACAGCTCCAGAAGGAGAGGCTGTGTTTGAGTGTTTTGCTGCTACAATCACCTCTCTGACCACCAGACGCTGGAATCTTGAGTTTTCATGTCTTGAGGTAAATCAGACCCGACAATGGGACAATCATCATTTAGCAATCATCGCTCTGGACGCTGCTTTCCTCCACAATCACTCGCTCTCATTCCTTCATTTGATGGCGTTCAGACGTAAACATGTTGCTGCTGCTGAGGATGGAGCTGAGCGGTGATAATGATCCTCAGAGCAGGTTGAGGTCGGAGGCCAACGCAGCGTATTACAGTCATTGTTCTCCCAACGCCACCGCCGGCCCCCCGAGGATCCAAACTAAGTGAACAACTTCCAGGCAGAAACTTGTGAGTGGACTTTTGTCTCCCCAGAGTTGGAGTTAATGGAAAAGGAAGGCCAACTTTTCGCTGAAGTTTAACTGTTTAACTTGGAGCGGCTGCTGTCTGCGTTCCACACCATGGAGCCTTTTCTTTCCTCTTTCATTTTGTTTTCTTCAGAGGTTTGGATCCCCGGCTGCCTCGTCGTACCTCGCCACCCCCGGAGAGCAATCCGGGCCTCGGCCTTATCTTTGGGAGGCACATTTCCTCCAGGGAAATCTCCCAGCCTCCACCTTGGGCTCTGCTCTTAAGTGATGAACAAGTGAAACATGGCCGCTCTTTGTCTGCTCGCCGCTAATCAGCGAGGCAGAGCGCTGCTGCTGCCATCTGGCCTCCACGTTACCTGCATCACTGACATCCTTCCTCTGTCCCTCCACCAGGTTCACTTAAAAACTAAACACTCCTCTCAGACGTTACAATGGAACAGGACTCCTGCGTTCAGCACTTTTACCTGTAAACTACCAGAAGTTAAAAAAGCTGCTGCTCAGGAAAAAACCTTGTATCTGCAGTTTTGGTGAATTTGGCATTGAAGTTGAAGAAAGAAAGAAAGAAAGAAAAAAACAGCTCTTGAGTTGCTTTGGCACTAATTTTAGTTTAAATGATGTGAAAGTGGAGTCTAGGTGTCTGATAATGATAAAGATGTGAGGGGAAAGTTTATCCACATAGAGAATCTTCTTTCTGTTCTTCGTGTTCCGTCTCCATCCAGCTCCAGCTATAGCAACACAAACTGGACATTTAGACCAACACAGAAACTAAAAGGTCACAGAATCTCCTTTCTGCAAATAAATGAAATATAAACCAACTAAAGAATGAAGCTTTGTTTTCTTTAGTTGTTTTATTGCAGCACTGATCCTGATGTGTTTTAATCAACATGAGGTTTATTGTGATGTGTTGAATCCTCATCAGTTTCTCTGTTTATTTCTCTGTGTGAAAAAATTCAGTAAAATCAGATGTAGTTAAATTTAACATGAAGCAGATTGTAGCTCTGCTCATATTAAACCAACATCTAGACCCCTATGAATTCCAAAATGTAGACCCCTATGAACTCCAACATCCAGACCTCTATGAATTCCAGCATCTAGACCTCTAAGAATGTCAACATCTACACCCCTATGAACACCAACATCTGGACCCATTTGAACACCAACATCTAGACCCCTATACACCGACATCTAGACCCCTATGGACACCAACATCTAGACCCCTATGAACTCCAACATCTAGACCCCTTTGAATTCCAACATCTAGACCACTATGAACACCAACATCTAGAGCCCTATGAACTCCAACATCTAGACCCCTTTGAATTCCAACATCTAGACCTCTATGAACACTAACATCTACACCCCTTTGAATTTCAACATCTAGACCCATATGAACGCCAACATCTGGACCCTATGAAGGCAAACATCTAGACTCTTATGAACATCAACATTTTGACCTGATGAACACCAACATCTAGACCCCTTGAACACCAGAATCTAGACCCCTATGAACACCAACATCTAGACCCCTAAGAACACCAACATCTAGACCCCTAAGAACACCAACATCTAGACCCCTTGAACACCAGAATCTAGACCCCTATGAACACCAGCATCTAGACCCCTATGAACACCAGTCCACTGACCTCCCTGTGGATGAATCCAACCTCTGCTCTGCAGCTTCTTCTTCTTCCTGTTTGAGTTCACAGTTTAATTCCACACCAGTGTTCTGACTGCACACAGCAGAAATAATCATCTGTGAGCTTCTGCTGAAACCAACGTGTCCGATTCATCTGGATTTGGAGTTCTTCCAGGTTCTGACCTGACAGTCCAGCACCATGTTAATATAATGAATGATTACCTCTAGATCCTGAACTCCAATCAGAAACACTGATTTACAGCCAAGTATGAGTTTGGTTGGGTTCTGCAGAGCTTCATGTAAGTCCTGGACCAGAGTTCTGAGTTGGACTGAGCAGAACCAGGCTGGAGAGTCTTTTAGTTCCGGAGACTAAACTTAGCTCTTGGAGGGAATTAAAGAAGTTCTACTGTAAAACCTTCAGTGCTGACTGTTGGAATTTTTGTCAGAAACTGAAGTTAAAACTCAGACTCGGAGATTTTAGACACAGGAAGCAGAGATGTTTAAATGAGAATAATAATACCACATTGTAGAAATATTTAAGTAAAAGTAAAGATGGACTCTCATTAAAATATACCTAAAGTACTCAGTATGCAGATCATCACTATTATATTATTGTCTTTATTTCTGACCAAAAAAAGATTAATATTGAGCTCATTTGAGGACATAGTTAGCTTAGCTTAGCATAATGACTGGAAGCACAGGCAACAGCTCTCTAAAGCTCATTAATACGCTGTAGTTTGTTTGTTTAACATGTAAAAGAAAACAAAAATTAAAGTTTATGACTTCAGGAGGAATAACATTTATAAAAAACACTTTAAGAGCAGCAGATTTCCATTTTTATTATTTCTCTTGTTGTTTTATACTTTATTTTTATTAAACTTAAACTCTGAGCTCAGAGTTGTTCATGTAATGCAGGACTTATGCTTTTAAAATAAAGTCTGATTACTGATTGATTGATTGATTGATTGATTGATTAATTGAGATTCAGCCGTTTATTAAAGAGACTCATTTGCAGCATCAACAGTTTAATAAGTGACTGAATGTCTTAAGAAACATAAAACTAGAAGATGTGAAAGAACATCATCCATCATGCTGGACTCAGATCAGCTTCATGATCATTGAAGTCAGAATCTCCACATCAACTTTTTTTACCCAGAAAACTAAATAAAGACTGAAAGAAACAAATCAAAGTTTGGCTTCCCCATCATCCAGCTTGCTGAAACTCGTTCCTGTTAATCAGCTCAGATGTCAGTTTGAGCTCCGATGTCTCGACGGCAGATTCTTTACCTAATAAAGTTCATTATTCAGCTGTGGTCAGTCGGCTGATCTGGAATCAGTTCTGCTCCTCGGCAGGATGTAATCAGAGTCCAGAAGCAGAACGCACCAGGCTGCTCTGCTGAACATGAAGCCTTATTGAAGTGACGCTCCGGCAATTTCCCTTAATTATTGGAATAATCAGATTGAAGGAAAGGAGAAGCTTCTCTTATTGGATTAGCAGAGGCGATCCTTCAACACAAACCATCTCCTCGATCTGCTTCTCTGTTCACTTCACCTCCATTCAATCAGCTTTACTGAGACAATACCTCCAACACCAGGAAGTGCAATATAAATAATTACAGATAACTGACTTATTAATATTAAAAGGCACAATTATGGCTTCAACAAAAGGCCTGAAATAAGACTGTAAATAAAACTTTCTCCCTTCTCTGTCGTTATCTGATTCCAATAACAACCAAATAGTGTTAAAAGATGTTTTTAATTTAAGTTTTCAATACAACTAAACACCTGCATGAAAACAAGATGAAGCGACATGAGAGTCCAGCCTGTAGAAACAGTCAGAACATGAGGAGAGTATTTGATTCTCTGATTTATTGATGTCATTGAAAAGAAAAGACCAGAAAAGTCAAAGGGTCCTGCACAGGTGTGTTCACATGTGGAGCTCAGGTTAGACTGATAAAGAACACCTGAAGAACTGCAGGGATTCACTCTCTGTACGCAGGAATCTACCTGCTGGAAGGTGGTGTGCAGAATCATCAGGTCACCTGGTCTGATCCATGTGACTGTGTTGAAGCTGCTCAGTCAGCTGCTTTTTAGGTCCCATCAAGTGAAAATCCATTTGTAGGTGTAAGATAAAATTCAATTCAGTTCAATTCAGTTTTATTTATATGGGTCAATTCATAACATACACTGTAGTCCCAAAAGTGTTCCAGTCACTTCCATGACCACAGGCGTATAAATTCAAGCACCGAGACATGCAGAGTGATTCTACAAACATTAGTGAAAGAATGGGTCGCTTGACAGGTTGCCATCTGTGCAATAAGTCAATTCTTGAAATTTCCTCTATACTAAATATTCCACGGTCAGCTGTTAGTTGTATTATAACAAAATGGAAGCAATTGGGAACAACAGCAACTCAGCCATGAAGTGGTAGGCCACATAAAATCACAGAGCAGGGTCAACGGATGCTGAGGAGCACAATAGGCAGAAATCACCAACTTTCTGCAGAGTTAATAGCTACAGACCTCCAAACCTGGTGTGACCTTCAGATCAGCTCCAGAACAGTGGCAGAGAGCTTCATGAAATGGGTTTCCATGGCTACGCAGCTGCATCCAAGCCTTACATCACCAAGTGCAATGCGAAGCGTTGGATACAACGGTACTTGCCTGACTGTATTGTGCCAAATGTGGCTGACGTTAGCATTAGCTGAGGGACACTGAGGGACATTTGAAATGGTTAAACTTTAATTTAAAGCAGTAAATAAAGTCAGAATTTAAACTCTCACATTTAAATGTTAGGGTAGTTACCTGATACCAGTTTAAGAACAAAACATTGTAACATCTTGTAGTTTAGTACAGTTCCATATGTGAGCTCACCATATCATAACTGTACTTATCCATATGTAAACTGCATCATCCATCCACTACAATTCAACAGATTATTTATGATGTTAAATTACAGTTTAAGATAAAGTTTTATTGATAAAAAGCAGCAGATGATTGTAGTCCAATAGTATACATGAACCTGAAATATTTCATTCTGTATGAGGAGTACTTCTAATGCTGGTACTTTTACTGAATTACCCTTTAACTGCTAGCAGAGTATTTTGGTACTTTTACTTGAAGTACTTCATTTAGTGCTATAATGTGGTTCTGTAGAGCTTTAAGCTGCACTGAGGTTTGAACTGTTAAAAAGAGGTGAGTAATTCACAGAGATGAGCAATCTGACTACTCTGTGGGAGCTTCATGAAGGACCCCAACATAGATGAGCAGATTCAGAAGTTAGAACATCAGATATGAAACCTGACAGCAGGAGTCAGGTCCAGCCACACAGAACCTGAACTTACTCTGACAGCAGGTTCTGATGGGTTCTGTTTATTGGAGAGTGTGTTGGGGTCAAGGCCGAAGGGACAGCGGGCATTAAGGCTGATCAATATCTGGCCGGTGGAGAAAACATCCCATAATCTCCATCAGCCATGTAGGAAAGTACATTACTGCCACTACAAAGCCTATTAACAAACCTCAGGTCCTGCATTATTGAATGGATGTTGGTTTATTGGACCCGTTCAAAAAAAACATAAATTATTCAAGAGATGCAGCTGAAAAATACTGTTTCTGTTTCTGTGCTTGATTGGATTCATATTCTGGGAGGCAACATTGAGAACAGTAGGAGGCTGGAGGAGGCTGAGGAGGAGGCAGGGGGAAGCAGGAGGAGGATGGAAGAAGATGGAGGAGGAGGAAGGAGGAGGAGGATGGAGGAGGATGGAAGTGGATGGAGGAGAAAGGAGGAGGCAAGGGGAGGAATGAAGAGGAGACAGGAGGAGGATGAAAGAGGAGTTGGGAGAAGGCATAGGGAGGCAGGATGACATCACAGCGGACTGACTTGAGGTGAATATTGATCATACTGATATTGATCGGTGATCTGCTGTAAAGTTTCAGAGCTTCAACTCACAGATGTCGTCCCTTCAGGCTGAAATACACAAACTCATGAACACACTGTAACACAACTACACAACATAACACAACTATACACCGTCACACAATTACACACTGCAACACAACTACACACTATGGGTTTGACTTGAAAGTGATTTAGTTTAATCAGTAAATAATAAATGGCGCCCAACGTGGGGCTCCAGACTTCCTGTTGGTCACCTGAAGGTCTCCTGTTCTGGGACCTCCAACCTCCAACCTTCCATTCTAAGTTTACTCTGGTACCAGTGTGATCTTGGTGCTACTCTGGTTCAGTCAATGGAACTTGGGAACGAGGAAGTCCTAGTTTCTGGCAGTCATAGTCCGAACCCAGCTGAAATAAACTGTTTGGTCACAGAGCTGAATGTCTGGCAGTAGTTTTGGCTGTGGAGAAGAGGCTGGTTTACCCGGAGGGACTTCTTTTTACAGTGGTGACAGATCATTCCTGAAAACCACCAAACCCAGTACCAGACTGATTCGATAAACTCTGAGGCTCCAGGAATTCACATTCACTGTGGAGTACAGAAGATTCAAATGCAACATGGTTCTGGATGTCCTGTCTAGAGCTGGGTGATAATAATACATCTTCTCATGATTGGCCAAGCCAAAGTCCTTAACAGACTCCATTACCATCGAGGCAGTAAGGAGGTCCCAGCAGAAAGACCCTGGAAGTCAAACCATTTATCAAAACATCATAGAAAAGATAGCAATGCAGACGAACACCAAAACCACCTTCACTGTATTTGAGGACTTGTTCTACCAGGTTGCAATGTTAAATCATAAAACTACTTTCCAGGTATACATACTGAGAACCTGCGTTCACAGTTACTGACACTGTTGTTGGCCGACCATCTGAGAAGATACAAGACCAAGTGGAGGATGCAGAACCTGGTTTACTGGCCACAAATGAGCTGAGATGTCAAACAATATGCGACAAATCACAGAATCTGTCAACTCTACAAACCAGCAGGAGATTCAAACAGACGGTGTTGGGATGACCTTGGGAGATGTTAGGAGCAGATCATGGGTCCCTTTCCAGGAGCTCCAGTAGAAACCTGTACTTACTGGTGTTAGTGGATTATTACTAAAGATAGGTGGAGCTCTTCCCTTTCTCTACCCCTCTATTTCTATCTCTGCATCCTCACCCGGGGAATAGTCACTAGGTGGTGAGTACCAGATTACATCCTCTCTTGCTGAGGATCCCAATTCATCTCCTTCATCTTTCAACCACCAAAATATGGAATGTGTCTGTAAATTAACACCTTCAGACTAGTCTTAAACGTTGTGACCATGATGCCTTCTATGTTGGCTTCCAGCACCAGCAGTGGGATAAAACCTCCCTGAGTTCCAGTTTGCCTTAAACTCACCTTGAACTCAGCCTCCATAGACCACTGGTTGGACCTCTGGACGTAGTGCTGCAGCTCAATGATCTGAACTCCTTTGTCTCCAAAAACCTTTCTCTGGACTGAAAGCTATGAAAGATGTGGATTTTAAGGAGAAAGGCAGAGTCTGGCTACAGGCCCACCCCATGTCCAAAGCTGAGAAGTCATTCATGATGAAGCTCAAATTGAAATAATAAAGCCTCTACCGGGTCCTTCAGCAGGCTGGTCTAAACTATGAGGATGTTCTCCAGGGCAGTGGTGAAGACCATCAAAACGTTCACATCTCCAGCCTCAAACCTTGTTTTCCATCTATTGAACAAGTGGAGGAGCAGCTGAGGGAGATATTCCAGGAAGAGATGGAGGATGAAGACTTTTTTGGATTCCCAGATGTTCCTCCTTCCAGTTCTCCTGGAAACCAAAAAAAAACTCATGTGATGGAGATGAGCAAAACTATCTGCCTTACTGTGGCTGCTACTAACTGCTGAAACCTGTACGCAGAAAAAACCTGACAATACTAATGAGTGCATTTATTGTTATGTCCAAACAGACCAGAAGTTAAGTTTGTATCATTTCCTTTTATTCACTTATCTGTCTTCTATTTATTAGTGTTTTATTTCCTCACCAATAGAGGCGATCACCAAAATATATTAGTTATTAAGAAAATGAAAGTTTTTTGTTGATCAATCAGCTCCCACTACTCCTGAAATGTTTTGAGGTAAGCATACATTCTTCCTATTTAAGTTTGTCTGTGACGTATCACAAATCATAAATCCCATTTATTAGTTTACTGCCATTACTTTTCAGTTGGACAATCATATAAGATGCTTCAAACACGGAGTTAAAGGATCTTATTTTGATCTTAACAGTATTTTTGGTTCTGAAACTCCAGCTGCTGACTTCTGCTGCCGTCTTCGTCTCGTATCTCCTTATTCAGAGTTTGAGACTCTTTTAAACTGGACGTCTTTTCTACGACGTCACAGGGGAGAAAATGTGTTTATGTGTTAAAAAATGCCTTTTTAAATTCAGGTTAGCTGTATTAGAAAGTAAAGTGTTTGTTCCAGGCAGCTGATTTGTGTCTCAAATGATTAATTTTGCATAATTTAGAAAAATGTAAGAACTTTGGTGACTAAAGATGAGTCATGTTTCCTGATCTCTGAGTTTTGTGTGGTTCTGGACACTTTCTTTTTTTCACTCTCTTTGTGATGCAGCAGTTCTGCACTGCAGGACCGTTTTTAAAGTCAGTCCATTACAGAAGCATTAATAAAACATCAAATGAGCGTTTTTCCAGTCAGTCACGGCTGCAGGATCCCACAGGGTTTTAATTACAGCGTGATTGATTCGTCTAAAGGCACGAATCAGTGAATGGACAAGACAGTTCTGTAACAGACTTCCGTTTATCCTGTTAGGATTAATGCAATTGTCTGTGTTCCAATTGATTTTACAATTCCCTCACACAGACTCTAAAAGTAACACAGTACATCCTCTGGGGAGCAGGGACATTAAATACAGTTAAGGAAATCTCACAATCATCAATTATTGTCATCATCATCATCATCATCATCATCTCTGAGATCGGGTCACAGAGGCAGCAGACGAAGCAGGTCATCCCAGACATCCCTCCCCCAGCAACGCTTTTACAGCTCCTCTTGGGGGATCCCGAGGCCAGACGAGATACATAATTCTGCCAGTGGGTTTTGGGTCTGCCCCGGTGTCAGAAAACGTCCAAAGGAAGTCACACCGGACGCATCTGGACCAGATGTCCAAACCACCTCAACTGGCTCTTTTCGACATGAAGGAACAGCTGCTCTAATCCGAACTTCCTCCGGATGTCTAAGCTTCTCATCCTATCTCTAAGGCTGAGTCCAGCCACCCTGCCGAGGAAGCTCATTTCGGCCACTTGTACCTGCGATCTCGTTCTTTCGGTCACTACCCAGAGCTTATGACTATAAGTGAAGGTTGGAACATAGATGGACTAGTAAATCGAGAGCTTCGCCTTGTGGCTCAGGTCCCACTTCACCACGATGGTCTGGTACAATGCCCGCATTACCGATGCTGCACCAACTCACCTGTCCACCTCACGCTCCATTTTCCCGTCACTTGTGAACAAGATCCCAAGATACTTAAACTCCTTTGCTTGGGGAAGCATCTCCCCCCCAACCTGGAAGGGGCACTCCACCGGTTTCCAGCAGAGAACCATGGCCTCGGACTTGGAGGTGCTGATCCTCATCCCCGCCGCTTCACACTCGGCTGCAAACTGCTCCAGTGCGTGCTGAAGGTCATGGTCTGATGAACGTGTACTTCTTCAGGCTGTGCCCAACATGGCCCCACGCGACCCCAAAGCTCGGCCACTGTGATGTGTAGTAACAGGCGTAACCTGTGAGGATGCTGTTAAGTTACTTACCTGTTGAGTGACCTGTAACAGAAGAAGCTTCAAGTAAAGTCAAGCTAAGACGTACCATGCTCTCCATCCGTGTTCATTATACATTCATCATAGTTACCAACAGTGGCAGCTGGTGAAAAATATTCTAGGTGGGGCTGTGCCATATCACGTCAGTTTCATTAACCATCCCGATACAGCAGAAACGGCAGGATATCAGTGCTCTGTGAAATAATAATTATTTAATGCCAATATTAATAACTTGAGGCATTTTTGCACAAAACATGAACAACATAACCACAATTTTGGCAATAAATTATATATACAGCTGAGCACATGAAACAGTGCATTCGTGTTGAATTGACGACTGAAGTATTATGTTCAGTGTTAAGTATATTAAGAAATAATTACTAGAATAGAAGAATACTGTACAGTGATTTATGATGAAGCTAAATGTGACTAACTGATCAGAACTGCAACAATTAAGAAATTTTTCCAATTAGCAGACAAAGAAAAATACAATCCACAACAATTTTGATGACACACTGACTCAGTCTCTACATGCCTGATGTGAAAAACTGTCAATTTCACTATTACCACGATCTACTGATGAAACGATCTACAGCCGATTATGTTAAATAACAGTGAGGAGAGAGGAGGAAACACACCTGGTGATCCAGTGTTCAGGTGCAGCAGAGAGATCTCCACTGAGTCAGTTAAGAAGAAACGTTAGTCCAAACATTCACTACGCTGCAGTACCGCAGCCAGCATGTGAGGCGTTTAGGGACCATCGGTAAAATGTGGTATTTACCGATAGGGACATGTTCAGCGTCTCTTTTAATCTGACTGCTGCGGGAAGTTACCGTCAGACTGACCGCCTGTGAATGCTTTTGGTCGGAGGAGGGGCTCACAGCGGTACCCGATGCTCGTTGAGGATCGTGACTGCAGCACGATACGTGCTTTCACGTCAGAGTCGCCAAACACTAAAAAAGTCTCCAACAACACCAGAAAAAGTCGCTAGATTTGTCGCTAGTCGCTTTTCACAATAAAGTCGCCAAGGGGACCCGGAAAGTCGCCAGATTTAGCGACAAAGTCGCCAAGTTGGCAACAGTGTAATAGTATCACCGCACTCACACATGCGCACTTGGCTTGGGGCGATATCGATATCGCACCTCTGGGCGTCAGATTCGACGACGCTGATTGGATAAATTTCTGTTGCTATGTCGAATCTCTTGTCGGTAATTGGCTGCTTTGCCGCACTGGAGGGGCAATTTCTGTAGGCCCCAGCAGCTCAGCAGAGATGACCAGAAAACTGTTTTCCTCGAAAATTCTAATTAACATTTTGTACATGACATGTAATTGCGAATTTAAACACACATGGTGCTAAAAATAACTGATTATTGTTTATTTTGAAAAATATTTATTTGAAAAATGAAAAACACGGGGGTGGGGGGTGGGGGGGGGCGGCGCCCGAGCGCCCTCTATTGGCCAGCCGCCACTGGTTACCAACACATATCACAGCCACCAGGTGTTGTGTGGCGAGCTCCTCTCCCAAGGCTGGCTCCAGGAGAAGGTCCCGGTTTCCCTAACCCGGGTGAGGTGGTGGCTTTTCCTTTTTTAGCTGTCATCCAGGTCGCCTGAATCGCTCTTTGTCTGGTCTCTCCCCCAGGACTAATTTTCCTTGGGAGACCCTACCAGGGACTATTGGCCTGGACAACAGAGCTTCCAGGATCACAGAGACACTCAAACCCCTCCACCGTGATAGGGTGATGATTCATCTATTATTATTATTGCAGTATTTTATTTCCAGTTTACCAATATGTTAATAAATTCCTGGAAAAGATCGGAACTTGAATTTAATCACTTAGAAGTGTTTCAGTTTCTCTGGTACCCAGAAAATAAATTATGTTATTTAATAAAACATCATTTTGCAGTATTTTATTCCCAGTTAACCAACATGTTATTCATTTCACAGTAAATGTAAGAAGTGTGTCAGTGAATCTGTTTCTGTTTGACCGAGAAAATAAACAATTTGATTTCACCAAACAGAATTTGAGCAGCTCTGACCAGCAAGGTAGACGTTTGGGAATATCTTCCATCTCTCCGATTATCTTGAATCATATTTGCAGTCTATATTCTGGATGCTGCCGCTGCTCTCAGGGTTGAGGAGGTCCAACGCTGCCCACTATAAACAGCTGAGGTTCAGCATCCTGCAGCTGATGTCATCCTGTAATACTTCATCAGTGGACCTGGCAGCTGTGCCTGGGATCTTTCTGTGTGTAATTCTCATGTTCCCCCTGCGGGGTTGTATTATTGTATTGTATTATTAATGCAGATTTTTGGTTTCTGTTAGCAAATATCTGGATGAGTCAAATGAACAGACTGAATAGCTGAATCCTGGTTTTAACTCTGGAAATATGTTTTTTCACCCAGAAGCATTTTAAATACATTTGTTAGAGGTTCTTCAGTTTTTCTGCTTTATTCCATTGACAGCGATAGTCTGTGGACTGATGACTTCACATATTTATGTATTATATAATATCAGGTCATATAGTACCTGACCTCTGCAAAATCATATTTAATGAAGACCTTCATACTATGAATATTGAGGCCCTTGAGTACATAAAGGAGGGTCCAGATTTTGCACAGTCTCATGACTTCATAATTCACAGCTTGTGAATATCTTGAATAATTTATGTTTCTTGAGTAAACTGAATCTGTCTAAATTAGAAAATAGTTTAGTGAATGATGTCTAGAAGACGATTCTGGTATCAAATATAGGTAAAAGCAGACCTTTCATTTGATTTCTAATCTGTTTTACGAGTTCATTCACACATAAATGTTGAACATCTTAAACACACAGTGACCTTAGATGGGAGATTATTAGTAGACTTAATTATTACAGGCATACATACAGGATTTATGATACTGAAGTTGAAGAAAAGGGTTTTTTTTATTCAGTTCGGTCTCTTTGACTGAGGTTTGAATCAACTGTCGATGAAATGCATCAGGAAAAGGATGAGTTTGCTTTTGTGCCACTGAAAGACCTTTTAAATACAGTATTAAATAATAGTTTTGATTCATTTAATTTTTTATTTCTAATGTTTTCTAAAGTTTCAGACATGAAAATCCATTTTTGATTAATTTGCTGGAGCCTCCTTTTGATGACAGCTAGAACCCATCCTTCCCTTAAAGTGTTTCATCTCCTCTCTGACCTGGGAGATTGGGTCTCAAATCCGTCAAGTTCAGTCTCTTCAACCTGCCCCTGGAAAGGGGCCTCCAAATTCCCTTTTCGTACCTGATCCTGTCTGCTCTCAGGTTCTCCAATGGGCTCATTCTTCTCGACTGCCGTGCCATCCTGGGGTCACTCATACCTTGAAGTTTTTGAAACAACGGTTTTGGTGACCTTCCATGGAAAAGGATACTCAGAGTTTGTAGCTGCCTGTACCATCTGCGCCTGCAACAAAACAACCACTCAGGCCAGTTGCTGCAGCTCCTGCCCATTCCCCGGCGACCGTGGTCCCATATAGCATTGGACTTTGTAACCGGCCTTCCCTCACCAAATGGAAACACCGTCATTTTAACCATTGTTGATCGATTCACTAAGATGGGCCACTTCATTGCTCTGCTCAAGTTTCCCTCTGCTCAAGAGACCTGTGACCTCTTGATAACTAATGTATTTCGACTTCATGGTATTCCTTCAGACATCATTTCTGATCGGGGGGCCTCAGTTCACATCCTCAGTCTGGAAGGCTTTCTGCACTGCTCTGGGGGCAACAGTCAGTTTGTCATCCAGTTTTCACCCACAATCCAATGGCTAAACGGAGCAGGTAAACCAAGAATTAGAAACCTTCCTCCGATGTGTTACCACCAACAGTCCGTCTTCATGGAGTTCTCAACTTCTTGGGTTGAGTATGCCCATAACTCCCTGGTTAACTCCTCGTCGGGACTCTCGCCCTTCCAATGCTCCATGGGATATGAGCCACTACTCTTTCCATCTCAGGATTGCTAGATCCTTGTTCCATTGGTGCATTTGTTCCTCTATAGATGCGAGAGGACGTGGAAGAGGGCTCGGGCCGCTCTCATCTGTTCCTCCCGACTTATACAAGACCAGGCCATCGCCATCATTCTCCCGCACCACCCTATTCTCCTGGTCAGACGGTTTGGCTGTGTGCCAAGGACCTTCCACTTAGAGTGGAATCTCGGAAGCTGGCTCCCCGTTTTATTGGACCTTTTGAAATTAAGAGTATCATCAATCTAAGTGCTGTGTGACTGAAACTATTTGCATCTATGCGCATTCATCCTACCTTCGATGTATCCCAGGTCAAACCGGTGCATGAGAGTTCTCTGGCCCCCCCTTTCCATCCTCCTCCTCCACCCAGGATCGTGGATGATGCTACGGCCTACACAATACGTCGCCTGCTGGATGTTCGCCGCAGAGGATGTGGACTGCAGTACTTGGTAGACTGGGAGGGTTATGGCCCTAAGGACAGAAGCTGGATCCCTCTGTCTCCTGACAGACACAACTGTGCGTCAGGTGGCGCCCGTGGAAGGGGGGTACTGTCAAGCCCTCCACCTCTGCTTGCTGATGACACTCCCTCCTGTTTCCACTCCCTTAATCTGAAGATAGCTGTCACCTGGAGCAGAAGTGATTCATCAGTTCTTTGTCTGTTCCTGCTTCAAAAGAAGGACGCCGAGCTCCATTCAACGCCGGACTGTTGTATCTACCACATTCTCAAAGTCTTCCGGTTCAACCTCACCACCTTGACATTCATTCCTCTGAACCCATTTCCACCCACCGCTCAACCAGTTGACAGCTAAGTTGAGGCTCCATAAGTACGGGTTAAGTTTTGTAGTTGCTTTCTTTGTTTACTGGTACAGTTATTATTTTGTGGTAGTTGGATTTCCCGCCGTTTTTTGGCGACGTGTGTTTTCTGTTTAATGTTATCGTTAGTTGTAGTGTTTTGAGGGCTTTAGTTCTGATATTCCTGTGTTTCGCGGCATCTGTGCCATTGTTCAGATATCCCCATGTTTGCGCCGTGTGCGCTCCAGTTCAGATATTTTTGTGAGTAGCTTTCAATCTTTGTAATAAAGACCTGTAATAATATTTCTGTGAGCCGTGTCTTCTTTCTCCACCTGGGTCTCTGTATTTCCCAAGACATAAAGTTTTCAGGTTTTAACTTGTAAAACTCTTCCTAAAGTGTTGGAAGAAGTGCAGAATCGATTTCACTTTTAGTTTCTTCCTAAATGTTGACCAGCAGACAACATCCATCTGTTCTGTTTCACTTTGATGTGTAAGTCTCCACTGTTCTGTGTTCTGTACAACAAATTATATAAGAAATAAATATTGAACAGCTGGATTCAGTCCAGAAGTTTTGGCCTACAACACAGAGAATAGATTTTTGTAACGTTTCCTTCTATACTGTTTTGTGTTTCCTGCCTACTGTGGCCTTCAATCTACTTACTGTATATTATTTATGCTGAAATTAAATCAGATTTTTGACCCTTGGTTTGCAGCCACTGGGGGTCCCAGCAGCAATAGACAGCAGATTTCTTTGCATCTCAAACCAACTATCAGCCCTCTGGCCTCCTCTGACAGCCGACTCTGTTTGGTTTCAGTTTGTTGCTCGTTCGTTCTCATTAAAGCGTCGCTGAGTTCGCTGCCGTCCACCTGTCCAACTCACACCAACGCTAATTTGTCGTCCACCGGTAAAAACTCAGCTTCATGCTAACTTCAGTGAACCTGAGAGGCAGGTGGAGGTTTGGTTCATTAGCCGCTGCTGCCTTCAGCCTATAATTAGCCAAAGCATCACTGACTCAAAGTTTACACTCAACACCATAAATATTCATCTGTGAGAAATCAATAGGGCAGAACAAAACTTTATGATATTAAAGTATCACAATATTAACGTGTGGGCGAGACACTTTAGAGCTGCACCTCCCTCCTCCTCCCGCCCTGATGCATTCTGGGAGATCAGATTTTATGACCTTTGCCATCCAATGGGAACTTGTCTGTGCTTTGGGGAGCAGATAAGCCCGGATGATCCGCAACAATAAATAAATCTGCCAACAGGCTGGAGAGCTAAGCGCTCCCTCCCGCTCTAATCTTTGCAATTTGCCACGGCTGATAAAATTTTAATGAGGAATAAGCATAATGGGAGGCACAGAGAGATTACAGTGAACCGGGATGAAGATGGAACCAGAATCAGATCAGTGATGGAGGACACAGACACCAACACTGGAGTTCCTTTAAAAACAGACTGTCACCCTGATCCTCCATGAGGTATTTAAGTCACACTCAGACCTTCTACATTCTACTGGTGATTCTCTGGACTAAACAGATCCTGGCTCCAGATGATGTTTCTGAACTCTTGATCTGTTTTGAACCTAATCAGTTAAAACTCTCTGAAAGATCTCACAGATCAACCTTCACATCTCTTAAGTAAAGACCCTTGTGCAAACAGGACTTTTCATAAAGTTTTATTGTGTCTTAACCTAAATCTGGGTGATAAACAGATACCAACACACCAGACTTCATCCATAACAATGAGAAAATAAATGCATCAGATGCAAATCGCCTTCAAAGCACATCATGAAAATGCAAAACTTGGTAGTACAAACAAATTCTCAGCCACAGTAGACACATTAAAGGTTGAAATAAAGCAGAGTAGATGTTTAGCATGTCTGCTTCCTGCCATGGAGATGAGGACCACAGTGCAGAAGTGAAGACAAATGGCAGTCAAATACATTTGATTGAAACTAAAATTACTTGACTGAAGATGGGAGGCAAACATTAGACACAGAGGGAGGAAGAAAAAACACGAGACACAAAACAGGAAACACCAAACTCAAGACATCGAGTTTCATTATATTGCTTGATATAATGTTTTACTCACCAACTCTGAAACTGTTAAACTTTCAACTGAGCTAAATTTAAATCCATCTTCTGTCTGAATGAACCACTGCAGGGATTTTCTTAAGCCTGGAATCCTGAACCTCTCTATAGGTGATATCAGTCCCCATCTTCAGCAGCTGCAAGACTCCTGACTAGTACCAATAAAAACAGAAATCCTCATTTGTTGTAAATATTTTTATTGTTATATTCTATTTAGGGCTGCACAGTGGCTCGGTGGTTAGCAGCGTTGCCTCACAGCTAGAAGATCCCTGCTTCGCATCCCGGTTAGGACGCCCGGGATCTTTCTGTGTGGAGTTTGCATGTTCTCCCTGTGCATGCGTGGGTTTTCACCGGGTACTCCGGCTTCCTCCCACAGTCCAAAAACATGCTCAGGTTAATTGATTATTCTGAATTGTCCGTGGGTGTGAATGAGAGTGTGCTTGTTTGTCTCTATATGTGGCCCTGTGATGGGCTGGCGACCTGTTCAGGGTGTCCCCTGCCTTCGCCCGAGTCGGCTGGGATAGACTCCAACTCCCCCACGACCCTACAGAGGAATAAGCGGTGTACAGATAATGGATGGATGGATGGATATTCTATTTAGATGCTTCAATTCTCTTTCACTGTTAAACACCGGCATGATCCGCACGTTATTTTTCATGCTGTTTTTCTTATTTTTCCGGGAGATTGATGGAGTGTAGGGAAACATGTCACAAGACTTCCACTTAGGAAACAGAGGGTTGTGTCCCATGTTGAACCAATATTTGACTCAGCTATGCTTCAGTCTGTGAGCAAAGTCTTGTTTTCACTTTTACTGTTTGGTCAGGTTTAAGAAAAGATCATAGTCAGAGCAAAAATACACCACTAACCAAGCAAACATCTTGTGAGGAGAGAGAACATTTGACTGTCGACTCAGTTTCTGATAATGGATTTTAAAGATCTCTCTGACTGTGCTGCACATTTAAAAGTGATGCTAAATGATGCCCAGTGCTTTCAAATGTGACATCAAGAGGTTCTGATGTGACAAAACCATGAAACACCAGATAACATCTACAGACAAGATCACCAGATTCACGTCCTGGAGGCCTCTACAGCAGACCTCCATCCAGAACAGCTGATATTTACCTTCCGGTCTGGTGGGCCAGTGCTGGTTCTGATCCACAGAATCCTCCTGAGCACGTTCCTCCAGCTTCACCCATGACGACCTCAGCGGTGAAATAACACGGAATCAGGCGTCAACGTGGAGCCGCTTTGTGTGTCGGCGTTCAGATAAAAGCTCTGATTGATTGGCCTCGTCTAACGTGGCGCGAGACAGAAAACACTCGCCATCTCTCAGCTACAATTACCCGTCCCTCCACGCCGACTGTCAGCACGCTAATTCATCTGTCATCATCCCACTTCTCCCAGTAGAATCGGGCTGACAGCGAGCCCAGTATCAGTCACACAGCATTACACTCCTGTTGGCTTTCATTAGCTCCACTTTGTCTTCCACCATGAAGGATGCTGCCTCCTATTCTACCCTTAAAGTAATGTTCCTGTCTGAGCTCTGCCAGCGTTCACACACCGAATCAGTTTAACCGATTCGACCCTGTCGGATCAACCGGTGGCTCCGTCTGTTGCATCTTCAAACTCATAACAAGCTTAAAAACACACTTTTTTTGTCAATATGATGAAGTTTAAATTTGAAACACACACTGAAAGAGCAACATGTTGGAAGACTTTCCGGAGGCTTTAACAGGGATTCATACAGTAAACCTCAGATTGTGAGCATCACCTGCCATCTTCTAGATTTAATTAAAAGGTTAGTGTGAAAATATCAACGACTGCAGCTTTAAATCCATCAGGAGATCCCAGAGTTTCCAGACATATTAAATATGTTGTACTGAAATCAGGGAAAAGATGCTCCAGATGATCACAGCAGACGTCTTTACTGGTCCAGGTGAACCCAGGAGACTCTTCCTACAGCTTCTACAGGTGTCATACAACCAGTCGGGTCCAGGTTGGGTTCTGTTGCCTGAGTGGATCAGAGGAGCTTAGATCAGACAGAAAATCTAAAGATGACATTATATTATCAGCGCTAACGTTATGGTAGTGTAAAACTGAAATGATCTTAATTCTGCTGCATGGAGGAGGACATATGGACGCAGGTAAATGTTCTGTTCTGTCCTTAATGCCCTGCAGAACTCTGTAGAGTCACATATTAACACGAGATTCATGTTAATAACTTGTACACTGCCATGAGTTGTGCCAAATTCTTATTTATTTGCGTATTTTCCCCACTTTAATGTTTAAGATCATCAAACAAATGTAAATATTATACAAAGATAACCCAAGTAAACACAAAATGCAGCTTTTAAATGATGATTTTATTTGTTAAGGAAAAAAACTATTCAAAGCTACCTGGTCCCATGTGGAAAAGTAATTGCCCCTTAAACCTAATATTTGGTTCCTACCTTCTACCTTCAGCAGAATTGGAGAATTGTTTTAATTCAGCAGCACTGGAGGGCGATTGGCTGTAGTCAGTTCATGATTTAACATTTACTTTTAACACAGGGCCAGACAGGTTTGGATAACTTAAAACATTAAATCAACATTTAAAAACTGCATTTTGTGTTTACTTTGGTTACCTTTGTCTGATATTTACATTTGTTTGATGGTCCGAAACATTAAAGTGAGGAAAATATGCACAAAAAAAAAAAAAGAATTTGAGAATTTTCACGGCACTGCAGTTGCTCCGTGTATCAGTAGTTTCTGGGAAAATAAAGTCAGATTTGGACTCAGCAGATATTAAATATGAAATAACTCAGATCTGATTGGGAGCAAAAACCTTGTGGGTGAATCTTCAGTTTGGATGTGTTGTTGTTGTTTTCTTGTGTCAGGAGGTCTAAAGGTTAAATGTGTCTCCAGACAATCATCTAGAAATAAAAGCCAGAAACTATCTTTAAACAGCAGCAGCAGGGTCTCTGAATCTTAGATCCACGTTTTCATACATGTTTAGTTTCACTTTTATTCATCCAAACATTGACTTTGCTGCTCTGATAACCTGCTGAGTTACAAATGCAGTCACTCAGAATCAGATCCTGAGGTTTCACATCTTAAAGTTTAGGACTGTTTGAACTGTCAGCTCATTGTTTAAATAAGTGATCTTTGTTTGCACCTTTTACTGAAGCAAAATATTACATTTATTTAGTATTTTATGGGGGCTGCACGGTGGCTCGGTTAGTGCCTGTTAGCCTCACAGCTAGAAGATCCCCGGTTCACGTCCTGGTTAGGACACCTGGGATCTTTCTGCGTGGAGTTCTCATGTTCTCCCTGCTGGGTTCTCACCAGGTTCTCCAGCTTCCTCCCACAGTCCAAAGACATGCTGAGGTTAACTGATGATTCTAAACTGTCTGTAGGTGTGAATGAGAGTGTGCTTGGTTGTCTGTCTCTATGTGTAGCCCTGTGGTAGACTGTTACCTGCCCAGGTGAACCTGCCTTCACCCCGAGTCGGCTGGGATAGACTCCAGCCCCCCCGACGACCCTACAGAGGATTAATTTGTGTACAGATGATGGATGGTATTTTATGATTTCTTCTAAGAGCTGAGAGAAGATGTTTCTTCTATAGAACATCATTTAGACACTGAGACAAAGACTGGATGAAGCTGAACTTCTTTCAGATCAACATCCTCAAACTCATGAAGCTCAAACTGAGTCAGAATCAAAACCATCACAACAGCAGAACAGGAATCAGATCATTCGGATGTAGCTGTGATTATGTTGGAGGTTCGACTGCAGCAGCCTGTTGTTCAGGTTTCCTCAGTCTGAGCTGAATATCAAACCTCCACTGACAAGGATTGTGTGAGGTTTGGAAGCTTTTTACTTCCTGAGCTGCTGATCTTAAACTGCTCTAGCAGACTCCAACGTCTCTAATAGTTCATTTGTTGTAATTGGTACATTTACAGAGGACAGTTTGGTTTAGCAGCAGGTAGGTTAAAGAAATCAAAGATATCCCACATTCAGTCTCATCGTCGTCTGTCTTTCATCATTTCAGGGTTCATGTTGTGTCTTTCAGGTTTTTCTGCTTCATTTTAATGTTTTATTGAAGCTCTGAAGGCCTGCCATCATGGATGAACTGTTCTGTGCGAATAAACTTGATAACTTGAAGGAAAATGACGGTTTTCTGAACATCTACTGGAGGAAGGATGAAGTTGGGGTTCGTCCGGCAGTGGATGTGAGGATTGAACTCTGGTGAAGTGTTTCCGTTATTTCGTCCACCCCCTGGGGAGAGGCTTTCCAGGGAGGATGATGGGAGTCTCTGACAGCTCCTCCCTCCTGCATGACTTAGCAGGACCTCTGGAGCGTTACGAGTTCGATTCCCTCAGTGGCAGCTGAAGAGCAGCCGGCCGGGGGAGGCTGGGGGGCTGAGGAGGAGCTCTGTCTCTGGGGGGGGAGGAGGTCATCTCCAGGGGCTGAAGCCTTCACCTTCATCATCCTGATGCCTCCACTGGTCACTCAGCTACTCCTGTGTGTTGGTTCCAGTTCAGCTCCTCTGGGCCCAGTTTAAAACCATTATTTAAACTTTGATCATTAATAAAGTTACAGGAGAGGTCACTTTATTAATGATCAGAGTTTCACCTTCATACTTCACCAGTGCAGCAGGTCGACACGGGACATCAGCTTACTTCTGTTCAAACCTGAGACTAAATCACATCAAAGTTCGTTTTCCTGTCTGAAGGTTTCTTCTTCTTATTTTCTTTAGTTTGTTATTTCATTTAGCAGAAGGGCGGCTCACAGTCGGACTATTTTGTGTTTTTGCTGCTCGAGCTACAAAATAAAACCTTTTTCCAAACCTGTTTTTAAAAGTTTTACTTTGTGGATATTAATTTACTGTGGTTTATTAAAACTCTTTTAAATGATTTTCCTCTAACAAAGTGGTTTTAACCAGAAGGTTTCACTGCACTGACAAAGATCTCCATCATATATTAATTTAGATTTTCCATATAACTGTAAATCTTTGACTAATTAACCAGTAAATTACAATATATTGATGTTTGTTTGTCATTAACTTTGGCTGTAGTTGCCTGGAAATTACAACATTTTCTTGTTTTAAACTGTGAATTTGTGATGGACCCTTCAGCAGTGTTTGTTTCATTTCAAACAAATCATCACCAACACAACGTTTTGTTCAGAATATTTTTCTTCTTTGTTTTACACTATGATACAGTTTCCAGTTTGAGTGCACGCATCCTGGTTAACATTTACTGATCATTAGTCTATCGTATTGTACCTTTCTCTTTGTTTCTCCACATGCTGCTGACGTCCTGGATAAAGGGGGAGGCGGAGCTTGAGACAGCCTTTTATGCTGAAAGACAGGAAGTGGAAGGCGCCAACTGCTAATGCTGGGCAGGGGAGCCCTAATTGCAGAGGCTTCAAGAAGAGCAGCATATGGACATTTCTTTGAGTTCTGGGGTGGTATTAGTATTTAGTATTTATAGGTATTATCTGTATTATATCTTTAATTGGCGTTTGGGTATACTTTGAGTTTTAATGGTGTGGAAATAGGTTCCTTTCCCCCTTTTGTGTGTCTGTAGGCTAGCCTGTGTGTATATATACCCTTCTTTTGTGTCATTTGGGAGGTCAGGTTTGTTTGATTCGAGCTTCTTTTGACATATTATTTTGTTGACCTCAGTTTATTTAAAGGGCCCAGAGTTCATATTTCTGTTGGTACTTTTTCTTTGCTTAAGTATTTTAACCTTTTGCAACCTTGATGTTTCTATTGGTTGTTTCCTTTGGCTTAACAAAGCCTTAAAAAATGACTTGTGTTCCTGCTCTTGCTGCTTGGTCCCTGACAGAATTGCAGAAATCTACTACAGTAATCCCTCATCTATCGAACCCCGCCCCCCAATAGACGAAATCCACGTAGTAGTGACTTAATAATTAATAATAATTATTTTAATAATCATTTATATATGATTGTTAAGGCTTTATAAACCCTCCCCACACTGTTATTTACCTTTCCCACACTCTTTAAACACTGGCTTCGATCACCACCAATAAATCAGCGGCCGTAGCTGCGTTTTCCATATGTGCATCTACTCATCTGCTGTACGCTACGTATTTTATAAACAATGTAAAAATCTGCGATACAGTGAGACTGTGAAAAGTGGACCGCGATATGGCGAGGGACTATTGTATAAATGACAAAATGTCTTTAATCTTCATGATCCAGAATTTCAATCTGTTTAACATGTAAAACCACAGATATGAAACACCTAAAACAGCATTTTAATTCAAATGAAGGATGTAGGACAAAGTTTTATTCTATTAAATATATATATTCTAAACCAAGGAAGAATCATTTGCGTTTAGAGGGCTTCAGTGTAAAGTTATTAATAATATAACTGCTGTGGTTCACTTCACTCTGTCAGGTTTCACAGCAGCTTTAATGCTCGTCTTGTTTTTTAGCTCTAAACAGCTTCAGGTTTTACACATTTGATTTAGAATAAAGCTGCTGTTAGAATTCTGCTTCAGGTGTGAAAACTTTCTGCTGCTGCAGGAACACATGAGGTGAAATATGTGCAGGTCTGTGAGGCAGTACTGGATGTGTATGGGTTCCTGCTCTGTATTTAACCCGCAGGATGAAACACGACGGAGGTTCACTGGATTCAGATGTATACGTCCTGCAGCTGATGTGCTTCATCCTGTTCTGTACGTGACTTTAAACTGGACTCTGAGCTCTCAGGTTAACACTGATGATAAATTATCTATTTGTTCGGTCCGTGTTTATGCATTTCTGTTGCACAGAAAGTTGCATTTCGGTTATTTTCTACCAGCTCAGCAGGTTTGTGTTCAACTTGGACGAGCTTCCAAAAATCTGGTCGAAGGAAAAAAGCTTCAGGTCCATGAAGGAGATGAGAGTGTTTAACCAGAAGGCTTTCAGGGTTTGGAAACCTGGACTCAGCACTTCTCACTGTAGAAGTTTTATTTTACTACATTTAAATCAGAAAAAACCATGGTTATTGTACAGATGTTTGTCATGTGAAATGAAATGATGTGTACTAAAGACTGAACATGATAAATTCTGTAATGGATATTTCACTTTGTTAATATTTCATGATCATGTGTGATATTATTACCTCAGTAAAATGAATTATTAATTTTACGTTACATTACAATACATTACTTCTGACTGTTGCATTCTAGCCTTAATTTAGTTTATATTTAATTTATTTCAGTATTGTACTTACTTTTTATTGCTTCTCTATTTTTTTAACTGCATTTCTTATATTATGTCATTTTTTTTCTGAGCAACATCTGACACAAGAACTTCCTCTGGGATTTTTAAAGTTTCATCCTAACTTGTTATTTTTTTTATTTTAATTCTAAACTGTTATGATTCATTGTTTTGTTAAATTACGAGACAATATCCAGTATTAAAGTATGAATTTACATGGTAAGGGTACAGAAAAAGGGTCAAAACTGTGAGTAATGTCCACATCAACAATCTATATTTCTACAAACATTATATCTTGGGCTGCACGGTGGCTCGGTGGTTAGCAGCGTCGCCTCACAGCTAGAAGATCCCCGGTTAGGACGCCTGGGATCTTTCTGTGTGGAGTTTGCATGTTCTCCCTGTGCAGTGTGGGTTTTCACCAGGTTCTCCGGCTTCCTCCCACAGTCCAAAAACATACTGAGGTTAATTGATTATTATAAATGGTCTGTAGGTGTGAATGAGAGTGTGCTTGTTTGTCTCTATATGTAGCCCTGTGATAGACTGGTGACCTGTCCAGGGTGTCCCCTGCCTTCACCCTGAGTTGACTGGGATAGACTCCAGCCCCCCCGCGACCATACAGAGGATTAAGCAGTGTACAGATGATGGATGGATGGATGTTATATCTTGTTCTTTAAACAGTATATGACTGTGTTTAACTGTATGTAAATAAACTAAAAGTGTCATTATTTGTACAGGTACTTACAGTTTTTTCAGCAGTTTGCTGTTTTTGAACGTGTTTTTCCGACATATTTGCTGCAGATTTTCACTGTGTTTTTTTTTTGAGGAACCTTTTTTTTTTACAGTGTATCTTATGGAAAACAGATCACAGGGTTCAACTTATTGAACTCTGTTTACTGTCCAATGAAAATGAATTTCTGAGTTTCTGTTCACCATAAAAGCTGGATGAAGTCTGTTGGCCTCCACATTAAAAGGATGTTAAATGTTAATGTTCTGAAGTGACTCATTGAGCTGTTTGTCTTGTTGGTTCTTCACTAGTCGCTGCTGTCTTTAGATCGCTCAGTGCATCAGACCAGCCGACTGAAAGTACCTGAGCTATGTGCTGCTTTATGAAACGCTGAATGCAGCTTCACAGTGGAGTCAGAAAGTCATTGTGAGGCGTTCAGGTAATAACTGAGGAGCAGAAGGTGGCTGCAGGAAGAGACTGAAGCCTTAAAATGAATTCCTGTTGTTGGAGTCGTATGTTCATAACGACAGCAGAGCTCAGGAGGAAATTAAATGTCAAGCTGCTGCCTTTGAGTCCTGTAAATGGAGCACTAATTACAGAGAATAGCAGCCGCCCTCCGTCCGTCACTTTCTCCTCTCGGTTTGACCCGTCAAAATAAAAGCACACATTCATCTGGAAGGACCTCTTTGTCCTCCGCCTCCTCTTCCTCGTCTGTCAGGCCCAGAGTGGAAGCTGCAGCTGAGCGTCATCGCTTCGTGTCACCAAGTCGCCGCTGAGGCTGAAGACGAATGATTTACAGGCAGAATGAGTCAACAAAGACCTCCGAATAGTTTTCTTAGTGAATAAAACTCCACCTTGTGTCTGTGAGTCATCTGCCTTCACCCAAAAATATCCTCATCCTCTGGTTCCAACATAATAAACTTCTGCAGCTTTCAGTTTCCTCATATAGGATCATCCAAACTCCACGTCTGTGACTCAGAAAAAATCTGTTTAGTCAAACTTCAACCTCTATAATACAAAATGCACTTCAGCAGGTCAGAATCCAGCAAACTAGAAACCAACTCTAATTTCTGCCTTGTCTTTTTTGTCTTTAACAAACCTGCAGGTTTATCCTTAGTTCCTTTTCATTTTGTTTATTCGGTTTTCTGATGCAGGTTTTCATTTCTCAGCATCTCGGTGTAATAACTGTGTTTTTCAGAGGTCAGGCTGAGAGTTTGTTTCGCTGCCTCATTAGCAGAACAAGTGGCTTTTTCCTCTCAGCTGGACAAACAGAAAAATTAACTAATTAGTCTGAGTGTTTTCATGTAAAGTCTCATTCAGCATCTGTGGATTCACTCCCTGCAGCAGAAGTTTCTTCAGACTGGCCTGTTGTTCTGCCGTTTATAAGATCTTCACCACGATCTTAGAAATAAACAGATTCAAGAACTGAAGTCAACGAGAGTCAGCAACAAAGCAGCAGCGATCAAACACAAACATGCAAAGCTGAGGTGGATGTAAGGTTACCTGGATGTAGTGATAAAAATGATAATAATAATAATAGTATACAGTCCAGACAGAAGGAGACCAGAAAGGCAAAAGTGTAGAAACAGATGTAAACATAGTAAAAGATTTTCTAAATGGATCAGTACAAAACCAGATAAAATCATAAAGGAACCAAAAATGTCACATCCAATAAGAAAAAAGAACGAGTGGAATAAAAGTAAATAGGAGGTAAAACCATAAAGACGAGGCAAATGAAGATAACAATAATAATAATAATAATAATAATAATAATAATAATAATAATAACAATGAAATACATGCATAAATTAAATAAATATTAAAATAAATATACGTTAAAAGAGATTAAAATAGGAGAGCCATGATATGATGTTCTTTACAAGTGTATGTTAACTTTTGACCATAACTGTGCAACCAAGCGAGGAAAGTGAGGAAAGTGAAGCTATGATTCAGCCTGAACTGGATTCTGAACAAACAGATTACTAAACTCAAACATAAGTAGCACAAGGCTCTACATAAAATGAGATTATTAGCCACGGATCTCAGAATTACGAACTGGTTCAAAACTGAACTCAAACTTAGGTGAAGCACGGGCGGAGAGAGTGAGGAAGTAAATGGTAAATGGTCTGCACTTATATAGTGCTTTTTTCTTCCTTAGTGGTATCCAAACCGCTTTACAATATGTTTCACATTCACCCATTCACACTCCAATGGCAACAGAGCTGCCATGCAAGGCGCTAATCTACCATTGGGAGCAACTTGGGGTTCAGTGTCTTGCCCAAGGACACTTCAGCATGTGGAGGGGCCGGGGATCGAACCACTAACCTTCTGATCAGTGGACAACCCGCTCTACCACCTGAGCCACAGCCGCCACGGACACGGAAGGGACAATGACGGACAGGCAGAGATGACAGGCAGGTGGGCTTGCTGACTGCAAAAAGCAAAAAATAAATAAATAAAATTAATTAAAAAGTCCCATTACCTCCTTGCTGCCTGTAGGCACCAAGGTCCTATCACACTTGACCTGGTTTAACTCACTGATCCAGGTTGTTTCTCCTGATAGATCCCTGATTGTGTTGTATCTACTCTCAGATGTACGTCACTTTGGATAAAAGCATCTAAATGAATTTGTAGAGTTGTAGTCATGAGGTCTGAGTAGATAACAGCAGCCAGGAATGAGTTTCCTCTGTTGGACATTCAGTCCCAGAGAGAAGGTTAGGAGCTCAAAACGGCCACATCCTGTGCGACTTCTTTGGAGGTTTTCCAGAAAACTGAGACGCAACCCTGAACATTCTGGAGGGATTTATATCTCATCTGGCCTGGGAAGACCCGCAGAACCTGCTGCCACTGAGACCTGACCATGGACACTTATATTAGTGAAGGTTAATTCTGACCAACTGTGAAGTGTTTTGATAGTAGAAGATGCTCGGTCCAGATACTGAAACATGTGTCAGATGAAGTGTTTGCTGAATCAGAACCTTGCTGCTGCTCCTGTTGGCTGATGAAGGATCAGAATGTTTCGTGTCTGGTGTCTGAGGCCTCAGCAGCAGCAGAGAAACAGGCTGATCTGAGGATCGGGTGGTTTTCTGATACATCGGATGTTTTTACAGCTTCACATTTATTAACAGAGCGACTGTGTTCAGGTCACAGCGAGTGTAAACAGGAAGCAGACGCTCATACATTACTCTGATGGTGTGTAACAGTCGTTTTCCTGTTGAATGTGATGGCACTGAGGCTGTGGGATGATTGAAACTGCTCTCCAAAGGAAACTCTGAAAATTCCTCCAATATTAGAGCCATAATTCACGGCGGAGGCTGTTGGGCTGCTCCAGCTCGCAGCTTTAACGCAGCCATAAAGCTGTAACTAACACACAAAGAGCGCCTCTGTAATTGACAATAAAGACAATAAAAACAAGTTGTGAATGGAGATGTGGAGACGGCAGTCAGCGCTAATATCCCACATCCTCAAAAGTTGAGGCTGCTTGAGTTTTTAATGTTCTGTAGAGAGCAGCGGCTGCTATAATGAAATGTAATGAAGCTCTGTAATCAAAGGCAATTCCACAAACACACACAGAGACAGCAGCAAACACACAGTTAATTACACAGCCGCACAACACAAAGAGCTGGCGTGAACGACACACCGAGCGGATCTATGCACAGCCGCAGAACTGCAGAATGTTTTCAGCCGTGCTCTGCACAGAGATTATTTCTGAAACGGTGCTAAAAAGCTTTTTTGATCACTGTTGTTATAAAAGCAATTTTGCTCACCTGGTCGAGCAGGTGTCCCATGTCCCTGAGCTAGAATCTGTCACGGGGGCTAAGGTTAGGACCCAAATGCAGACACAGAGGGAGACCAACAGGCAGGAGGAGTTGTTCAAAACGATTTATTAAACAAAAGAGTTAGGAAGCAGCACCTGGCACTAAAACATAACAAGGCAAGAGGAGAAATAAGAACTAACGCTACAGAAAACCAAACATAATACAATTAAAGGGGAAACTACTACAAACCAGGACATAAGGAAAGCTACACACAAAGAGGGAACTCAAATAGGCAACTATGAATAAATTATACTAGACGAACAAAACGGGGACACACAGGAACCAGACTAAATCGAAACCAATCCAGAAACAAATAACTAAACTCCAGGAAAAGCAAAACCGAACCCAATGCTGAAAACCAATTAAACTAATAAAACCGCTATACCCAGAAAATAAAGAAACTAATCAAACTCAGGACAGAACTCTTTACCAACATAACCAGATACTCACAAAACGAGGGGGGAGAGCTAACGGGGCTGACTCGGGGAATGGAGAGAGATGCAGGTGCACGGGCGATCGCTGGCGGGCCGGAGACCGGCAGCCAGCAGAGACAGGCGTCGGGCAGGGTGGCAGACGATCGCAGTCGCCGGGACCGTACCGACAACGTTTCGGCGGAGGCAGGCAGGGATGCAGACAGGGAACCGGCAGGAGAGGCAGCGGGGACCGGCAGGGAGCAGGGTGCAACTGTTGTTATCATCCGACGGTGTCTGACAGAATGTCCAAAGTTTTTATTGTGGCGGGTGTGATAGGTTGCAGGTGCGCTGGTCCCACAGCTGCCTCCGATTCCAGCAATCAGGTGTGCTGGCAGGGCAGGGATTACAATAAGGATGTGGGGGGGGGGAGCAGGGGCTGGAGCAGGGATCCTGACAGTACCCCCCCCTCAATGTGCGCCTCCTGGCGCACCACAAAACCAGTCAGGGTGTCAGGATCCTGGGGTAGGACGACTCAAGTGACAGGGACACAAAACAAACCACACCAACCAAAGATGTCCAGACAGTCTGGGAGGCCCTGAGGCCGATCAAGAAAAGAAATTACAAGGTCCAGAAATGAGAGAGGGCGGCCCACAGGCAGCTCAAAAAGTCCCAAATTCACAAAACCCAAAAACACCATCCTAGAGGGCAGCCCACAGGCAGGGTCAAACAAAATTCGGGTTCTAAAAACAAGGCTGACCAGAAGGAAGTTCAGGGACCGGTCAAAAACAAGGTAAGGTGGGACCGCTCCGGAGGACGGCCCGGAGGCTGGGAGGTCAGGCGGGACCGCTCCGGGGGACGGCCCGGAGGCTGGGAGGTCAGGCGGGACCGCTCCGGGGGACGGCCCGGAGGCTGGGCATGAGGCCAGCAACGAAGGCGGGACCCCTCTGGAGGCCGGGCAGGAGGCCGGCGACGGAGCGGGAAACGGGACCCCTCTGGAGGCCGGCGACGGAGCGGGAAACGGGACCCCTCTGGAGGCCGGGCAGGAGGCCGGCGACGGAGCGGGAAACGGGACCCCTCTGGAGGCCGGTGGCAGAGCAGGAGGCGGGGCCCCTCGGGAGGCCGGGCAGGAGGCCGGCGGCGGCGCAGGAGCCGGGGACCCTCGGGAGGCCGGGCTGGAGGCCGGCGGCGGCGCAGGAGCAGGGGACCCTTCGGGGGCCGGGCTGGAGGCCGGCGGCGGCGCGGGAGGCAGGGCCCTTCTGGAGCAGGAACCGGGACCAGTGACGCGGCGGCGTCGGGCCCCTCTGGAGCAGGAACCGGGACCAGTGACGCGGCGGCGTCGGGCCCCTCTGGAGCAGGAACCGGGACCAGTGACGCGGCGGCGTCGGGCCCCTCTGGAGCAGGAACCGGGACCAGTGACGCGGCGGCGTCGGGCCCCTCTGGAGCAGGAACCGGGACCAGTGACGCGGCGGCGTCGACCCGCTCGGGAACAGGAACCGGATCAGGTACCGGAGTGGCAGCGTCAACGACCCACCCGGGAACAGGAACCGGATCAGGAGCCGGGGAGGCGGAGCCGATGCCCTGCCCGGGAACAGGAGCCGGATCAGGATCTGGAGAGATGGCATCATCGGACCGCCAGGGAGCAAGAACAGGAGCCGGAACAGGACCTGGAGTGGCGGCGTCGGGGACCCGCCCGGGAGCGGGATCCGGACCAGGGCTCAGGGAGGCGGCGTCAGGGACCCGCTCGGGGACTGGATCTGGACCAGGAGCCAGGGACGCGGCGTCAGGGACCCGCTCGGGGACTGGATCTGGACCAGGAGCCAGGGACGCGGCGTCGTCGGGCCCCTCGGGAGCAGGAACGGGAACCGGATCCGGTGAGACGGCATCGGGCCCCTCGGGAACAGCAGCCGGTGAGACGGCATCGGGCCCCTCGGGAACAGCAGCCGGTGAGACGGCGTCGACGACCCGCTCGGGAACAGGAACAGGATCAGAGGAGACGGCGTCGACGACCCGCTCGGGAACAGGAACAGGATCAGAGGAGACGGCGTCGACGACCCGCTCGGGAACAGGAACAGGATCAGAGGAGACGGCGTCGACGACCCGCTCGGGAACAGGAACAGGATCAGAGGAGACGGCGTCGACGACCCGCTCGGGAACAGGAACAGGATCAGAGGAGACGGCGTCGACGACCCGCTCGGGAACAGGAACAGGATCAGAAGAGACGGCGTCGACGACCCGCTCGGGAACAGGAACAGGATCAGAAGAGACGGCGTCGACGACCCGCTCGGGAACAGGAACAGGATCAGAGGAGACGGCGTCGACGACCCGCTCGGGAACAGGAACAGGAACAGAGGAGACGGCGTCGCCGACCCCTTCGGAGACAGGATCAGGTGAGGCAGCGTCGTCGACCCCCTCGGAAACCGGATCAGGTGAGGCAGCGTCGTCGACCCCCTCGGAAACCGGATCAGGTGAGGCAGCGCCGTCGACCCCCTCGGAAACCGGATCAGGTGAGGCAGCGTCGTCGACCCCCTCGGAAACCGGATCAGGTGAGGCAGCGTCGTCGACCCCCTCGAGAACAGGATCAGGTGGGGCAGCGTCGGCTGGCCCCTCGGGAACAGGATCAGGTGGGGCAGCGTCGGCTGCCCCCTCGGGAACAGGATCAGGTACTGGACAGGCGCCTTGGAGCCCCACAGGAACCGGAACTGGACCAGGATCAGGATCAGGACCTGGACCAGGTGGAGAGGCGTCTGCGACCCCCTCGGGAACCGGAACTGGTCCGGGATCAGGAACAGGACCTGGAGAGGCGTCTGCGACCCCCTCGGGAACCGGAACTGGACCGGGATCAGGAACAGGACCTGGAGAGGCGTCTGCGACCCCCTCGGGAACCGGAACAGGACCTGGAGAGGCGTCTGCGACCCCCTCGGGAACCGGAACTGGATCGGGATCAGGAACAGGACCTGGAGAGGCGTCTGCGACCCCCTCGGGAACCGGAACTGGACCGGGATCAGGAACAGGACCTGGAGAGGCGTCTGCGACCCCCTCGAGAACCGGATCTGGATCAGGGCAGGCGCCGTCGAGCCCCCCGGGAGCAGCCAGGTTGCAGGACTGAGGCAGCTGGACCTCCGCGGCGCTCGGCAGCTGGACCTCCGCGGCGCTCGGCAGCTGGACCTCCGCGGCGCTGGGGAGCGGCGAGGTCAGGGCGCTGGGGAGCGGCGAGGTCCGACACTTGGAGCCACGCCTCCTCCTGGATGGCTTTCCAGGAGGTGGGTCCTTCAGGTGCTGGGGGGCAGGTTTAATTGCCCAGCGGGTACCCACGAAGGGAGATTCTCTGTCAACCTCAGACAGGGTCTCTGGAGCATCAGGGGAAGCTGAGTGGGAGGGTGGACTGGGTGGAGATGGGGCCTGGGAGCTAGGAGTGCTAAGGAAGTTCAACAGAAAATCAGGCAGCGTGGCTTGGAGCCAAGGCTTTCGGGCTGCCTCCCTGCATGCTAAAGCCAGGTACACCTTCTTAAGGGGGGCATCTTTGGCCTCCTTCCACAATCCATAAAAATGACAAATAATATTCCAGTACATGTATAAGTCCTCATCCTCAAATGGATCTACGGGGGGGTTTAGAGACAGATCTGAGCCGAGTTCTGTGTCTGCTGGGTTCATGTTTTGGTCGGATGATACTGTCACGGGGGCTAAGGTTAGGACCCAAATGCAGACACAGAGGGAGACCAACAGGCAGGAGGAGTTGTTCAAAACGATTTATTAAACAAAAGAGTTAGGAAGCAGCACCTGGCACTAAAACATAACAAGGCAAGAGGAGAAATAAGAACTAACGCTACAGAAAACCAAACATAATACAATTAAAGGGGAAACTACTACAAACCAGGACATAAGGAAAGCTACACACAAAGAGGGAACTCAAATAGGCAACTATGAATAAATTATACTAGACGAACAAAACGGGGACACACAGGAACCAGACTAAATCGAAACCAATCCAGAAACAAATAACTAAACTCCAGGAAAAGCAAAACCGAACCCAATGCTGAAAACCAATTAAACTAATAAAACCGCTATACCCAGAAAATAAAGAAACTAATCAAACTCAGGACAGAACTCTTTACCAACATAACCAGATACTCACAAAACGAGGGGGGGAGAGCTAACGGGGCTGACTCGGGGAATGGAGAGAGATGCAGGTGCACGGGCGATCGCTGGCGGGCCGGAGACCGGCAGCCAGCAGAGACAGGCGTCGGGCAGGGTGGCAGACGATCGCAGTCGCCGGGACCGTACCGACAACGGTTCGGCGGAGGCAGGCAGGGATGCAGACAGGGAACCGGCAGGAGAGGCAGCGGGGACCGGCAGGGAGCAGGGTGCAACTGTTGTTATCATCCGACGGTGTCTGACAGAATGTCCAAAGTTTTTATTGTGGCGGGTGTGATAGGTTGCAGGTGCACTGGTCCCACAGCTGCCTCCGATTCCAGCAATCAGGTGTGCTGGCAGGGCAGGGATTACAATAAGGATGTGGGGGGGGGAGCAGGGGCTGGAGCAGGGATCCTGACAGAATCCTTCACAAAGCGGCTCAGGTTCATGTCTAGCTTGTCGCTATTTGCTCCACTTTGCAAAAAAAATAGGTCTTAGGGTTCTCTGATAGCCTAGTGGTATATGTATACCCGCATGCCGAGGCGTACTGTGCCCAGTTCGAGTCCAACCTCAGCCATTTACCGCATGTCCTTCCCCACTCTCTCTCCTGTTTCCATCCACTGTCCTGTCCTCTCCAATAAAGGCAGAAAATGCCAAAAATAAATCTTAAAAAAAAGGTTTTAAAAATAATGTTTTTTAAAATATTGCAGCTTTAAAATGAAAACATACTGAGATGTAGATGTGAAGGTGCAGAGACATCTCATTTACCCCCCATCAAGGATAAACCAAGACTTGTAATTACACCAGATCTAATGTTTATTATGTCTGTTGATCAAAACTTCAGTTGATGTTTTACTCACATCAATTATCAAAGTTTGCTGACACGAACCTTTCGACATTTTCATGTGTTTATTGCGCTCAGATTGAAAATGTGCATCAAACCAGCTGGATGGAAGCTAAAGGTAAGAAGCTCCAGACTCAGTGTTTTGTGCTCGTTGCTAATAAAAGGAGAAATAAAAGAATCAATGATTCATTCAGTGGTTCTGGAGCTTAACAGTGAAAACATTCTGCCAGCGTAGGCGTCAGAACTTCGAGTCCAAATCATCTCCACGCCTACATGTGATTTTTGTGTTTTTGCCTTATAATCATTCCTGCTTCAGATCATATTGAAGCGAATACAGTTAATAGAGACTACACCAGTGAGCTTAAATCATTAATGAGGAATATCACGTTATGCCGTCCGTGTCTGCGACTCTGAAACATCATCCCATGTTGTGTGAAGCAGCGACTTGCATCTTCCCAACAACTGAACAGTTATTGCTGCCGTTTCTCCCACGCAGCCGCTCCAACAGAAAATGGAAAAAACAACAACAGAAGCACCTTTGTGTTGTTTTTTCTCTCCAAACCAACGAAACGCAGCCAGTCTCGGTTCATCTTATTCCACTCAGATGCATTAGAATAACTGTAAGCCTCCACTGCAAACATCACCGTAGTAACAACGCCGGAATTAAATGACAACTAAAGATAAAAGATGAAAGCAAACAATTAGAGGCAGTAATTAAAATGACATCAAAACACTAAACTCCATCAAAAGCAGAGCAGAATATATACGGAGGGAACGGAGCTGTGTTTGAAAGAACAGAGAGGAAGTTGACTTGAGTGCAGGAAAGAATCAAACATTTCCACAGAACTGTCCATGGAAAGATTCGGTCCATCACTGACCCAAACATGATGCTGATCGACCGGATGAAGCTTTCTGGTGGAGAAACGGACACATCCTGTCAACGTGGATCAAAGAAGAGAGAAAGGGATCCGAAAAAACAAGAAGTAGGAGAGGAAGAGGTCACAGGAGACGAGGGAGGAAATGAGAGAACAAGGTAGGAAAGAAATGAAGAGGTGAGAAAGAAAAGGAAAAGGTGCAGAATAAAAGACTGAATGTAGGAAAGAACACAAAGAAAAAGGAAAGAGAACCAAAGGAAGCCATGAAAAAGAGAAAACAGGAAACGTAACAGTAAAGAACAGAAGAAGACAAGGAAAGAAAACCAGGAAGCAGCAGAGGAAGAAGAGGAGTAGGACAGAAAGAAGGAAGAACATGACAAAGAAAGAAGAGGTTAAAGGCAGAGCAAAGGGTAGAGAAGGAAAAGGAGAAAAGGATGGAGAGGAAAGGAAAGGAAAGGAAAGGAAAGGAAAGGAAAGGAAAGGAAAGGAAAAATCTAAGGAAAGAAGGAGGTAGGGGAGAAAACAGAGAAGGAAATATGCAAGGTAGAGCAAATGGTAGAAAAGGAAAAAGAAGAAAATGATGGAAAGGAAAGGAAAGGAAAGGAAAGGAAAGGAAAGGAAAGGAAAGGAAAGAAGGAGGAGGTAGGGGAGAAACAGAGAAGGAGATATGAAAGGTATAGCAAAAGGTTGAAAAGGAAAATAAGAAAGGATGGAAAAGGAAGATAAGGAAAAGAAAGAAACTGTCAGAAAAAGGAAAAGAAAGTGGAGAAGAAGGAAGAAGAGAAAAGTAGGAAAAGATCAAAAGTAGAACAAAGATCAGCAAAGACAAAAAACAGGTAGGAATAAGGAAAATATAGGATAGATAAAGGAAACAAGGAAAGAAAAGCGATTAAAAGAAAAGGAGAAGAATGATGGACAAGATGAAGAAGAAACACCAAGGAAAGAAATAAAACTAGAAAGTCAATAGAGAATAAATAAATATGGAGACAGAAAAGAAAAAGAAAACAGGTAAAACAGGAGGAAATATAAAGGAAGCAAAAAGAGGAGCTAGGAAAGGAAAGGAGACAGGAAGGGAAACCTTGAAACAAAGGAAGGATGTATAAGTGAAGACAGAAGACAGGATGACGGAGGCTTTAAATGAACAACATGCAGTAATAAGGCTCCTCTTTGTGTTCGGTGCTTTAAAGCTGCTCCAGGAGAAGAAAATGGTTTTTCCTTCATGTGCAGGAGACAGAAGTGATTCGTTTGAAGCTCCAGCAGAACAACAGAGCGTCTGTATGATGAGCTGTGAGCTTCACGCTGTCTTTATGATGCGTTTGTGTGTTTTATGACTCGTCCTGCTCGCTGCAGCTCTTCTGCTGCTCACCATGAATTTCCCTGCAGGCTGAAATAAAGTGGATCTGCTCTTATCTAAACTGCCGCAGGATGAAGTGCGAGCTGATAGATTCGTGATAAACTCTTCAGGATCAGAGCTCCGGTCGCATCGTGGCCTCCGAGGTGGAGGATGGATGCGGGATTAAGATGCGTCCTCGGGGGCTCCGGACTCGCCCCGCTGCAGCTCTAAGTGCTGCACGGCTGCTCATGAATTAGTGTCACTTTCACCCAACTTCCTGCTTTAGCTTGTGCAGGAGCGACGTGGCGCATTAGAGGCCTCGTGGCTGCCGCTGCTCGTCTCACGCCAACATGTCCGAGCAGCAAACAAATTAAATCCAGATTTGTTATTACCGGGGAAGAGTCAGTCGCACTAATCCGAAGAAGATGCCGCGTCGAGTTCACTGTTAATGGAATTACAGCGGATGCGATAAGAGAGTCGGACAGAGGAGCGCTCTTATCGCCGCCATAAAGAAACTTAATGGAAAACATGCTATCTGCTGCTTAATGACACGCCAGCGTTAGTGTACCATGACAGTAAAACAACACGCGAGTCCTGCAGCGGCGGGATGAAATACACTCCAGGCGGTAATCAATCTGCGTTGTTTACAGCCGCTGTCGGCCTGATGAGGAGCCCCGCTGCACTCGGCCGAGATTAGCTGCTGTTTGG
The DNA here is from genome assembly GCA_024666655.1 of Dascyllus trimaculatus. NCBI lineage: Eukaryota > Metazoa > Chordata > Actinopteri > Pomacentridae > Dascyllus > Dascyllus trimaculatus. The sequence goes on along the minus strand of CM045457.1, from coordinate 5,118,058 downwards.
TCGGCATAAAGAATCAGTCAGGGGAAGCCCGACCAGCGGCTGGCCGGCTGCACCGATAATATATCAGAGCCGACAGCTACACCAGCTAATGTTACACTCAGAGGACCGGGAGGGCTTTGGAATTGGAAAGGAGTTCAGTTTGTCCTGAAGATTACAGTTCAGCTGCTCCTGTAGTTCTTCAAATGATGCAAATGTTCAACAGGCTGAAGAAGCAACTCGCTCACGTCAGCTCAGTGTCTGCTCTCATTCGTTCACCCGGCAGAGGAAACACGACTCTGTGGTTACAGCTAGGTTAAGATCTCTGTACAGCAGAACCAGTGGGATCTCTGGGCTCCTGATTTCAATCCTCAGAATTAACAGGGATGTGGAGGAAGTAAACTAGGAGGTAAAGACAGGAACTGCAGGAGAGGCAGTGAAGAAAAGGTGAAAATACACATGAAAGAAAAGAGTGAAGGTAGAGAAGGAGTGGCGCTTAAGAATGAACTGAAAGACAGGAAAGAAAGTAGTGATGCGTTTGAGGAAGGATATAAAATCTGCCAGGAAAAGAGCCTTAAAGACAAAGGAAAGGAGACAGAAGGAAGAGAAAAGATGGAGAAGGTGAGCTCAGGTGGAGGGAGGAGATGGAAACTTAGAGGTTAAAGAGAAAACCTGACGAGAGAGTTATGGTCTGGATATTAGGATGTTATGATTTGAAATTTGGTGTAGAAGAAGAGAAGGTTAGGAAAGGAGAGAAGGCAGAAAGATGGGAATCAAGGAGACATAAAAGTGAAGATACAGTGTTTTAATGTTATTTTTTAAAAAAGCTTCTCTTTGTTCTGGATTCGATAAGTTTGATCAGATTCCTGTTGCAGACAGAACAATGAGATACTGTGTGTTCTGACGACGGATCACTGAGTCCCTTCCATTGTTGCATCCTGAGAGTTTCCAGGTCATAGAAACTGTAATTTACCTCCATTTTCTAACAGGATCAGAATCTGAAGCAGGTTTGGGCTGTTGTTGAAATAAAACCATCTTCAGTGGCTGGATTGGAGCCACAGATTGGTATTGATGGAAACCATCACGACAACAATCTCTGAGAGCAGGAAACAGTTTAAAATGTGCTTCCTCCTCGTTGCTGAGCGGTGATGGAGAGCCAAAGGCGACGGAGATGAGATGGATTACAGGCTCGGCTCTGATTGGACGGTGGCTGCACCTTCAGAAACACAAGCGGCCGTGTGAATTGGCTGTTGACTCTCTAAGTGGGGCGGCGATCGATGGCAGGATTGGTGTTATTGATGAGGCGGCGATGATGGAGACAGACGCTGAGCAGAGAAGTGCTTCGTTCACCTCTGAGTGAATGATAGAAAACTGATTCTCTTTGTGTTCATCAGCTGAGAAGAGGTGAGTTATTCTGCCGTGTGAGATATTCTAAAGTTTGTTTTCTTAATAATAGCAGGAAGACAAAAGACGTGGCAGTAATTAGATCACTTTTAATCACGTGATCACGTCACTGCTTGGATCACAAACTAAACTCCAGTTGAGAAGCGTTTTGAATCTCAGGATGAAGCTGTTCTGTCAGAGCTCACCTGCTGCTCCAGATGAAACTACAAAGGAAATAAAGGAAAGGAAAGAAGGAACTGAAGAAGCCTCTTGATGAAGGTGAAACATCTTCAGGAACCTAAAAGAGAAGTTCAGCTGTTTTCTACTGAAGCTCCTAGAATTACCAGGACCTACTGAGAATCTACACAGACAAAAAGAGGAAGAGCTGGAGATGAAGAGTCCAAAGTGTGGAGAATGAGAACAAAGGCATATAGAGAGACTACAGAACAAATGACCTTAGATGATCACAGGATAAACTCACTGATTCCAAATGTCTCCAATCTCCAGAAGAAGGTGGGTTCTTCAGACTGTGTCCAGGTTGGGGTGAACTGCTATCCAAGCAAAGAATTTTACGTATCTTTGTATCTGATTTACAGTGATGGAAAACGAATGTGGGTGTTGGACCATCATGATACAGATGGAGCTGGAAGGAGAAGCTCTCAATTTACCTGTTGCAAGTTCCACCCTCAGCTTTGCTCATGAGCTCTGAGTAGAAACCAAAAGAATGAATAGACAAGTTGTTGAAATGGGACTAATGTACCAGATGGTTGGAAATCAGGGGAGAAGCTCCAACATCATAGAGTTGCTGATTTTTTCACATCAAAAGGAGAAAACTGGAGGATTTCCAGGCACATCCGACTGGTAGACCCAGGACCTGCTGGAGTGTTTACATATCTCATCTGACCTGAGAACAGCTGAGGATCCTTCAGGAGGATGGATGGATGGATGGATGGATGGATGGATGGATGGATGGATGGATGGATGGATGGATGGATGGATGGATGGATGGATGAATAGATGAATAGATGAATAGATGGATGGATGGATTGTTGAATGGAAGTACAGATGGATGGATGGATGGATGGATGGATGGATGGATGGATGGATGGATGGATGGATGGATGGATGGATGGATGGATTGTTGAATGGAAGTACGGATGGATGGATGGATGATTGATGGATGGATGGATGGATGGATGGATGGATGGATGGATGGATGGATGGATGGATGGATGGATGGATGGATGGATGGATGGATGGATGGAGCAGAGTTCTCATACCTTTTTAGAAGAGTCAGAAAACACATCAGGGCTGTTTAACTCACTTTTAAAGAATATCTGCAGTCTTAGTCAAAAGACTGAAAAGGAGAAAGAGGGAAGTGAGGAGCTGGAAGTAGATGGGTGGAAAATAGGTTTTAATTCAGATTTGAGCAGGTCAGCACCTGATCTGGGGGTTGAGGGTTTTTCCACTGCAGTCAGCTGGTCTAGACCTAGATACTACTCCGAGATACTGGCAGGTATTATAATCTGAAGTACCTGAAACATGTACACAGTACTGTAGTTCTTCGGGCTTTTCCACAGGAGCAACTTGCAGCTTCGCCACATGAAGAGTCAGAAAACAGTGGTTTGGAGCCCAAAGTGAAGGAGTTAAAGCATTCTGGGGTCTTTAACATGACTGAAGGTGAGACTAAGTGTGACATCAACACTGGAGCTAGTTTACTGTGGTGAAAATAGAATCTCTTCCACATGCACAAATCGTTGGTTCTATATTTGGATCAAGAAAACAGTAGAATCTGAATAAAAATATTTTACATTCATTTTGCATGTTCTCGTCTCAAAATACTCAATATTTATAACTGGTTCATGTAGCTCAGTAAATATATGCACGACTAAAAGCTGCATGAGGTCCACCATCCTGCTGGTTCTTCTCTGACCTACATCTGCTGTTAAACAAAGAGTTGTGCTGTTTTGGTGGCGCTCTGGTTTGGCTGTATTCTGGTGGGCTGGCTGGTGGAGAAGCAGCTGACTGGATGTTTGCCAAAGCTGAATAAAACATAGCAGCTGGAATTCCTCAGAGACGTGCTGTTAACTTCTGTACCGGAGGTTGATTCAGTCCACACAACATTGAGTGTTATTAAGCTGCTTGTACAGCATTCAGCTGATTCAGTGCATCACTTGGTGGTAATAGCTGGTAGCTGCTGCACACGCAGTGCTAGCACATATTAGCTGCTGGACTTCACTGTGGTGTAATGATGAATAAGAAAAGCTCACAGGAATGTACGGAGTATTTCCCTACAAACCTGTAAAAGTTCATTCACTGAGACCAGACCATGCAGGGAAGAAATCTGTACACCTTTAAGGGAGTCTCAGCCAGAATATCAACCGTCAAGCCCATGGTGTGTAGAAACCCAACAGGCTAGTCCTGATGCCAAACAAAGGAGCAATGTTAATCTTACAGGTCTGTTAATACCATAAATACAGTGACTTTACAGCAGAGCAGCCAGCAGGCTCATATCGTTTCTCTGGGCTGCTCTGACAAATTCCTTTTCAACAACCACAAAATAAAACTGCAGCTGAGTTTAGTTCTGAGACTCGTCAGCTGACAGTTCCTGACCTTTAGTCTCTCAAAGTCGTCTTTTTCAGGCAAACATATTTTCTGCCAGATTACATTTGCTTGTGACGTATCACAAGTATGATTCTAATTAACGTTTATTTTAATTAAACTGAATGAAAAGGTAATTAAATGTTTCCTATTGCTTTACAGTCGCTGCTTTTCAGCCATACTATATATTGTATTAGAAGGGACGGGACTCAGTAACCCAGAGAACAGAGGAGAAGCTCCAAACGTGTATTTATTCATATTTAGTCATTTTGTTGTGAAAGTGTCCAACACGGCCTGATGTTGTCCTAAATCCATCCACGTAGTTTTACTTCCTAATCTGAACCAGAATGAGTGAAAACTGAAAGTAACAACGACAGAAAATGAAGTCTAGTGGTTCCTCGTCCATCACTGGACACAGACCTTCTGCTTTGTGCTTCCATCCTTCCTCTTCATGTGGACTTTGTTGCCCCTCAGTCAAAACCAAACAGGATCAGCTTTTAGTTTTTACTCCCAGGAAACTGCAGATCTCAGTTCTTTAAAATCAAGGCTGAAGACGTTTCTGTTTGTTTTTCACTGAACCAAATCTGATGTTTGTGAATGTCTTAAACTGCACTTTTACTGTTTTATAGTGTTTTTATTCTCTATTTAACTCTTTTAATGGTGTTGAAATGTCTCTTCATATTTTTTCCTTTTACAGTTTGTCTGATGCTTTTTAGGTTTTATGTGAAGCTCTTTGAAAGCTGCTCTACAAATAAATCTGCCTTTCCTTCAAACTTTTGTTTCCCATCATAATTATGTTCCAGTTTAAAGTGAGACTGTAGTTTAGCTGCATAGAAACATAATGTTTAGTCAACTGCTGTAGATAAAGGATCAATTTAATTCTCTTGTCATTTTAGACCTGTCCTCCTTTCTGCTCTACAGCCACTCTTTTTGTCTTTGAGATGGTTTAGATCTTTCTTTTAGATGTTTGTTGTGAACTCTGTCTCTTTTGTAGCCGCCTTATCTGTCATCATGGCCCTTCACAAGAAGTGAACTTTGAATCTTTGAGTCTCGTGTTCATTGATTTTATGTTCACTAATTAAGCAAAAACCACAAAGCAACACAGTGTTCATGCTTGGAGACCAGACAAGCAAAGGTGTGGTCCAGAGTACAGTCTGCACTGGAAAAAACCCTAAAACAACATATGTTAACCCCTTAACGCTGATCGTCAGGAATTCGCCTCATACCGCTTGCATTCAGACTGCAGGCGAGAGAGCGTATCCATTCCTACAGTGCTGGTTGGTGCATATTCAATACGTACGTACACAATTTTGTTGCATCAATAAAAATGTCATTTTCCATTAATGCCTGTTGTTTGCATCTATTCTATGTGCTATAGACAAATTAACAATCTCCACTTAATTTAGCATCAGCTTAAAAGAAAAAGCACAAATAATTACATTTATCATATAATTGTAAATAAATTCAGGTGTCAAGGGGTTGAAGTGGTGGAAGACTGTAAAGTTCAAAACTGTGAAATAGTAATGACAAATGATGATATTCTAACTAATTAAAATACAGTAAAACAGTTTTATGGTCGTATGTAAAAGTACACGTTCTTTTGATGCAGACATTATTTACAGTTTTGGCCATTTGTGTTTGTTAACCTGTATTTTCTTCTGTGATTTTGGTAGATATTATTTATAATATAACAAAGAAGGGAAAATCTGCAAAATTTGTCAAGACAGGGTGGGGTTTGAACTAAAGTGCGGATACAGAACAGACAGAGTCTTTAACGGGATTTATTAAATCAAAACCAAGCAAGATTCAACTAACGAGGAGTGAAACTACAAAACCAAGAATTACACAAACACAGAAGGGATCCGGGGACAAACTCAAACACTAAACTAACCAAAACTAAAACCAGGAACAAGCTGAACCAAACCTTTTACCAAAACTAGAGAATCAACCAACCAAAACTTTAACAACAGCAAGAAAACCTAAGAAACCCACAGATGCTTTAACTAAGCAAAACTAACAGACAACAAACATTACAGACAAATAAAGCTAAAGAGGAAGAACCAACTGAGGAAAACCAGACTAAATGCAGAAAAAGGCCGAAGCTACAGAAACCAAGGAATAACTCAAACTAATAAACAGAATAAGGACAACAGAAAACAGGTAGGAGTAAACTAAAGCAAGACAAACAAAACAGGTCACTCACAAAACCTAAATCTAACTAAAGGGATGGGCAGGATCCGGGGAATGCAGGCTAGAAGTTTGGGTGTGGGAAGTCCAGGTGAGGCAGGTAGAAGCACAGCCAAGCAGACACGGAACAGGTGGGAAACAGAGCAGGGTCCAGCAGTAAACAGGGAACATCGTCCTATGGTCTGGCAGAGGTTGAGTGAGTTGTGTGAGTATTTAAAGGAGCTAATCAAGTCCAGGTGGACTGCTCTCTGCAGGTGCCTTGAGTCCCGTAATTAAGAAGCCAGCTAGCAGGGCTGGGCCAACAGAGCATGTGAGGGAGTGTGAGGGGGGAGCAGGGCTGGAGCAGGGATCCTAACAAAACTACAGTTAAAGAAATATTTAATATAATTAATTTGTCTAATAACAGCAAACATCTGTAAAAGTAAATAAAGTGTATTTTTTGCAGTCAGACACTGTAAACGATTGAATTACCATTTATTAAAATACAGATTGTTGGTGTTGACATTATTCAGAATTCTGGCCTATTTTGTTTGTTTGTTTTTGAAGTTAAAATGTAGATTTTAATTGTTACTATCTGTAATTTAACAAACGTGGAAAATCCTAATTCTTTTTTATGGAATGTTAATGTTTATTCACAGACCTTGAAAGACTACTGATGGCATTTTTGGCTGATTTAAGTAAAAGTGTAATCTATAAAATAACGGTGAATCATTCATAAAATCACAGTTAAAACATTTATTTTTTAGACTGTGTGTTGTTCTGTCAGCTGTCTATCACTGCCAGCTGCTAAACAGAGGAAACTGTCATGAAGACAATGAATCTAAAATGTACACGTCTGTGTTTTTTAATCATCTGGATGTGAAAGTTGCAAATTAAAATCAGTAAGATGCTGTAAATGACTATGCATTTACAGACCGTTTTGAAGTGAATGTGAATACTGACTGCCACATGATTCAGCTTCACCTGGTCTCGTCTCACCTCACAGGTGGATTTAAAGGCCGGTCTGTGATGTGTTGCTCTAAACAGCTGAAGCCTCTCTGTGGCCAATTAGGGCTCAGACTAAAGCGTTTGAGAGTCGCGTCCTTTATTTGTTGATGCGTCACTTAGAGAGCCAGAGACAATGCTGTCCATTAGCACGAGGAAAAATCAATACGCCAGAGATTAATGGGCTTTTTAATAGAGCACAATTATACTCCAACGTGTTTGGATGCAGCCTCAAAACCCTGAAAGACTATTAGATTTCCTGTGTATGAGACCACACACTCACCAGTAATTATGCTGAGGTCTTTTCCACTGGCTGACAGGACTCCTGGATGGATCAGTACATTATCATCCAGGTTATCAAACATTGTGGACTCTTTCCACGCTGCCCTTCAGCACAAAGAGCCATGAAAGGAGAAGAATCTGCTTGTGGTGAAAAACACACCTCTCATTAAAGCAGCGATGGAAGCAGAAAGCTAAGAGAATAAAAGCCTGCAGACAGCCGGCGCTCTGTGACTCCACATAATTAGCAGAGTGGATGGACTCGGGCCGGATGTCCTGCTGCTGGTCCAGTAGAGACCAGGCTTCATCTCGCTGGAGACTCTGGTAATGAGGAAGGTTTCCTCTGACTTAAGGGACTCAAAGTGTTTGTACACAAAATATCAGGAACAACCAGAGGACAGAACTGAGTCCACTGACACTGGTTCTGTTTATTCTCTTAATTCAATTTAAATGGACCCGCTTCATCGAGGAGCAGCAGTGCTCGTAGTTTGAGGAAGCTGCACTTTATTCCAGACCATTCTCCACAGTGTAGTGTCTGTAGAATGGTCTGACTGCTCCTCATTATCATTATTTGTATCTCTCTTTAATCACAGTCTGGGAGATATTAAACCAATTCATCGTTTCATCATTTCATATCATTTTTATGAGAGACACTGCTGTCCTTAAGATCCTAGGTGTTTTTTGTTTTTTGATTGCATATAACATGACATAAAACATAGCAGTGCATCAGAATCAATGCTGGTGCTGATCACTGACACATCCTAAACTGTGATTATCAACAAAACCTTCCACTGTACACTTACTACATTGTACTGGCATTTAAAGGGTTAAAACCCTAAAAGTAAATGAATATTATGACCAGACTGATGTTGGTCAGTGAAAGTGGGAAATAACAGCAATATTTAACTTCCTAAAGGTTTTTTGTTACATGGACATTTTTGTCTTTAAGGTCCTCAGAGTGTTTTTTTCTTGCCTCCCAGACTGTAATACAGTTTTTCTCCATTGGTTTGGCTCATTTCTTGAAACTGAAATTACATTCTCAAAACTCCAAGATCATTTGGCAAAACAGTCTTACAGTTCAGCACAACACCACAACTCACTTGCAAAAGCTCATATCTCTCCCAGAACCTTTCACCCATGCTTCAAGACTAAGTTCCTTTCTCATATAGTCATTGCCATCAAAAATGCAAAGATCCTTCTCAATTGCTTTGGCTCATTTCTTGAAACAGATCAGACGTTCTCAACACTCTTGGTGCTTTTGCCAAAATAACCTGGATGGTTCAGCACAACACCATGGTTCACCTGCAAAAGCTCATATCTCTCCCAAAACAGTTCACTCACTTGTCAACACTAAATTCTGTTCTCATATGAACAGTCAGTGCCCCCAGAATGCATCGTCCCTTTGGCATTGTGTGAGCACTGCAAGTCAAAATGTTTAGATGTTTTGTCGCTATGACAGATGACCATTGAGATATCCCTCATGTCCACCTCTCAGTCTGAGCCCAGTCCTTCACTGACAATGGTTACTGTGCTAGTTTCTTTTTTTTTTGTCCAGCTAACAGAATAAAATTACGTATAAAACTGGAAAAAATAGGATTTCACAGTAAGAGTAGCCTCCAAGGTCTGACATCACACATTGCACTCCTACTGCCAAGGAAACTGTAACTTTTTATTCACACACATCAGAGTAAAAAGAAAATTTATACAGCAGAACATATAATGTCATATAGTTTTTCTCAGTCACTTTGGTGCATTTTTCACATAACTTTTAACATTTGCACAACAGTTAGTGCATTTCTCAAAACAATTAGTACGAACTGCAAAACCTAGTTGATAACCTGTTAAAGTGTGTCACTTGCCCTAAATGAATAGTTCATTCCTCAAAAGCAAGTAATCATGTCAATGAAAGTGTCATCAAGATGAAAAGTCCTGACACCGTTGTTAATGAACATGATAGTCAAATGGCTTTGTCATGTTCTCATTGTGACAGTTTACTCTTAGAAGTGTTTTCAAATGCAACAAAGTCAGATCTTGCTGGCCCTACCTGAAAATGCTCCAGACAGTACTGTACTCTGTTTACACAGCCATTTGAGAACTACAGTAAAGTTACACATTACTGTGTTTAGTGAGGTAACTGAGTACAAGACACTGAACACGTATGTTTCACATGTTAACTGCATGTGATCTTTGCAATTCTAATCTGTTTACAGCATTGTGCAAAAAAATACACACTTCTTTACAACAAACATTAGAAACACCGTTTGGGTAGAGCTGTAGACAACTGCAAACAATATTACAGTACATACTGAACATACATATGAACATACAACATACACAGCACTGTAAATCATTCATCCAGATGTTCCTCTCTGTCTGGCCACATATTTTCATCTACATCATAGTGAAAATCATCCCTTGCACCAGCGAGGAAAGTATCTCCTCGACTGGTGAATCCACCCTCTTCAGGACTCTGCTGTGATGTCATCACATGCTGCATCCAGGCCACCAGCAGGGACATTTGGGTATGTAGATGTCGGTCATATACCTTCCACCTCCAGGCAGAGAAAAACTCCTCTACTGGATTTAGGAATGGGGAATAGGGAGGGAGATATTCCACCAGCATCCTTTCATGTGCTGCAAACCTCTGTCTGACCAAATCTGAGTGGTGAAAACACACATTATCCCAAACAACAACGTACTTGTTCAGATGGTCTCCAGTCAGACCCTCTCATTCTCAGAGTGTCAAGACTGTCTAAAAAAAGTCAGCAGATGTGTGTTGTATGGACCAAGACAGGGGATATGGGTGAGGATGCTGTTTTCTGCTGTGAGATGGCTGCACACATTGTAACATTCCCTCTTTGTTGGTCTTGGACATCTGTGGTTGCTCTCTGTCCAATGCAATTTTTTTCCAGTGCCTTCTACCTTTTGTCAGATTGAAATCCACCTCATCAAGGTTTATGAATGTGTGCAGTGGCTCCCTGGCCTCCAGCTCCAGTACACGCTTTATCCCAGAAGAGAGAGAGAAAAACTGTAACAACTTTCCCTGTGTAACATAATGCATTCTGGACAACATATTGTAAAGTATGCACTGTGAATACACACACACAGAACTACCATGTAAGTGTGTGTTCACCTGAGAGAAATTATTCATTATAGGAGATATTTTTCAGGAAAAAATGATAAAGAAATGTGTAAAATTTGCTTGGCAGATGTTGACACGCAGTTAAACATTTTTGTAAGTAATGACTCAATGAAATGAGGACTATTAGTTTTAAAGGAAATGACTATTCAGCATTCATAAGTATAGTTTGTTTTGACTGACATGACATGAGCAAATGATATTGTTATAAAACAGCAGAGAATTGTATGAAAACATCTGATGCATGTCCAAAAACATTTGCAATTTGTTGGAAGGAAGAGAAACTGCTACTATGATGTGCACAAATAACTAAATGTTGTGGAGGTTGAACTAACAGTTATGAGAATTTTAATTCTGATCAGAGAAATGCACCAAAGCGACTGAGAAAAACTGTAACAAAAGCACGTAATATAAACACATAAACAAAACAAAGAAAATTATACATAGCCTACAGTGCTATAAATAAAGCTGGAGTTTCACAATTAACACTTGTTCACTGGTCGCTGTCCTCACCCTCCCTCTCTGGCCCTCCTGGCCGTCCACACGCTCCTGTCCGTCTGGCCACAGATTTTCATCCTCGTCACAGCGTATATTCTCCCTTGTGATGCAACGAGTGAAGAAACGGCGTGAATGTCTCAACCATCCCCCACACTGTTCACCTGTAATGTCTTCACACGCAGCGTCCATTGCATGGAGCAGGGACCTCTGATTATGAACCTGATGCTCATACACTCTCCACCTCCAAGCTGAGAAAAACTCCTCAATAGGACTGAGGAGAGGAGAGTAAGGTGGTAGGAACACCATGACCATCCTTGGATGAGTGGTGAACCAGGCGCTGGTGGAAATTCACACTGTCCCACACAATGACATAGTTTGGGAGGTGAGGCCCTACGAGGCCTCTCTCATTCTCAGGGATCAAATCAGAATAAAGGCGGTCCAGGAAGATGAGGAGCTTCTGTGTATTGTACGGGCCAAGACTGGGGATAAGATTTATCCAATGTCCAAGAGGTTGATGTAGGGTATTTATGGTTTTACAGTATGTTCTTGACTAATTCTGACAATTGAACAGACTACTGTGCATGTGATGACTTATACAATGAAATGATGCTGACAGGTTTTGGAGGGAACAACCATTAGACTGAGAAGTCAACAATCAGTTTAGATCAGCAAGATCTATTCACTTGGAGATAGTGCTAAATGAAGGCTACCTGTACTAAATCCTTTTCAAAGATGTACTGAGACATTAAGACAAGTACTAAGACGTTTGCAATTTGATGAAATGAAGGAGAAATTCAATTCTGTTGTGAACAATTGTCAAGTGGTTTGGAGGTTTTTCCATGTTTTTTGAGAATGTATTTTTGGTTTCAAGAGATGAGCCAAACCAATGGAGAAAAACTATAATAAAAAAAGTGCACTCACCACTTATTAGATGAAAAGTAAATTATGTTTTTGTTTTCTTTAAAAATCAGTGGTATCATGTAAACGAACTGGCATTTAAAGGGTTGAAACACAGGAAATGAATGAGTATTTGGTAGATATGATCAGGACTAGTTTTAAAATGCATGCAGTGAAAGTGGAACATAAGATTGAAAACAGTGGCTTCAGTGCTCCTGTATTTATTGTTAATGACTGTATCTATTCCCATCATCAGAATCTGCACTTTGGTTGGTTTTAAACACATTATTTTACACATCTATAGCTGGACAGAGTAGATAAACACTTTCTCTAACCTGCTGCCCTGTTTTACTACATGTGTGTTTTCTTTGTATGTGTATGTGTATGTGTACACACATGTGGCCAATAATTCAGATTGTAACTGATTTTCAGGGGTTATGTGAATATATTTGTGCCACTTTCTGAATCAGGTTCAAGACCAACTGAAGGGACATTTCCAATTTCCTCACAATCACACTTTATATACGCCGCTGTGAATAAATCTCTGGAGGGGGAAGAAACTGACTGGATTCACTGAAAGAAGCATGGCATGCTTTAAGCATCACTAGAAAGGAGAAAGAAAAAGGCTTTTCTTCTTATTCTAGCAGGAGAGAGTGTCTGTTCTGACACACAAACTGAGGAAGTCCCTCCATTGAGTTTACAGCAGCACACTCAGTGCTGTTATCGGTGGCTCTGAGCTCCAGCAGAGGGCCAGTTATCTCAGAAATTAATGGCAGCAATAAGCAGCAGCAGGAAGACGCAGGATGATTAGCAAAAGCAATCAGGCTCTTTATTAGATTTATAGGAACAAAGACGCAATTCAGTCTGCAGCAAAAACCTACAGGAAGACTAATGACTCATCTGTCCCCAAGCTTCAGGAAAGAGCAAAACTCCAAGGAGACGCCAGCTCCCGGAACAATGCTGGAGAGAAAAGAGTTTCAGAGCGACAGTGGAGAGAGGAAGGAGGGAAACGGCTGTTTTCTGGAGAAAATGGGTGCGAAAGCTGAGTCAGCAGACGATGAAGAAACAGCAGGAGGAGACGATAGAGGAGGAAGGAGCAAATCAGAAGGAAAGGTAGGAGGTGTAAACGTAGAGAAGAAGGAGAGCAGTGAGGAATGGGGAAATGATTGTGGGGAAAAAAGTACAGAAAATAAGAATATGAAGACAAAGAAGTAAGAGTTGAAGAAAGTACACAGGAAGGAGAAAAGAAAAACGAACCAAACCTCAGTGACCAGGAGGGAGTCATGAAGTGTGTTTTTAACACACTGAGACGTTTGTTGTGAATGCATTATTATCGTAGTATGTAGGAGAGACGAAGGACATCCTTACCGCAACATTAACCACCTTCCATGTTATTTTAAAGCTGTAAAATCCAATGCACAAAAGTAACATTCCCTATATTAGAATATTTCTCCACAGAGTATATTTACAGTTTTACAGTTTTTACTATTTCATTTAGCAGATCTTTAATCCACAGTGATGTACATCTGAGACTAGACGCAACACAAGCAAAGATCTTAAGTCTAGAAGCTGATCCTCGTATCAAATGTAGTAAAAATCATCCTTTCATTGTCTAGAACTAGTTCTGACCAACCACCTATCAACATGCTGATATGAGCCTAAAGTTTACCTAGAATGCACTATTATAGTTTTCTCTGGTGAATGATCAGAAAACAGAAACACATCCAGGGTACCAATGATGGTTTCTGTGACTCTTTGTCATGGACATTCAACTGCTGCAGTTTGACTGTTTAAGCTAGGACACATCCTAATGATGCTCACAGTTGGTTATAGAGAAAATAAACAGGAAACAGATTTAATATTTGTGTCTTTTTGTTGTGATTCTCCATCTTTTTGCGGTGATTTTGCTTTTTTTTTCATGTTATTGTGGCAATTTTGTGTCTGTTTGTGGTCATTTTTCTTTTTTTTTGTGGTGATCTGGTTTCAGTTTTACCAGAACTCAAATGTGTTATCATCCTAAAATGTCATTCGATTACATTATACTTTATTAATCCCACAGTGAGGAATTTTCCTTGTTACAGCAGCGGAAAAAGCAGAAAAACACACCATATACCCTACACAGAAAAAAGAAAATAAGCAATCTACTATAAAAACATTTTAACAATATACAATAAAATACACCAATAAGTGAAGTATGAATATGAAAGTAATAATTAACAAGAAAAACTGAATAAATAATACTGCACATGGTAATGTGTTTGTCTGCTGTACCGATGAAGTGATGAGGCTCAGAAATGAAGGGAAAAGTCCATTAAGAGTGATAAATATGGACCCACCTCTGGGCGGCTGTGGCTCAGGTGGTAGAGCAGGTTGTCCACTGATCGCAAGGTTGGAGGTTCGATCCCCGGCCCCTCCACATGCCGAAGTGTCCTTGGGCAAGACACTGAGCCCCAAGTTGCATCCCAGTGGTAGATTAGCACCTTGCATGGCAGCTCTGTCGCAGTGCAGACCATTTACCATTACTTCAAGGGAAATATTCATAGCATGAAGGTAAAACTCTAATCACTCATGAAGTTACTGTAGATAAAGGACTAGATTGTTCTGAGGGAGGACTGACTGATTTTTCATTGGCTGACTCATGTTATTATTATCGGCACCAACATGTGCAGCAACAACAACAACAATATCTCCATGTGTCTAACAGTTGGTCAGAAACTCCTCTAAGCGCTGCACTCCAGCTGACGAGCATCGGTGACCCTGTTGGTGTATTACAGTGTTTAGTTTAATCTGCACTGACTTGAGAAGAACCCTGTGGTCTCAGATCCACCACAGAATGTCAAAGAGCTCATTTTCATTAGTTTTTTAGTTTCAAGCATTAAAACAGAGTCTTGTTGCTTCTTGTAGCAGCTGAAGGTCATTATCAAACTGTCTCTTGACCCTGTTAAACAGCACTAACAGCTATATGTTGATGCTTATTAGATTACTAATAGTTTTTAATTGATCTTTCCTCCTTCCTGCTGACGGACTTTGCAGTCAGTTAATTAATGTGTTGACTCGTGTTGCCTCAGAAGCTGCTTCTGTTTGATTTCCTCTCAGAGTTTGTGTCTGTTTGAGGAGTGAATATTCATTAAAGCCTCAGCGGAGAGCGGCGAAGGACCTGAAGCTCGCCTTAAATCAGCTGCTGTCGGATTTACAAACTGCCGCCTTCCTCTGCACATAATTGGCCAGTTTTCAATTAGCATCAGTCAGAGGGGACGACAGAGTTTCATCAAATACAGCGGCAGCAGGTTTAATGATCAAAATTTGTTACTGTGGCGTCACGACGCAGAGATGCTGTTTGTTCACCAACACAGCTACACAGCTGTGTGTCTGAGTGTTAATGTGTGTGTTGCAGTGTGCATGGGCCTGAGTGTGTCTGAGTGTGTCTGAGTGTGTGTCTGTCCTTGGAGGTGGGGTGTTGAAATATGTGCTCCCAAAAATGACTTAAGTGAGTATGTGTGTGTAAAAATATTTAAAAATACAATTTAAAAATATTTAAACTGCATTTTTAAATAATTAAAATGCAGACATATAAATACATTAAGCAGTTGTTCCTGATGCTCCCGTTATTGATATTAGTACAACCAAGTTACCCGGCCAACCAAACAAGGATTTGTAAGAAAAAACAATTGATGGATTCAGTGACTTTCAGAATATTTATAGAAGGGTGAGATGTTTCAATGTTTAAAACGTCAGAGTTACTCTTTTTAAAGCCTTTGTACCAATCCATTTGTGTTAACACATAGTTCCATTGCAGGCTATAGAAGACACTGTTTGATAGGTAGACATCGCTCAGGGGGCCCATCCTTTAGGCTTTGTTTTCTTTTTTTCCAATTAAAAAAATCATAGTTTCAGCTATATTATGGAAAAAGACCTTAGCAGGACATTTTCTTTTTGATTTTTGTTTCAGGCTGCACAGTGGCTTGTTGGTTAGCAGCGTTGCCTCACAGCTAGAAGATCCCCGGTTCGCGTCCCGCTTAGAATGCCTGGGATCTTTCTGTGTGGAGTTTGCATGTTTTCACTGGATACACCGGCTTCCTCCCACAGTCCAAAAACATGCTGAGGTTAAGTGATTATTCTAAATTGTCCATAAGTGTGAATGAGAGTGTGTTTGATTGTCTGTCTCTATGTGTAGCCCTGTGATAGGCTGGTGACCTGTCCAGGGTGTCTCCTGCCTTCACCCTGAGTCGGCTGGGATAGACTCCAGCCCTCCTGTGACACTACAGAGGATTAAGCGGTGTATAGATGATGGATGGATGGATTTTTGTTTCGGCAAAAAGGCAGAAACCCTGGGCCCCTGGTATACGTGTGTGTTTGTGTGCGCTCACTCAGTGATTTTCACCACTTGGAGGCATAAAACTAAAAGCTATTTGACAGACTCACAGTAACCTGACACCGTTTGCTTAACAAGGTAACAACGAATGATGAAGTCAGTAGTCATTCATCTTTTCAGTTTGCCTGTTGGCTGTGGCTCAGGGGGTAGAGCATGTTGTCCACTGATCGCAAGGCTGGCGGTGATTTTGCTTTCTGTACAATAACCGTAAATTGTTCAACGAATTACAGGTAAAACATTTTCATTTTTTAAGGTGTTTATTCACAGAACTTTGTCATTAGTTTACAATTAACATGTAAATTAATACTTTTCCTGTGATTTTACTGGGTACTGTACCGTCATTTGACAAAACAGGTTAAATCTGTTAAATATGAGTAAATTATTCAAAAAATCACAGTAACAAAATATTTTAAATATATATTTTTTCCATTGTTTAAAGAGCTTTTATGGACAGACCTCTTTCATATTTTTTTTCCTTTTAAACAGGACCATAATGGAGTGATGCGTTCCTCCTTTACCATCAAACATTACATTCTGATGCTGTAATTAAAACTCTCAGCTCGAACAGACATTTTACAACTACGAAACACCCAGTGGATTAAAAATTAAATACTGGAAAAGAGCTGAAGACGACCCTGTTTGCAGCTGCAGGTTTCCTTTCAGTTAAAATACAAACATCTGGTTGGCCTAAAGCTGGACGTGGTCTTCAGGCTGACCCTAACCCTGGTCTTCAGGCTCCAGGAGATCTTACTATCAACATATACAAGGAATAAAATTCAGAATAATGAACGGTGCCCACATTTTCTAACCCAGTGTGATGGAAAGAGACTTTATTTTTCAAACATGGCCTCCTAAAGAGTCTCTCCATCATCTCACTGATCCTCCGTCCTCTGATGGACAAACAGCAGCAGGTGTTCAAACCTTCCACTTATCAGTTCCAGGACGTCCAGCTCCTCAGGCTCAAACTCCAGCATCCAAACACCGTTTCTCCTCTTTTGTGTTTTCATTTCAGGGCTGAAAGGAAGTTGTTGAAAGGCTCAGCTCGTCGCTCTAATCCCTGATAGCAGGTTTGTTTTCGTGGCGAGTTTGTCTCGTCTCTTTCTCCTGGCAAACGTTAGCTGTGTACATCATTTGTTAGAGGCTGACTTAAATTCTATCTCTGCGTCCCAGGTGGCTTTGATCCGCCGCTCAGCTCCCTCATCTTCTCTCCTCTCCGCTCGCTCTTATTTCTTTTTTTCCACCTCGTGTTGAAAGTTGCCAAACTCCTGTCCTGCACGGCTTTAAAGCAGAAGAGAAGGTGACAGGCAGCCGGCATGAAAAGAGACGAAACCAAAGCCGGTCCCTCCTCCCTCCTCGATATCCACCTCCAGGATTCAGAGCTGCCAGATTCACATGCAGAAGGAAACGAGGATCTGCTGGTGTGAAAGAGAAGCTACTTCCAGCCAGACAGCAGCAGCAAACACAAAGTCAGAGGCTAGAGGTCAGAGGATGGCAGACTGGATGTTATATAATCTATATATGCGATTAACCTGCAGCCCTGAGCACAGGTTCAGACACTGTAGATGTTTGGACTCTTCCCACTGCAAAGCTGCAAACTGCACAAACGTTTGAGTCTTTTTAGATTCTGATCCGTCACAGAGCTCCGTCACAAAAGCATCAGACTAGTTCCAAATTCATTCTGCATCAAGAACAACGAGTCCTAACATCCAGCAGGAGTCATAAAGGTTCATTTTCAGCCGCGTGGAGAACAAGGAGTCCTGCAGCAGATGGTCTGAGCCCACGTTTTCACGCATTTATTCCAGTTTAAAAGACTGGATTCCTGCTAAGCTGTTAACTTGGCTACTGGAACCAACACTCCACTGATTGTTGTGAGTGTTTTCCCACCATGCGAACACAGCTTCTTTTGTTCATTCCTTCAAACTCTTTCTTGAAAAAGTTAGATTTGCAATATTTGCTCAAAACCTGTTGCTATCTTTTAGAATGTTTAGAAGCAGGTGAGTCTTTCAGTCTCAGATTTCAACTATTTCTGCTCAATCTTCTGACTTGCTTGAAGCTTTCTGACATTTTTACTTCTTTAAATACCCGTGTTACAACCCAGCCTCTAGGGGTAGCTGGGCGCAACAAAATAAAGCCAGGTGTTACTGGTGCGGTAAAGCAATTCATTGCTTAGTGACGAAATTAACATAAAACAGGTGAAGATAAAGTAACAAAGTTGGTGGGTGTTGCTAAAATCAAAGAACTGAATAAAACCAAATTAGCGCTAACAGAGTTATCAAGATCTTACTAAAAAAAAACCACACAACTAAAACTCCCTAGCCAAACTGAACACAATAGCAACACCACACCAAACAGAAATTACCAACAAGTGTCCAGTGCACAAAACTAAACCAAAACTGGTGCCTCTAAACGCACATCACGGGACACGAATCACCACACACAGTGGCTACTACACACACTAGCATTAGCACTTTGTTCACACAGCTAAATACTAATGTTCACTAAGCAAATGCAGTCGCTTCACTAAGACATGAACGAATGCCTCTACGGGTTAGCGAGCTGCCGAAACAACGTACATAGTAAGTCACACAAAGCACAGACATGAGGCACCAGGGCGAACAGGTCACATTAAATCCCTACCGCCCCGACTGAGGGATGGTTGAAGCTTTTAAGGTCTTCAGGTGCAGAGTGGCTACGGCGGATTGGCTGGAGGTGGAGGGAGCCAAGTGGTGGTCCAATCCAGCAGGTCCGGAGGCGGGGAGACTGAGGTCCTCAGCTCAGCTAATCAGGCGAGATGCCTTTCAGCTGGGCTCTGGAGCAGTCTTCCCCAGGTCAGCCACAGCTGGGCTTACAAACACAGTTTTTAAAAGGCCACCACAAAAGAAATACGACCCACTGATCCCAGTGGCCGTAACACCCAAATTACCCATCGACCCACCCTCAGCAGGCTCTCTGAAGAACAATACATTAAGAATGATAAGATAAATATTTTTCATTTCTTTCTAAAGTGCTTTGAAACTCCAGAGCTCTGTTCTACCTGGATCAGACCGTCTACCAATATTTATGTTTTTGTGCTGCAACTTGTCAAACCTGCTCCATCGGTTATGAAAGCTAAACTAAACTAAAATTCTTTTCATTTTTGTGATCAAGTATTTCATATTTAAAGCATTCTATATGTTCAGTTCTGTATTATTATGACATGCAGCTACATGTGGTTCAGAAAATATCACTGGTGGACTTCTGATTATCATGTTTTTGTTAATGAGCTCAAAGATGGAACTTTTCACGACGGCTTCAGTTTTCCATATTTCATCTCTTCCATAATCAAAGGTTTTTGATCTGCTTGTTCAACATTTCAGATTCTGAATCAATGACATGATGAGAAATAACAGTGACAATTTTCAGCTCCAACTACATTTCTTTCCAAGCATATACAGTTTGAAACACCTGGAGTCAGACTTTAAAGTGCAAAATCGATTTAATTCTTTAGGCTCTTGTTGCTTGTTCAGGTAAGTAACTGTTGTTTATTCAACACATTTACAGGAAAAAAGAAAATGAAGTTAGAACATAACCAAGTGTAGGGAAGTTTAAGTATTGAAGTTAAGACCTTCCAATGTTATTTTTAATGTGAATTTACCAGAGTCATTTAGGTATTACGGATTAAAACCCAGCAAAAATTATATAAGATACTCTATTATCCAACCGTCATGCATATTAAAGCAGGGACCCAGCAGTAATATGTATTTTGACGATTAACCTGACTAATGTAATGATGCGGTTAAGACCCTTCAGGATTATTAATTATAAAGTTAAACCTAACTAATTTAAGTATTAAGGCTGAAACCCTACAGCAGTAATAACTATGGAGATTAACCTGACTCGGTCTGAACTGAAACTGTGACCCGACCAGAACACAGACGGAAAAATTGAAGTCATAAGACAAGAAATTGAGTGGTAAATGTGCATTGCAAATCCCTACAGTCAATAAAATAATTAAATCAGATTTGACCTCGACTGACTTATAATCTTATAATCTAATCTAATAAGGAGTTTGTGTGATTTAAAGCAAACAGACAAAAACAAATTAGCGAAAATCCAAGAAATAAGGTTGATTTTATAAAACCTCAACAGAGCAGTCTGAAGACAAACAGCAGCTCTACTCCCAGTCAGTGTTTGAGCAGGAGGCTGCAGAGTCTTAATGTGTGCTAGATAAACAACATTAGTGAAATGATTTGGACAGTAAATATGAGGAGCACAGCCTCAGATTAACACGTCTGGCCCTGCCCACTGTCAGCATCCTGACCAATCACAGTGCAGCTGAACTTCAGTAGATATTTACATCTACATGTACATCTGAATTTAGAGTGATTCTCAATTACCGTCGACTCAGGAACACTGGTTTCTAATTGGTCGTTATTATTTAGGACTCTGATGCTCTTCATCATCATTTAAAAAGTCATCTTAAACCTGTGAAGATTCTCAGTCATCAAGGTCACGGTTATTCTCAAAGTTCAATCGAGGATCATCTTAAACCTCATTTGGTTAATATTACACAGACAGGAGGGCAATCATGCATTTTCCCTTTCCTTTGGTAATTTAGCTCATATTGATGAGCTGCATGTTGGCAGGTGGAACTGTGACCTTCTGTCACGGTGGGGTGGGGCGAGAACCCAGATGCAGGCACAGACAGGCAGGCAGAGACAGGCGTCTTCAAAATAAAGTTTATTAATCACAAAATCAGATTCAGCAAAACAGAAACTAATAATGAACTAACCCAAAACTAAGACAGGATGAAAAAACCGAATCAAAAGCTAAATCTAATAACGAAAGGGATCATAGAACTAAGAAACTTAACGAAGAACTCACTACGGGGGGAAGAGGGCCGACTGGGTGGGAGAGCCAGCAGGAGCCTCGGGCAGGCGGCGGAGAGCGGCCGCGGCGCCAGCGGGGAGAGCCGGCAGGAGCCGAGGGCAGGCGACGGAGAGCGGCCGCGGCGTCAGCGGGGAGCAGGAATCGGGGAGCAGGTATCTAGGAGTCCGGCGGACGGCCGGCAGGAACCGGGATTTATCGGAGGCGCCTGACTCCTCCAGGGACGATCCGTGGAAGGATTTTGCAGAGGCACGAACAGCGGCAGCTCCGAGCAGCGTGGCCGCGGGATGCCGTGAGTGGTAACTGAAGCTATGATCTGACAATGACTGACGGGGTGACCAAACCTTTATTGAGTGATGATTGTTGAGGTTGCGCTGAAACACGGCTGCCCGGAGTTGCCGCTGATTGGGGATTACCGACTGGCTGCAGCTGTGGGATGGAAGCCGGGCTGCAGCCAGAAGATGGAGGGGACAGGAGGGAGTCAGGCATGACAGGGGTGAGAGAGAGGGGGGGCAAGCAGGGACCCTGACAGTACCCCCCCCTCAATGTGCGCCTCCTGGCGCACCACAAGACCGAGACAAGGTGCCGGGGAATAGTGTCCAAAAGAAAGGGGATGTCCAAACTGGACCCAGTCCACGAGCTGAATGAGAGATGGGGGGTTATGGAAGTAGCCAAAACGAGAACTCAAAGTGTCCCCCACAACTTATGGTAGCCCGGGTAGAGACCAAAAGCAAAAACCCTCAAAGGGAGCACAGTCAGAGAGGGCAGTCCAGAGATACCTCCAGAAACATAGTCCAAAAAAGGCGATGCCCCAGAGGGCGGCTCAGAAGCCGAGTCAACCAAACAACACAATTCCAATAAAGACAAAAACTGACCAGAGAGCAGTCCAGGGACTGGTCGAAAAGATGGAAAGGCGGGGACGCTCCTGAGGATGGCCGGGAGGCCGGGCTGGCGGCCGACGGCAGAGCAGGAGGCGGGGCCCCTCGGGAGGCCGGGCTGGCGGCCGGCCGCGGAGCAGGAGGCGGGACCCCTCTGGAGGCCGGGCTGGAGGCCGGCCGCAGAGCAGGAGGCGGGACCCCTCTGGAGGCCGGGCTGGAGGCCGGCCGCGGAGCAGGAGGCGGGGCCCCTTGGGAGGCCGGGCTGGCGGCCGACGGCCGAGCAGGAGGCGGGGCCCCTCGGGAGGCCGGGCTGGAGGCCGGCCGCGGAGCAGGAGGCGGGACCCCTCTGGAGGCCGGGCTGGAGGCCGGCCGCGGAGCAGGAGGCGGGACCCCTCTGGAGGCCGGGCTGGAGGCCGGCCGCGGAGCAGGAGGCGGGGCCCCTCGGGAGCAGGAACAGGGACCGGACCCGGGGACGCGCCGTCGTCAGGCACCTCGGGAGCAGGAACAGGAACCGGACCCGGGGACGCGCCGTCGTCGGGCACCTCGGGAGCAGGAACAGGGACCGGACCCGGGGACGCGCCGTCGTCAGGCACCTCGGGAGCAGGAACAGGGACCGGACCCGGGGACGCGCCGTCGTCGGGCACCTCGGGAGCAGGAACAGGGACCGGGACCGGTGACGCGGCGCCGTCGGGCCCCTCGGGAACAGGAACTGGAACCGGGACCGGTGACGCGGCGCCGTCGGGCCCCTCGGGAACAGGAACTGGAACCGGGACCGGTGACGCGGCGGCGTCGGGCCCCTCTGGAGCAGGAACGGGAACCGGATCCGAGGACGCGGCGGCATCGGGCCCCTCGGGAACAGCAGCCGATGAGACGGCATCGGGCCCCTCGGGAACAGCAGCCGGTGAGACAGCATCGGGCCCCTCGGGAACAGCAGCCGGTGAGACGGCATCGGGCCCCTCGGGAACAGCAGCCGGTGAGACGGCATTGGGCCCCTCGGGAACAGCAGCCGGTGAAACGGCATCGACGACCCGCTCGGGAACAGGAACAGGATCAGAGGAGACGGCGTCGACGACCCGCTCGGGAACAGGAGCAGGATCAGAGGAGACGGCGTCGACGACCCGCTCGGGAACAGGACAGGATCAGAGGAGACGGCGTCGACGACCCGCTCGGGAACAGGAACAGGATCAGAGGAGACGGCGTCGACGACCCGCTCGGGAACAGGAACAGGATCAGAGGAGACGGCGTCGACGACCCGCTCGGGAACAGGAACAGGATCAGAGGAGACGGCGTCGACGACCCGCTCGGGAACAGGAGCAGGCTCAGAGGAGACGGCGTCGACGACCCGCTCGGGAACAGGAACAGGATCAGAGGAGACGGCGTCGACGACCCGCTCGGGAACAGGAACAGGATCAGAGGAGACGGCATCGACGACCCGCCCGGGAACAGGAACAGGATCAGAGGAGACGGCATCGACGACCCGCCCGGGAACAGGAACAGGATCAGAGGAGACGGCGTCAGCGACCCCCTCGGGAACAGGAACCGGACCAGGATCGGGATCTGGAGAGGCGTCAGCGACCCCCTCGGGAACAGGAACCGGACCAGGATCGGGATCTGGAGAGGCGTCAGCGACCCCCTCAGGAACAGGAACCGGACCAGGATCGGGATCTGGAGAGGCGTCAGCGACCCCCTCGGGAACAGGAACCGGACCAGGCAGAGAGGCGACGTCGACCCCCTCAGGAACGGCCAGGATGCAGGCGCTCGGCAGCTGGACCTCCGCGGCGCTCGGCAGCTGGACCTCCGCGGCGCTCGGCAGCTGGACCTCCGCGGCGCTGGGGAGCGGCGAGGTCTGGGCGCTGGGGAGCGGCGAGGTCTGGGCGCTGGGGAGCGGCGAGGTCTGGGCGCTGGGGAGCGGCGAGGTCCGGTGTTTGGAGCCACGCCTCCTCCTGGACGGCTTTCCAGGAGGTGGGTCCTTCAGGTGCTGGGGGGCAGGTTTGATTGCCCAGCGCGTTCCCCAGAAGAGAGACTCCCTGTCGTCATCCGACAGGGTCTCTGGGGCATCTGGGGGATAATCGTCCAGACCAAGTGCTCTGTCAAGTAACCATGAAGCCAGAGCACTGGAGGATATGGAGATGGGTGGTAACTGGGTCACAGGTCTAGGTGGAACTATGGCCGGTTCCAGGCTCGTCACCCCAATACGGACTGTCTGAAGTGTGGGTTTGGGGTGAGCCGGTTGAGCATTGGCAAGCTCGGTTGTGGGAGGGGAGAGGGCAGGCTGGAAATCTGGAGGATTCAGAAAATCCAGAACATACCCTGGTAGGGCTGCCTGGAGCCAAGGCTTTCGAGCAGCTTCTCGCTGCGCCAAGGACAGATACACCTTTTTAAGGGGTGCATCTTTGGCCCCCTTCCACAGTCCATAGAAGTGAAAAACAATGTTCCAGTAATCACACAAGTCCTTGTCCTCAAAAGGATCTACAGGGGAGTCAGGGGACGGGCCAAAGCCGGGTTCTGTGCCTGCTGGGTTCATTTTGGTCAGATCATACTGTCACGGCGGGGTGGGGCGAGAACCCAGATGCAGGCACAGACAGGCAGGCAGAGACAGGCGTCTTCAAAATAAAGTTTATTAATCACAAAATCAGATTCAGCAAAACAGAAACTAATAATGAACTAACCCAAAACTAAGACAGGATGAAAAAACCGAATCAAAAGCTAAATCTAATAACGAAAGGGATCATAGAACTAAGAAACTTAACGAAGAACTCACTACGGGGGGAAGAGGGCCGACTGGGTGGGAGAGCCAGCAGGAGCCTCGGGCAGGCGGCGGAGAGCGGCCGCGGCGTCAGCGGGGAGAGCCGGCAGGAGCCGAGGGCAGGCGACGGAGAGCGGCCGCGGCGTCAGCGGGGAGAGCCGGCAGGAGCCGAGGGCAGGCGACGGAGAGCGGCCGCGGCGTGAACGGGGAGCAGGAATCGGGGAGCAGGTATCTAGGAGTCCGGCGGACGGCCGGCAGGAACCGGGATTTATCGGAGGCGCCTGACTCCTCCAGGGACGATCCGTGGAAGGATTTTGCAGAGGCACGAACAGCGGCAGCTCCGAGCAGCGTGGCCGCGGGATGCCGTGAGTGGTAACTGAAGCTATGATCTGACAATGACTGACGGGGTGACCAAACCTTTATTGAGTGATGATTGTTGAGGTTGCGCTGAAACACGGCTGCCCAGAGTTGCCGCTGATTGGGGATTACCGACTGGCTGCAGCTGTGGGATGGAAGCCGGGCTGCAGCCAGAAGATGGAGGGGACAGGAGGGAGTCAGGCATGACAGGGGTGAGAGAGAGGGGGGGCAAGCAGGGACCCTGACACCTTCATCCCTTCAGGCTCATCAGAATATCTGTTATTCTTATAACCCAGGCGCAGACACCAAGGACAGGCAGACTAACTGATGGTTAACAGAGGATTTAATTAAAGAAATGAAACCAATACAGAACACAGACTTAAACTGAAAACAAACCTAATCTAAGAAACACACAAAAACAACAAAACCTTACAAAAACTCAAAACTAACCACAACGAGAAAAACCACTAAATATAACAGACTAAGAACTTCCCAAAACTCAAAATACTCAAATTAAGGACAAAGCGAACAACAAAATACACTGAAGACTGATGTGGAAAATAAAGAAAACTCAAAACACACCGAACGGTACAAGGAAAATTTAATAAAATATACAGAAAGTAGCCAAGGCGAAAACTCAGAACGCCACAAGGTGAAAACTCCAAGCTGCAGGTAACAGTTCTCAAATATAAATCAAACCCTTAGCTGACTACAGGCAGGATCTGGGTAGCGAGTGTGTTGCTGAGGCAGGGGGTTCTGGTGGCAGCTCAGGAAGACAGGCAGGAGGCAGAGCAGGGACAGACAGGGAACCGGGGTGGCATGGATTGACTATGGTCTGGCGGAGTGTGACTGAAAGAACTGAGCTTTTATGGTAGCTGGTGATTACTGAGTCCAGGTGAGCTGCTGCCTGCAGCCGATTCAAGTCCAGCAATCAAGCTGCAGGCAGAGCTGGGATGAATGTGAGGGAGAGAGTGAAGGCAGTCAGGACGGGAGTGAGGGGGAGGGGAGAAGGAGAGGGAGAACGAGAAGAAAGAAAGAAAGAAAGAAAGAGGGAGACAGGCAGGGATGTATAGATTGATAACCTTAAACATAAACAGAAAAAAACACATATTAGTGTTTCATAAACAAGTCTTTTTTCTTTAAATCATCGCTAACACAGAGTTAATTGCCTCTGATAGGGCCTAGTCAGCAAAATAAACTTTAAGTTTTCAATCAACCTAAACATTTTTGTGAATATGAATGAAATTAAACTTAAATTATGTTGTTATACAAAATAATCAACTCAAGCACTCCCCTCATTCATGTTCCTTCCATTGGATCTTTGTGGTTTAAACAGCAGCTGTGTGTCTCTTCTTGTCAGGAGAAAATCTAAAGGGTGACTGACCTGAGAGTCAAACATTTCATGCCATGCTCTCAGAGAAGGTGCACAGGTGAATGTTGTCCTTGTGGAAGCACTGGTGGAGATCTTTAGTTCCACTTCCCAGTTTTGCTGTTTGCTGTTGCCCCTTCAGGCCTGGAGTGCAGTTGACACTTCCAAATGGTCAGTGGTGCTTGTGATGCTTTGCATTTTGACTTAACACTGTGAATACGTTTACATGACACCTTAAATGCTGCACAAAATATATCCCAAACTGCTGCCTCTGTGATTTCGCCAACTGCAATGTTTTAAATCACAATTAAGATTTGGCATCAAATAGTTGTTGGACTCCAGTCAGAACACAGTCAAAGGTTAAAGTCACCCTGAAACAGCCTGCACAGGAAAACAACTTGTAGAAGCTGTGAGGTAAAAGGTTCTAAAAACAAAAGGAAGGTAGTAGTTGTCTTTAAGGCAGCAGATGAACTTCACATCTTCACACTCAGATGCAGGAATCTGCATCAAAACTGCTTCAAACTTTCTACTTGAAGTTAAACTGTAACCGTGTGTTGATTTATCATTGGAAACTGTGAGGAGACATATTTATGAATGACCTATTTTTAATGATAAAAACTAAATCATAACGTTAAAGATGGATAAATAACTAAGCAGTGTTTTAATGTAAAGTCTTATTTAGCTGCAGCTCCTCTTTAGAACAAGTCTGGAGGATTTATCAGTTTGACCTGCGGTTCATAAGAAGCTTCTTACATTCAGTAACGTCTGGAGTCTGTCAGTGACGATATCTGGGGTTAGAAACACAGCTATGAACTAACGACAAGAAGCTGCAACAGAGCAGCTGAGATGAAGTGTGAGCAGGCAGCAGCTGAGGTTTATGAGAAACTTTAGCATCATGAGATCAGATCTGAACAACCATTCAAGGGGATTTTACATCATATATCATGTTTAGCATAGGAAGATCTCCAGGATTAACCTCCGAAATCTTGTGTTTTTAAGTTTTTGGTAGCATCAAGCTAAACCAGTGACAGTTGTGCTGGCATATATAAATACACTGAACTGCAAACAGTTAATTCAACATACTTCTAATGGTGCATATTTGCCAACATGCACTCAAATACAGACCAGAAATTAGTGTTTACCTTCATACTTCTTGTTTACTGTATAGAACAGAAGCTCTTCAAAGTCAAAGTGAGACAAACTATAATCTGTAAATTTCATTTGATATTACTGACGCTGAGAACATATGATCAGCATAAATAAAACAGTAGCATGTGGTCAGAGATGGGTGGATACTGAATAGCAGATATCTGATGATCAAAACAGTTCTTTCAGCTTCACACTAAGATGAATAAACTCTGAGTTGTTCATTAAAAATCCAAGATGTCTGCCTGGATTCTGCTTAAATTATTATTATAATTAAAAACTGTGTCAAGGTGAGAATAAAACCACTGAAAGTTCATGCAAAACTACAATAATCAACATATGGTGAGAACAGGGACAATGTCACTGGTAGACAGTGATGCATGAGTGACAGAGTTTGAGTGAATCAGCCATTTAAGTGTAATAAATGATTGTCTACATGTGTGTTGAGACTCTTGACATTTGACAAGAACCAGAAGTGGTCGATATTACTCACACAACAGCTAATCAATGTTGTAAATGTCACAATAATCAATAGTCATATTATTCAAACATTGAGCTAATCAGGAAGCTATTACTGAGCAGTGCAGTGATCAATAGTATCTCCATGAGCTTTAACGGAAACACAGATGTTCTTTATGTTGTGTTTCTGTTTAAAGGTCTCTGTACCTTTAAATAAATTTAACTTTAATCTGTTTCTAACCCTCAGGTTGCTGGTTGTTGTCAGTGATTTCAGCATCTAGGTGTTGTTGTGATAAAGAACTCAGGTCATTCACTCCTTTGGCTCATCTACATTCTCCAGCTGATGCATTCTGCAGTATTGATTATTGATTAATCAGCAGGAGATGATGAACTGGAGCAGTTTGCTTTGAAATCCTCAGACCTGATCGTTTCTGAATATAACTCATATTTTAATCGCAGCACCACCTCTAACGTCATTCATTGTTCTTCATCTACATGAAAGTTTTAAGAAATGAGAATGAAAGGAACTTGTTGTGCACATTATCCTGCTGCTCCTTCAGCTGCTATTAACAGTCTTTGTTGAAAAAGAAAAAAACTGCTCTTTAATTGACTGAACAACACAGCTGACTGCTCTCTTACAACGTTCTTCTCTGGATTTTGATGATAAGGCTGCAGGTGGTTTCACAGTTATTTCTCTGAGAAGTTGCAGGATGTCAACATTCAGTCTTCTTTTCTCCCTTTTACAAAGAAACTTCCACAGAGTTCTGTTGTTGCTTTCTTCACCACTTAGATTAACAGTATTTGCTTTGTACAACTCCAGCTTCACCTCTATGCAGATGATACTGCCCTTTATTTTCATGCAGATTCTAAATCTGCAGCTTTTATTTGACCTCCTTCAAAAACAGCTCTCATAATCTGAATTAAAGTTCAATGGATATGTTGCTTTTTTCAGGGCCGATACTGATATCAATTATTAGTAATCAGTAAGACCACTGATTAATATTTGGAACTGATATATATTTGAAGTAAAGTAAAAAAACTCGAGTAACATGAACTCCAACTCAGAATTTAGTTGATATCTCTTCATTAGTTTATGATTTACATGTCACTAATTAAAACAGAACTCTTCAGAATGAATCCCTCAGTGTTGATTGGGTGTTACTCGTGACGGGGAACCAATCAGATGGTTCGGGGGCGGGACTTTGCTGTATTTGGTGACGACAGCTGCTTTTAAATGTTTTTATTTTCATAAATAAAACAGTCCTGATAATCAGAGAAATGCTGGATATTGGCTACAATAATCTGTTCATCTGTTGCACAGAAACAATAATATAGAGTTCAGCTTCTCATTTAGTTACCTTTGAAATCAGCATTGACAAGCTGTCTGAGATCAAATCTGAGCTTTCTTTTTAGAAACTAATCTGGTTTGCTGTTAGTTAAAATGGAAAGGACTGTTGAAGCAGTTTTCTTCTCTGTGCTGAATGTTATTATGGGATGTAGATTCACTTCCATAGTTACGGTAAACATCACATTAAAAACTTTCTCACCTTCTACCAAATTCTCTCCTTATCTCTCAGAACTGTTTTCTAGGAATGCTGGAGCTTTTTACCTGCCTCACATAACCTCACCGTCAACTCCTACACAGCAGCGGATTCTTCTTTTATTTCTGTTTGCTTTTAAGTGTTTATGCATGGTTTTTTAGGTTAAATAAATAAAGTTACTGAAATTAATGAAGAACTTCAGCATCTCTTTGTGTTGTTTTCCTGGAACAGACAGTCTGTCCTTGAATCTGCAGAAGCTCAGCAGCGTCTTTGTCGTCGAACCGGCCGACACTCGGGGCTCAACAATGTGAAGGTATGTTCACTATGCAGAAACACAAATTCACGTTAGATTATACAGTCCTTCTTCAAAGCTTCTTAGACCTTGTCGGCACTCAAACAGACATTTTCTAGATGCCTGTCTTCCCCTCTGTTTTAAAAAGTAAAACTCTAGTCACACAATCAGCATTTTACTAAATATCTCCGTACAACAACTGTAAACCCCGCTGACACCATGAACACACCAAATGCTGGAGTTTAAACTGCAGATTCTGTGACTTCTGATTAAATAACACTGGACAGAAGTTTTACTGGGGAAGTGGAGCTGAGCTGTAAACTAGTAAAGAACAAACTCTCAGTTTTAAATATTCTCACAGCTACACACACAAAAAAAATCTGCACTTCAGAAGTTGTTCTGAAAAACACCTCAGTTTGAGGGACTGTTGGTCTTTATAGTCACCTGATCAGTCAGCAGCTCTGTCATTGGCTGAAATCTCCCCTCACAGAACAGATTCAGTAAATCCTGAAATTGGACGGAGGTCAGACGTCTAGCTGAATTACAAAATGCTGACAAGTCGGGATCTTTGCCAGATGACGCCAAAGAAATACTGCCTGCCCTGTGTGGTAAAACTATTTAATTTTCCAAATCAAAATGCAGCTTACGAGTTTGCCTTTACATGAGACTGTGTAGTATATTACTGATAAATGGATAATAGATAGAATAGAGTTGAAGCTTCATTGTCATTGCACAGCGAGCTCTCACTGTACAATGACTGATATATATATATATATATATATACATACATATACATATACACACATATATATGTATAGTACGCAAAAATACAGATTTTTAACGTGGAAATTATTTGCAGTTTTGACCTTTTTTACAGTTAATTTGTAAATTATTGCTTTTTTCAGTGATTTTTATTAGTGATCTGTAATTTAATTTAGTTAATCTGTAAAATAACACTAAATGGATTAAGGCTGTCAGGTTTTATCAAATAAATACAGAACTAAACAGTTTTCTTTTATGAATAGTCCATCGGTAACGTACATCAATGTTCTATTTTTTAAGAAGTCACAGATTTAGGGAATCGAATCGGAGAATCTCGTAGCATCAGGGTCGAGTTTATAAAGACAAAGCTCAGAAAGAACGCAAAACTAAGAATCTGTATTAATTAAGCCTTTATTATTCATTTTACTGGTTTTACCTGCATGTGGAACGTGTTAGACAACCAGCTGGATGGTCATTATTGTACTTAGCTCTATTATTCATTAGTAACTCGCTCTACATGATACTGTCTTGCTGGACTTCCAGTTATGGCACCTTCCCGAGCAGCAGGTGATTGCTGAGCTCCAACCCTCTGAGTCTTAAGCCTTTTGCTTTTCCATTTACACTTAAGTCACCCAACTAATTGTGCTAGTCCTACGTTTTATTCCTTTAAACTCTGACATCCAAAATGCCTCGCAAAAACAGCAAACCAAAGAAAATCCAAGTGGACACGGACGCTTGCTTGGACGGGATTTCGCTAGATGAGGAGGGGGAGGAAGAGGCTAAAGCTAGCTGGCAAGCTAGTGAAGCTAACGTGTTGGCAGCTATACAGTTACTGAGAGCAGATTTCTCAACCCAAATCTGGGAGGTCATATCATCTAACCGTGAAATAAAAGAAGCACTTTCTGTATTCACCGAGAGACTTGATACAGCCGAAACTGGTAAAGCAGAAGATGACACCACCTCACTCAACAAAGAATCGTCCCTACAAAGCAAAGTTCACATGAGCTTACATTGTAATTGGATGATCTCGAGATTCGACATCGGAGATCTAACCTGAGGATAATTGGTTTGGGAGGAGACGTGCCTTCGTTCCTTCAATCCTGGCTACCTGAAGTTTTGGGCTCGGGTGTTTTCCTGAGTCCACCTGCTACTGAACGCGCACACAGGCTGCCAGGTCAGCAGACTCCAAATGCCCCACCTCGCGCCATGATCATGAAAATCTTCATCTACCAGAACAAAGTGAAGGTGACACTGTTTTGTGATCCAGTTTGCTCTTTATTAATTACACCTGCTTTTTAACGTTGTTATCCAATCAGTCAATCATGTGGCAGCAGAGCAGGTCCAGGTGAGGAGCTTCAGCTGATCTTCAGCTGTTAAAGTGTGATCTCAGTGACTCTGACTGATTGTTCTGAGTGTTTGTGAAGCTGCTGATCAGCTGGATGTTTCTCAGATGGTTGAAAACAAACCTTCCTGTTGCTGAAGGTCAGAGGTCAGACTGGTTGGACAGAAGGATGAAGACTAAGTCACATACAAGCTCTTTAAAGCCAAGCATGAAAGAACCTCATGGAGGAAGACCTCCAGCAGCAGAGATCAGCTTCCAGTGCTGCCAGGAGAAGAAAGCAATGTCAACTTTTCCTTTTCAGAGACTAAAGCTTCTCTACAGCAAATAAAGTTCAAATACAACCAGCCTTTATGTGATACAACACTAATTTAGAGTCCAAAAGTCAGGCTGAGTCTTAGAAAATGAGATGTCAGATGCCATTAAATGTCATTTTCCTTTTCTAATCGGATAATAAACTGTTTTCATTTGTATTTTCACTCGGAAAGACTGGAGGCTGGTTGTCTGCTGTAGAGCAGGTGAGTCTTTGAAATGTCAAATACCCCTCATCGTTTTTCATTCTTATTTTGGGTGGCTCCCGTCTCATTTTTCCTCACTGTGGTTCATTTTTCATTACAATCTGAAGTCTGTGGAACCAGAACAATATGAAGGAGGAGAGCGAATCAGAAAGGTCTTCTGTCAGTTGGATTCATTTAGAATGAAGGAAAACTGAACAAAAAGAGAGAAAATGAAGCTGATTTGTTTTACTAAAACTTAAAAGGATGTACATGGTGTTTTTAAATGCTCACAGATGATTTTTTACACTAGAAATAGTTTTACAGTCATGTTTTGTTTCCAGGCTGGTCTCTTCTGCAGAAACACTGCCTGCAGTTCAGCTGAAAAATGACACTGGCAGTTTGACGTTTTCACTGAGGAACGTGGAATTTTAGTTTTTTTTGCAAATCTGGTTAAAAAAAACTTTATTTCTGCAGAATTTGTAAATGACACACATAGAATAAAGTGTCGTTTATTAAATATTTTATGCTCAGGTTTGGTTCATTTTCACGCCACAGGTGAGCCGTTCAAGGACCATCAGAAAGTTAGAAACCTGACAGTTTTATAGCTTCTAGCTCTGACAAACGATGTAATTGCTAGTGATTTGTTTTGAGCCGGCCGGGTTTGTCGTTTCAGGGGGTTAATGTGTCGTAGAACAGCCACAGGGGAATGTGGAAAAAGAAAGCACAAATTGGATTATTCCATTTTTACTCAGATAACACACACATTTGTGGAAAATTGCGATGATATTGCTGTATTGCACTTTCATTTTCAAGTTGAAATGATCTTTTAAATCAAATCCGCTATTGGAAGCTGCAGAAGCACATCACTGTGGAGCAGAAAGAAACCCGAATGCTAAGAAACAGTGAGCATAAAACATAAGAAATAAAACTGCACTCGATCAAAATCAGCCTTGAATTAGTGCCGAGAGATGAAGCTTTACATTGAACCCCTGCAGCAGACGAAATGCTGTATTTAGAGTTCCTATGAGCAGCCTGTCCTCACTGATGTTAGCAGAGGAGCAGAAATTAAAGTGGAAGTGAAGCAGCCAGTGTTTGTTGTGTGATTAAAGACGCGTCACCGAGTTTCTAAGTCGTGTAAAAGTCATGTTTGTCGCTGGTTTACAGTTTTAGCATCACAGACGTCTCATCCGAAGCAGAGAGAAGCTGTTTGGGTCTTAATGGGTTTTATCTCAAAGGGAGGAACTGGTTGTAGTTAGTCACATGTCAGCAGAGTGTTTTAAAGCAGCAGGAGAAGCTGCAGCTGAACGACGTGGACAGAAACCCGACATGAAAGAGCCGAGAGGAGCTTAATTCATCACAACTGGATTCTCTTCGCACTCGGCCTGTCAACCTGCCGTCATTAGCGGCCGCCGCTGATTGGAGGCTCTTTTGAAAACCAGGAGTCTGTGATTATTCACTATCATTTAGAGGAAGAGACAAAAGGCCCCAGGCAGTTTTATTTCAAGATTGTGACAAGGCAAATTGTGGTTCAGAGCTCCGAGGGAAAGAGTTTTGACACGTCAGAGTAAAAAGATGGAGAAAGAACGAGTGACAGGTGGAATAACCGGAATAACTAGAGTGAGATCCTCTCATCACCGACTGTACCTCCATAGCACACCTTTGTAATAATAAACAGTGATGAGCAGAATAACAGAGAAAATAAAGGACAGGTTAACGCCCTTCTGCACCAGTCAGCTGATTAATAGAAGGAATAATGAATCATGGGACAGCAGCATGTAGAGGCTGACTCCAGGGTGATTATTGGAATTAACCAGTCACCATTAGCATTTAAAAACCATTTACATTCGAGCGATCGTCTGTCCATTTGTAATTTAATGATAAATTCAGTATTGTGTTGAGAATTGCATTCTCCACATCCAGTGATGCTCAGATGTGATGATCTGCTGCAGCTAGAAAGTCAATTACATGCTCGCATGCTGAACGGAGATTACAAATGTAATTACAGTTTCTGCACACCGTGTTGCATTGTGGGTAGTCTGGAGCTGAGTTACCTTCCAGGACTTTCTTCATGGTCCCTGTTTTGGAGGATTTCAATTCAAGACCAGTTTCTTCCTGCAGAAATGAAGCAGATGATCCAGACGTGATGTCCTTCAGTGACAGAACCTTCCTCAGGGCAGTGCTGCCAGCGAGGCTAAAAATACATCTGATTGTGGAAGCTGATTTTATTTATTGTATTTACTCTGACAAACACTCTACATCCAGTCGTCCAGGCTGATACCTGTCTGCTCAGTACAACCAGTTTAGAGCTGATTAGTCATGTTTTCATAAAGTTAATGTTGAACTACTTTAACCTCCTGAGAACCAAACTTTCTTGTGCCATGCATTTTTGAATTACCCTAGGTATTTGGGATTAGTAGGACCTAACAAATATAAAGAATAAGCTTTGTCTTTGAATAATAAACAGTCATCAGTAGTAGTAGTAATATGGATAGTAATAAGTAGGGATGCACGATAACATCGGCGTCCGATAATTATCGGTTAATTTTGGCAACTATGATGTCATTCCGATAATTCCGATAATTAAAAAATCAGCCGATGAAACGACCCGATAATAATAAAGACTTGGAATCTTGGTTTTTGCCGTTGGTCTTGTGTGTTGTGTCTTGTGCTCATGCCTGGCTCCTCAACCCCTCCCCTCCCCGATGGTACCATTTTATATGTGTGATGTCATAAGACTGCGCGGGCAGAGAACAACAAGCAGCATGGTGGCACTGACCAGTTTAGACTTTCTTTACTGTAACAGAAGAAGTCGTTTCACTAGGACTGGTCCCGAATATTGGAGTATCCGAATATTTGTTCGTTGTGGTGGTGTTCGGATGATAATTTTGATACTCAAAAAGTCGTGCGCGCCGCCGAATGCCACTGAGCGTTGCCAAGGCTGTAGTACGCTGCTGAGGCTCTAGAACACTGCGGTGGTTGCAGTAGGGGATCTGCCAACTCCGGTGTCACGTTCCGGTGCGCCGCCGGGCGCAGCCGAGCGTCGCCAGGGCTCCAGTACACCGCTGAGGCTCCAGACAATGCTGTGGTTGTAGTAGCAGACTTGCCAACTCCGGTGTTATTCTCCAGTGCATCGCCGGACGCGGCGGAGCGTCGCCAAGGCTCTAGTTTTCTGCTGAGGCTCTAGAACGCCGTGGTGGTTGTAGTAGCAGACCTGACAACTCCGGTGTCACGCTCTGTTGCGCAATGGTTTGACATTATTGGTTATCAGCTGCAAGAAGTATAAAATTATCAGTTATTGGAATCGGTTGAAATTGGCATTATCGTGCATCCTTAGTAATATGTATAGTAGATGGTGGCCATGCAATGCGCTCATCGTCGGGTTCAGCTCCTGGAGAGTGGCAGACTACCAAGCACAATAGGCAGAGTTTTCCAAACTTCCAGGGTTAAGGTTAAGGTGCAGGGAAGCCAAAATACGATGTCCAGGCATGTGGACACAGGGTCTCAGGAGGCTACATTTGATATCTGCTACATAGACTGCATTCAAACAGTTGATTAAATGCTCGCGTGGAATCAGGGAACAGTTTTACAAACACTTTCTCTTCCAGATATTTGCTCCTTTCTCTTAATCCAAAGACATCTGAACATGTCGGCTTCATGTCTGAATCTGTTGCCAAGTCGTGACGACAGCCTCACCAGATCAGACCAACAAGTCACTTTTAACACAACTCTGAACTTTATGCAGTCTCGTTAACACAAAAAACATCCTTTGAGTTGTGTGATTTCACATTTCAGCACCAGCGTTTGTCCAAAAACCTCACCGTCTGCAAAACATCAGATTTCTCATTTACTCAGTGCTTTACTTTACTGAGTGTAACATTTCACGCCCATTAGAAACATATAAATAATAAAACTTACCTGTGATTAGAACAGAATCTCTAACAGGTCACATTAATGAGACTGATCAATGATGGATGTGATCCTGGTTTTGGGAGCTGAAGTTCAGTTTGTTGCTTCCAGCTGTTCAGGCGTTTATTAAATATGTGCAGCGTCCGACAGCGGACCAAATCCATGTAACAGAGAAGCTGCTCACATCAACACGCAACAGCAGGAACCATCTCCTGGCCGTTTGATCATTTTGAGTCTATTTGTTGTCATTTTCTGTCTTTTTGTGGAGGTCTTTTTGTCCTTTTGGGGTCATTTTCTGTCCCTTTCTGGTCATTTTGTGTCTCTTTTGATACGTTCTGTCTGTTTGTGGTCACTGATTACTTATAAATGGTCCCTCACATGGAGACAGGATGGATCAGTTTATCAGCTGCATTTAAACCATTTAGTCTTTGGTTTATTCGTGCATAATTATGTGTAATAAAGCACATAATAAAGCATGAATAACTGCGTTCTGTCCAGTGCTGAGTGTCTGATAAATGTCTCTCCATCACTGTGGTGATTTTGTCTGAACAGACTGATGAAACCTGATAATATGACATTATAATATATTATTATTATTACTATATCATTATTATATTACATGAGGAAGTGAATCATTACTTCGTCAAGAACATCAACACATGAAGTACATTTATCACCTTTTTGACAACACAAACTGTAAATAAATAATCCTAATAATAGCATCAGATTTGACAGGTGTACCTAATGAAGAGGTCGATGATGTCGACTGTTTGCTCCATTTATGTTTCAACTGCTTTATTTATCAGTTGACCAGCTCGTCTATCATTCTATTGATTCCTTATTCAATTAATCAATCAGCTGTTGCCTGGTTGTCCCACTGATTTATCTTCTATTGGTCATATCGACCTTTGGTTCTCTATCAGAACAATCAGATGATGGAAACATAAATCACTGATCGACTGATCTCCTGTAGTCTGATTGATCCTTTTATATATGTGATCCTGTTGTTTCTCCAACTTATTGATTTGTCTATTGTCTGATTCCTTCCTGGCTCCATCTGCATTTTGATTTAATATTGGACTCATCAGGTTATTGATCAGATTCACTCTTCTGAGGTCTTTTAAGATGCACGTCAAATCTGCCTCCTCGAACGCTGAAGCCATTACAGCTGCATTACTGTCAGAGCCTTTAGAGGATCTCATTCAGAGGAAAGGCTCGCCAGAGTTTCTTCTAAATCTGTGGACAGACAGACGGCAGAGAAAACTTCAGCATCCGTTTACAAAAATAAAGAGAAAATAGTTTGAAAAGCTCGAGTTCACCTGCAGCCTGACGGCAGAGAGACAGAGCTGTTCTCCAGGTGGTCTCCAGCCAGTCTGGCTCTGTGATTGGTCCCCTGGGCCTGTCAATCAAACCTGTGAAGTCAGGTGTGACCACCCTTCCTGCTCCGTGATTGACAGGAGGTTCTGCCAATTAGAGTCCAAGCACACACGCAGAGAGAGACACACCGAGCTGAGCTGTCTCCTCGCCGCTGTAAATGTCGCGTCCTGGGAGCTCTGCTGGTCACCATGACGCCCTCAACTAACCCCTCGGTTGCCATGGACACAGCATTTGTCTCCTCTGTGCCGTAACAGGGCAGGAAGCAGCAGACGGTCGACTGAGCCTCTCACACTTTCTTTACACACTTTAAACTGTGGCTTTGATCTAACCAGCAGAAATTAGTCGTCTGTTGTGTAGCTCTGGACTAACTTAAGCTGTGCATTCTGGGTAAAAAACACATAAATGACTCCATTCACTCCTGAAAAAACTTCTGCCTCCTTTAAAAACCTACCAGGATGTTTTAGTGAATTTCTAAAAGGTCTTCTCACATTATGAGGCATGTTTTCCTGCTTGTTGTCAGCAAGGTCGGGTGGCTTCTTATTTAAATTAAGCATGAAAGGCCTCATAAAACCTAAAACACATTCAGACTCTGCTTTATATGCGACGCAATTAAAAGGTTGCAGCACGGGAACAAACAGAAAGAGCTTCTTTTCTTGTTTTCTTTAGCTCCAAAAAGCCTGTTTTATATCATAATGTTGAATACAATACATTCAGATCTGTGACCTAAAGGCAGAGTAACTAAATAAGTAACATGAAACTGGAGAAAAACTGCATCTAAAAAGTACATTTTAAATCAACTAAGACAAGTGGAAAGCACAGCACCAGAATCTCCTCCAGTCATAACATATCTGAAGTCCAACAGAGAACAAACTACAGGAGAACACAGGCCTTTATATAGGGGAATAAACTAGAGGAGAGCTACAGCAGAGCAGCTTCCATCTACATCTGCAGGATTGGAGGCTCTGAGGACAGTAAAGTCACATTCTGGACAGAGAAGAAGGTCTGAGAGAACAATGATGGAAAGCATCAACCTGGAACATCAGAGGAGGATCTACAGCACCATCAGTGATGAGGTCTCTCCTCATGAAGTTTCACCATCATTAACATCTGGAGTCCTGGTATGACAGATCCACATCCTCTGTTGTGTAAACTGGCTGCTCCATCATCGTTATTGCTGCTGCTGCTGTTGGACCACCTGGTTTCACATCGGAGACATGTGGGTCCTGCTCAAGGCTTAATGTGAGCAGCAATGACTCTTAACACCTGAAACTACCATCAGTCAGTTAGAGCTGAAGAAGACCCTTGGATGAAGGTGAAACATCTTTCTACTGAAGCTCTGAGGAAACATCACCTCCTGCATCAGTCAGCAGCTGGATGACAAACCTTCATGTGGAGGATCGTCATGGTGATCAGGAGGATCTGCAGCTTCCATCCAGGTTTCAGGTTCAGGTGAAACATCTTCAGGTCTCTACTGAAGCTCTCAGAACGTGTTTGTGTAGAAGTTGTTGTCAGTATCAGAAAGGTTCCATCAGCCAGAGACTAATGAGGCTCTAATGACTGTTTCCATCTCTGTTATCAGTTATTTTTTCAATTAATCGATTAATCTGCTTAGAAAATGACCTCATGGGGTAAAATCCAATTTGTGCTCCGTGGCGCTCCTCCCTCACCGACACTCAGAGAGGAGCTGCAGGCGGCAGCAGGCTGGCTTCCTCCTGTAAAGCAGATTAGCGACAGGAAAGTGGAAATTGGATTAACGAAAGGAAAACTTCCACTGAACACAAACACACTTTAGTTTCTTTCAGGAGCTTCGTGATCAAGTCCAGGAGGTCGCAGAAAGTCCGAAGAAAGGTCATGACCCAGGAAAATGAATTTATATCAAGCTTTTCATGTGGGCTTTACAGGTTTCTGACAAGCTGATAACAAGAGAACAACTAAACAGGTTTATTTCTATCACACACACACACACACACACACACACACACACACACACACACACGCACAGGTTATTCAAAGAGCTTTACAGCAAACAGTAAAAGAAATACAACACATCACAGATAAAATATACCTTAATTTAATTTAATTCAATTAAAACAGGACGGATTAAAGTGCAGACACGTTTTGTAGAATGATTAAAACTGATTTAAAAAGAACAGAAAAACAAAAGTAAACAGCAACAACTACAGTTATATTAGTTTAAAACATGAAATAAAGCAAAACCACTGGGAGGGAATAGAAGACGTTTAATCAGATTAATTCAAAAATTAAAATTAAATAACTAAATCTCTAAATAAAACTTCTAAACAATCAATTATTTGACGCACAAATACAAGCAATATTTCAAAGATATCACTCAGCCTGTAAATGATAAAACTGATCAGTAACTTCAGAAACAGGATTTATAACTTTACCAAGGTCAGCAGCAGAGGTTTAAGCTCATATGTGTCACATGACAATACCAGGACCATCAATGCAGTTTTAATTATCAAGAACAGCTCTGATGTACAGTGATGGATGAAGTATTCACAAGCTTTACTGAAGTAAAAGTATCAATATGACAGTAAAAGTGTGCAAATATCACCACAGACTATTACAGGTTTAACTCCTCTGACTTTATAACGACTGATTCATGTATAACATAGACAATGTTGTGCATGAACTGAACACGTTCATATTTTCGGTGAATGCTGAACTGAATGGATCAGTTTTCAAATAATAAACGTGAACGCAAACGCACTCACTCTCGCGAGAATGAGTGGCACCCACCGTTCACGTTCACGTTCACGTTCACGTTCATTTGAAAACTCTCGCGAGAGAAAGCAGTTTTCAGGTTTTACTACAGTTGATGGCGAACACTGGTGACAGTCCGGCATGGCTAGTGCTGCAGCCAGTTTAGCAGAAGACCTAGCGGGGTTTTATGAATTAACAAATAAAGACACAGACAGCAAGAACCTCACATTTTTAAGCAAACTGCATCCACCTGGTCTGAAAAAACAAGTGTGAACGTCAATCACATCCATCACAGCTGCTGATGAATGGTTAAGAAGAGGTTCCATTAAGTAACATATCATCTTATCTATGTAAAAAATGTAACAAACCAACTTGAACTAGCTCATTTGTAGGACTATGAACTTAGGTCAATTTTTTATGTTTTTTTTTGGTCTGCATTTATACTCATCGTTTAACACCACAGAAGGGGGTCAACTTTAATGAGATCAATGCATATTTTAGTCTTGCAGCAAAATATATTAATATTTAATGCATGTGTATGACCATCACCGGCCATCCCTGGAGGCTAAGCTGTCATTCTTTATTGAATTTTTCTATCATGAGCCAGAGGGGGCAGTGCAGCACCTCAGTGAATTGAGGGGGGAACAAATGAAGGACAGGGTGAGACAAGATGAACAGGGAGGGTACAGACGGGCAGTGCTATTTGAATCCTATAGGAGTGCTGTGAAATGCTGTGTCATTCCCAACAACCGATCCCACATCTGAAAATTGGGAACAAATAATCAGCACAGAAACGAATTGGAGACCAGAAGTCCTGACAGTATACAGAGTTAGGACGCCAGAGGACAGGAGTGAGAGAGAAATGTATAAAGGTCGTGTGTTTAGTGCAAAGTCTGAAGAGTGACTCAGCACAATCAGG
Source organism: Dascyllus trimaculatus (assembly GCA_024666655.1). Taxonomy (NCBI): domain Eukaryota; kingdom Metazoa; phylum Chordata; class Actinopteri; family Pomacentridae; genus Dascyllus; species Dascyllus trimaculatus. The sequence continues at coordinate 5,076,561 of CM045457.1, read as the reverse complement.
CGGGTCCCATCAGCTCTCAGAAAGGGGACTCGACAGGAGTTGGTAAGCCCTGAACAAACATGCATGTGTGATGGACACCGAAGCCCAGAGCGACTACCACGAGTCAGCAGGGCCAGGCTGGCCAAGTGCCCCCACACCCCAGGCAGGGGGAGCACCAGGAGGCACCACCCGGAAGACCACCTGGGCCACAGACAAGCACGCAGACCCAGAGACCAAGAGAAGGAAGCAACCAATACCCCAAGCGCGCCAAGGACAAGACCGGGGGGCACAGGGCATGGGGGCCCACCTGCCAACCACCCCCCACCTAACCCCCACCCCAGGGGAGGCAGGAGGCCCCCCACAGCCCGGGAAGCCAGACACATGTCAATTTTTTAAAAAGTGAACCATGAACATGAACCAGTTCATTTTCACATGTGTGAACTGAACTTTGAGCTAGTTCTGTTCAAGCATGAACTGGCACAACACTGAACATAGATATGAGTTGAATAATAATGTGAAAGCAGGATTAACTGTTAGTTTATAGTTGAACAGAAGATCATTTCTGCCCTTTATTACTTTGAGCTTGTTTGGTTAGTAAAATACTTTCATTATATTTTAATTTGATGAACTCAACAGCAGATCCATAAAAAACGTGACATTCAGACGAATCTAAGAGGCTGGTACAGAGAAGATGTATTTACAGACAATTTAGCTGATCAATAATTTCATTTATCATGCCAAGTACGTCACACTCTGAGTTATGGATTGTCGGTTAAGCAAAATAATAAGCTGTAGGACGTCATGACGGCTGTGTTCCAATAAACTACACAGGTAATGTTGAAGGTATTTTCTAATTTAGCGTTAATGAAAACAGTCATCAGTTGCAGCCACAAAACGTCAGCCTTGATGAGAGCTGAGTGACTTCAGCAGCAGGGTGATAAACCATACGACTATAAAAGTCATCTCGCCGGCCTGCGTTCACCTGTCTAGCCTCTCAGCTTTTTCCACTGAAGAATCTATATTTCATATATATATATTATCATTACTGGAGCAGCGCAGCAGCAGACTGATGAAGAGGCAGCAGCTGATTAAAAATTAATGGCCAACAATCGTCAGTAATAAAGCAGGAATTGCTCATCATTAAAAACAGCGAGTGTTTCCTCTTATTTACCATCGAGGCGTCGCCAGTCGGCCGTCTGCAGCCTCCTGACAGTTAATTAATATGCATTAATGCTTTGTGGAAACCTCGTCGTTTAATTTGCCGAGCAGTAATTGGAAGCAGCGATAGTGTTTGGTGACAGCAGATCCATTAAACAGGTATCTGGAAATAAAAGGAGCTCCACATGAGGCTGGTTGATGCTCAACTCTGTGGCTTCAGGGTCAGAAGGTGTTTAACAGAACACGCAGGAATATCCAGTGTGTTCTGTTCCGTCGACTCCGAGCACAGCAGCACCGTGTTTGAATAAACTTTATTGATATCAGAGCGAGTGGAGGTCAATCGATTGACCTGCAGCCTGAGCAGGAAGGTCAGCTGAACTATCATCACTGAGCACGTGCAGCATGTGTCACATGTTTCTTACATAACATGTAAAGCAGCATCTATGATGAGAGCTGAATCTCTTAAACTGTGTCAGAATGAAAACCTGCAGCTTAAATCTCATTTTAGTGAAACAGAAGGAGTCACAGGAGATGGATCAGGTGATTGGTTGGATGCAGAGCGATGACCGATTGTTGTGGACAAACAAACGATGCTTTATCACCACTGCAGCTCTCTCATGACATCACAGCACAGGTGAGGTCATGTTTTCAGGTTTGATTCATTTTTATTGTCGTTACACAGATTATAAATACTGAGGAAACCAAACGCAGTCAGTATCTGTGCTGAATGTTGTGCTGTTTGGTTTGGTTTTGGTAGGTTTTTCCTTCTCCTCTCGTTCCCTTCTTTTTTATGTCTTCATCATTTTCTTTCAGTGTGTGTCTGAGGAGGCGCGGCTCAACTATATGGGGGTGTGGCTTAACATTATGGGGCATGGCTGGGCTCTCTGCACCTGGCTGATGGAAGTCACCTGCAGATCATCTCACCGGATCAGAACCTCCACAAAACTCTGATTCTCTGATTGTCACATCCACAGAGACTCCCCTCCAGTGGAACCAGCTCAGTACTTGTCTCTAGAGCTTCTCGTTTGCAGCCCCACTGATCTCTTGTTTTTTAGTATGTAGATCCTCCTGTTGGCTTCACCTCCAGCTGCTGGTTCACCTGAGCTCCAGCCTTCTTCCAGTTCAGCTGATCAGCTCTCAGCCTCCTCTTCTCCCCTTTAAAGACTGTTTTAATAAATCCAGTTCTGCTTCTGGGAACCAAAACGTGATTTTGTTTTGAAATAAACATCATTTCTCATTACGTGGGAGAGAAGGCCAGTTTGAAGGTCTGAGTCAGGAGATAGCTTTAACGGCTAACTCTGTTAGCATGCAGTAGAGCTCTAAAGGATATTTGATCCATGAGGACGAAGAACCGAGGATGTCACCTTCAAATGAATCTACCAAAATAACTATTGTTATAGATTAAAAAGGGGCAGTGGTGGCGCAATGGATTAAGCACTGGGCTGCTGATTGGAAGGTCGGTGGATTGAGCCCCCACTGCGGCCACTGCAAGGCCCTGAACCCTTCCTGCTACAGGGTTGCTGCATTGTTACTGTCCCAACTTGGACATGCGAAAATTGAATTGCCTCCCGGGGACAAATAAAGTGTCTAAAAAAAAAAGTTTGTTCTGATTCTTTTATTAGAGCAACATGTAAAATGACCAAGCGGTCAAGTTAAACCCTCTGTCTTACAGTTTACAACTTTTAATGGTTAAAAACAACTTTTTAAAACATTTAAAGTGCTTGATTTAGAAGTTTTAAACTAATAAGTGTGATTTGTACACAGGACAGGAGTTCATTTTAAAATACTCCTCTCTCAACAGAAGACTTAGTTGTTTCAGTGTTTAATCTACACAAACTGCAGCAGCTGGATTGAACTGAACTGAGATCATGCGGTTAAACTTGTTAAACTCATCTTTAACATCTCTGGAGAGGCGATAACTGATGTCCTTCACAGCAGAACGAGAGCAAATGAAGCAGCCTGGAAACGAGCTGCTGATCTGAAGGCAGCGTGTTTTAACGGATCTAACGAGCAGAACGAGGCTGGAAATTAGCGATTGGAGGGGACGAGTTATAATTTCAGGGTCATATTACGCCTTTGATGGAACAGCTGATTTGAAAAGCCTCCCCGAGACGCTCAAAGCTCTCATTTAGTCCAAGGGAATAAAAGTGCAGTAATGTGGGCGTCGCTTTATTCATCATTTAACACTCAGCTTTGCATTATGGGATTTATAAGCTGTAACATCTGGAGTCGCTGTGGTCATTTAACCCGAATAAACCACAACCTGCTGCTGTGAATGGATGTTATGCTGCTGGTTTTACTGCTTTGGCAGATTTAACATCCAACAGAAAATGGAAACTGGCGGTTTAAAGTGTTCGAATACAGGTTGATGTCTTTCCGGTCTTTATTCTGTCTCTCTGAGTTTCTTTCTGCGGCTGAAAGAATGAGCTGAGTGACAGCTCCGGATTAAAACAGCTGATTTAAGGCAGAGCTGCTTTACAGGCCGAGTTCAGAGATTTACTGAATATTTACTCTATAAGACAGAAATGAAAACATCCAAACAGGCTCGTATCAGAAACATGACAGAACAAGTCAGGAGAGGATAAAATAAACACAAGGGACTCAAAGTTTTCTCCAGGAGGAACAGAATCTCTGTCACGTCTGACTACAGGGTTTGTCTTACAGAGACGTGTCTGTGTGTGGTTTTAATTACTGCTCTTCCTATTTTTACTCTCTGTCCCTGCAGGTTCGGCTTGTTTCTCTGTTTTGTGTTTTATGTTCCAGTTGTTTTGTGTTCCGTCACAAATTAAAGTTTCAGCTGCTGTTGCCTCGAATCAAATCAAATTTTAACCGGGTACTGTTAAAACACTCGGCAGCAGCACGTTAAACAGTCAGGAGCTCTCCGAGGAACAGCAGCTCTTTGTTCTTAAGGAGAGCAAACAAGACGAACACACAGCAAACACCGATCAGCCGAAAAAAAACTACAACATGTGGACTTCCTTCGTCCTGTGAGCTGATTTAAACACAGTGCCTTCAAAATAAAAGTCATAAAAGTTCATTTCTACCATATTTCTGAGTCTCTTTACTGACACAGCACCAGGCGTTATTGATTGTTATTGATGATAATTGATTTTAAGTTCAATCGTGATACTTTTTAAAAACCTCACTGATGAAAAATCTCTAACTGCACTTTGTGTTTTTTTACGGTCAACATGTAGATTATTTTTTCTGTGATTTTGTTAGATGTGATCTGTTTGTTTGTTAAATACCTGTTAAAATTTTTTCTAATTTTTAGTCCTTAATATTCTTGTACCTACACATTTTAGTACAGTAAAAAAGTGTAATTTTTTCAATTGAATTTAAAAAAAATTACTCTTTGTAAAAATACAGGTTTTTATTGTGGACATTAATTACAGTTTTGATCTTTTTTTTTAACACAGTCAACATATAAATAAATACTTTTTCTGTGCTTTTGTTAGATATAACCTGTTTATGTGTTTGCTTTTTTTTTTTTTAAGAGAAATTGGTTAAATACCTGTTGAAAATATATACCATTTTTCACTCACTAATAAAAATACATTTACTTTCAAATAATGGAAAACATCTGTAAAATGATGTGGTGCATCTAAAAAATGTGTCACTGCATTGTTTTATGTTATGTTTAACCAATGAGGTAATTGGCCTATATTAATATTTTATGGTGTTTTGATATACATTTTATTTTTGGTATAAGAATTCTTTAAATATTACCAAACATATTAAGCTGTTGTTTATGAGTGCTTTCCTGATTTGACTATGGGTATAGAGCTGTAACAGGTAAGGTGGAACCTTTGTTCTGGGAATAGTTGCACCCCGGTTTGCTCTTTTTAGGGGAACTTCCTGTTTACCTCATACAGCGCAATCTGGACGTGACTGGATGTCCTGTCTGATCATTGCTCTTACCCCATACTAAGTTTTTCAGGTTAGTACACGGTAAAACAACCAAGAAGTTATCTCTTATAAAGCTATATCATGTTTTATACCTTTATGTGTTACTGCCCCGATAGTTTGAGCACTTTTAGGTTTAATTTAGTGACTTTAATGAGCCACGGTATTAGCTAGCAGAGCAGAGTCTCTCACATCTGGGAGGTCAAGTGAAGGTTGGTGGCAGCTTGTACACTTGCTCTCTACCGTTTTATTTTGCATTTATAATGAACAGTACGCACTGCATGTATTTTCTAAGGCTCCTGTGCGGTATTTATAAGCCACCATGTGGAATGAGTTTAGGTTTAAAAGGCACAGATGTTAACATTTGTATATAAAGAGTGTTTATGCTGAGGTTTAACATATGAATGTATTGTAACCAGGTGAATATATGTTGTGTGCGTTTGTGTTCAAGTTTAAAGTGCATAGATGTTAATATTTTTCCATGAAAGTGTTTATGCTGAAGTTACATATATGAATGTATTGCAATAAGATAAATAAATTTTGCGATCAAAAGAAGTTATTAGCAGTGTACATTATAGTGTTTGACCACAATAGAAGCAGCTAAATGTAGTAAAGCTTGAATACAGATGTACATTCCTGTATACTGAACTATAGCTTTGGTAGCCCAGTAAAGTACAGTAAAGGAGTAAAGTAATGTTACTACGAGTTACTAAAAGAAGAAATAACTGATGAAAACATGAATTATTGTGGGAAAAAGCTTTATCGTACAACTGCAATTGTTTTATTTGAGGACAGTTAAATGAGACCCAATCTGGAGGTGAATGGCAACCTCCTGTCTGTCCGATACTACGGTTTTCAGATTTGTATTTCCATTATGGTACACTCCACCCTTGGGGCCCGTAACAATGACAGTATGTTTTACTAATTTTAATATAGTTTTAAAAAGTGTAATTTTACAGGTAAATGTATTAAAAAAAATAACAAATTATTATTTGTATTGTTGACATTAGTTACGGTTTTGGCCTTTTTTAGACACAGTTAACACATAAATTAATACTTTTTTCTGTGATTTTACTAGTTATTATCGTGTTATTATCTGTAATTTAACAAAACAAATCTGTAAAATTGCAGTAAATTGTTTTGTTTTTTTAAATACAGTTAAAATGAGGTAACGTAATGTTCACTTCAGGTCTAATCTGACGTGAAACCTCATGTAAACCTGAATATTCAGACACTAAAAGAGGAATCCTGAGTCTGGTGTTAAACAGTGTGTGAACTTCAGGGAGGCTTAGCGTCTTTAATAAAACATGGTCTGGGAAGTTTTTGGGGTGTTTCTCTAAAATATTGACGGGATCCTACTTTTACTTTGTGTTCCTGATTGTCTACATCATTATCATGACGTTTGATGGATGCCTGAGGCTGATTCATTGTTATTTACTTTAGATAATAAATACCAACATGCGTGCAGTCGTTCCACAAGAAGGGCAGCAAAACACCATGAAATCCATTTAAATGAAACTCAGAGAAAGCCGAGTTAAATGATGTCAACAGCAGTAAGAACAAACCTTTTCACTCACTGTAATTTAATTCACACTGAGACGGATGCGTGATCACGACGGTCAAACGTTAAGATGCTGTGATATGAAGAAGTCAAATGTCTCGACTGTATGAGACGTAATGCAGCAGCTGCTGTTTGCACTGAAAGCATAAAGAAATCTATATGTTTGGAACAGAGCCCGGGTGTATTTAGTGTCTCATTTACTTCATTTCATGGTAAAGCTGCACCAACTGAACTTGAGTGAAGCTGCCAAATGACACCAGCAGAGACTTCATCTGATTGTATTTTATTCCATCAAATATTGTCTGTTGGTGAAGAAATAAGAACTCAAACTGGGTCTGAGCAATTAATCAGAATGATAAAATGTTATAATCAAATCACAGTTTTTACATGAAGGTCAAATGTCACTGCATACTGTAATAAATGGAGCTACTGACACATATACAGAGCATCTGGTGATACTGTTGAAAGCGCAATGGCGACATTTTATGGTCGATATGTGAACACATAGGGGCTGAGAGGTCAGGTGTATTTTCCATCATCTGAACACCCAAAACCTCTACCTGTCTACACACAAACAACTTAGCACAGATGTTAGCACGTCATCAGAGCCGCCTTCTGCAAGCCGCGATGGGAAACATCGAACTAGCGGATTTAATTCAAAATGGTTAGCTGACCCTAAATTTAGCGGATGGCTCTACAAAACCGAGTATGGTAAACCCAGACGGTAGTGTTGTAGTCGAGACCACCTAAACCAAGACCAAGACATGACCGAGACCACAGAGTATCAAGACTGAGACAAGACCAAGACTTTGAGGGGTCGAGACCGACCCCTTGGCCATGTTTACACTTTTTTATTTATGTTAATTTATTTTACTTTTAAATGTGACCAACAACAGCTTGTTTTAAGATTCACTAGGATTTAACTGAAGTGAAAACAACTGATATTATTTATTTTAATTGCATTTTTTTGTGTTTGTTAAAACCGTATTTCAAGATTGTGCCTTTTTTTATATGACTCTGCGTTTAAGTATTGTTAATAAATGGCTTGTAATAACAGATAATAGTCATAATTTCAAAATTCCTGTCAACTTTGAACTTTTTTTTTTTTACAAAAACACAGTGGGCCACCAGTGGGCTTTTTTACCACCAGACTTGGCAAGTTTTCTGGAGGAAACCCTACATTATAACCTCACTATCACAGTATGACTGGCTTTTTGTCTTTTATGCAGGTTCTGTGACAAACCATTCATAAAGCTGCTGTTTTTTTATTAAATATTAATTTTGGGGGGGTGGATTTTTGAAGTTTCATTGATAGACAGAGTGAAAGGGGGTATAGAAGAGAGAGAGAGAGAGACATGCAGCAAAGGGTAGTGAGCCGGACTGGAACTCACAACTGCTGCTGACGACCTGCAACCATGTGGTAACGCCTTAACTCAGTGAGCTATACGGCGGCCCATAAAGCTGCTGCTTTGAGATATACATATACATATATATATATATATATATACACACATATAATTTACACTTTAAACTCCACCAGCAAGTTTTAAAGACTGTCTCTTTTAATGCCAGAATTAAACCATTCATCAGTCAAAAACACTGAAAACAGAAATAATCCTCTCATTTTTACATTTCCAGTCCTTTAATTTCGTTGTTAAATTCCTTCCGTATATTTAATCACATAAAACCTTAAAATCATGATATTCATCAAAATTACGTAGTTCTACACGTGTCATTTAAAAATTTCCACCAGATTCTGCATAAAACTAAAAAACTTGCACTCCTTTGCAAAACCAGGAAGTCTTCAGTAACTCAACTGAGACCAGCAGTCACATGACGAAACCTCTCGGCTGAACTGCAGGCAGTGTTAACAGTGGTTAAATATTTATGGTGCCTTACTGGTAGCTCAGTAAGGCACCATAAGGATGCTTGGAAAGTGATGTACATGTTGAACTTTTTCCACTTTTTGTCTGTAAGTTGAAGAGATTAAACTTTAGTATTTCTCAATTTTTGATGATTTATGGCCTCATGGTTTCGTTTTACTGTCCAGAAGACATATCTGAGTTCACGTTGTTCTGGTTCCATAGAGGACTTCAGATGGTAGTGAAAAATGAACCAAGAAATGAACCAAATTTCTTTGGGTTAAAAACGTATCCAACGGATCAAAGTGAGAAAACACTTTAACAGACTCTCAGAGGACAAATTATATCTCCAAACTACACTCAACCTCTGGATTAGAGCTTTCTTGTCTGATGTTCTGAAGGAAGGAGGTAAATGTGATTGTAACTGAAAATAAAAATATCTTCCTTCTCTGCTGGTTTAAATAAATCTGATGCAAGTGCAGCCATGAAAGTCATCTTCTGTTTAAAGTTGTAGATGTGGAGATTGAAGTCCTGATTCAGCAGAAGGCGGCCGTCAGAACACAACCGGATTCTGCAGCAGAACAAAAGGAAGCCACATGAAAATACAGATGGTTTATATATTGTGCACGCTTCTGTCTTTGAGCGCTCTCGGAGCCACTCGGTGAGTCGATGGAGAGGCAATGTGTGATAGCAGCCCCGCCGCCAGCCAACTTAATAAGCAGCTCCAGTGTGGTTTGACACTGCAGGAGCTTCTGGACCGATAAGAACCAGAGATCTGAGGAGGCTGAGAGGACGAGGCACCAGCAGAAGACGAGGAAGGCAGGAGTTTTAATGCTTATGCCAGCAGGTTGAAAAGTGATTATCTTGCTGTCTGCTGGTGACGGTGTGTATGGAGGCCTGACAGCAGCCAGCGGCTCTGCTCATTAATAAGGAGGAAAACTGAGTGTTCACACTGTACTGTTGTCAACTAAATCCTGACATGCCCTTTACCATCTGACTGCAGGCACAGCAGCAGCAAACTCACAACTTTTGTCATATTTTAATATTTCATCACATTTTGCTGTTCTGCATCAGCCTGTACTTTAGTTTCTCAGTCACACATTTTACACCGTACAGTGCAGAGCTACTATTTATTAAAATAACCTTATTTTTAGACCAAGCTCACCTTCATTAATGTTAAGATGAGGCGAGGCTGCTGTTATCGGAGGAGGCATTAATTTTGCATCACCTTCTCAGACCACCTTAAAGCTGCAAAGTGCTGGAACTTATTCACCTGCAGAGTGAATTTACTTTCAACAATCCACTGTGAAAATGTAGATCTCAGGTCATCGTTGGCTCTCCTCATATTGAACTAAGAATCCACTTAACTAATTATGAAATTCAACACCAAAACACACTCATGTCTTGTGTACTTTAGTCAGTGCATCAGTGTTTTTATTCTTTGCAGATGTAGAGCTCAGGTTTACTGGATCACAGAAACCAGAGTGAAGCTTTTAAAAGCACCTCCTTCCCTCAGGACTCACTTTAAAGTCACTCCTCCTCTAAAACTTACAGTCTGAGTGCAGCTGCAGACAGAAATATCACATCTGCAAAGACCTTTCCAAAGTGGGGATGTAGTGATCTGATATCAAAGATCAGGATTGGTTGATCGATCAGTATCAGGATGAGCTGATCTCTAGTCTACGTCTGCTGTCCACAGCTGTTGAAGAAGCAGAGGACAGCTTGTGGCAGGATGCTAGAGATGCTAACTGTCTTTAAAAAATACCCAGCAGGGCTACCATTCGGTGATGAATTAACTGATGACATAATTGAAACTCAGAGGACGTTTTTCAGTTTTAGTCGACGGACACTTTATCTGGGTTCTCTGGAAAATAAGAATGCTTCTGTTGTTTATCCCAGTGAGTCTCAAACAATGAGCTCTGCTTTGAGGTCATTAAGTGTCACATTCGTCTTTGTCATGGTTCCCATTGCTAGCTAAACTCCCAGAATGCTCTCTGCTTGCTAACCTCCTTTTCTTTAGAGTGTTTTATATATATCTGTGTGTGTTTGTGTTTGTGTTTGAGTGTGTGTGTGTGTGCGTGTGTGTGTTTGTGTGTACAGTGGACTATTTTCCCTATGTAGATGAAGTGATTGTTAACCCCTGACATACAACTTTTGCAGATAAAGTGGCGCTGTTACATTAGTAATTCGTTAACGAAATAGTGTTGTGGTCCACTTTGGGTCCTCTGCGTTATGTTGAAGCTGGTTGGAGGTCATTAACCTCGGCAGAAGTCTTTGTCATGGTGCCTGTTGCTGGCTAAACAGCCACAATGCTCTCTGGCTGCCAACATGACCTGTGGTCCTCTGGTCTCTACAGTATTAATCATTCTAGCATTCTAAAGTTCAAATAATAATAAATATTAAAACAGAAGAAATCCATGTATCTTGTGAATGTAATACTGACCACATTAGTTTTATTTACATTAGTTGGACTATAAATGATCAGAAACTAGTTTATATTTTTAGTTGCAGTTTATTTATATGTACTGATATTCTATGGATCTATTTTTTAGAGTGCAGACTACTTTGTTGGTGTTTATTGCTTTTTATTAACTTTAGTTTAAAGTGAAAGAAAACCACAAACTCACAGCAGTGGAGTTTATGTGTCACCAGTTGTATTGATGGAATTAAAGCTAAACATCTACATGATCCTGGGTTTTACGGTGTCACAGTTTCTGGTATTTCCTCCGTAAAGTCAGAATGTTTAAAGTTCTGTCTTTAGAGTCATGCCTTTAGGTGTCACATTTTAAAGTAAAATTCCTGTGAATCTAATTAAAACAGTGAATGAAAGTGAAGTCCCTGATGGCAGAATGGGAATGCCAGCGTACTGTAGAAAATGTTCTTTACCCTGCAGTCACTTCATCAGCTTAATTACTTCCACTCAGAATTTATCAAGTAATTTGACTTAGTTTCAATTAAAATCCCTCTAAATGTTCCTCAGCTGATCTCTGTTATTCCAGCAGGAGATGTGGAGGTTTGTGCTGTTTGCTGGGCAGAAGAACTAATCCTCCAACTATAAAGGTCTGCATAACCTTTCTAACACAATTTCACAAAAGACTGCTCTGTTTGTTCTGCTCGCAGAAATAAAGCTAATTACAAAAACCCGCCCAAACGTCTTGACCTTTCCCTCCGGGTAATTACAGCTTCTCATTTCTTTTCTTTAGTTTTTCTTTTTTCCTCCCCCGATGTGTTCGTCATAATGGCAGCTTCATCGTCCAGCTCCTCCATCAGCCCGACAGTCATGAAGAAGAAAACCCTGCAAAAATAACAAGATCTGAAGTTTAGTTTCAGCTTCATGAGTCTGTCCTCAGTGAACGTTTACTGCATGAAGGTCAAACGCTGCTTTATGAAGCCCTGGATCCTCTGGAGAAGCTCGGAGTTCAGAGGAAAAGCTTTAAAACACCACCAGCATTATTTATGCAGCACTTCAATGTCAGAAAGAAATGAGATCAGAAAGAGGCACATTTCAAACCAGTGTACGGATCTGATGACCAAATATTACAGTGGAGCTCCAGTAGATGCTTCTGGAATCAGAGAACATGAAGCTCCTTTTGTCTTTTCTGATTATGAAGTAATTTCATGTAACAGAAGGTTAAAGAGTCTCACCAAAGAGCTGCAAACATATCCAGTGTTCACGGTGCACAGTGTGAGCAGTGATGTCATTAGTCAGGAGACCATGTGACACATCAAGGATCAGGACCAGTGTTAATAAGCTTTTGTGACATTTAGTTAGGTGAGCATTAATGATTTCTTCATGGACCTGAAACCAGAACACAAACATCACTTTTGGTGTCAGTCAGCAGCTGGAAGATCGACCTTCGTGTGGAGGATCATCATGGAGACCAAAGGAGGATCTGCAGATACCACCACGAGAAGAAACAGCAGTTTAACAGATGAAACATGATGAATCAGAAGCACCAGCAGCATGATTGCTCCTTCTGGTAATGCTACTGCTGCTTCTACTGTATCTTTAGAAGCTGTGTGGGGGAGAACATTCAGTCCAAACCACCTGAACTGGGCCCAGATTGTTTTGATCGACACAAGTTTTTTTGGCAGCAATGACACAACCCTAACTTCTTCCTCTTTATCAAACTGAAATCAACATTGAACAGGTGCTGTTTGGACCAAGTTTAGTAGATTCAGATTCATCGTAGAGCCTGATGTGTTTAATGGTAACATCAGGGAGGACTGCAGGTGTCAGGAGCACTGGGAGCAGAGCATCTCTGCACAAGAAGAATACTGATAGAGATGGTGAGTTCAGCTGTATTAAAATATAGTTTAATGAGCACAGAGAGCAGGAGAGAAGCTAACGATTGGAAACATGAAAACACAGTAACCCGCCCAGTGCTGGTTTACTGAGTTAAATGAGAGTTTTTAGTTTAATCATCTCTGAATGTCTCAGTGTTACAGTTTATGTCGAACCGTGACAATCACAGATGGCTTAGCCACATTAGCCTACAGCATGCTAACAGTGAGGATTCTCCTATAGTTGTGGGGACCATCCGTAATCAGTTCAGTGCATGAAGACTCTTGTGTTCACTCTTAGAGCAGAACTTTTGGTGAGTCTTGTTTGAAGTTCAGAGAATTTAGAGTTTGGCAGAAGCAGCTGTACAAAGTAAATAAACCTGTTTACTGAGAGGAAGCTGCTCATTCTGATTGGTTTAACTGGAAGCAGTGAGGGGGCGGGGCTATACAGAGCTGGATGACTATTGGTTAGTTTGCTCTAAGGTTAAATTCTTAAATTCAAGTAAAACTGGGAGGCTCAAAACCTGTTGGTGGACTGAAGAATGGCATAAATTAACGTTTTAAACAGCTTTTATTTCACACTTCTGAGTTTATAACAAAACACAGTAAACATTTATTTTCAACATGTGGGACTTTTAGACTAAAGCAGAGATAATTTATATGTGCAGGAAGAAACTGTAAGAAGCTGGTGGGTGTCTCTGTCTGTTCATTTCACCAGAACATTCACTGATCTGTTAGTTTTTCATACTAAGACTGAGATTAATCAGCATCTCCAGACTCTAACCCAGGGGTGTCCAATCCAGGTCCTCGAGGGCCACCGTACTGCATGTTTTAGATGTTTCCCTCTTCCAACAAACCTGATTTAAATGATCAGCTCATCATGAAGCTCTACAGAAACCTGATAACCATCCTGATCATTTGAATCAGGATCGTTATCAGGTTACGTTACGTTATAAAACATGCAGGATAGTGGCCCTCGAGGACCAGGATTGGACACCCCTGCTCTAACCAGTGAGTCACCAAACTAACCTGCTGACTCTGAGCAGCTTATAGAAGGTAAAACAGATCAGAATATCAGAAATCTATTTGTCTGTTACAGAAGTCAGTTTTTTTCATATCTTCAGTCTGGTCTGAATTACAAACATTTCATAAAACAAATCATGTGGCGCAAATCAAACACTGAACATAATGAAATTCAGCCAAAGCTGAAGCTCAGCATCACTGATGTAGCTTCCTGCTGCTCTTTCAGTTTATTTCTCCGCATATAAGAAACTTCACTGTGGTTTAATTACTTTAACTCTGCAGCCCCACGAGGCTTTATTTCGCGTTAATACTCCAGTTTCTTTGTCTTTTATCAGCTGTTTGAAGTTTTAATTCACACTTTGTGGCACTTATAGTTTAAATCAAACCATGTTTGTTTGCTTTTGGTTTCAGATTCTGTCCAACACCAGCAGACTCAAGAGGCAGACAGACGCATTAATCCACAGTTAACAGCAACATGATCAGATTTACAGACAAAGAGACGCAGCTCATCACAGCCAATAGGAAATGGGGTTGATTCAGAAGCAAGGAGCAGCTGGTGGACAGGTGATCAGCTCAGGTGATCAGCTCAGGTTGGAAACTAAAAACTAAAAGCTAAATTCGTTTCAGATTTCGTCAGAAACACACATCATCATAATAACGAGTTCACACTCAGGGAAATGCTCAGATTTTCTCCACTGACCGTTCAAATGTTTGCTTTGGGATAGAATTAAATACCAGCAGGTGAAATCCAACACAGAGCATCAGTTAGAGGCAGGAAGAAACACTCTGTAGCTGCCAAGCTAACACATTAAACCTACAATCTTCCTCCCTTTGCTGTAATTCACAGACACAGTGTACCTCTGTGGTGTTCTTACCTCTGAATTACTGCTGCAGAGTTTACTGGTATAATGCATGACGTAACATCTGGTCTCAGTGCTGCTAAAGTACTAAACAGTTTGTTCCACATTAGATAAATTCATTAATGTTTCTGCACTCCACCTGCAAGATGTTACTGAGAAAACCACAAAATAACCTCAAAGAAGTAAATGACGGTCACAGCGAGACTCAGAATGATGATAAACAGATTAACAAATGACCACAGGGAGACACAGAACAACAGAAATGGCTCCGAAGAGATTTAAAGAGGCAATATGAAAATGCAAAATGACCACAAAGAGACTTAAAATGACAATAAAGAGATACAAAATGATGTGAAATGACCACAAAATGACTTCAAAGGGAGGCAAAGGCACGAATGAACACAAAGAAACAAAACACCAGTAAAGAGACTCAACCCTGGACAGCTGTAAAATGACAATATAGAGACAAAAATAATGATAAGGAGACAGAAACGCCTACAGAGCAACAATGAAGAGACGCTAAATGACCACACAGAGACACAGAACAACACAAGAGAGACAAAAACAGCCTCGAAGAGAAGTAAAGACACAATGTGAAGATGCAAAATGACCACAAAGAGACTTAAAATGACAATAAGGAGATGCAAAATGACCTCTAAGACACAAAGAGACAGCAGAGCGATTTAAAACAACAATGGAAAGACAAAGAGACACAAAGCCACAATGGAAAAAGGATGAGCACGAAGACACAAAATGACCAGAGACACAAACAAATCATGGAAAAGAGACAAAAACAACTGCAAAGCGATGCAAAAACAACATAAAGAGGTGCAGAATGACCATGAAAATGAAAATACAGAGACACAAAACAACACTGAACAGAAGCGAAAGACGTCCAAAACCAAGATGGACAAACGCAAGGTAACCGCACAGTGACAAACAAGATGCAAAATCATAATAAATGGATGCAGAGACACACATGAGCACAAAGAGACAAAAAGACAATACTAAAGACACAAAACCAACAAAAGACAGAAGAATAATCTCAATAAAAAGACACAAACCACAATGAAGGGAGGAAAGATGACTACAAAGGAAGCAAAACAACCATAGATAGTTAGAAAATTACCATAAAGTGATGCATAACGACAACAAACAGACACAAACTGACCTCAGAGATGGAAAAGACGCCAATAAACTGAAGTAAGACGATCATAAATACCCTTTTCCACCAAGAAGAACCAGGGGCTAGTTTGGTGCTGGTGCTAGTTCAGTGCTTGTTGGTTCAAATCTCATTCCTCCTAACAACCCGTTTGCTTTTCCATTGGTGTTACAGGCAGCAGATTGCTAAAGTTCTCTCTCTCTCTCTCTGTCAGCCCTGTCTCCCTCCTCCCTCTGCCTGCTGCACACCTGAGCGACATCGACACTCAGGTAGAGAAGAGAAGGGGATCTCCGGGCTCTGCACAGCACATGGCACACAGCTGGTAACATTTACCCAGGTAAGGAGGAGGCTTTTTCCTCCCTCCTTTTGGTTTCTCTTACCCAAGCATGTTTATTCCCATGCCCGTTCAGCGGCTGGGGTGTTGTTGTTTTAGTTTGTTTTGTTAGTTTGGGCTGGAGATCACTGGTAGTCCCATTATTCGTCTTTTGCCTACCTACCGTTGAGTGTTGGTCACTATAACCCCGCCTCCAGCCCCTGACGTACTCGGTGCTTAGCTCTGGACCAGCAAAGAGTTGGTGCCTGCTAAGCACCAGTTTTTAGCACCTGAAGCTGGTGCTTAGGTGGTGGAAACACAAAGAACTGGTGATAAGTCAGGCTCTGGCTCCGAACTGGACCTGGAACCAGCTCGGTGGAAAAGACATGCAAAATGTCCACAGTCACACGTAAACAAGAGAAGAGTGGAGCGTGAGCAGTAGGTGATCCAAGAGACTGTGTTAAATATGAACAGTCTGTTTCTACTGATAAACACAAACCAGAGGCTTCATTCTGTGTGTTGTGTAACTTTCTCTTTAATAAATGCAGGAACCCGACAGACAAACATCTCATTCCTTACAGTCGACTCGATTCTTCATCTCTGCTGAGGTTTAACATCTCAAAACCAAACTGAGCTCAGAGGAAACCGAAGCCTGAGGCCACCAGAGATCAGAGGTCGGAGGTCAGACTGAACGTGAAGTAGCCTCCAGGACTCTGCTCCTCTTTCACTTCTTTATTTATTTATTTGTGTATTTATTTCTCTCCTCTTGTTTTCTTCCTTGTTTTTCTCGTCACCTCTCACTCGTCTCTTCATCTCCTTTCTTTGCTGCTCCTGGTGTTCTTCAAATGTTCCGGTGAAATTACAGTAAAATGCTTTCAGCTCATTAGTCTCCAGTTATTTTACAGAGTTTACATTTAAACAGTTAATTTCAGTATATTTAACAGAATAAAAGGTTTACTGTTTAAGACTGTAACCAGACTTTCCAATAATATAGTATTTATTAGTTTGACTGTATTTAATGTGCTCCAGCCCCCCGCGACCCTTCAGAGGATTAAGTGGTGTATAGATAATGGATGGATGGATGTATTTAATTACTATTTGTTTGATTATTTTTTATTCTATCTTACCTCTTTCTAAATCCCTTTTTATTCTGTTTTATTAGAAGATTTTCATCCAGTATATATTTCTAACATAACATCTTTTACAATGTTAAAACTGCTGCAACACACTTCCTTTAACGGATCAATAAAGTGTTCTGTCGAAATAAGAATCCATGAGAACCCTGAAGGCTGCTGTTTGAATGTGTCTGTAAAATTTATGATGCACAACTCAGATCTATTGACTGTGTTTAACTCTTAAATAATGACATAAAATACCTAAGACAAGGACGTGCTTATGGACGGCCAATATTAATAGTTGTAGCCTCTGAGAGCAAAGAGGACAAATTACAATAAAGAGAAATGACAGTAATTTAAGCAAATAAAGGAATGAAGTAAATATATTATAAAAAAAATAAAAAGGCAAAACTGTAAAAAACTAAGCAAAACATGTTTTTACAGTAGTCTGCTGTCTTCCTTGTTTTTACAGTTTAATACAGTTTTTAACTTAGAATAGAAAACAGCTTAAAGACCACAAGATACATAAGACTACTACAGAAAAATGAACAAAGGACAAAAACACAAAATAAAGAGACAAAAAAACACAATGAAAAGATATCAGAAGACCCCAAGGAGACATAAACCAACAGTAAGGAGATTCAACGTGACTTTAAAGGGACAAAAAAATAGACATGAAGACATAAAATGACCACAAAGAGATGCAACATAACTACAAAGATAAAACCAACAATGAAAGGAAGTAGATTTATTGTGAAAAAGGCAAAATAGTAAAAACTGATGAGGTGAACGGAACAAAAACTGTTCCCAGGAACCATGGTGGTTTATAGGAACAGTTCTTGTTCCATTCACATCATCAGTTTTTACATGAGTCTGCTGCTGGCAGTCATTTTTGTTTTCAGATTTTACATTTCTAGCTGTAGTTTATTAAAAGCTGAACACTGCTGTTAGAATTAGTTCATATTTTTACAGTAATTAGTGTTTCTGCTTCAGCGTCCTGATTCCTTCCTTTAGTCTTTTCTACATTTTTCCACTTCCCTCTCTTTTTCGTGTTTTTTTTCCTTTGTTCGTCTCCATGATTTAAGCAGGACTCTGTTTCTGTGTGTGTGTGTGTGTGTGTGTGCGTGTGTGTGTGTGTGTGTGTGTGCGTGAGTGTGTGTGTGTGTGTGTTGTTCTATTATTATCATCATCACCTCAGTGTGGAGGCGTCCATTAGGAAACTCATATGCAACAATATGCAGATTTCTCCATTTGCACGGATCATAAACTCCTGCAGGCCTTCTGCTACATCATCACCACCACCACCACCATCATCATCATCGCAGCCGACATCATCTCCATCAGCAGCTGCCAGCGGCGGCGGGCGGCGAGCTGAACGTGGCGGGAAGTAAATTTGTGCCCCGATTCACTCGGAGCTGCTTCCATTAGTTTTCACCCGCAGAGCAGGAGTCAGTGAAGGCATCACGGGAACATGGAGAGGAAGAGCTGGGAGGTCAGCAGCTGCAGGGTTAGTCTGAAGAAATGTGATGTAGAAGCTTTTATGACTTATTCATTTAAATACCAGTTGGACAGAACATAAGATGACTGTATGTAGAATTACACAGATGTAGATGTTCAATATATAACTGTATAACATATATATATATATATATATATATACATATGAAAAACACTGATGTTGCACAGAGCCTTGTATATGTGAACATCACTGTACTGTATGAAGGCTTTTAATGTACAAAAAATTCCGTATGCATTGAGTGAAATATGACAAGATGGTGGACCACATAGAACAAGACAGAACAATCAGGATTAATCATCTGGAAAACACGAATGTGTGGACAAAGTCTCTAATCCATCAGGGAGATGTTGAGATGTACAGGATCAGAGCACAGTTAGAGCTTTTGCAGATTTTAATAAAAAGGCCTGATCCCCAGAGTCATCAGGGCTCACCATCTGAGGATCATGAACATCCTTACTAACATCTTTTACAATTCTTTATTAATCCCACAGCAGGGAAATGTGTTACAGCAGCAAAGGAGACAAACACAGGAAACATCTGTAGAAATGAAAATAAACACATTCATACATAAATACTGTTGATTCCTCCAGATGTAGGAACTCAGATGTAACACAGGATCCTCTGAATGCGGAAAAGACGATGTTGTATTGTTAGTGTCAATGTAGATGTAGGATAACTGGAGCATTTGGAGCTTCAATAAAAGTCCTGGTGGTCACTGAAGACATCAGGATTCATCCTCTGAGGATCAACACCACCTTTAACTGAATGTAGTGGTTGACTCATTGAGTTATTTCCTTCCACAGTGGTGAACAGACTGGCGTGGTTGCCATGACAACACGCCTCGAACACGCTGGCAGCTCCGTGACGAAGCGTCCACGTCTGTTTTCACACTCAGCCTCAATGTGAGTTTGTTGAAGACAAATGTGTGGATCTGTTTGTGATTCTGGCTTCAGACTGAATCCGTCCATTTAACTCCTGACAGCCTCTACTTGTTTTCACTAAACAAGTGTAATTGAACATGGCAGCCGGCTGTTGTTGGATCTTTAGCAGCAGCAACGTTGGCTCCGAGTGCTGGATGAACGTAGGCGCTGCTGGATGCTGCCTGGTTGTTCGTTTCCTGTTCCTGTGGGAGGACGACAGCTCCACTAATTAATGCAGCCATCAGCAGCGAGTACAACTGTTCTGAAAAACTCTGTCAGAGATTCAGGAGACGAGCTCAGATTAGCAGCTAATACTTTTAGTCCTCATCAGAAATCATTGTTGAAAAGTCTGATTCATGCATTCATTGTTTTTGCTGCTTAGAATCCATCTGAATCTCAGTTTTCTGCCCCTGATTTAGAGAAAAAACCTCCAGCAGCTTTTTAAAATCACCTGGAGATCAGAATGATCCCCAGCCTGGTTCCCACCAACCACACTGAAACTGATATTGACAGTTCAGAATGAAGCTGCAGATACAGAAACACTGGTGACAAACTGAATCCTGGTTCATTGTTTGTTCCATCACATCATGTTACAGCAGAACATACAAACAGAATTGTTAGTGTTTGGTTAAATTAGTCCATTTCCTCCTCAGTTGGGTTCTTCTGGCTTCCCTCCACAAGCTTCTGGTTTATCTTTGACTCCTCTGGACAGAATTGGTGCAGTTCAACTAAATGTGTTGTCTTTCTGACTCAGACTTGTTTCTTCATCAGTCCACAGGTTCTTGATGGTTTAAGTCAGGACTTTGAGGAGACCAGTCTAAAACCATTCTAGCCTCATCGAACCATTTCTTTTCCACTTTGATGTGTTTGGACTCATTGTCTTGTTGGAACATCCAATTGTGTCCAAGATCTAACTTCTGATGATGAGTTTAAGTTTTCCCGAAGAACGTGGAGGTGATCTTCCTTCTTCATGATTCTATTTACTTTGTGTAAAGCTCCAGTTCCACAGAGCATGATACTGCCACCTCCATGCTTGATGGTAGGTCTGATGTTCTTGGGGTTAAAGGCCTCACCTTCTCTCCTCCAAACACATTTCTGACCAGTTTTTGTTCCATCTGACCTTTCTTGGTCCATGTGATCAGCAGCAAACTTCAGTGGAGCTTTAAGGTTCTGCTTGTAGAGGAAGAACTTCCTTCTTCATGGAGCCTCTCAGCTCATGTTGATGTTAAACCCTGTGGACACTGACTGCTGTGTTCCAGCAGCTTCTGGTTCATCCAGACCTGCTTTCTCCTGGTTCTTGGTTGACTCTTGACCATCCTGACCAGGTGTCTCTCAGCAGCAGGTAGTAGTTTGTGTTTTCTTTCTGATGGTGGCAGAAACACAACTGGACCATGAACTTTATACTACAAACAGGTGATTTTAGGATCTGAAGCTGCTTTGAAATGGCTCCAAGTGGCTTTCTGGCTTGTTCAAGTCAATGATTTGCTTTTTCAGATCTTTGCTGAGCTCCTCAGACTTTCCTACTGTAGTGGCTGAATCTGATGAGTGGATCAAATGGATTCTATTTAAATTGGCTCAGAGGAGTCACGAGCTGTAGTCAATTATAATCACTCAGGAGAAGTTAAGAGGCCATGAAACTAAGAAAATTTGATTAATGCAACTTTCTGCATCACCAAAACTGATCATTCAAGTTACTGTGTATATATTTTTCATCCAGCAGATACTGTCATATTTCCAGAAGATCTTTAATAAATCTATAAAAGAATCAAAATACATGATTTTTATGACAAAGATTCATGTTTCAATGATTCCATCATAGAAAATTCAAAGTTATTGGAGCCATTGGAAACACTGACCTGATAAACATTGACTTAAACTCTCTACCACCACAAATAAATTCATGTAGTTACATGTCAAGTTTGGCATTTACATTTGATCAGATGTGGATCTTTTTTTCTCTATACAAACAATCTCACATCATAATTTGTTAATTTAAATAGAAGTTTGCAGCAAAAACACACAGCATCTGTAAATGCAGAACACTGAGCAGATCTGGTACCTGGAACCAGTAGCTCCTCCTACTTTTATAAGCTGACCAATCAGAAGACAGACAACTCACCTGGACGAGAGCCTTGAAGAGACAGAATCTGGACTGAGGAGCTGAATAAAGAGCCAGTATAAGATAAATAAGGATTTTTTCACTATAAATCATGAAAAGTCCTGCCATTAAAGCCCCAAAATGACAATATAGATCTGGAAAAGAGCATTTATGTTTACAGTACCAATAAAACAAGCAGCTCTTTTGCGTTTTCTTGTAACGTTTTCTCAAATATCAACATCACAAGAGAACATAAATTAGGTAATCTGCAGTGATCAGTGTTTACAGGTAAAATATAACCTTCTCGTGTAGATTATAGGTGAAAATAAGCAGAAATAACACAAATGACTGCACTAAAATACCTCTGCTAATTCAGAATAATTATTTTCAATATAACACTGCTGTGTTTTACACAGTATTAAAAAGCGCGTTTTATTCTGAACTGCTTAATGCATCTTTTAAAACGATTCTAAGTTTGTTTTGCAGAGAGCAGGTCATTTCGGCAGCGTTTACTAAAGCTGATGTGTATGTTTAGGTGTAACTGTCACATTAAACTGTATTAGATTAATTATGACTGAGACTCCTAATAATAACAGGATTAAATCTGGCTTGTGAGCGTTAGAATCTGTAGGAACTGAATGTGTTTCCTCTACACATTAGCTGATGTCTTTATTGCAGCCTGTGAGGGATCATAGATGGAAGACTTTAGATGAAATGACCCAAACCCAAGTGCTCAGTCAGTTTGGGTCATTCCATCTAAAGTTTTCCGTTCTGAGTATTTTATTGGAAGCATAAACACATTAGAAGCGATCATTCTCTCCCTCCAGCAGCATCATCATCTGTTGATCCTCAGACCTCCCTCCTCGATCCCACCCACCGACAGCACAACTGCCCCCCGAAGCCTCCATCGATTTCCTCCTCGGCCCAACAGTTGCCTCCTTGTACATCTCCAGCTCGTCTCCGGCAGCTGAGCCGCCCGTCGCCCGTGGCGATGCTCTGCAGACAAAGACGCCTGAAAGCGGCGGCAGATGTCCAAGTGATGGCTGCAGACGTAGTCTTTCATCCGACAGCTGACAGACGCTGCCTCTGATTGGATGGAAAATAGGAAAGAGACGAGGGCTGCTGCTCTCTGGGTTCAAGTGGCAGTTTGCACAATAAGATCTGTTGTCGACGAGTATTTTTGCACCAAACAGGAGGTTTATTGTGAAGAGGAGGCCAGCAGGGACCTTCAGAGTAAACTCAGCTGCCAGAAAACTGATTTTCATCACACAGATATTCATGACCCCTGTATGATTATTACAGTAAAATTCAGCCTGAACTGTTTAACACTTTAAAAGCTTCTTTACAGCCTGCAGTTTGTGAACTAATGAGATCATTCATCACTTATTTTCAGATTTAGTTCTCAGTGAAGTTCTCTTTGCCTGCAGTGATTAAACATCAGCAGTGGAAACTTCGACATCTTCTCCACCTCTGAACTCTGAGCGGCCTTCATGTGTCTTTGGCTTCTTTATTCCTCAACAGAATGTGAATTCTTCTCCTCTGACGTCTGAGAAATTTATGATGAAAACTTCAAGCTCCAGAGTGATTTTATTTACTGCTCAGTGGCTGCATTGTGGACGACCACACCCTGAAGACAGAACCAAACGCTGAGCCTGAGGTTCTGTTCGTGTCTGGAACTATTTCTGCGCTAAATTTATAGCCTTATGTTAACATAAAAGCCCTTTCAACCCCCTAAAAAACCTGCCGTTGGGTTTGAAAGGCCTTTTATGTTTTTAAAAACAAACCAGAACGACACCGTTTATCAGAGAAACTGTAAAAGTAGAAAGAACTGTGACATTTTCAGCATTCAAACAGTTCTCAAACTAATCATGACATTCCAACGGAAAAATGAACCAAGTCTAAGCTTAAAACTGTGAAATTTCATGTTTAATTCAATTAAAAATGACCAAAAACATAGTGCTTGCACCAGATTCTGGAAAAAACTAAAGAGCCACAACACTGAGAGGAATATCAAACCCACTGGATCAATAAATAAATGCAGCAAGGCTCAGAAACAGTGAACAGAGGAGCAAATAGATGGAGATACATTCAGCATGGTGGAACATCTTTCTACATCAGATGAGCAGAGTACAGAGAAAAAGTCAGGAGAGGCTGGAGCATGGAAATAAATAAATAGTCACTCAGAATGTGTCTAAAATGACACGAACGTGTGCCAAAATGATTAAAAAATAACAAAATAATAATAATAATTTTTTTTTTTTTAAATAAAGTGACAAACTTGTCCAAAATAACTGGAAAAAAAGTCAAAATGACTCAAAACCTTTCCAAAATTATACAAACTTATCCACAATGATTGAAACAAATGTCCTAAGATTACTTCATCTGTCTAAAATGACATAAACGCTTCTAAAATTAATCAAAAATCATCTTAATGTCCCAAAATTTGTGAAAAATTTAAAAAACAAAACGAAAGACAGATTCACAAATTAAGTTAAATGTCCAACATTACTTTTTTTTTTAAAAATTACAAATGACTTAGGATCATTTTTGGAGAATTTGATGTCATTTTGAACTGACTAAGAGGGAAATCAAACCTGCTGGATCAATAAAGAAATGCAGCATGACTCAGAAACGGTAAACAGAGGAGACAGTAGTTGGAGATACAGTCAGCATGGTGGAACATCTTCCTACAGCCGATGAGCAGAGGAGAGTTACAGAGAAAAATGAACCACAGTGAGGAAAAACGCCCAGAGTTCAGATTGTTCAAGGATAAATAAGACTCAATTCATCAACTGAAGATAGTGTTAGTTTTAAATAGCAACAAGCTAATAAGTGATCCTGAACATAAAGCGACTTTTAGAGCTGGATGAGTGACATCAGTGGAAGAGCTGATCAGTCTTCAGCTGGTCTGCTGCCAGCATCATCAGCAGCAGGTTGAAACTGAAGTTTAGATCAACTGGATCCAAACTGAGCTTCGTCTCAACAGATCGGTTAAAGTGTCCAACTGAGCAGGATCAGATTTTACTGAGATTCCTTCAGGTTCAGCTGCTGGACTTCTACAGGTGATTAAACCATGAAGAAGGTTCACGTCTTTTATCTAATGTACAATGACCATGTTCTAAGATAGAATTTACAGGTTATGAAAAAGGCAGAGGAAATCTCATTTGTTCCAAGATAAAAATGCAGTTTAGGATATAATGATTAGAGTTTCTACTGTTTCCTGGGTCTTCCGGTTTTCTTCTTAAGGTTGTACTTTAAGTTGATTTCTCTGTTTCTGTCGTCTGTCTCACCCTTCTCTACTCATCTGTCTGCTTTTAGACGTTGTTTTAACTTAGTTTGGATCATCTGTTGATTTTACATGTCCAACTTTAACACACAATGATGGAAACTAAACTCAAAAAGGCTTCTGGCCCTTTAGTGTTAAGTTCAACACGTTTATTCTTCTATTTGTTGAATGATGATAAACCTTCTTCATGTCTTTTAAAAGATGCTGCTGTTATTATCGAACCACTGTGATAAAACTCTAGTTAATGATCGATGCTGAAGGCCTGTTGGGTCGACTTAGGAAAGAAAATGAAGGGGAAGATTCTAAACTGATGTTCATGACTGGAACTGGAGCAGCAGGGAGGTCCAGTAAACCTGAACAGGGATCCAGACACGTGATTATTAAATTATTATATAAATGATCAGTGACTCCTCTGTGGTTGTAATGAAGCAGATGAAAACTCTCTTCTTTCATTTTCACAATGTGATTTTCCTGCTGGTCCAAACTGACTGAACACAGCCTCACTTTACTCTTGGTCATGTTTAAACATGTTAAAGTCCACCTTCTGAAGAAAAAACATGAACTGTGACGTTAAAACTTTGGCATGAAGGTGAAGACAGAACTTCTGCTTCTCTGGTTTGTATGAAAGCAAACACAGACTGATATTTTATATATTAATGCACGAACTGTGTCACCAGAAGTAAAGAAAGTATTAAAACGGATCCAGTAAAACAGCTTTTTGTTCACTCTGATCATTTTATGTGGCTTGTGATTGTAGAAATACAGTTTGATCATTGACACATGTGGATAATTCCATTAAAGTGCAACAGGATGACTTATTTCTCCTGCTGAGCTGCTTCTGCAGTAAAACCTTTATAGTCTATAGATATAATTATATTAAATCCATCTGTCTGCACTCTGTTGTATTAAACTATTAGAAAGCTGTAATAGATAAAAAGGTAGAGGAGGAGACAGAGGGACTCAGACTGATGGAAAATGACCTGAATGATCTAAAACAGTGATATCTGACTTTAACCTGAGTCGGTTGAAGCTGCAGCAGCAGCTCAGCCTCATAAAAACACGCGTCTGCTGCAGAAACACACTCAGCATCTTCGGATTAAACCGAAGTGATTGCAGACCCACCGAGGTTATTTGAACCTTTATTACTTTTCCCCGTGTGAGTCTCTTGTCAGAGCTGGTTAGCTTCCGCCGCCGCCAACATGGTTGCTGGAGGATTTGAATAATTCATGCTATCTGCGTTATTTATGTATTCGCTTATTCATGAAGGCTCAGTGTGTCTGAGGCGTGTCGCTGCTCGGGAGGCAAATGAAGACATCCGCCGAGTTCAGGGCGGCCGAGAGCAGCTCGCACATTTTTTTTAGCCTAATAGTGTCATGAAATTGGGTTCTGTTCAAGTCGTCATTTCACAAAGAGAGCGTGACCGATGTGGCCGAGCGGACAGACGAGGCTTGTTCTGCCTTTTGTCTCGTCCTGACTGGCTGGATGTCAGCATCGCTCCGTCATCCAGCCAGCAGAGGAGCCTCGGGCCGGGGATCCCTCACACACCAGCTCCCATTCATTTACAGCAGCACCAACAGAGAGTGAGAGAGGCAGCGGAGGAGAAAGACGTGGAGATGAGAAGCAGATATGAGCAGCATCACACAGCTGATCAGCAGCTGATGGAGATGTGGGAGTGTTAGCGTGAACCCAGATCAGAACAAACACCGAGGTCCTCAAACTGTTCATCAGCTTTACCAGTCAGACGTTTCTCTTTTGATTGGGAGCAGCAGAAATTCACTGAACACAGTGGAGTCAGACGTTTCAACTTCTGGAAAGTAAATGAACAAAAAAGTCTGAGCTTTAACTGAGTTTAGTGTTGAGTTAAAAAAGTTCTTATTTAACTCTCTGAATTCCAAGCAGCTGTTTCTGGGAGGTTTTCTGGCTCATTCTTCTCTACAGTCTGAGGTCCTGCAGCTCTCTGGAACCAGAACATGAAGAAGGAGAGAGAACTCAGAGATGTCTTCTGTCAGTAGGACTCCGTTAGAATGAAGACATTCAAGAAGAAGGCTGAATTTCTTGGTGATTTCTTTTATAAACTTGTAAAAACCCACAGCTGTCTCCTCATACTGTAGCTATGTTTCCAGCCTCTACAGAAGTCTCACTCTAACTCTGGGATTCTACAAAGAACACACCTTTTAAACCCTCAGTGGGTTTGAAACTTTTTCCCTTACACATGTTTTTTCTGTTTTGTTTGGACAGAAGCTGATCACTTCTATTATTCTAAAGCTTTTAGGGAACACATCGATGATTCTTAAGTCATTCTGTTTCCTGTTTATTCTGCATGAAGCTGCAGAACATCCTGCAGGACTAAATGAACCTCCTGTGAAGTCAGACGAAGCAGACCTGAACAGTAACTGTGTTGCTTTTCAGAGAAATTAAAGACACCTGACATGTGCTTGAAACTGTCTTTTCTTTGGCTTCGCTCCAGGACCTGAGGAGATAGAACAGCTGTGCAGCCAGATGTGTGCTATCAGGTGACGTTTACTGTCTGAACCAAGGAATGAGGATCAGTGGTGGGTAGTAACATGTTACATTTACTCCATTACATGTATTTGGGTATTTTTTTTGGATAAATTTTACTTTTCAGAGTAGTTGTTTTGCAGAATACTTTTACTCTTACTCGAGTGAATTTGTGAGAAAATATCTGTACTTTTACTCTGTTACTTTGGGCTACATGCTTGTCGTTACATTAATTTATCTATAAATAAATGCAGACGCAGCTCTGCAGCTCTCGGCTGACAGACACATTATTAACCAATCACAGCACAGCACCGCAGGTGGACAGCGGTGTGGCCCCGCCCCTCCACGGCCCCCATCCACCTCAATGTAGCTGAAGGACACGGCAGAAGATAAAACACCGCAGTCTCCCCCAGAAAACGTGCAGGCACATCCCTGGCTCCACATTCACACCCTGTTAGCCTTTCAAACAGTCATAAAACGCGCTTTGACACTTTGTCAGCCCAAAACGGTGGAAACCTTTCAAGAATTCCACATCAAATCTAAGAAAACATGCGATGGTAAGTAGGCTGAAAGGTTACTCATGATAGCAAAGCTAACTAGCTAATATTGAACTAGTTAACCTATAAACGAAGCAGGTTAACACAGTGAGGAAGGGTCTTTCTACTGCACTTTCTACTCTGTTGGTAGCCAAACCGCCTGCTGCCAGGTTAACTATATAGTGCTATATCAGGGGTGTCAAATCCTGGTCCTTGAGGGCCACTATCCTGCATGTTTTAGATGTTTCTCTCTTCCAACACACCTGATTTAATGATCAGCTCATCATCAAGCTCTGCAGAAGCCTGATAACGATCCTGATCATTAAATCAGGTGTGTCGGAAGAGGGAAACATCTAAACCATGCAGGATAGTGGCCCTCGAGGACCAAGATTTGACACCCCTGATGTAACACCTTTTAGCGGGTGTAGCGGGTCCTTTGTTTATGCAATGTACAGGGGACACATATATCATATGAAACTATAGAAACTAAGGAATGAACACATACCAAGCATATCACACTTATCAGCAAGGGCAGGAAATAACGTTCCAAAGTTGGGCTAAATTTTAGAAAGACTATGAAATGATATGAAATGATCTCTTATTGATATGGACTGATATGGACATACACAGGTGGACCAACTTGATGTTCAAGGGTTCTGTCAGTGATAACTCTGTGTTCAGAGATTACAAATGGTTGTTTCTTTGCTACTGGTTTCAAAAGTTGGTGTTTTAAAAACAAGCCAAGAACTGGAGAACAGTTGTTTTATCATGTTAAGCTACTGAATAATTTCTTGCGGCAAAATTTAGTAGAAGGTCATTTTTTAATGAATGTATCCAAGCCTCTCCTTCAGAGAGGGATGGTTTGTTTTTGTAGTAATAAATTGCATCTTAAGTTACTCACTACTGGAGTAGTTTTTTTACGAGGTACTTTTTAACTCTTATTCAAGTACTTATTTTTATGAATACTTTTACTTCTACTTGAGTCACTATATAATAAAGTAACAGTGCTTTTACTTGGTACCGTTGTTGTTTACTCTGCCCACCACTGATGAGGATGAGGATCTGACAGACAGCCACTGGGTTTGTTCAGGAAGGACTGATTCTGCTGCTTCATAATCATGCAGGGATCTCAGGCTGTTAAACTCGTGAGGTCTGAAGCTGAAACGCTGCAGCGTTCAGTTTGTGGTTTCCAGGTTTCCTCGACACAGCGGAGGGTCAGACTGTTTCCTCCAGAGATGGAATCTGATTCGCTGCTGCCTCCTGAATATTTTGGCTCCTTCAAAGCGAGGAGAGCTGCAGGGAAATCTAACGGTGTGACTGATGGAATTAACCGCAGGGAATCTCCCCGGAAAACATTCAGCTAAACGACGCCTCAGTCATCAGTGACAGAGGATGATTATACTGAGGACTGAGGGGAGGCGCTCGGCTGATCCAACAGCACACAAAACATCCCGATAAACCTCAACAGGCTCTCCACAAGCTCCTCTTAAAACCAGGAAGCAATCAGATATCTGAGATCCAGTCCTGGTTTCACCTCCACGTCTCCGACTTGTCATAGAAGTTCATATCAGTGAGCTCAGTGGACACAACCCTTTATTTCCCAGCTAGCTTAGCCAGCTAGCTCAAGTTCAAAAATACACAACCAACATCCCAGTTGTACGACATTACTGCTGCATCAGTCTGTTAAAGTAAAGGGACAGCATTCTGTCAGCTTCATTCAGATATAAAGTGGAAGTTATGGACGTTGTGTCAACGGAGATACAAAATAACTACAAATAGACACAAAATAACCACAAATAGACACAAAATAACCACAAATAGACACAAAATAACCACAAATAAACACAAAATAACCACAAATAGACATAAAATAACTAATGTTAGGGTAAATTAATTTCAACCTCACTGTTTATCAGATACTGTGAAGACCTCGAACAGGTGAAATCTATTTGGAGGTGTGAAGTCCCTATTGTTTGTTCACGCCTTAAAAGGCGTGAAAGGAGGGACTGTTAGGGTAAATTATTTTTAACCTTTTACTTTTAACTTTTAACACATACTCTCAGGGGACACTGACACTGAGAAGAACACCAAGCAGCCTCCACATTCACATATTTTTTAAGCACTGAATGTCTGTTTGCTCCTAGTTTGGATAACAACCTGCTCATACCCAAAACATGAGCACCAAATCTCTGGGGACTCATTCTCCTACATCACGGTGTACCTGATAGCTCTGGAACAGATGACTACAACTAGGACTTAAAGTGCCAGAGCTATCTTCTAAGAGTCACCCTTACATGACATCACAGGGATTAAGAAACACACAGGGTGGGGGGACAACTTCCTTCCATAGGTGCATTGTTTGGTGATTGGTCGGGAAAAGACTCTGAAGATGCAGACGAATCGGATGGGCTGCTTCAGGAAGGGCGGACGCCTTAAGCAACCTCTCTTTCCATCTTTACTATAAAAATTGTAATCACATTTCTATCATTGAACGAGCTGAACAAGAACCTTGCACAAGCTTTTGAGACTCCGATATTTATATTGAATCAACTAAAAAAAGAAGTTGTCTGTCTTCTATCCCAAATAAACCAACACGCATCTCAACACTAATAAGCACAAATACACAAAAATAACAACAAATAGAAAATAAAAATTAAAAAACACAAAATAACCACAATTACACATAAAATAACCAATAAATTGACACAAAATAATTACAAATAGACACAAAATAAAAACAAAACAACACAAAATAACCACAAATAGACACAAAATAAAACAAAACAACACAAAATAACCACAAATAGACACAACACAGACAGAAAAAAAACAGAAAATGATCAGAAACAGATGCAAAATCTGACACAAAAAGAAAACAAAGACACAAATCAAACACGAAGAAAAGCAAAATGACAGAAACAGCTGCAAAGAGACTGAAATCAAGCAGAATGAAGGTCCTGCTGCTTTATAAAGGTGTTCAGCTTCTCTCTGATTGGATCCTGCTGCTGTCTGATGCTGCAGATGTTGAATAAAACTCCTCAACAGCTGGAAGCAACAAACTGAACTTCAGCTCCTGTAGATGTTTTGTCAAAACCTGGTTTCTATTACATGTTGGTGAGTCTCATTGTTCCGACCTGTTCCAGAGTCTGCCTATTCACAGTAGAGTTTTATTCCTACAGACATTTCAGATGTGAAGTTGTAGAAGAAAGTGAATTAGAAACGTGTTGATCTCTGTGGTGTTTTTGGATCAACACTGGTGCAGAAATGTGGACAAAAGTCTTCAATAAATCACTTTAACAACCTGAAGTAGTCGCGATCTTTATCCATCAATGCAACGAGAAAAAGGATCCAAATGTAAAGACTTGATGCCAACATCAGCTTTTGTCTGGAGAGTCTTCGCTGAACACTTTCTGTCTTGTTCCTGTTGATCAAACCATCAGATTAATGTGACCCTCTTTGGGGTCTGGACCCTCAGGTTGGACACCTCTGGTCTGTAGCCGCTATAGAACAGATTATTGTTGGGGTTTGTTTACTTTTAACATCAAACACAAAAACAGAAACGAGGCTCTGCTCAGTGTGAGTTTGTAGAAACGCCTATGAATATTTATTAGTTATTGTTTGAACAGTTCAAATAAAGGGACGTGTTCCTGTGATAAGAGATGTTGTAATCAGACTTCATGTTGTGTTTCAGCTCTTTAAAGCATCTGTAGGTTTATTAGACTGTGTTTGCTCTACGTGTGTTTTAGCAGTTTGTAAATGTAATTTCTTGATTTTTTTAACAGATAATATCACATAAAAATGTTTTGATTTATTTGCTAAAAATAAATGAGTTGTCAAAAATGTTCATCCAGAAATCAATCTCTTTTTTAGACAAATATTAGTTGTTATTTAAAAGGAAATATCTATTAAGGACTGAAAATGGGAAACTGTTATTTCATTGATTTTCCATGTTTGTTGGATACAGATAACATCTCATAATCTAAACCAAACATCTGTACCTTTGCAACTATTAATCTGCTCTATTACAGAGTGTGATTATTAGTTTTATTGGTTTTGACATTGAGATTTGACTGTTTTACTGTATTGATATATGTTAAAGTATCAATATTGCATTTCTGCACAGATATTTGTTGTTATTAGGGCCCACGCATGCACTGCAAAGACCCTATTGTTACTGCTCTGTTTCTTTCTTTGTTTCTTTATTTTTCTTACCTAAACACCACCTAATGAGCTCAGAAACTCTCCAACTTTGGCACACACATCTGAACTGGCGCAAAATTTAATATTTTGGGGGAATTATACATATAAATGGCAAAATGACTCAATAGCGCCACCTTGAAAATTGGACTTTAGTGGAGTTAATACGGCTAGTTTCATGTACAGCTATGATATTCGGTACACGCGTGTATCACGCCAAGACGAACAAAATTGCCTAATTAACCTTTTACCCAAAATGCAACAGGAAGTCGGCCATTTTGAATTTACAGTCAGAATTTTCACCTTTTGTAGAGCAAACTCGTCCTAGGGGATAACTCCTACAGATCTGAAATTTGGCCGACATATACTACAGGTGGTGGTGAGCAAAAGCTGTTAAAATATTGTACAAAAGTATGAGGGCATGGGCGTGGCAGGCGTGGGCGTTTTGCTGTTTGGCCATTTTGATGGGGGCTTTCTGCCAGTTTTCCAGAAATGTCACATTTTCAAGAGCAAACTTGTCCTACGGGATAACTCACACAGATCTGAAATTTTACCCACATATACTACAGACAAAAAGTTATTAAAATATTCCATAAAAGTGTAATGTTGCATCCATGGCGGTTTTCAGTGGAAGACCCAGTAAGTGCTGTGTAACTGGTCTGTACGTGCTCCAAAAGGCCTGAAATTTCACATACATGATAAAACTCAGGCCCTGATAACAGCCATATGGCCATTTCCTGTCTTAGTCGCGAGCACACCATGAAACAGGAAGTGCACTCTAATTTGCCTGTATGCGCTCCGATCGGCATGAAACTTCACGCATGATCAAAGTCCCACCCTGATGAGATGCACGTGGCAATTTCCTGTCTCAGTGGTGAGCACGCCATGAAACAGGAAGTGCTCCATAACTACTCTGTACTTGCTCCGATTGGCCTGAGACTTTACATATGTGATCAAATCCCGGCCCTGATGACACGCATTAGCTGCTGACCAGCGAAAGGCGAGGGCCCGTCCGACGCTGCTTGCAGCTTTAATTTTCATTGTTTTAGCAGACTTTGAACACTTCAGTATCATTTTTCATGTGTTTTTTGGTCACTTTTGCTGTTTCATGGTTTTGTTACTTGAACTGTGTACATGTGTTGTGTAGCTACAGTTTGTTAATGATGACATTTTGTATTTTATTTAATTACATGAGTTCTAGCCTCAAACCTAAAGACAGTTTCCATTTAGAGAACAGGGTCTGTGCTTCGGGTTTGGTTAGAAAACTGCATTCAAAACTAGAAATCCAGCCTTTAGAAACACAGTGTGTTTCATCTGGAACAATCTGATCAGCTGCTGAAAACACAAACCTTAAAATGAGATTCTGTTTCCAGAGAGAAGAATAAAGTTTAAAGCCAACATGCTTTAAAAGTCCTCACAGTTCAGTGAAAAGTGGAAATCCAAACACCCACAGTTGAATGCTGTCGAACCAAACTCACCTGCTGATCAGGTCTTTGTTTGAATGCAGAGTGACTGAACCTGATGCAGAGAGTTTGTGTTTTTCAGACTGCTAATAGAGAGAATGAAGACAGTGATGCTCAATGTGTCTGAGCAGATGTGACATGTGGAGTCAGACTGTACAGCTTCTGTCCTCATCTCTGAGCCCATGAATAAATAAGCTCATAAATCTGGAGGTGGAGCTGCAGTTGGGGATTCCTGATCCTGCCGAGACTCCAGGGACGTCTCGGTTTTGTTTTCCAGCTCCGGGTCGACAAGCAGTTGACCCGCCGGCGTCTTCATCTCAGCGGCGACTGTTGGGAAGCTGACCTAAATCTTTGATGCACCCTGAGGCCCCGTAAGCAGAACCAATAACCAGGAGAGCAACGCTGCTGCTGCTGTCCATGAAAAAAACATCGTCCATATGTGTGCCACATTGGCTGTGAATGTGAAGACATGATGACTCACATGAGTTCTAGCCTCAAACCTAAAGACAGTTTCCATTTAGAAACAGGGTCTGTGCTTCGGGTTTGGTTAGAAAACTGCATTCAAAACTAGAAATCCAGCCTTTAGAAACACAGTGTGTTTCATCTGGAACAATCTGATCAGCTGCTGAAAACACAAACCTTAAAATGAGATTCTGTTTCCAGAGAGAAGAATAAAGTTTAAAGCCAACATGCTTTAAAAGTCCTCACAGTTCAGTGAAAAGTGGAAATCCAAACACCCACAGTTGAACGCTGTCGAACCAAACTCACCTGCTGATCAGGTCTTTGTTTGAATGCAGAGTGACTGAACCTGATGCAGAGAGTTTGTGTTTTTCAGACTGCTAATAGAGAGAATGAAGACAGTGATGCTCAGTGTGTCTGAGCAGATGTGACATGTGGAGTCAGACTGTACAGCTTCTGTCCTCATCTCTGAGCCCATGAATAAATAAGCTCATAAATCTGGAGGTGGAGCTGCAGTTGGGGATTCCTGATCCTGCCGAGACTCCAGGGACGTCTCGGTTTTGTTTTCCAGCTCCGGGTCGACAAGCAGTTGACCCGCCGGCGTCTTCATCTCAGCGGCGACTGTTGGGAAGCTGACCTAAATCTTTGATGCACCCTGAGGCCCCGTAAGCAGAACCAATAACCAGGAGAGCAACGCTGCTGCTGCTGTCCATGAAAAAAACATCGTCCATATGTATGAATGTGTTCATGACACTGCTGAATTATTGGTCGGCTGTTTTCCCTCCTTGAATGTGCCAACGCTTCGCTTCGTCTGGTTTCATATGAATCCGAGCAGCCTGAAGGCAGAGCGATGCAGCGTTCGGGTCCCTGAATCCACCAGAGTTCAGCTTTTAGACCGAATCTGAAGAAACTTACAAGCAGCTTCACTCTAATCAGGGGAGAAGATTTCAGCCGACTGGTGGCTCAAATAAAGCAGCTGAAGGATTCTTTCTGACATGTCCTAAGGTCACATCAGCTCCGGTTTATGTGTATTTTATATTTGATAATTTGCACTTTATTGAACTTTTATTAAATGTTGAACAATCCTCCCTGCTTCACTCGCTCTCAATCAATAGCCAGGAAATGTGGAGACACTGCTGTAGTGTCAAACACCAGAACAAGGTCTGGGTTACATTTTTTAATTATGTGGATTTTCATGTTTTATTCAGAGCTGTTTGGTTATTTTTCATCCCAACATAAAAGAATAAATTCTTCAGGAAATTAACACATGCTTGAAATTCACCAAGTATTAAATGATTATAATTCCGTCTCACTATCGCTACCCAATGACATGTTTTCTTCCAGATAAAGTGTCGCTGTTGTATTTGCCAACAGTGAGGTGCGATGCTGTTCAGAGCCTCCAGGATTCAGTTCTGCTGGCTGAATATGAAAATCTTTATTGTTTACTCTGAAGGCCTAAAAGTATTCAGACTCAAATATGCATGAAAACACTGAGTGTAATTCAGACATATGGTGGGAGAAAGTGGAGACGAGTCCTTGGAAAAACACAAATTATGAGTCCAACAGAGGATTTTATATAAAACATGTCTGCAGTAAAGACCCTATACCAACTGAAGGGCAGATAATGAATATTTATCAGAGTCAGATCTAATATACATTGGCATAAAAGTGAAAATCCTGACATCAAAATTTAAACAACAGAAGACTTCTTCAAAATACCTTTTGTATGTTTAAGTTATAGATGTGTTGAAATAAAAGACTCGAGACGGGAATCAGTTAAAAATGAAAAAAGACACTAAAAGATGCAGACGGTTGAGAAAAGCACTGTTCTCATGGAGGATAAGATTTCAGTTTATTCAGAGCAGCTGATTATTCTGATCACATGCACTGAATAACTGATCAATAACAAACTGATCAGAAAAATGTGAACACATGTCAGCTTGAAAACAAGAACATTATATGACAGAAAACAATATTTTTGAGGGAAACATATGAGTTCATAATCAAATTTATATAAATTAAATGTACGTTTAATTACCAAAATGTATTTTTACTAAAGCATTTTATTATTTATTCCTGTAATCTTTCATCCTCCACATATTGTAGATCGTAAACTCCTTGCCTGTGTCCACAGTAGAAGCATTTCCTTAAAGTGTATTAAGCCTAGAATTCCTCTGAATGAATGTGATGTGATTAGTGTGGAGTTTTGTGAACCTTAATGCTAAAAAAAATGAATTTATTCTGGAAGAAAAGAAACAGAACCAGATGTTAGAGGTTAAACTGAAACCATATAAAAATTTTAGATTAATTAATGTTTTTTAATACCTGGCGTTTGTCAGATTGAATTTAGCTGCAGACGAGCTGTGAAACACGACGAAAGGATCCAGGAAAAAAAAGGAATATTAGGAGATGAGAGGCGGACAGAGGGGCTTTGTTTGGTTTCATTATTCGTGGGCGTATCAGCTTCCTAACACAGCGGAGCCTCGCTGCCAGGCCTGTTCTGGAGGCAGAGGCTAAGTAAGCCGCCGCTGCTGCCAGCAGTTTGTTGGCAGCCGCTAACCGCCACCTGCTGCTGCTGCCTCGACCTGGCAGAGCATCTGGCACCAGAGAGATGGTACCGTCCCCCGAGGCCCGGATCAGCCTCAGCAGCCAGCATCCAGCATCCAGCATCCAGCATCCAGCATCCAGCATCAGCATCCAGCATCAGCATCCAGCATCCAGCATCCAGCATCCAGCATCCAGCATCAGCATCCAGCATCAGCATACAGCATCAGCATCCAACATCAGCATCCAACATCAGCATACAGCATCAGCATCCAACATCAGCATCCAGCATCCAGCATCCAGCATCCAGCATCAGCATCCAGCATCAGCATACAGCATCAGCATTCCGGAATCCAGCATCCAGCATCCAGCATCCAGCATCCAGCATCAGCATCCAGCATCCAGCATCAGCATCCAACATCAGCATACAGCATCAGCATTCCAACATCAGCATCCAGCATCCAGCATCCAGCATCCAGCATCCAGCATCAGCATCCAACATCAGCATCCAACATCAGCATCCAGCATCCAGCATCAGCATCCAACATCAGCATCCAGCATCCAGCATCAGCATCCAACATCAGCATCCAGCATCCAGCATCAGCATCCAACATCAGCATACAGCATCAGCATTCCAACATCAGCATCCAGCATCCAGCATCCAGCATCAGCATCAGCATCCAGCATCCAGCATCCAGCATCCAGCATCCAGCATCCAGCATCAGCATCCAGCATCAGCATACAGCATCAGCATCCAGCATTAGCATCCAGCATCCAGCATCAGCATCCAGCATCCAGCATCAGCATCCAGCATCCAGCATCAAGCTTCTAGCATCCAGCCCCAGCATCAGCATCCAGCATCCAGCATCAGCATCCAGCATCAGCATCCAGCATCCAGCATCCAGCATCAAGCTTCTAGCATCCAGCCCCAGCATTCATCCAGCATCCAGCATCCAGCCACTAGCATCCAGCATACAATATCCATCCACCACCTATCCAGCATCCAGCAGCTAGCATCTAGCTTCTAGCATCCAGCCAGCATCCAGCATCCAGCATCCATCCAGCATCAGCTTCCAGCTTCTAGCATCCAGCATCCATCCAGCATCCAGCATCCAGCATCCATCCAGCATCAGCTTCCAGCTTCTAGCATCCAGCATCCATCCAGCATCCAGCATCAGCATCCAGCCTCAGCATCGGTCCAGCATCCAGCATCCAGCTTCTAGCATCCATCATCCAGCATCCAGCATCAAGCTACCAACATCCAGCTACTAGCATCCAGCCTCAGCATCCAGCATCGAGCTTCTAGCATCCAGCATCCAGCATCTATCCAGCATCCAGCTGCTAGCATCCAGCCTAAGCATCCATCCAGCATCCAGCATCGAGCTTCTAGCATCCAGCATCCAGCATCCAGCATCTATCCAGCATTGAGCTTCTAGCACCCAGCCTAAGCATCTGTCCAGCATCCAGCATTGAGCTTCTAGCACCCAGCATCCATCCAGCATCAAGCTACTAGCATCAAGCTACTAGCATCCAGCCTCAGCGTGCATCCAGCATCCACTTACATAGCAGCTAATGTGTCTTGTTTAGGATAACACAGCAGCTATCATTATCTCGTTGAGGCTAAAATAGCAGGAAACATTGTCTTATTTAGGCTAAGGTGGAGGCAAACATTAACTTGCAAGGCTAACCTGATGGCTAATTACAACCTTGTTTAGGCCAACATAGCAGATAATGTTGTTTCAAACTTACATAACTTCTAAAATTTTCTTGTTTAAGCTAACATAGCACCTAAAGTTATCTGGTTGAGGCTAACACAGTGATTGTCAGCTAAAGTTATCCTTTTTAGACTAATATGGTAGCTAATATCATCTTGTTGAGGCTAACATGGCAGCTAATGTCATTTTATCTTGTTTAGGCTAAAATGGCTACCTTTTTAAAATGCTAACATGGCTAATTGCGTAATCTTTTTTTGGTTCACCTTATCTTCTTTACACCAACATGTCAGAAAGCGTTATTTTGTTTGCGCTAACGTACTGGCTAGCAATATCTTGTTTATGTTAACATGTCAGACAGTGAAAGCTAACATAGAGATTATGGCTATCTTGTTCATGCTAATGTAGCTATAGCTCTAAACATAAACTGGTGTCTATCAAAATAAAACACTGTGTATGCAGCAGGTTTCTTTTAAAGCACCCTGAAATACATTTATTTGATTTTTGTTTAATTTGTTTACTTTTGTTATTACATTTATTGCTATAAAAATGTGCTTTTTCAATTATATTAGGACCAACAGGAAGCTCCCGGTGTTGCAAAAATAAATGGATCACAAGCTCACATTGTATAGCTGTTACCCTCATTCTATTACATGATTCATTCTTTATTTAAATGTGGCTCAGAGGACACATTAATGAATAATTAACCAGTTGTATCACTTCATCCCAGCTTTGTTTTCATTATAATATAAAATATAATCGTACAGGTAAAAATCTGCTCTTCATAGAAGACTGAACAACTAAAGGCCTTGTACATGTACGCTATAAATACAGTTTCTATCTGTGTGTGAGTGTATTAATATAAATGTTGGTTCTTTATGTAATAAACAGAAGAGTTAGTCCTTCATTTTTTACCTAGTTTGGTGCTTTTATATGTCCAGATCAGGACTTCAGTCCAGCATGACTCTGCTGTAGCTGTAATCTGTTAAACTCCTCCACGTCTCTCCAAACTGACACCATCTGATAGCAGCCAGAGCCTCATGTGAATTCAGTTTTTCACACGTGTGGAGAGTCGATCAGCGGCGGCCGGAGCCTCGGGGAAGAACAGGAAGAAACCAGCAAAGCAGAAAAACCCATCTGGACATTTGCCAGACGGATTCTGATATTCTTTACCGCATAAAGCCGTTTTATTTACCGTCTGACTTCAGTTAACGTATCACCGTCTCTTCCATCTCTCTGCAGGGCTGACCTCAACTTAATAACTGCAGCAATATGGTGTGAATGATGAGATGATGAAGATCTATAGAACGCGGAATGAAAGTGACATCTGGCAGTGATAATGCAGAGGAGAAATTAAACTGTGAATATCTGCAGCCAGAAACTAAACTCAGTTTCCTTCCATGTGTTTTCGAACTGGTGCATTAATAAAACGAAGCAGTGGAGACGTCAAACAGCAGAGTTTGGTTGTTTGTCCTGTAAATAAAGTCAAAAAGTTTTCTAGTGAATAAACAAAGCTGTGTTTCCTCCTTCACTTGAACAATGACAGTACTTAACCAATCAGGTTCTGACCTTCAGGTTTGGATCTGATGTTTTCTGAAAGATTTCCACCCACTCAGTTTCAAACCCTTCATCTCACTGTGACTTCTCAAAGCAAATTCCTCAGGATGAAGGAAACTTAGAAGACTGTTCATTTCAGAGCTTCATCAGGTTCGTTCACGTCCTGCTTTGGTTGAAGTCCCC
This sequence comes from Dascyllus trimaculatus, assembly GCA_024666655.1. Classification (NCBI taxonomy): domain Eukaryota; kingdom Metazoa; phylum Chordata; class Actinopteri; family Pomacentridae; genus Dascyllus; species Dascyllus trimaculatus. The sequence goes on along the minus strand of CM045457.1, from coordinate 5,036,365 downwards.
TGAGAACTTCAGTGGAGGCTGAAATCATCTGGAGGTGATGTTAGATTTAGTGAAGACATTCAGACTGGATTCTTCTGTGTGACAGCAGTAAACTGGCTGAAGCTCTGTGACTCAACAACCAAACATTGTCTTGTCTGTCAGTCACGTCCTCCCACACTTTAATCACTCATTACTGAGCTGCAATCAATTAATCAAAGCAGCCGGGAGGAAATTACACATCGGATGATCAGAGTTTGGATTCAAGCATCCCTCAGAACGGCGAAACAAGCAGCTGACGGTTCAAATGAAGAGGAAATATTCATGAAAAACTCAACTTTTTGGTCATGTTGGTGTCATTTGAGCGGTTTTACACCTTCCACACTCTCATTTATTCAACACTCTGTGGTCTAATCATGGTGCTGTTAATCTAAACCCACAGAACCAGAACTGAACTGTGTTCGGTCCAACATTTACAAACTTTAGAGAAAGTACGATCAAATTACTTTATTTATTTTTCCATTTCAGTCTGCCGGAAGCCGACAGACAGCAGGGGAATATCACATTATTCAAGTACTGTACGTATGAAGTCGAGGTACCTGTATTTTACTTGAGTATTTACATTTCATACCACTGCCGCTACATTTAACTGAGAGTTTTAGTTACTTTTCATCTCCAGATAAATGTTAGAGATTAAATGAAGAGGATTTAGTTTGTTTGGGCTGTAGTTGAAGTAAAAGACTGCTGTGGGTGAATCTTCTTCTTCTCTCTGATTCGGTGATGGCAGTTTTCTCTTTTACACTGATATTCTAACTACAGTGAAAGAAATGTTTGATGAATCTGATTTCATGACGTCCACGTTTCTTCTTCAGATTTTTCAACCTCTATCTTCTTCGAGGAGGATTACAGATTAGAAAGAAACTAAACTGTGAGTCGAATGACAAAATCACGTTTTATATTTGTGTAAAGTAAATATGTAAGTTGGAAAAATGGGAGACTTCATGTTGACTTTCCTTAAAATTAGTAATAATAATGCATTATAGAGCTTTTCTAGACACTCAAAGACGCTTTACATTGCATTATTCATTCACTCCATACACCATGGTGGTAAGCTATATTTGTAGCCACAGCTGCCCTGAGGCAGCGAAGGCCAGGCTGCCAGTCTGCTCCATCGGTCCCTCCAACCACCACCAACCACTCACTCTCACACTGCATCCACCCAGGCTTCCTGGTGTTCCCTCACGGTCTCTCATCCAGGTTCTGACCAGGCCCAACCTCGCTTAGCTTCTGAGATCTGACGGGATCAGGCATCCACAAGGTGGTATGGCCGATCCCTTCAGATTAGGATGCAGAAATGTTCATTTGAGAGAAATTAAATCCACATTTAAGATGATCTAACATAGACCAGGGGTATTAATCTGACTTGTTAAATGAATTTGGATAAATATATCAGCTGTGTGTTACCAGGTGAAAGAATGAATTTAAGCTAAACCAATAGCTCTCTTTTCTCAGCTTGACTTGTTGTTTTACTGTCTGACTTTTGATAAAGGGAAACTAAAAACATCTAGTTTTTGTTCGAGTTCACCGACTTCAGGACACTCTAACTCTCCCATAGAGCTCAGCGTCCTTCACTTTGACCTCTCAGTTGTTGAGCTCCAGCTGACTGGATCTGAGGATGTCATTTTAGGTGGGATTCTTTTCAAAAGCCCAGAGTTCAAGAGGTTAAACCTTCAGTTTATTCTGCTGCTGTTCACTAAAGCTGCACCTTCATCCATGAACCACGTCCAGTTTATCCTCCCAGTAGAGACCTGTTCTTACTGGCTGCATCCCCATTTATTATAATGAACTCTGCATTCACAGGAAAAGCAAACTGGACACTAGTTTCATGTCTACGTCTGTCTGCTTCCTCATCTTTATCTTAACATGATTAAATCTTTAATGTCATGTCTCCCTGCCGCATTAATTCTGCACTTTTTTTTACATTTACAGAGAATATTTCACATCAGGAGAACTGCTGAACAATAAAACCATAAGCTGCCACCATCCATGAAAACCAGTAACAGTAAAAATGTCAAGATGGAAAGATGTGACGAATAACAACTGTTCAGTCTGCATATTTACATAAAATAAAGTCACATGGTCGTCACTCCCTTGAAACAAACTTCCCAGGTTCAGAAAATTCATCAGAAACTATTTTGAAGAAAAGAGAAGAGAGAGACAAGAGGGTTTGATAAACGTATAAATAGAATCATAACGTGTCAGGTAATGCAGAGAGGCGGCATCAAGAAGCTTTTCTCCGACCGTGTTTTAATTCTAATAAAAGCTAAAAAAAAAGTCTGAGTCAGTAAATGATCATTTATTCTTGATCTGAGTAAGTTTCTGTGTTTTATGTTGAGGTCTGATGCTGGTTCCTCCTCAGCAGGATGACGAAGATCTGAAAGCTCTGACAGTTAAAACATGAATTCTTCCCTTCTGTCACTGATTTGCTCATTTTATCTTCTCTTTAGTTCTCAGTGTTTTCAGAAGAGTCCATATTAAAGCTTTTAAACACAAGATGTCCAGACGCATCGAGCTGAGGCTGTTTCTCCTCTTTTGTTTCCTTCCTCCTCAATCCTCACATGAAACATTGGACGGCAGAAAGAAAACAGCAGATGACTGTGAGTTTGTGGTTTCCTGCATTCAGACGTTACCTCGAAGCTTTGGTTCCCGTCAGGAGAACGTGTGAGCGGTGGGATGTGTCGACCTCTGACCTCCGCTCGGTGTTTATCCTCCTACAGCATCTCTCCCTCCGTCCTCCCACTCATCACTCTCCATCACCAAACACCGAACCATCATCTTAATTTCACGGAGCGCTTCGATCATCAGCCAGCGTCACTCTGGACTGTGAGACGCTTCCAGTTAACAGAAACCCTCGGCACAGTTAGAGCGGCTGCTGCTGAGAGTAGGAAGATGAAAAGTAAAGTTTATTCTGTTTTATTTCTGGGGTTTGTGAGAGTTTGCTTGTTTAATATGGTGACTCAGCCAAGGATAAAGTCTCTGGCAGCAGCAGGAGATGGAGGCTGTAACAGGTGGAGTCCTGCTGGGAGCACTGGTCAGCAGGAAACAGGACTGGGAACCTTCCCAAACCACCAGAGCTCTGGGGAGGGAAGGTAAGAGCAGCGGAATGAGGCAGAAAGCTGCCAGGACAAGATGGAGGAAAGAAGATCCAAATACACAGTCCAGCAATCCTCAGTCTGTCCAACTTTGAAAACCTCAGAGCTCCAGGTGAAGTCCAAAGACTCTGATGGCACCATCAACACCACTGCTGGGTTCATGTCCAGTTTCATTCCAAACCAGTAAATCCAGTCGGGAGGTTGATTAAAGCAGCAGAGGAGCCAATCAGAACATCCAAGATGGCAGCAGAACTCCTCAGATCAACACAAGACTCTTCAGTTTCCTCAACATGCAGCCAAGAACAGCTTCAGGCTGAAATACTGCTGCAGTCAGAGGCTACAGGTCCTTCTGTCATGATGGAGCTCACAGGACGAACTGAAAAATACTGTCTGGGCTCAAATAAAACACTTAAAGCAACTGTTTGCATAAATTTATTGAGTTCAGATTACTTCTGTTGAACAAACAAACTACGGAGAGTTAAGGGGTTACCTTTTCCTCTGTAATTAAAGGTATTTTAAATTAGTTAATGACAAGTAGAAACATTAGTCTGTAAGTTGGTTACTCATAAATGATTCATGATTGGATCTTGAAAATGGAGAAAAGTGCAAAACTCTGAAATGAGGCTGGTATTGTGTCTCCATAAAGTTCCTGTATATGTATATGTATGGATGGATCCATATTTCCAATAAAATACAGTCTTTGGTTGACATTTCACCAACTGTTGAGGCTCTAACATCAGTAGAATCTGACGTAAAGTTTGATGGGGGATTTATTGTCTTTCAATGTTCAGTCTTTATTTCAAGTGTTTGAAAACATTTAATATGACAAGATCAGCCTCAGATGGAATTAAATTGAACATGAAGTCATGAAGCAGCTTGAAGCTCTGCTCATATAACACCAACATCTAGACCCCTGAGGAAAACGAACATCTAGACCCTATGAACACCACCATCTAGAACCTTTAAACACTGCCATTTAGACCCCTATGAATACCAACATCGAGAGCACTATGATCACCAACATTTAGACCGCTATGGACACCAACACCTAGACCCTTAGAAACGCCAACATCTAGACCCCTATGAACACCAGCATCTAGACCCCTATGAACACCAACATCTAGACCATGAACACCAGGTTCTGTTTCCTATCAATCAGTCCAAATCAACATTTAGTCGAAACATCTGGTGACCTGGTGCAGCCAGAACAGCTTGGAGCTTAATGCTCTAAAGACAGTGGAGATGGTGGTGGACTTCAGGAAGAACGCAGCCCCACCTGTCCCCATCACCCTGTTTAAAACCCAGGTGGACACTGTGGAGTCCTTCCACTTCCTGGGAACTGTCATCTCCCAGGACCTCAAATGGGAGCTGAACATCAGCTCCATCACCAGGAAGGCTCAGCAGAGGATGTACTTTCTGCAGCAGCTGAGGAAGTTCAAACTGCCAAAGACTATGATGGTGCACTTCTACACCTCCATCATAGAGTCCATCCTCACCTCCTCCATCACCATCTGGTACGCTGCTGCCACTGTCAGGGACAAGGGCAGGCTGCAGCGCATCATTCGCTCAGCGGAGAAGGTGATTGGCTGCAGTCTCCCATCCCTCCTGGACCTGTACACCTCCAGGACTCTGAGGTGAGCAGGGAGGATTGTAGCTGACCCCTCCCACCCTGGACACAGACTTTTTCAATCACTCCCCTCTGGCAGGAGGATGCGGTCCATCAGGACCAAAACCTCACACCACAAAAACAGTTTCTTCCCATCTGCAGCCAGCCTCATCAACAAGGCCCCTGACCCCCCCTGACATCCCCACCCTCCCACCCAGAGACACTTGTCATGGACATGAATGCACATCTGCTTTTTTTGCACTGTCTTGCACTATCCACCTGACATTTTGCACATATGCTAGTGTACTTATCTGTATATATTTTATTCTATTCTACTTCTTCTTTTATATTCTTAATGTTATTTTATTTCTTGCTATCTTAACTGTTTGCACCAACAGACCAAGACAAATTCCTTGTAATGTAAAAATTACTTGGAAATAAACATGATTCTGATTCTGATCTCTGATGATTCTTTTTATGTTCTCACCCATTTAATGGAGTTTTATTTCTGGAGATACTGAACCCTGAAACTGGTTTCACAGGTAAGGTGGTTTGACGATGAAAACAATAAATTTCTCAAATTTTTTACAGAATTTAGTCCTGGCGTCTTAAAAACCATTTAAGTGAAGTATGAAGACAGTGTGAGACATAGCTCCTGATTTTCTGCTGTTTCCACTCATGAACCGGCATTAACAGAAAGTCCTCTTGCATGTATGAGACACAGTCATGTATTATATGTATTTATGGATAAAGGAGCTGCTAACTGTGGCAGGAAATTTAAAAAAGTAAAAAAGAAAATATGTGGTTGCAGCTCAACCTGCAGACTCAGCAGAAAATGAATTATTGATAGGACCTATCAATAATGCATCATCAATAGAAACCAGGAATTCTTCCTAAGGCCTCCACTGCTTCAAGCGAACACACACACACACACACACACACACACACACACACACACACACACACACACACCTACACACACACACACACACACAGAGGTTAGTATTTCATTAAATCTAGAAGGTCAGTCGTCCTCTATGGTCCAGGTTTCTTCCACTGAAGAAGCTCCGCCTCCTCGCTGTTGGTGCTTTTTGTGTGCTTTAAGGATATTTTTGCTGACGAACTGCTCTGATCACTGAGAGGCAGCAGAAGGAACCAGGCAGAGCAGTAATCCCTGTGATCAGCCTGTAGTTTCTCTCAGGAGGCGTCAGTCAGATGTTTACAGTGTGAGACGTCATCTGACAGCCAGCTGTTGGAGTCAGACATCTGTCAGCTGAAAGCTCGACGTCTCTGATCCGTCGCTGACACATCTCAGTGTCTCTGCTGTCACAGCGACGGATCGGACTGAAGCTAACAGACACTGGAAGCTACCAGCCAGACCTGGAATCAGAATCAGCTGAGTGAAGCTGATGTGACAATAGAAGCACGTGGAGATGTTGGACTGTGTCAGAAGATCTGCTGCTTACTGAAGAAAAGCCTGAAAAGCAGCCTGCTTCTGAGGAACACGGAGCTCTGGTTCTCTCTACAGGATGAAGCATTAGTGAAGCATTTAAAAGGTGTACAAAGCAAAACAGATCAAGGCTGTCAACAGAGCTGCAGCGATGAAATGATTAGTGTTCAACTATTTCATAAATCACCAACAACTTGTTTATAAGGAAAAAAGTTCGATAGAGCGCTGCTGTTTTTCATGTTTTTCAACCTTTATCATCCGACTTTTGATTGCTTCCTTTGATTTGATGGATTTTATTTATTTATTACTCTTCTCAGAATTAATTTTATTTATTGGTTTCTTTATTTATTTACATATTCTAGTCTGCTACACTTCATTGTACTGCTCATTCCTACATATTTTCTTATTCTGTTTCTTCAAATTAAGTTCTATTTTTCTATTCACCTATTTATCTATTGTAATAATAGATGTTTTATTTTTTATCTATATTTAATTTTATCGTAGCTGATGTTTCCTCATTGTACGTGTTATTCAGGATATTTATGGTTTCTTTATTAACATGACGTTGAGGCTTGTTTGTGTTGTTGAATTGTGTTTTTATTACTTTCGTCTGTAAAACATTTGGTGTTATATTTCATTTTTATTAAAAGGTCCAGCTTCTTAAATGTGAATATTTTCAGGTGTCTCTATTACAGTTGTGGACAAAACAAGACACTGGTCATGTTGGACTTCAGGAAATGCTGATCAACATTTTCTGGCCTTTTAAAGACCAAACAACTAATTGATCGATGGAGAAAATAACTGAAACATTCATCAACGATGAAAATATCCTCAGCTGCAGATCTACGGCTTCCTCATGCAGGAACTATATGTTTGTAATTCAATTAAAAATGTTGTCGGCCAGACAAGACTCAAATATAAACATTCAGCCATTGAAAACTGTCCACTTCAACAAAAATCACCATGAATAATAAATATATTAATATATTAATCAAATCAAATCGGGCTTATTTATACAACAGCTTCTAAAAGTTGACCAAAGTGTTCTACAGGTCAAAAAACAAACTGATTTATTTTTGTATTAAAAACCAATTTATATGATTGTTCTTTTAATTTCCAATAAATAAAAACACTTTCTGTATTTATTGAAAGAAAACACAGAAATATGTGCAACAAGCAAAACAGAAAACAGGATGAAAACCACCAAAATGAACTATTTTATTTTATTATTTTGGATTTTTGTAATAAATTATTTTAAATTTTATTCTTTTAATTTCTAATAAGAAACAATTTCTGTATTTTTCTAAAAAATACACTGAATTGTGTGTCAACAGTGTTGAGTTTTAAGGTTCATATTTAAGTAGTGAAATGTCGTCAGTACACAGAATGCACTGAGCAGAGTTACTCAGCCTTCAGTACAGATTGTGAAATAGACGCCTTCACCTTGTTTCTGTTGCAACAAGCAACAGAAGCAGGTTCAAGTTTGTTTGAGTAGTTTTTGTTTGTTTGTTTGTTTGTTTGTTTGTTTTGGGGTGAAGCTGTAGCTAAATAAATAATAAATAATAAAATCTCTGCAGAACATTAAGACTTCCATGGGTTAGAGCGGACAGTTAATATTTATATTTATATCTATAAACCCACCAGCTGCGTCTCTGTGGCTGCTGGAGGCTGAGCAGGGACCAGAGGAGGTCACGGTGTTTGGATCCTGGGCGTGGCGCTGTTGATCCGGCCTGACATGTGGAGCCCCAGGCTGCTCAACACTCGGATGATCCCCGAGGTTCTGAATAACGCAACACAGAATGACGACTGCTGGCAGGAGGGCCGCTGGGACGGAGGCACAACAAGGCACCGCTGCAGGGAAGGAAAACTTCAGTTTCTACCAGGAAGCCCTGATGTCTTCTTTCATCAAAGAAAAAGTTTGGTCCAAAAGCAAAAAATAAATAAAAAATCAACAAGCGTTTCTGAGAAAAGGAGACCTGATGAAGTGAAGCTCAGATAACGGACACTCTGTTCACGCACTTCAGCTGGTTGAGTCTGCAGCGGCTAATGTCAGGAATGTCGGTCACTTGAACCGTTCACCACAGGCCTGCACAGGCCTGGATCCAGACTGATTTTAAAAAGCAGCTTCTGATCACCTGAAAAGCTTGTGATCACCTGAACAGCTTCTGAACACCCGAACAGCTTTATGATCACCTGAGCAGCTGAGCTCAACCTTCCAGCTTCACTGACTGTAAACCGGTGGACTCTGATGGAGACAACAGTCGAGGTTTCATCTGAAATTTCAGAACTGATGAAGGTAGAGAAGGAAATCAAAGAACGAAGGAGAATCACTGTCCAAGAGCGGAAAGATGCTTCAGCCAGTTGGAGTCTGAGTCACTTCAGTGGATCCAGATAATACAGTTAAAAAAGGAACTGGCTGCATAATTTTATATCTCTAAAAAGAACATGAATAAATATTGTAGTATTGGCCTGATATCCACCAACTTAACATTTATTTGATTGATTTGAGATAAAATGAGTCAGTCTGGTTTACATACAGTCTTTGTGCATAACTGGAAAAACAAGTTGAATCAACCCTGATAAACGATATTGACTCAACTCAAACACAATAAGTTGGATAAATGAAATTACTTAAAGCTGAAAGAAGCAATTAAATCACATGAAAATACTTCGTTTAATACATCATTTGATTAAGTTCATTCAAAGAGATGTTTTATGAGTGCAATTAAAAATGTCAGAAGTTATTATGAAAGCTACTAAATCATGAACAGCATTGCTCACATGTGATTAAGTAGATTTGTTTCAGCATTAAAGTATTCTGCTGCAGTATTTAACACTTTAAAATGTGTTGGTCCAACCTGATTAGATAAAGTTGAAGCAATAAGGGTAATAAACATGATGTTGATTCAACTCAAGTACATTCGGTTGGACTGACATACCTGCCCATTGTTGAAAGAAAGCTATTGAATGTAACATGTTATTTTAAATGTAAATGTTTAGTGGCAAAGACAAGAAAGAACTTTATTAATCAGGAAGGAAATACTTGTGCCAGATGTTGCTCAGGACAAAATTGTGATAACATGAGAATAAACCAAGACTATCATCCATCCATACATCATCTTCCGCTTATCAGGGGCTGGGGCAGCAGTCTAAGCAGAGAGGCCCAGACTTCCCTCGCCCCAGACACCTCCTCCAGTTCTTCCAGTGGGACCCCGAGGTGTCCTCAGGCCAGCCGAGAGACATGGTTCCTCCAGCGTGTCCTAGGTCTACCCTGAAGCCTCCTCCTGGTGGGACATGCCCGGAACAACTACCCAGGGATTCCTCCTGAAGGCATCCAGAACAGATGTCCAAGCCACCTCAACTGACCCCTCTCGATGTGGAGAAGTAGCAGCTCTGCTCCGAGCTCCTCCCTGGTGACCGAGCTCCTCACCCGATCTCTAAGGGTGAGCCCAGCCACCCTGCGGAGGAAACTCATTTCAACTGTTTGTATCCGGGACCTTGTTCTTTCGGTCATGACCCAAAGTTCATGACCATAGGTGAGAGTTGGAATGTAGATTGACCAGTAACTAGAAAGCCTCGCCTTTTGGCTTAGCTCCTTCTTCACCACAACGGACCGGTACAGCGACCGCATGACTGCAGACGCTGCACCGATCCGCCTGTCAATCTCCCGCTCCGTCCTCCCCTCACTCGTGAGCAACACCCTGAGATACTCAAACTCCTCCACTTGGGACAGGACCTCTCCACCGACCCGGAGAGGGCAAACCACCTTTTTCCGGTCGAGAACCATGGCCTAATTTGGATTTGGAGGTGCTGATCCTCATCCCAGTCGCTTCAAACTCGGCTGCAAACCGTTTGTCCCACTGCACGCTGGAGGTCCAGGTCTGATGAAGCCAACAGGACCACATCATCCGCAAAAAGCAGAGACGAGATCCAACGGTCCCCAAACCGGACCCCCTCCAGCCCCTGGCTGCGCCTAGAAATTCTGTCCATAAAAGTTATGAACAGAACCGATGACAAAGGGCAAACCAAGACTAGTAAATCTAAAGTGTAGATAACAGCAGTGCCTCATTGAATTACAATAGATATCTAGTAAAAATAAGAAAGTTAGAACAAAACTAGAATATAAAAGTAGTAACTAGAAAATTATAATGTAGTAATAAAATAATATTGTACATTAAGTTAAAATAACAAACATGGCACTGACACTGTTATTGCATCTAATAATGAGAAAGTACTATTGTAAATGATGCTGATGTTATTGATCAGTACTAAGTGTCTAATGATGGTGAAGGATCTCAGTCTCCAGAGTTTTTCTGTCCAGAGTCTCGATGTTTTCAGTCCTGTCCAGCTGGTTATCAATGTGGGGAGTAAAGTCCTTGTAATCTTGGACAGACGCCATCTCTGCTCTCTCGATGCTGGTTGGGTCTGAAGTGGTTTCTTGCTCCCTGAAATCTGCAACAGCTTCTTAGCTGCAGTTCGTTTTTGTGGGACGAGTCTGTTGCATCGGCTGGGACTCATACCCAGGTGAGAATTCTTCCACTGAACCGACACAAAGATGGACAATGCCAGCAAATGTACGCTTTAAATGCAGTGACAAAGTCCATGTGCTTAATGATGAATCAGATGTAAGTCACCGGTGTCATTCATTGGAGCCAATTTGTCTTTTTAGTCTTCTATTTTTTTTACTGTAGATTTAGTTCTCTTAGTTAAAAAAAAAAATCATTTATTATTTAAGCACAAATCACTTGTCAATGTACAAAATGAGGGCGGGTTTGGAGAAGACAGAGGTGATGAGGACCTCCGGAGGTGTCCAAGTAGAGCCTGAGGAAAAGAGTGAAACCACAGTTATACCAGTCTGTTACCATCAGCAACTGTTCAGGTCCACAGTTACCTGCAGAGTGAAAAAATCCCAACCAAGTTTCTCTGCTCAGATGTGGACAGCAAAGTCTTTAATCCAGCCTCAGATGTCACTGGTGAGAAGAAAAACCGGCACAGATGCTGATTTTCCTCAAAAAACATTTTTAGTGACAGTAGCAGGAGGGATAACTGAATGAAGGAGGAGGAAGCTCCTGCAGCCGCTGCAATAAAAGCACTTTAAGGACTGGCCTTCATCGATAACTAAAGAGTGCCCTGGAATGCCATTATTTTCATGTTTTACTGTAATGTTGTTGCTCCAACCTGAGTTTTTTTTATTCCATGTTCAAATTGACCATCACCTTTAAATGGAGCTGTGATCTCTGCTGTTCATTTATAATATAATATATGATAATATTCCAGTTTTACTGCAAAACTGCTTAAAGTAGGATTAATAAGAGCTTCTTTTAGTTTGTTTACGCTGTTATTTTGTTAAAAACAAATAGAAACTAATGCTGCCCTGAATTTAATGATGATGACAGCCATATAAGAATATTTGTAGGTTGTTTACTTTATTATTATGGGAGAAAAACAAGCTAAGCATCCACTCTGGATTGATTTAATAAGGCTATTGTCCCTTAGGTGTGCACTGTGCACCTTCATTATCAAGGAAAATAGCTTTGGACTAGGACTCTCTGTTAAACAGCTTGGATCAGGGGCAACAAACCTTGATCAGGGCATCTTTATGGAAGAGTTGAACGTTTATAATATAGAAAATCTTTTCAGATGTGGCCAATGATAGGTTTGTTCAAGATGGGCATGATTGGAAACGTTGGACCCTCACCTGATCTAATAGTTGATTGGTATAGAAGTCAACAATATGATTTTATTTCAGCGAAACTGGAGAGATTTTGATTTTATTCTGTGAATGGTTGTGTGGTTCATGGTGTCAATCAGAGAGGCTGAATGCATTCAGATCACATCATAGTTCAAACTATTTGAGAGCATACACAAACTGATACCAATGTGTGATCGTATTTTAATGAATCTGAATAACAGATCTATAGTCGCTGTCAAAAAGTCAGTTGTCTCTATAAATATGGTTTTTCAGAAGTTACATATAAATGAAGTTGTCTTGATTGTGGCTCCTGCAGGACAATTTTCATGAAAATACGAAAAGTGGCGCGATACTGCATTTCCCATGGGGCACCGCTGCTGCGCATGTCAGTTTCCCTGCGCTGTGATTTGCTGTGAGACCGGTAGGTGGTTGCATAGTCTATGGGTTGAGCAACGCGGGTGAGAGCGCGGCGGTAAACTACCCTCAGTTCAGAGAAAGACAGAGAAAAATAAAGGATGTAAGTTGTGTAAGTCGAAGCTTTAATGTATATTTATGTTTTAAAGTCATATTTCTGTATAAACTAGAGCTCTATAAGACTTTAAACTAAAAACCGAAAGAGAAGACCTTGAGTAGTTTAATAACTAGTGAGGCAGGAGAAACTGTTGCGGTTAGCTTGTCTAGCTAACTAGCCTAGCTAACCGGTGATTAAACCGGCTACCAGCGGGACAACCGGAACCGGCCGGACTCAGCGTCCAGGTGACTGCGATGAAGAGTGGTGGAGCCTCTGACACCGAGGGAGGAAGAAGAGCTTGCCTGTGGACTCTCCCTGGTCAGGCATGAGCCCATCGCCCCAACGTGAGAACCTGAACCTGAGACCCTGAACCTGCACCTGCTCTGGTGAGTCTGTTTCTGTACATTAAACTCAGTATGGCAGTCTGATCATCATTATGTAGGTTGGTCTGGTCTTAGTATTTTATCTGAACATCGTTGTTAATAAGTCAATTAGTCAGCTTAAATAGTTATTTTACAGGTTGTAGGTCTTAAATGGAAATTAGCAAGGTAAATTTGTATTTTATATTACTGTTAAAAAGTAATTTAATTTAAATCTGAACTTGTTAGGTCAAATAAGAATATTCTAATTTATCGTATACATAATACTTAACCTTTATTTATTAATTAGCCAGGTAAATTTGTGTTGTGTTTATAATATTCTAGGGGTTTTACCTGAACATTCAAATTGAATGATACATAATATTATAATTTCGGTAAATTTGTATAATATATAATATTCAGGGTCCTAACCTTATAATTTAATTTAGATAAATTTGTAGAAAACATAATATTCAGGGTCCTAACCTAAACATGAAAGTTAGTTAGGTTAATCTGTATTTCATATGTAACGTTGTAGGGTATTAACCTTAAAACTTAAACTTGTAATATTGTAGGGTGTTAAAGGTATTATTAAATTAAAGTAAATTTGTATAATATGTTGTACTGTAGGGTCTCAACTTTAATATGTTAGTTAATCAGATTAATTTATACTGTGTAAAGTTTATATAATGTTACAAGATCTTATCCATAATATTGAAACAAGCCAGGTATATTTGCAGTATATATTTCAAACTTTAGGGTCTTAACCTTAATATTTAATTTAGGTAAATTTTATATTGTAGGGTTTTAATCTTATTATTTAATGTAGGTGATTCTGTATGATATATAATATCATGGGGTTTTAACATTAATATTTAAACTTGAGAAATAATTTTGGACGATTAATCCACTTGAAAGCACTCTGGGTCATTCTCTGCTGTTTAAAATGTGCTTTCTAAAAAAAGCTCTGACTTCAAATTATTTATTGTTCCTGATATCTCCTGGCTTGCTCATGTAAGTGTGTAAAATGCACACATTGTTTTTCTTACACTTTTACATATGTGTGGTTGGTCAGATTAGGACAGTATTAACAGTGGTATCTACTAAAATGTGTTTTCATCGTTTAGAAAATCTCAATCATTTATTGATGTCAACAATTGTGTTTTTTTGAATTCATAAAAAATTCTCGGTATAGACTGTTTTTTTTTTTTTATCTTTCTTGACTTGTTCATAGCTGTTGTAACCTCTGATTAAGTGTCACCTACCAAATCCAGTTTAATCATCCAGTAACTACTAATTGCAGTCATGTGCTCATGGTTATTTTAATGGGGTGATTGTGACTCCAGTGTTTATTCTAGCAAACTGTCGTGATGATACTTGTTATTTGCTATTTCCCCTAGTTGTTAGCAGTCTCATACATTTTTAAAGTGTAAACCTTTAAAAATACTTATATATTATTATACTTTGATATCTTTCTTTGACTGGAGGATCAAGGAGTTACTGAAAATATGTTGTATCAAGGTTTGAACGTCTATTTTTTTTAATGATGTGTGGATGTTCATTTGACATGGACGTTAGACATAATGATATCCACAGAGTGTAAATCCTGAATCTTTAAAGTGTGTCTGTGTATTCAGTAGGGGTATAGCAGTACACAAAAATCAGGGTTCGGTACGTACTGTGGTACAGAAGTCATGGTTTGGTAGGGTACGGTTCGGTTCTTAGTTAAGGGGAAAATGGAAAAAAACTGCTCATAATTAATCCAAAACATTTGTTTATTTATAGTTCGTTGGTTTTTCCTCAGAGGGGATAGTTAGATGGTGCCTTGTAGTAACTGCAGTTATCACCCACAATCATGCAATAAACCATCACAACTTTCCAGATAGCCTGAAGGCTATAGTCCGCCGCCCGTGTGAACAGGAAAAAGATATGAGGATGTCTCAGAGATGCTGGTGGGAGAGTCAGAAGAGCGAGAAGAGCCAACTTACTGAGGCATCCGAACGCGTGTCTAAGTCCCCGTCCTGAAGCCGTTCAGTAGCCTCTTGGATCGTTATCCGCTGGAGTGAAGGTGGATGGAATAATTTGTGGGAACTGCCGGTGTACAGTAAAGCCGATGCTGCAGTCCTGACCTTTACCAACTGACAGACTGTCCCTGGTATTCTGAGCACTGTAAATATTATCACTACTACGTTGTTTCACGACGCTAAGAGATGCTTTTCACCTGGCATATTAACCTGATTTCTTGTTTTGGTTTGTGTTCAAAGATCCGTGGTAAAACCCAGAATGAATCTCTGAACTGTAATTTAGTTGTCTGGACTGGACTGAACTGTGTGGGGGAGAACCGGGATGGACTCTTTAATTTACTGGACTGAACTCAACGGCAATCGCCATTATGTACGGAGGGGAGGTGGTATGGACGGACGACTTTACTAGTGAGTATTTTGCGGACTCTAGTAAAGTCGTCCGTATATCCGGAGCACAGAAATTGCTGGACCTGCCCTAGGTAGCCAGTGTCATTAAGGTGACTAACCAGAGAAAATCACCGTTTGCCGGCCCTTTGGGAGAACCCTGAGACAGGCTGATCATAGAAGCGCCGACAGGAGAATAAAAGGTCCGTTACATCCTGTGGTCCACTGGAAACTCCTACTTGTTTTTAGTTCCACAATACTGTTAGACAGAGAAGGTCTGCCGTAACTGTGGGCACTACAAGGTTTTAAGTTTCGCAATTAAAACAATTCTGTACATTGGCCATTCTTAATAGTCTTAAAATTTTCGTACTGCGGTACACCATTGTACCGAACTGAACGTGCCTGTGCCGGGCGGTTCGGTAGGAATACCTGTACCGTTACACCCCTAGTATTCAGATTTGACAGAGAATTTGTGGGCCTAACTAAAATGATTTGTTTGTCTGTTAGCTGTTCTGATGAAACCAGATTAAGTTGTTTGTAGCTAGTTCCTGTAAACCTTCCTGGACTCATGGGGAGTTGTGGTGCTGAATCGTCTCTACTGCTCTGATCCTTCTCATCTCTTCGATTGTTTCTCTTCTCTGACATCTGCATTTTATATGGACTTTTAACATTGTTATTCATGTAAAGTGAGTCAGTTGCACGCAGTGTGGAAAGAGCAAGTTGTGGTGGTTCAGTTTCTTCATGAATATTTAGAATCTAGTCCCTGTGATGGACTGCCAACCTGTCCAGGTGTACACTGTCGTTCATTCTGTGTCAGCTGGGACTGGGTCCAGCTTCCCCATGACTCTCTACAGGATCAAGCTTGTATGAACAGTTGATATGATGGAACTATGTGAAATTTCAGCATTAGCAAATAACCGTTTCTGTATGTATATGAAGAAAACTAGGGCTGCAGTCTCAATTTTCGTAATCATAAAAGGTCTATATCGACAACCTTCCAGGATTAATACATTATTTTTGGTGGCAGGAGGAGCAGACTACCTGTGAACACCTCCACCTATTCACAGCTTCGAACTTAGCAGAACTACTGGTAAATGGTGGCTGTGACTTATTTAACTTCACTGAACTTTAGTCTGTAAGCCTGCCATTGGCTGTTCATGTCAGGCGGCTTTTCCCTCTGCTGCTGTCGGTTTGTTATTATTTTTAAAAATCCACAGCAACAACCTTTAGGCGAGCAACATACCACACTGAAAAATTTGTAATTTTGCTGAGGATTTTGAGCAGTTCGTAAGGCAGCACTGCTTTTTTCCCGCCAGTTGATTATCTATTTTATTGACAATCCTCACTTCCCTGCAAATGTGAAGTTTAAACTTTACAAGCAGCAGTTTGTGTATCACAGTTCAACAGCCAATATGAAGATCCTCTAAAATCAGCAGCTAACTGTGTTTTATTCCTCAGTCTTTCTGGTTCTGGATCACCAGCTGATATATTTTCATAAATCCTCTGAATGTGTGCAGCTGCTCTGCTCCCAGTCTGATCTCATCATTTCAATAGAAAATAACCAGGTTACAGTGATTTAATGTGCTGTAAAACTGGCGTTTTTTGCCAATCGGTGGGTTGAAGAAAATGTATGATTTCAGTCGATCGAGATTATTTCCTCACAGATTTTACTTTCACTTTGGTCCTCTGTAGCTTGGCTCATCTTGATCACTGTCATGTTCATCACCGTCATTATCATTATTAACATTATTACCATTATCATAATCATGCTCACACTCACCATTATAACCGTCAGTCCATTTACCAATCACCAACATCATTACTGTCATCCTGATCATCCATCATTTTCCCTCGGCTGTACTCAGTGTGAGGAAGCTTCATCTTCCAGCTAACAGAGTAACTTCTGCAGCTAGGTTTTCACATTACACAACAAACTCCTACCAATCAGCTCATGTAACAGTCCTCCTCCGTTTGGTCAACAAGAATCTGGGCCCGCGTCTCACTGTGACCCGCCTGGCCCACGCCGACCGCCATGATGCTGTGTTCTCCCTGTGCTCTGATTGGTGCAGGAGAGAGGGCAGGGCCAGGTGACTCCCACACAGAGGTCACACCATTCTCTGTGTTATAACTGATACTATATCACCAATAAAAATACCAGTAATTACCAGTACAGCGTTTCCTCGGTGTGACACGACAACGTGATGGTGCTGAACTTTA
The DNA here is from genome assembly GCA_024666655.1 of Dascyllus trimaculatus. NCBI lineage: Eukaryota > Metazoa > Chordata > Actinopteri > Pomacentridae > Dascyllus > Dascyllus trimaculatus. Next base: position 5,018,994 of record CM045457.1, on the reverse strand, counting down.
GCTTCCTGCCTACAGGAGTGTTTCAGAATGAATACAAGTTTTAGTCTTCATAATATGCTGCTTTAATTATTTTACTGAGGAGCAGTTTGCACTTGGCCTTAGGAGAATCACTCGGACAGCAGCCAGTTTTTAAAAATTTATTACATTTAACCTTTTGGACCTGTGTTTCAGCAGGTTTAGCTGAAAAATCCTCCTCTGCTGATCCTAAGAAAAACAAATCTGAACAAGAAGGTACAAAAAAGGTATTAGTTTAGCTGTGAGGCACAAGGAGTAGGTGGATGGAGATCTTTCTTCAGTACTGTAAAGACGGGAATGTGGATATCCACATGGAAAAGAACATGTACAAAGAAAAATAAATGTGACACCAAGTTTAGCTAAAGAGGAAAGAAAAGCAACCTTAAAGGATTCTTTTAGTGCAACAGAAATACACAGACATAGAGGACAAAAAAATAAGAAAAACACGGAAAAATGTTAGACATCTTTTAGTAAACATGAATTTGACCCCAGGAAATACTGATCATGTGTGATTTACAAGAAATTAAAGTGAAATGTCCAGTGTGTCAAGTGTCATGTGAATAGACAATCAAGTTAAGTTTGGAAAAATTATAGGAAAGAAGTGTCAACAACGTGCATGTTATACACATATGCCAGATCAGTATTTATTATGATTTATGCTTAAAGAATGTGACAGGATTTAAAAAATTACATGAATGAACCACAGATTCAATATGAATGACACAACCAGCACAAAACGCAGAGAAACTTAGATGGATGAGCAAAAAAAAAAAAGCAAGAGAGAAGGAATTTTAACAGAGAGAAACAGAGAGCTAATGAAGTTTAATCAGAGCTGGCAGTTCCTAACGAGATGTTTTCGTGTCCTCATTACGTCAAAGCGACTCGCTGCGTTTGGACGAAAGCGAATCCGACCTCAGAGAAACCAGCTTCCTGTTCGCTGCGTTCTTTCTTCTCGTCAGATCTTCGTTGCTGTGACTGGCAGCTGGCTGGTCGAAGCATCACAACACAACTTTAGTGCGATGACCGGTCCCTAGAAAATTATCTTGCTTGAAACCAGTCCGTACAGACCGCTGGTTGAAGCCATATTTTTTAATTTTATTTTTTTTGTTTCTTCACCTTCAGTGACAGCAAGTTAAATTAGGATATTATTAAGGTTTGATTCAAGCACTTAAATAAAGATACCTGCATGCATGCTGTTCTTGCCTGCAGCATTAGAGCACAATAATGTGGCAGCACAATATCATAAACTTAACTCACTCTGACTAAAGATCAGAAAAAACTAACAATCTACCAGTATGTTCCATTTTAAGATTTTAGAAAACAGAGCAAACATAAAATCTTCACGTTAGGGAGGCTGGAATCAACAAATGTTTTCTATTTGTGCTTGATTATTTTTACAGTAGATCAGTTACCAACACATTCTCTGATATCTCCAACTTTTGGTTTCAGCTCTAAACCAAAAACCTTGACCGTACTTCATTTTGGGTATCCGGGTGTGTTTTTGGTGTCTAATATTAATTTGAACAGGTGCAGTTTTGAATGCAGCTTTCTGAGATGTGTGCTGTTGTAAATTTGTGTTTCTGTCTTTTGCAGTACTTTGAGAAACAGAAGTAAGCATTATTGAAAACCGCAATGAGACAGTCTCAGTGTACTGTGCAGCAGTCAGCAATGCAGAGTATTTTCTGTCTTAAATATCAGGCGTGAGGCAGAGAGGCGAAAAAAAAGAATGAAAAAATACCAATTAAATATTTTGGAGGAGGTTTTGTGACCTCTTTGGTTCCTCTTCCTGCGGTGCTTCATCACTCCGGCAGCTCTCTGAGTCTCAAACTGTTTTAATAAGACCACAACTTCCCCCTTATCGCTAATAAAGCCTCTCAGTCTGGAGCTGCCAGATCTGCTGAGAGGCTCTTTTTCTCAACACAGACATTAAAACGTCCTGATAAACTCGACAGCAGCATGAAAACGGTCGTTCACACAGATGTCTGAAGGCACAGAGAGTGCATGAGTCTGGTTCAAAGAGGAGCTCAAACTCTCCAGCTTTTATTTTATCAGATGACAGTCAGACCTCATCTACACTGTGTAAACCCAGAAGGCGTTTAAAACAAAACCTGTACTGCTTATGAAAAACCCAGAAACCACATTAAAATCACATTTATATTGTATCTAAACCAGAAAAGACACCAAACCACATTTATACCGAAACCAGAAACCTCCTTATAGCCACATTTACACCCAGTCAAAAACCCAGAAATTATATTTATGTTGTGTCTAAATCAGAAACCATCTATACTTACTGGTGAAGAACAGTCAAGAGTTGTTGTAGGAACAGTCTCTCCTGTCTCAGCTGCTGAAGCTTTTAGCTCCTTCAAAGGAGTCATAGGTGTCTTGGTGGCCTCCTTCACTCGTCTCCTTCAGAGGAGTCATAGGTGTCTTGGTGGCCTCCTTCACTCGTCTCCTTCAGAGGAGTCATAGGTGTCTTGGTGGCCTCCCTTACTCGTCTCTTTCTTGCTCGGTCACTCAGTTTTTGAGGCCGTCCTGCTCTAGTCAGATTTCCACATGTTCCATATTCCTTCCATTTCTTAATAATGGATTTAACTGGACTCAAAAATCACACAAGAAACATTAGTTGAGCAACCCTCAAAGTACACTTAAAGTAATAATGCACCGATCTGTAAATGACCGTGTTGCTCTGGTACAAAACACAACCTGATGTTGTTAACATCAGCTATTGAAAAAAGAGAGTAATTTCTATGAAAAATACAGCACCTTATTCTCGTGCCAGAACAGTTTTTATGAATATTATTAGTGTTCATCAGCTCCCTTCTTCCCTCAGTAATGGACGGGATCAGACATCTTTTCTCTCTCAATCCTCCACTCGACTCTCACCACCGCCACGGTAACGATGAAGCTGCTCTTCCTCGCCAGCAGAGAAAGGAAATCGCAGCGAGGCCTTGAAGCTTTTCTCTCGCCGCCGGTCTCTCTCCCCGTCTCTTTATCAGATCGCTTATTGAAGAAAAGGACCAATCAGATGTTAGCACTCAACACTTTTAACCTTCATCCTCGCATATCAACGAGCACATTCAGATGGAGATAAAGGACGTGTTGGTGTATGAATTTCCACACAGAGTCCTTCAGGTAAATTTCTCTCCGTGTTGGCAGCTGATGAGGCGTTCGCCGGCCCGGTCACGAAGCGGCATTCAGGTTTCTGTCTGACATCAATCAGCAGCATGTGATGAGGTTATTGAGGCCCAACCTGATGACCTCCGTGACTGCTGACCACTGGCCTGATTGTTTTTCTGGGTGATGTCGATAAAGACTCCCGCTGCCTGTTGTTTGTCTTCTAATCGTGCTGTTGGAGTTTGTGGGCAGCAGCCTGCAGACGCTCCACAGGACGCAGATCAGGAATATTCAGTGTTTTTGGCTGCAGCCAGTTTCTGCAGGACTGCCAATGTGTGGTGGTGAGAGCTTCAGTTTGTATTTTGAGCCAAAATGTGTTTGTGAATCTGAAATGTATTCCAGGAAGCTTAACGCTGAAAATGTATTTAACCTCTTCATCTCTGCTCAATCCACCAGAGGCTCCATCATTACGATCTCATGTTCTTTGGCCAAGAATTGTTGAAACTCAAAAAACTTTATTTTTAAACTCCGGAAGACATCTCAAAGTTTCCAAAGAACCCAAATCTGTCAGGCTGCATTTTGGATAAATATGTAGAAAATTATGTACAAGATGTGCAGTGTATTCATGTGGCTGAAATGTGAAGCCATAAAAATAAGATATATGTGAAAAAGACTTCCTTGGACACCTTGTTCTTTGTGTAGTATTGTTCTTATTTCACAAAGAGTTGCTTTTTTCTGATAGAAGAGTGAACATATTTTACACTTGGGTAAAGGAAGAAATTCAGGGTAATTATTTTCAGTATTATCTCCGTTTATCTCCATGAACATGAGCAGCAGTGGATGGAGGCTCACATAAAATAGCATTTTCTAAAAATCAGATCTGTTAATGAAAACTTTAAGAAGTACTTTCTGTACTGAAAAATGAAATAATAGCATCTTTTTCTGTTTTCTTTCATTTTCATTTTTACTGTGAAACTATGCTTCAGTCGTTTGACGCCTCAGCAAACCACCAGGGCTGTGCTGTCATTAGTCTTTTATTAGTGATGGGATTCTCCTAGTTTCAGTAGTAGCATCTGGACTTGCTTGAGTTTCTCAAAGGCGTTTCACCTTTCATCCAAGCCTCTTGGATTAGAGGCTTGGAAAACAGTTGTTTTCCAGATGCTATGATTGAAACTACGAGGATAACCATTATCTGGATGACTGAGAATCTTCACAGACACAGTGATGGGATGTCATTGATCAAACCTGTCCTATTGATAAAACTCCAGATTCTTGCAGTCTTTCACAGACACTTGGCCACTGTGGATCAGAAATATGTCACACTCCTCTGCTGTACAGTAAATTTTGTAATAGTTTTCAGACATGGCATTTTACCCAACTTATTAACAATTAAACATTTTTAAAGCAAAGTTTTAGGGATGAATGAGTTTATGTATTTGTTCCAAACCAGTTGGTTCAAGATGTGTTTCTCAGTTTGGTTCAACTTGTTTCAAAACAGTTATTGTCAAGCTTCATGTCTAAATCTGCAACTAATTATTATTGTCGTTGTTGATTATTTAAATGGTTAATTGATCAGTTTGGTCTGTAAAATGTCAGAAATTTATGAAAATGTTGATCCGTGTTTCTTGTAGGGCTGGACCTGAATATCCGAATATTCGGTCGTGGTGGTGGTATCCGAATAATAATTTTGAGATCCAAATACTCGTGTGCATCGTCACCTGGCTGAGCATCTGCACCAGCGGCACGCGGTTCGGGAGGAAGAAAAAAAGGCGACAGAAAGGCATGGCGAGTGAGGACACTGCTGCTGTGCCACAGGAGATATCCAAGCTGATGCTGTGAGACTCGGACGATGAACACCTCCGACCCGACCCAAACCTCACCCCCCTACCCCCCTTTGCCGCCGTCGCCGCCACACGAACCAAATATTTGGATATTCGTCAGTAATTGGACCCGGATATCCAGAGCACAGGTATTGCTATTGGGACCATGGATTGAAGTTCACTGTGACAAATGTCTTCTTTTATCCACAAGTTTAGTTTAGTGTCACAAAAGGAGGAAAGAAACCAGAAATAATCACATTTAAGATGCTGGAATCAGGAAATTCAGACATAAACTTAAAAAAAAGCCCCGGTCCCTCTGTCCACTGACTATTCCAGTAAAGTTTCTTAAATCATCACGGCTGTGTCTTCAGTGTTGACAAAAAGTGCAAAAGACAGCTTTACGTTGTGCAGTTGGACAGCTTAAATTTTATTTGTGGCTCTAATGGTTTCTTAAAATTAATTATGAGTAACTGATGCTTAATTGACATTTTTTTATTTTATTGTTGAGAGGAAACAGCTCATAGTCCCGCTGGCGAGTTTGAAAGGCAAGTTGTCAATAATCAGAGCCAGAAACTGTAAAAACAGAACTGTCTAGTGGTCCCAGATCAAATACTTTCCATCTGGAAAACTAACCAAGTCTAAGGTTTAGATTGTGATGTAACTTCATGCTGTGTTTATAAATGAACACAATAAAATACCAGTTGCACCAGACTTTCTGTCAGAACTGCAGGTTGAGCAGAGAGGAGACGTGTTTGAAAGCATTTTTAAAATGTAAGTAGCACTGTATAGTATGTGAAGCCCTAATTTGTCCAGTGTTGGTAACACCTTTAGACATCTGGAAAAAATGTTGGACATGTTGATTTCAGCTTTTTTACATTTTTGTAAAATAAATAATCAAAGAAGTATTTTTTGCTTTTATAGCTATGTCATTCTGACAGAAGACATGTCTGAGTTCTCTCTCCTTCATGTTCTGTTTCCATAGAACTGCAGGACTTTAGACTGCAGTGAACAATGAGCCACAGTGAGGAAAAATGAGACAGGAGCTAAAACCACTGCTTGGAGTTCAGAGGGTTAACACTACGCAGCATTTGAGCTCCTGAGATTAAGAATTATGCCCAGGTAGACACTGAATGTTTTAAAATCTTTTTTACGTGTACACAAGGTAGTTTTCTTACCCTCAGGTTAATTTTATTTTGTGTAGTAGCAAACACAACAGTTTTGTTATAATATTCAACAGTTGTTTTTCAGTAATGGTTAAATAATAAATGTTAAGTTAGTTTTAATTAGTTAATCTTTTAATATTCTGAGAATTAATTACAAAAGTGCTGATTTATGCATTTCATTTTCTTTTCTTATGCTGAGCTATGCCTCCGAAACAGAGATACATATTGGAGCACTAATTCTGAGTTGTTACACTCCTACTAATTATATGATATCAGTTTCAGCTGTGAGTTGAGCTCAGTACTAAATATAAACATCCCAGCACACTAAACTAAGACGGTGAACATGATGAGCATCTCTGCCAAACACCAACATGTTATCATTGTCATTGTTGGCTTGCTGTATTCAGCAGGAAGCTCTGCTGTGTCTCAGCTTCAGAGCTGCTGCACAGCTGCCGGCTCTTCTCCAGAGACGATTCCATCTCTCAGCACAAACAGCTTCACATCCAGGAATATTTACTTCCTCTCTCCGTCATATTCACACAGTGGTGAAGCTCGTCGGATCCACCCTGCCTTTGAGTCCTCACTGTGGAGGAAACCGAGGTTGAGAATGAGCAATTACACTGCAAAAGTTGTGGGACCGAAGCGGTAGATAAAACGCTCTCCTTCATCTCGTCGCTCTGTAGATGGTAATTAGGCAGCAGCTGGAGGCTGAGGGTGGCTCTCCGGCGCTCTCTCCTCTGCCGACGGGCTTTGAAACCCTGGAGGATGGCGGAACGTGTTCTGCTCCCACGGACAAGGTTCCTCCTGGTGCTCTTCTGTTTTTAATGTGCGACATGCAGATGTGCTGAGATTGGCTTTGTGTTTCTCAGCGGTTCCACGTTTAATTATTTCTGTGCAGAGACGGCCTTTGGCCAACAAGCAGCTCTGCAGCCTGTTACCTGTTAGACAGAAACACCGCTGCTGGTCAAATCGATACCTGCAGAGACAGCAAAATGCAGCTGCTTCTCCGAGAGCAAACAGCGAGTGAAAGGCCCAGCGTGAATGTAAGGATTTAAAACATTCAGCCAGCACGGTAGTTCAGGTGTTTCATCCAGTTTGCATCAGAAAAGTAGATTTGAAAGTGAGCCGTGTGACACAAGGTCAGAAGCGGCACAGAGAGGATCCACCTGTGAAACCAGATTAGGATTATTGCTACTTTAAAGGCATTTCACACATTAGAGAGAATGTGACGCTGAGTCTGTCTGACTTCAGTTGTTGTATTGTTTAAATCACATCACATGGAACCGACTGAATTCACAGAGACAGTTCATGATTTCATTCCTGTGTGTGTGAGTCAACGTTAAATGCCGTTTCAAAAAAATGCTAAATTTCTTTTAAAACAGAAGCGTGAATGTGCCCGAGGTAAATTTCCATTTTATTGGGGATCAAAGGGACACAGTGAATGTCTGTAGAAATAATTGTTATTTGGACATCATGTAATAGGAGTCAAAACTATTCATTTTCATGTTTTTATCTTTTATTGGATTGCATAAAGTTACAAAACTAGACAAGCAGCCTCTCATTTCACCACCCAGAAGGATAATTTGCAGTTTTTTAATCAAGTACCCTCGTGAAACTTTAAATAACAGAAACTTTAGATATCTGTAATGAGTCGGAGTTCAGATGTAAGACTTCTCTGGCTGTTACATCAAATAAAACTCCTTGAGTTCAGTCTCACAGTAAAAACTTTAGAGACAGTACAGATTCATAAAGAATGAACACTGCTTATGTAAACTGAGGACTCCTGTTGCAGTTAAATTCACACGGGGGGGATTTGCTAAACCAGTTAATTAAACTGATTTCCAAATACTGATTACAGCTTTTTGTATTTCTAGTAATTCTTATATTTTGTTCAGAGACACAAAGTTTTTTTTTTTTTTCTGACAGTCACATCTATTAAAAAAAAAACATAACAAACGTTAGATTGATTCCCTTAATTCAACCATGTTTTTCCACATGATATCACTAAACAACATTTGTGCATTTTATATAGTTTGTGATCCAAAGTATATTAAGATATCTGTGACATAAAAGATTTTTAGATATTATGTCTTTAATTTTGAAGAGGTTTTTCTTCTGTGTTCGAGGAGGAGGTTATCTTATGAAGTGCTCCTGCTTCTATGTTTCTTTGCTCAGTCCAGCAAAATTGCACACAGCAGGTTAATAGCCTTATAAAAGAGAAGAAAACATTACATTCCATACATGTTGTTGCCATCGAAACGGCTCCTTCCCCTTCATTTAACAAAAATAAATTCCATTATTCTGATTTATTTTCGTTTCACTCTTTACATGACCAATTTTTAAACATCACAATCTTCACTAGAATAATGTGCCTCAGCTCCACATGACTAATCATCACAGGAAATACAGAACACATGGCTATTTAATGTATATCACTGCATGTGCACTTTACAGCAGTGGTCTGCAACCCTTTTTGTGCCACAGACCTGTTTCAAGCAAGACTTGCTTGAAACCGGTCTGTGGCACAAAAAGGGTTGCAACTGATTTTTAATTTAATGGGGTTTTTTTATTTAAAAAAGTGAATTGAACAACTTTTCATTGCTAAATGTGTATTTACCTTTTCGAGTCTATCCCTCTTTTCAAAGAAGCTCTCCAGAGACGTTTGTTTTTTAGTAATTTTGGCAGGAAACAAGCACAGACGGAAGTGGTGGGAACAGAATCTAGTCCTTTTTCAAAATAAAAAACCCTGCGAACTCTGCAGGAAATAAAATAAAACATTTTTATTCTTTCTGTGCGGCCTGGTACCAGATGACCCACGGCCTGGTATCGGTCCGCTACCCAGTGGTTGGAACCCGCTGCTTTACAGAATATATTTCCACATGCTGTTTACACCAACATGAAAAAGGCTAAACTGTGTGTTTCACCACAAACCTTGACTTACATTCCTGCTGTAGAGCTGCAACAATTAACTGATTAATCAATTAGCTGTCAACTATTATATAGATAGACTTATCTCTAGCTATTTCGGAATCAATTTGAACTGTTTAAGTAAAACCTAGTCTAAACTCTGTGATTGCTGCTTTATAAATATGAATATTTCGGTTTTCTTTCCTCCTCTGTGACAGTAAACTGAATATCTTCGGGCAAAACTTTCGGCTTTTGGAAACGACGACTGACATTTTTCACGTTTTCATTTTATGACATTTTGTTGACCAAACGGCTAATTGATTTATTGAAAAAATGATTAAGAGATCAGTTTACAATGAAAGTAACTGCAGTTTTGTGGCCGTGTGTGTCACGTCACCCTTCCCATGCCTCTATATTTACATTCATGCACTCTTTTACAACTTTTACAGCTGCGGTGCTAATGACCAGAGATTCTCAAACATTCCAGGCCTTGAACCTCAAAGTAATGATGCCAGACACTCACAACAAGTCTCGCCTTCCCCGGATGTGGTTGACGAATATAAACACAGTCATGCAGTGAAAAATGGACTGTTTAAACACAACAGCCTAACAACCATCATAGTGTTTTACAGTAATTTAATATAAAATAAAACTAATTCTAGTGTCAGCTTCCATCAGTCAGAGTAAAATCATGTTTAAACTGCAGTACTGAGCAAACATGCAGCAGATTCACAAGTGTGTCTGTAATTATCAGCATTTATGTGTCTTTTGAAGCACTTATGGCTGAAATGTGCTGTAAGTTTCTACATTTCATTTGATTTTCTGTAAATGATCTTTTAACCCTTTGCTGTTATAGAAAAACTGACTGCACAAAATTCTCCCTGACTGCTCCTCCTACCTTCTCACCTCTGCGACTTCTTCTGTTCGTTCAGTTGCTTTTTAGGTCAGTACTGGTAATTATTACTCATCTTTACAACATTTTTTGCCCTATTATATCATGTCAATATCCTCTTTAAATGTATTTATTTTTTCTGCAATTGATAGAGTTTTATTGTTTATCTAGTGTTTGCTGCTTGTTGAAGCTATGTGATGTTTATCCTCAGTGAACTATTTAAATCACAGACTGTAAGTTTGTGATGGCTGCACTATTAATTCCAGTGCATGAAGACATTTTCCAGTCTTATTATTTTTCATTTAGCCGATGCTTTAATCCACAGAAACGTATAAACAGATACCATCCAGATGAGAGTTTCAACAGCACACAGCCTGTGGTTTGATAAATCCGCTGATGAGGCTGATCGGTTTTGTTCTTCTTTTGATACCTGAACCTTCCCCCTGGACTCTTTCAAAGTGAAGTAAAATCTTGTCTGTGAACTTCCAAACTTCTCCCTGAGACGTCGGAGGAACTTCTTAGAACATCAGAAGACGTTTTGAGGACATCTCCGGACATCTTTCGAGACGTCTCGTGACAGTTTGGGCTGGAACGGATGTGCTGGTATGAAGATAAAGGAGCGCGTCCTGAGGGATCAGGCTGCTCTGTCTGGACTTCAGCTGGGGCTCATGGCAGCAGAACACAGGCTGAGTTTGGCATTAATATGGATGTCCACCAGGCGCCTTGTCCTCTGCCTCCCTGCCTCTCTTTGTGCGCTGCCACGGTTCGCTGTGTGCCAGTGAATAGCATTAGCAGCATGGCAGCCATGCCAAGGTCATTAATAAACATCCTCAGATGGCTCATAATGATTCCCTACAGTCGGACGCGGCGGTAGGGAGAGTGTCGAGACGAGTTGTCGCCGCACACAGCTCTGTTTGTGTCGCAGTTTACAGTGAGGACAACTTCAGTGACAGCAGCAGACAACAAAGTAACTTCTTCTCCAGCAGCAGCTTTCAGACTTTTCCAGGAACCTTTTCAGGAACATTTGAAGTTTACCTTCATTTTGTCGGAGTGACCAGGTTCTGTTTTTCCACAGATGAAGGAACAATTAACTGATGGCAGCTTTAATGACGGAGTTTCTGTCCGTTAGCTGGTTGGAAAATAGTCACAGAAACATAAAGAATGGAAAGGAGGTGGAAGGAGGCTGTGTGAAGTTAACTTATAGAAGCTCAAGAATCTTTAAAACTGTTAAATCGACAGTTGCCAGCAACTGTGACAATCACATCTTCGTTAAATTAAAATGTCAGCATAACAGAAAAATAAACTCTGATTATCTGGGAACATTTCAGGACAGGAATTGTTTCCAACATATCTTTTATATGTACACACAAGTTAGTGTTCATACCCTGAGGTTATTACTTTTTTGTGCGTACTAACAAGCCCAGCAGTGTTGTTATAATATTAAACAGTCATTTTCCAATAATTGTTAGATTAATTAATTTAGATCTATTAAAAATGCTTTACTTGTGAAGGGTAAATCCAGATATCTTCAGTATAGAGTCAAATCTGTTTTAAACTCATTTACATTACATACAGTGACCAATGTGCACCTGGCCAATTGCCAGTGATGAAGAAATATTATTTAATACATGTTATTATTATATCTCAACTCAATTTCCTCTCTTAAATACTTTATTATTGTTTTTATTACTGTATTTTCCGCACTATAAGGCGCACTTAAAAGCCTTTAATTTTCTCAAAAATCGACGGTGTGCCCTTTAATCCGGTGCGCCTTATGTGTGCACTGAGTTCCAAGCGCTCCGCTTCATTGACTGTCGGACCATAGACATATATACGTAGACGCCGCATTGACTGTGGAGGGACGTGCCTAAAGCTCCGCCATCTTGGTACAGGGCTAGCAGAGGGGGGAGTGAATGTAAGTCTATGGAGGTAAGAGGTACTCCACAATCTTAAAGTAGAATTATTCACTGAATTTTCGACCGATTTCCAAACGGTTTGGTTTGTTAAAAACGTCACACATGTAGCTTTGACACAGGATGCTTGGATGCTTTTGTTCTATTTATGTCTGCCTGTCCGTCCTCCATGTCTGATGTTTGTAACAAACGATATATGTTGATCACTGATCGGTTTATGATCACTTTTATAGTGCAGACATGTCATTCCTCTATAGACGTAATGCACTGTAGGGGCGAGTGGCACTGTACCAAGATAGCCGCTGCGTAGGCACGTCGGCTCCTATCGGCAGCAGCAGTCAATGCGGCGTCTACGTATATATGTCTCTGTGTCGGACCATCTCCCGCCGACATCGGTACGTAAAGTACGTACACTAAGTACGCTGGCAGCGATAAACCAAGGTATCTGACTACGGTATCTGCTTTGACTGTTGTACGAGCTTTCGCGAAAGCCGGCATCATTGCTGAACAGCCACCTGACAACGAGACTGACTCCGACAATGACGAGAGGGAACCCGGCATGCTTGACGGCGAAATTGCCCAGCTGTTCAATACAGATACAGATTGATCAAAAAATAATGTGAGTGTATTTGTAAATACGGTACGTAGTAGAATAACGTTCAACAAACTCACTGTTTTACTTCCGTTTCTTATTTTAGCATGCGCCTTTTAACCCGGTGCGCCTTATGTATGGCGTAAGTACAGAAACAGACCCGGTAATTGAGACTGCGTCTTATAATCCGGTGCGCCTTAAGGTGCGGAAAATACGGTAGTTATTTATTTAAATTCAAATAATTAATGTGCAGTAAAATGCATCAGATTAACTGTCAGGTTTGAATGAAAGCAGAGTTATATATACACTATATTACCAAAAGTATTTGCTCACCCATCCAAATGATCAGAATCAGGTGTCCTAATCACTTGGCCTGGCCACAGGTGTATAAAATCAAGCACCTAGGCATGCAGACTGCTTTGACAAACATTTGTAAAAGAATGGGTTGCTCTCAGGAGCTCAGTGAATTCCAGCGTGGAACTGTCATAGGATGCCACCTGTGCAACAAATCCAGTCGTGACATTCCCTCGCTCCTAAATATTCCACAGTCAACTGTCAGCTTTATTATAAGAAAATGGAAGAGTTTGGGAACAACAGCAACTCGGCCACCAAGTGGTAGGCCACGTAAACTGACGGAGAGGGGTCAGCGGATGCTGAGGCGCATAGTGCAAAGAGGTCGCCGACCTCCTGCACAGTCAATTGCTGCAGAGCTCCAAACTTCATGTGGCCTTCAGATTAGCCCAAGTACAGTACACAGAGAGCTTCATGGAATGGGTTTCCATGGCAGAGCAGCTGCATCCAAGCCGTACATCACCAAGTGCAATGCGAAGCACTGGATGCAGTGGTGTAAAGCACGCTGCCACTGGACTATAGAGCAGTGGAGACGCGTTCTCTGGAGTGATGAATCACGCTTTTCCATCTGGCAATCTGATGGACCAGTCTGGGTTTGGAGGTTGCCAGGAGAACGGTACATTTGGGACTGCATTATGCCAAGTGTGAAATTTGGTGGAGGAGGAATTATGGTGTGGGGTTGTTTTTCAGGAGTCGGGCTTGGCCCCTTAGTTCCAGTGAAAGGAACTTTGAATGCTTCAGGATACCAAAACATTTTGGACAATTCTATGCTCCTGACCTTGTGGGAACAGTTTGGAGCGGGCCCCTTCCTCTTCCAACATGACTGTGCACCAGTGAACAAAGCAAGGTCCATACAGACATGGATGACAGAGTCTGGTGTGGATGAACCTGACTGGCCTGCACAGAGTCCTGACCTGAACCTGATAGAACACCTTTGGGATGAATTAGAGCGGAGACTGAGAGCCAGGCCTTCTGGACCAACATCAGTGTGTCACCTCACCAATGCGCTTCTGGAAGAATGGTCAAATATTCCCATGAACACACTCCTCAACCTTGTGGACAGCCTTCCCAGAAGAGTTGAAGCTGTAATAGCTGCAAAAGGTGGACCGACATCATATTGAACCCTATGGGTTAGGAATGGGATGGCACTTAAGTTCATATGTGAGTCAAGGCAGGTGAGCAAATACTTTTGGTAATATAGTGTACATATATATATATATATATATATATATATATATATATATATATATATATATATATATATATATATATAGACACACACACCCACACACATACAGAGGAACGAGGTACACTTAGCCTGGTGAAACATCTTCCAAAGATGATGTGCAAAGGGAAGTTCGCAAAAATGTAAATCTTAACACATCTAGAGCATGTAGAGCCACCAATATTTCCCCCTAGTAGTTTAGTTAAATTTTAGTGAAATAAATAAAGAAATGCAACTTTCATTTTTTTCCTTCTGTGAGTTATGGAGTTATCTAACAGCACAAAAGAAAGGAGTTCTCTCTTCTTCATGGTTGTTCTGTTTCCATACAGCTGAAGGACTTTATGTTGCAGTGAAAAATTAACCCCAGTGAAGAAAAATGAGATGGGACAACAGAAGGCTCAGTAACTTATTGGAGTTCAAAGAGTTAAATGTGTTAAAAACGCTTTACATTTCCATGAGGACTGAGGAGCAAACATTGAGCTGATCTGTGTCTAGAGGCAATAAAATCTACCTACCCGCACCTCTCAGACTGACTAAATAAAGAAATGATAATTTATCTAAAAAAAAGGCATAATTCCATAAAATGTTCTTTAAAACACAGATGAGTGGTTTTAACTGCACTGGTGGAGCTTTGATGATGGTTTCTATTCTAACAGTAACATCAGATAGATCACAGTTAACTTCTGTTCCCTGATCCTTCATTTTCATAAGGGGAGCCCCTCTGAGTGCGATCAATCATCCCCCTCCCCGCTGCGTCCATCCTCCATTCAGAGTGTTATTGAACGTGGACGGTGATAAGACAACAGACATTGATCTCCACCTCCAGCCTCCTCACTCTGTCTCAGATAGAAGAATATTAACCACCGCGACGTCGGATGTCATAATATCTGTATCTGAGAGGAGGAAATCCATGCCATCGATCGGCGGGATGAGCGGCCGCTGCAGCTGTCAGTCACCTTGATTGATGGAGCTGTCGTCCAGTGGCGGTAAAGGTTACGGTGGGCGGGGCCGAGGGAAGTGAGACTCCCCGGCTCGCTGATCGATCAGCTGTCCGCCGGCATCAGCGACTCTCTCCATCTTCTGTCATTAGTTACAGTTTCTGCAGATTTTTAAATATCAGCCTTCGATTAGTGGAAACAAATGGAGGCAGAGTTCAGTCCAGGAGGGAGTTTAAACCCGGAATGTTTAACTGTGACTGTTATATTCAGTGCAATTTTAGATAAAGCTTTAGAAAAACATGAACACATTTTAATTTCTCTTGGACCAGAATGTTTTAGTTGGAGTACAGGTGGAGGCAGCAACCGAAATGGAACGATGGAAATGTCATTGGCCAACACAATTTATTTTAGCCTTCACTGCAATGTCCAAAATCTTCAGATATGTCCTTTTAAAGTTTATAATACGAGTTAGGAATGCTTAAAAGGCCGCCAGCATCCTTGGTTAGATTCAGAGCAGGGACCTGCGTGCATCTGTGTCACATCACTATTTACTGCACAGTTTCCCCCGTGCTTTAAAAAATATGTGGAATTCAGTGTAGATATTAGAAACCACTGGCAAATAAAGTAACCACAGAATAGTTGGATATTTACTGTTAACCTGTGTACACGTTCAATGAGTTCGTAAGAGCAGGTTCAGAGTTTGTATTCACTGTAATCAGTCCTACTCTTCAGGCTGTCCTTTAACTCAGCGGTCTGCAACCTTTTTTGCACCACTGACCGGTTTCAAGCAAGACAGTTTCTTATGGAAACTCGACGACCGGTCCGTAGAAAATTGTCTTGCTTGAAACCGGTGCGTGGTGCATCCCTTTACGTGGAGGAATTAAATACCCTGTTTGGTACACGTAGTATTTGAAGAGCTTGTGTGTTTTTCTTTCATTTATATTAAACAGCACTCAATGATCAACAGAAAACAGAGCTGTTAATGAGCGGCAGTTAAAATTAGAATAAGGTGACATGTGACATTCAGTGTGCACAACATAATGAATGCGTACAGCCTAACACACGGATTAATACAGAACACACCCACCAATTAACCACCGTCACATAATTAAGTTATCATGAGGCTTCAGCGACATGAGTTAGATGTGGGGATTTTTCTGTTGATGATAAAAAATTAACTCAAGGCAGGAAAGCATCACGACGTCGAGCTGTTAATTATCTGCCGTCGGGTCTCTGTGGCTGCTTCTCGTCGCTTTACATGTTTATGTGTTGATTTTCT
This sequence comes from Dascyllus trimaculatus, assembly GCA_024666655.1. Lineage (NCBI taxonomy): Eukaryota > Metazoa > Chordata > Actinopteri > Pomacentridae > Dascyllus > Dascyllus trimaculatus. The sequence continues at coordinate 5,002,782 of CM045457.1, read as the reverse complement.
TTTTTATTTATGTCAGATTTGTTTTTCCTACTGAGTGAGGAGCACTAAGGTTCAATTTGACTGTCACTCTATTATTACTGGACCAGAATTGGGCTGTGGATTTTGGCCCACAGCACTTAATATGAGGAAGAATCTCTTAATGTCCAGCATGAACACGACACTACAGAACAGCACAGTACAGGGTGAGTTTCTGGAAAACTTGATTCAGTGTTTGAATTCAGATTATTGACACTCCAACAGTGGAAGCTCTGTCATCCTTGTCTGGCTGCGCTCTTTTAAAAAAGGCATAGTATTGACCGTTTTATCATGTCTCACTGTTTTCCACTGGTTGATAGTTTTCGAGTGACCGATGTGCAGACAGACACTAATGCTGTTTACAGGGGAGAGGGTTATCTAGGTTGTTTTCTGAAGTTACAATTTAGTGATGTGCATGAAAGGACAGTAAGACGAGTCGTTTTTAATACCTACCTAACCCCAGACACACAATTACACACCTGCTGAATGTCAGGTGCAGCTGTACGACCAATGAAAATGTTTAACTCACACTGTCAGTGAGGGGACATTTATAGTCTGATAGGAGTAAGAGTGATATTGAGTCGGTGTGTTTCCATAAATATTGGACTCTTCCTCTAATTCCAACCAGCTGTGGTGCTTTTTTAAATCTTTCTTTTATCCATTTTTACTGACCATGTCCCTGGATAATATTCAGTTATTACTGTGCCTTCATTGTATTTCACCAAACATGCAGTGCTGTTGGTGACTGGGAGATGAGAGCACTTAAGATGAACCGACAAAAGATAAAAATTGTCCTCTCTGACTGTTTAGAAAGTTTGAAACCTCGTTAACAGAAGCCAATCAGCAGCGCTGCGTCACATCATGTTACCTTGGCTGCAGCTTTCTACCAAACACACTTACATGAAGTGGATTGAGCCTTCTGCATGAACGAGAAGCCACCTGCTCATAGATTATGTTCATGATGCTTAGAGAGACATTAAAATGCTTTTCGAGTGGCTGAATGAATGAATGAATGGTAGTATTTGTGTGATGGCCGTCTCTTGGTAAACTGTTGCTTTACTTCAGCAGCTGAACTGACCTAAACATGACAGGTGAGACTCAACATTTCACTAAACAAAGAGCAGAACATCAAAATGATTCCACATGAAAATAACTATTTAGTCTGTAAAAGTCTTTACAGATCTGCAGAGTTCAATATTAACATAGAGCCATTAATTTGTTCCTTTATTCCAGGTGTTATATTACAGGTCTAATTTTGGAAATCATCCCTGTAACTGTTGATATCGTGATAATTTCTTCGTCTTCCAAACTGATAGCTGGCGCTCCAGATGGCTCGATGTGGCTTCTCTCCTCTCTCTGAATGGAAAGGCTGCAATTACAGAACAAACCCAATGTGATTCATCTACTTTCTATTTCCAGCTGCCGCTCGCACGCTCACACCTCCAGCTCGGTCACGTTTCCGCTTTCCTGTTCGCTCCTCTGAACCGCCACACAAGTTCCCAAACCGCCTCGCAAACCACAAGTTTCCTCTCAGAGAAACTCCTGGAACATGACAAATTGGACCAAAATGAGCTGGAAAAAAGGCTTTTGTTTAATAAAGGAGCGGGCGCCCTGAGATTTGTCCCTCCTGTGCTGTATGTGGTGTAATAACAGCACTGTTAGCTAATAATAACTGATGGTTCACGGCTGACGAGCGATGCTAATGGAGAGGAGGCTAATTGTAGTCGCCTGGTCACGGCTGTGAAGAATGTCTCTGGCAGGAAAATGAACTTTATTCTTAAATTACAGGCCCCTCTGTGGCGGACGCGCCTGTCCTATTATGTGCTAATTAGCAGACGCTTGGGACTCTTTAGCTAACGAGCCCAGGATAATTTTAACCCTCCACATGGCTGCAAAGAGACACGAAGCTCGATGCACGACCACATACAGTCAGAATATGAACATATGGCTCAGCTTACATAAAACAGATGCACGCACACACACTCGTACACACACTTCCTCATGCATTCGCAGGCTCCCAGCATGCACCAGCTTAGCTGCTGCTGTGCTAATTGGCTTGATGTGGTTCTGAAAATAGTATCTGTACAATCCCCTGTCTGCCTTCAGAAAAGATCATGCCCTTTCAATTCAGAGTCCCAGCAGGCTGTCAATAGGAAATGGCTGCGAATAAAAGGGGGCGGTTTAAAGGTGCATTTCACCTCGACTCGCATTCATTGTCCCTGCACTCAGCATAACAAGGCTGTACATGTAGTTCTTGTTCAATTCTGTGATCAACATAATAATTATTATTCTCCAACCACAGCAACCTGGTTATTCAGAATGAAACACAACATTTTCCAGACACCGGTTATAAAAAATATTCCCACTTCTGTTCAGTAAATAATTCAGTTAAGATGGAAAACTGTTTTTATGATATATTAATGACAGACCAAATGAGTTGTTTGCTGTTTTTGTTAATTCTCAGTTAAACACTGAACCACGTCTGTTTCTGAGTGATGCCATAGAGAAAAGTCTCCTCAGTAGTTCAGATTACAGCTGAGTTTTCACCTGTCCACTGTTACTAAACTGAAGCCAGATTCAGGGATCACTTCCTGTCCCGCTCAGTGACTTTATTCCATGTAATTTTTCATCCTGTCTCCAGTAATAATTAAAGCACAAATTGCCAACTGTTGCTCTGCGAACTCGCTGCTCCTCCTGTGACATAAAGCCTGTCCTTGTTTGTCTTTTCTTCTTCTGCCTTTTATCAGCTGTAATGTTCAGTGAGGTTCAGCTTTTGTGTGAAGGTGAAGGAAAATGTTTTGGCTAATTTGATGGAAACATGTGACCAACAACTTCCAGACTCGTTCCATTGGAAGTGTTCTGTATTAGCTGCTGACAGTCCCAGTTTGTAGTGCATTCATCAGTATAAAGATGAGTGTCACTGCATTACTGTGATGCTGATAAAATCTTTAAAAAGAGATAATTCTGAGGTAAATGTACAAGAAAAAAGATTTTGTACATTTGCACTTACCTGCTTTTTTTGTTTTAGTTTGTCCTGCTCAGCTTCCACACATATTACAGACCGTATCCTGTAATTCTGCGCAGGTTTAAAGGTTATTATATGATTTACACCAACATTTTGCCCAAAAATGACCAAAAAGTTGCTCATTTTTTTAGGCCTGTCACCTGTGATTACTTCTGGCTCTGATAAATTGTTGTGTTCTTTTGGAGATAACAGACCTTCCAAGCCAGCTGACGGGTTTTGGAATTTACAGATTTAGATTGTCTTTATAGTGAAAATGATTTTTTTAAAAGCTGACTCATCAATAGTTTTGTGTCTATTGAAATATTCTGTCTGATTTTAACGTTCCTTCCATTAAAATCTTTAATTTCTGCCAGTTACTAACTAGGGATAGATGGATATAGAGTTTGGTGGGCCAGAACCAATGCCGATTATTGGTGATCATGAAAGGCCGATCACCGATGTTATTTCCAGACTGTTTCAGGTTAATCTGTGGCTGCCTTCTAACTTAGCCATTAGCTGTTATCATAGCCTTAGCCGCTGTGAGAGAAGCTAATTTCCTGGCTCGTGGCAACAACTTGTGTTTCTTGTTCAGTTTTCCCTGCTTGAGGGACATTTCTGAGACCACAGAGTGACGACAGACAGAGATAAGAGCTGCATCAGACCTGGAGTAGTGTATGTAACTTATCAATAATCCAATCATAAAAATGCTGATACTGATAATGGGAGAAACGCCAGATAACGCCCACGATATGCAGCCAGGCTGAAAACCTTAACCTAACCTTGATGCTTTTATATTTTGTCAGTTTTATACTGTGCTGCTGAGGAAATAACATTTCAAGTTTTATTAATTGTAACTGTATTTTTTACAGTTTCAGTAAGTAAATTGCTCGTCCCTGATAGTTGTATAATCTTCAATATACAAATATAAATAAGTTAATCATGCAATAGCATAATGTAAATTATTATTTCAGCATTGGATTTATAAGAAAAAATAACTACAAACCCTACATTACCCATGAGCTTCAGCTTCCGTTTCTGTGGAGATGAACCCAGTTAGAGCCATGGAACAGCTGCAGCAAACTGAAACGCTTCATTAGTCGAAATGTGAATAAAACAGTGTAGATGTAACGTTCATTCAGTACTGACCCGGCATATGAAAGTGAGCTGAAATGCACCTTGGGAGTTGTAGTTGACTTCACTTGTTCTGTTTTGTATGTCCACAGGCTTGAAAGCTTTATTTTATTTTTGTCCAAAAGTACTGAAAAAGGGGTCTGTGAAGATTCTCAGTCATCCAGTTCAAAGTCGTGGTCGTCAGGATTTGCTTGAGTTTCTCAAATTCTTCGAGAAACTCAAGTAAATCCGGATGCTATGACTGAAACTACGAGGATACTAAAAAAAGGTGTTCATATTTTGTAGTGATGATTCAACCAGGAGAGAAAATGAGCAGGACCTAAAATATCCAGCCTGTGCTGCTGATCTGACCTGCCTGCAGCCCTGCAGGACTCCTCACATGTTCGGCCTCCGCATTTCCTGGGCGTTTGCTCATGCTGTGTCTAAATGACAGCAGCAGGTACCTGGGCTCTGACTCATCCAGAAGAGTGGGGTTAACTGTGAGTCACTGTGACATCAGTAATTGTTGTCACCACGAGGTGCTTCACTGATGAAGAGGCTGCTTTTTAATTGATGGGAATTAGCCTGAATGTCTGCGTGACGCTGCTCATAGATCAGAAGGTCAAAGCTTTGATCAAAGCAGAGACCAACATGTCGACTGCGGTGCTGAACCAGCGACTTGCTGCTGCTCTTCTTCCTCTGACATTTGACCTCCTGCTTCCTCTGAGTAAATCTGCTGTGCAAAGACAGCATGTCGTGCACAGAAATTCACACTTTACCATGCTGTAGCCAGAAGTTAAATATGTTTTACTGCTACTGCTGACTATTGAGAGCATATTATACATTTAAAGCTTCTAAAAAAGAATAATAAGCTCACTAAATCAGCGTTTTAGAATGATCCTTTAGGGCGGTGACTATGCCTGGCAGTACGTGTATTGTAAAGGCATTTTCCTGTTATTTGACCATTTGATGAACAAAAAATAATTTCCTTTGGCTGAAACCTCTTTGAATGTACCAAATAATTCTTTGTGCAGGAGAAACTGAAAGTTTCTCAAAGGTTATGACTTTCAGCTTCATTTCTACTAAATATTTAAAGTGTATATGTGACGTGTAGTTTGATTCTTTTAAAAAGCCTCCGTGACTTCCTCAAACAGCTTCTTGCTTTAACAGATGTTACTCAAACTCAAACTGTTGAAACTGTTTTCAGCAGTGGATGGATCTATATGTGGGGCTTTTGTGTGTTCTGTTCTGAAAGTAGATGTTGTGATTTAACACATCACTAAGTACAGGTTTAACAGGATACATTCAGTGTTTTTGGAGTTAAACACAGAATAACACCGGGTAGAGCTGCACGAATGGTCAAAATTATGATCATGATTTTTTGAATTTATTGATTTTAGAGAAAAGGTGTTTTTATTGCACTTTGATATTTAAATAAACAGATTAATGCTGTGCTGCCTTCTGCTGATGTGCAAACTTTGCATCAGAATCAGACTTTGTTTTTCCACAGAGCATCTCCTAGAAGCCAAATGTACATAAAACTACCTTTAATGCAAAATTAAATCAGCTGCTTCCACCTTATAGGACGTACTGACACATATCTGATATCTGTGTTGACGCTGGATGAGGACGAGGATTCGCTGAGGAGATGTTTTTGTCTTAACTTTCATGCTTTTATCCAGCTGCAGTTTGTGGAGTTTTTCCAGCTGGTTTAACAAGTTAGTTGTTTCTTTCAAGTTAGTTGTTCGCCGCCAAGCTTGGTAATGTTTGGCAGCGTACTATAACCTCGGCAACGCTCGGCAACGCTCAGCAGCGTTCGGCGACTATTCGAATATCAAAATTATTATCTGAATAACACCACAACGAACGAACATTTGGATATTCAAATATTCGGGACCAGCCCTAGAAATCACATGCACTCTCTGCATAATGTTTTCCTTCAAACTACAAATGATGATCCTTTTCGAGCGACTAGTTCTTCACCTGCTGCTCCACACATTTGATTTGCTCTGGATTGCAGCTGCAACACACAGGACATTTATCACAGGCTGCAGTGATGCAGGGATGCATTCACAGCAGCATGTCGCCTCCTCAAAACTGAATCCAGAACATCCCGATCATCCCTGATGGCTGGATCTCAGTTTAGGAAGAACTTGAGTTGATATTCGGCAGAGTTTTCTTTGAGCAAAGCATTTTGAACATCAGTATTAGAGTCGATCGTCTTCATTTAATTGCAGGAAGCCAGAATGATGATTAATATTTGAATAACTGTGCAACCCTTTTAATGGCATGTTCCTCCCTGAATTATTTCAGGAGCACCCAGAGGTGCTCATAAGACATCAGAATATTCATAAAATGACTTAGGGAAGAAAATAGGGCGAGAGGGGATATACACTGTAAAAAAAATTAGACATTTTTAACTGTCATTTCTTTTAACAATTTACTGTTATTTTACAGATTTTCACTGTTTTCTTAAATTATGGATGACAAAAATGCATAAAGCGTAAAAGAACTGTAGTAAAACCTGTATTTGTTATGGTGATTCATTCTTCTATGCTTGACTGTGACGTTATTCTTTTTTCTCTCGATTTAAATAAACAGTAAATGTACATGTTGACTGTAAATATTCAATGAAGAACGTGTCACCATAAGATTTACATTGTTTACTGTATTTGCCTGCAGTAAAATAGTCTTTATTTTGCAGGTATTTGTCGATGTTGTCGCCAGTTTTTACTGTATTGTTTATGTTTTAGTACAGCACTCCACTGGTGCAGTGCATTTTTTCTGGCACCTTGTTTTGTTGTTTAAACGTCATTTCTCCTTTTTGCAGTGTGTTTCTGTTGCACACAATCATTTTTTCAGACTTTTCTAAAACATGCTTTTGCTGTTTTCTTGTGAAATACATGAACTCAGAAGACTTTCACCTCTTCAAGCTTCTAAAAACAATTAATCAGGATATTTGGAGCTGGTGTTAATCACAGATCGAGGAGTGTGAAGTTTGGCGCTGCAAACGCAAACGCTTGTTCCTGTGTGTGTGTGTGTGTTTTGTGTGTCTTTGGTGTTTGTGTGTGTGTGGGTGTGTTTGTCTTTTGTGTTTGTGTGCCTGTGTGTGTGTTTTGTGTGTGTTTTAGTGGTTTCCTCTGGTCTCCATCTCTTCCCGTTGGACTTCCAGTCCAGCGAGCTGCTTTTCTGATCTGCAGCAGCGTCTTGACAACCTTTTGCTCATCCGAGGAAAATTCCATTACAGGCTGTTAGGACATGAGTAATGGCAGCTCTCCGGTTAACCGGCTCGATGGAAGCAGACTAATGCTCGGCCGTCTCTTTTGCCTGTTACACAGACAGATATTTGGCTTGTGTTTGCAGCTCTTCTGCTCTGCTTTCTCTTTGCTTCATGCCTGAAGGGGAAGCGAGGAGCTGCTGCATCAAATCTTCAGCAGACGGACACGCTGCTTAACCTGCATACTTTAAGGTCATTCTGTGGCTGACTTCGGCTTTTGTTTACCGTCAGGAAGAGTTCAAATATGGATTTTACCCACGCTATCACAGAATAGGTCTAACTCTGAGTGTTTTTGAACGTTCTATGAAATTACAGCATATTTAACATTTTGCTGTCGTATCTGAACAACGCCCTGAAAATACTCCGTAAGTAAAAGTCCTGCATTACCAATGTCACTTAAACATACAGATAAATGTACTGGGCCTGGTACGTATTACAGTTATTAGGTTACCACTGATATTGCCTAAATGTTAAAGCATTATTTTAATGATGAGGTGAATCTATGGGATAAATTTTGTGCCAGCAGGAAGTGAATTTGAATTCTTTATATCTGAATGTGAATCATTCATTTTGAACCTGAATTGATCGGTTTGAATAATTGCTTTTAAAATCTGAATCTGAATGGTCTAATTTGAAATTGAATCTATTGGTTTGAATGTGTATCAATGTAAAATTGAAACTGTATTTCATTCAGTTGAAAAATTCAGCTCCTTAATTCAGTTTTACTTTTCAGTTTCACTTCTCTCCATTTCAATTTCAAATTCCAAATTCAGTTTTTTGTGCCACACATCCGGGGCCTGGCGTCGGGCAGAACTAGTCGAACGCAGATGGGAAGAAGTCGGTTTTACGACAGCAACGCTCTTTACGTCGTCTTTGCCGAATGAATGAACGAACGAATGCAGTCTGTGGACTTTAGCAGCAGCAGCTAACGATAGCTCAGTGTTTCATCCCATACAAATAATTATTGGAAACAGGACGTGCCCAGTGGTGTACTGGCCAGCTGGCATACCGGGACAGGTCCGGGTGGCCCGGCGCGATCACTCCCAGCCCCCGGCGGCCGGTCTCCGGTGCCAAAACGCTACAATCCGGTGAAGTCCTCCTCCTCGCCATCCACGCAGCATCACATCAGTTTGATCTGATCAGTTTCTGATGCTGCGTGTTGTTATGGGGGGAGGCTGCTGGTCCTGCTGCGTGTGTTTCAGTGAATAAACCCGAATTAAGCCTGAAGTTGTGCTCTGGATGTGTTTCAGTGAAGTCAGTGTATTGTGCCAATCGGTGGCGCAAACATACGATTTCTGTTTTATTCCTCTGGATCACATCGGTTCGAGTCCCTTCACTGTACTGAAAAATATCTTTTATTTTGACCAGCACGTTTGGTTTTGCTGTCTGTAGGTGACACTGACATGATATAGACTTTATTAACAAGTGATGTTGACGTTTTTCGGCGAGGTCTTCTTTATCTAAGTGGGCCGACGCGATCACTCCGGCCCCCGGCGGCCGGTGTTCAGTTTAACTGGTGATATTTGCAGTGGATTTAGGCTCCAGATGATCCGTTCGCAGATTTGTCCCGACCAGACCTGCGTGCGCGTGTGAAGATAAAGGTAATAGATAAAGACGACGTCGCCGAAAAACGTCAAAACCAAACGTGCTGGTCAAAATAAAATATATTTTTCAGTACAGTGAAGGGACTCGAACCGATGTGATCCAGAGGAATAAAACAAACGTCGTATGTTTAACCTGTTGCGCCACCGTTTGGCACAATACACTGGCTTCACTGAAACAGATCCAGACCACAACTTCAGGCTTAACTCGGGTTTATTCACTGAAACATACGCAGCAGGACCAGCAGCCTCTCCCCATAACAACACGCAGCATCAGAAACTGATCAGATCAAACTGATGTGATGCTGCGTGGATGGCGAAGAGGAGGACTTCGCAGGATTGTAGCGTTTTGGCACCAGAGACCGGCCGCCGGGGGCTGGGAGTGATCGCGCCGGGCCACCCGGACCTGTCCCGGTATGCCAGCTGGCCAGTACACCACTGGGCACGTCCTGTTTCCAATAATTATTTGTATGGGATGAAACACTGAGCTATCGTTAGCTGCTGCTGCTAAAGTCCACAGACTGCATTCGTTCGTTCATTCATTCGGCAAAGACGACGTAAAGAGCGTTGCTGTCGTAAAACCGACTTCTTCCCATCTGCGTTCGACTAGTTCTGCCCGACGCCAGGCCCCGGATGTGTGGCACAAAAAACTGAATTTGGAATTTGAAATTGAAATGGAGAGAAGTGAAACTGAAAAGTAAAACTGAATTAAGGAGCTGAATTTTTCAACTGAATGAAATACAGTTTCAATTTTACATTGATACACATTCAAACCAATAGATTCAATTTCAAATTAGACCATTCAGATTCAGATTTTAAAAGCAATTATTCAAACCGATCAATTCAGGTTCAAAATGAATGATTCACATTCAGATATAAAGAATTCAAATTCACTTCCTGCTGGCACAAAATTTATCCCATATGAATCGGCTTGGTTTTTAAAATCAACTGTTGTTTTTTGTTTTTTTTTAATATTCAGACAAAAGTGCAAAATTTCAGTTATTTAAACCAGCAGTCTGCAACCACCGGACTTCGCGCCGGTACTGGGCCATAAGTCATTTGGTATCGGGCTGCACAGAAAGAATAAAAACGTTTTATTTCCGGCAGACGTTGTTTTATTTTGAAAAATGACTAGCTCGTCTTCCTGCCCCTTTGTCTGTGCTCGTTTCCGCACTTGACTCGTCGATCTGACCCCCTGCCAAAAAACAAACATCTCTGGAGAGCTTCTGTGAAAAGAGAGAGCGACTTGAAAAAGTAAATACACATTTAGGGCACTTTTTTCGGGGAGAGTTTTCTATTTTATGGGAGAGGGACAGAGTGAAAGTGGGGGAGACAGGAGAGCGACATGCAGCAAATGGTCTTGAGCTGGACTGGAGCTCATGACTGCTGCTGAGGGACTGAGCCCATGTGGTGTTGCCTTAACTCATTGAGCTAAACCCAGACACTTTTTTAAATTTATAAAAACAGTTGTTCAATTTTTTTAAAAAGTTGCAACCTTTTTTGCATCACTGACTGGGTTCAAGCAAGACAATTTTCTACGGACCAGTCATCACGCTCGATGACCGGACCGATTAATTGAAGCATGGTGGTGGCAGCATCATGATGTGAAGCAACGTGGAGGCAGCATCATGACGTGGGGATGCTTCTTGGCAGGCTGCGGTTTCAAGCAAGTAGAACATCTTGCTTGAAACTGGTCCATGGTGCAAAAAAAGGTTGCAGACCACTGGTCTAGATGTCAAAATTATTACCAACTATTTTAAAATACAATAACGATAATAATAACAATAATAAAGAGACACAATGAATACTGGCATTTGAGAAGCAAAAAATAAGTAAAAAATAATCTATTATTTAAACAGTTGCAGCGTATTGTCTAATTGTTTCAGCTCTACTTCCAGATTCTGTTCTTGATTTTTGTAATGTAACTAGTAACTCCAAATACATGTAGTGGAGGGGAAATATAGACAAATCCGAGCAAACTGGCCGGAAGTCGCCGGAAGTTACCCAGCCGCCATTACTGGAGTGTTGCGCTTACTTTAAAAGTTTAAATAAATGAACATAAATAAAAAAGTGCAAACATGGCCAAAGGGTAAAAACAGGGAACTCAGAGGCTGAACAGGTCTGCTGTGCTGTGTGATCTCTTCTACTTATTGCTGCACATGGTGCAGGTTGGATCAGTGCATCAATCCGTCTGGGTTTACCATACTGGGTCTGGTAGAACCATTCACTAAATTTAGGGTCAGCTAACCATTTTGGATTAAATCTGCTAGTTCCATGTTTACCATCGCGGCTCCCAGAAGGCTGTTCCGACGACGTGCTAACATCCGTGCTAACTCCACTGGCTCTGCCTCATCATGGAGCCGCGGCTCGGTCGGCTCTCCGGGGATGAACTCCCCTTGGCCTGGGGGTGAACGAGCGGCTCATCGTCTCCTCCAGTGCTCCTCCGACTTCGGAAAAAGTTCACGTATCGACCATAAAATGTCACCATTGCGGTTTCCACTGTATCGCAAGATGCTGTTAAAAGCTCTGTTTACTGTCTTTGCTATCACTGTTTTGGTGCATAAAAACCTATTTAAAATAAATGAACAAGTGACGCTTAGCCTGGCGGGGGGGCAAGGAAAGCCTGGTGGCCCGCCAGGCTTATAAAGCACTGGGGGAAACCCTGCTAATGTACAGTTAGCACAACATACATATTCAAGCTAACACCATAAGCAATCGCTAATATCACTAATCATAATAATTTACCATTTTCTGTTACTGGGGGCCATTGTCTAACATCATCGATCCAGTTAGCCATGTTTTCGCTGACTGTCACTCATGTTACCGGCGTCTGTCGCGTGGTGTCTGTCAACGCTGCAGTTTCGTGGGTTTTGTAAACAACACTCCAGTAATGGCGGCGCCTCAAGATGGCGCCATACACAAATCGCTCGTCGGATTAGTGTATAAAGTGGCATCAAATACAACACACAGTAAAGTACAAGTACTTGAGTAAATGACCTCTGTTACATCTGTTCACTTAAAATCACACCATTTCACAGCTCAGTGACCTACATGCTTATTTATTAATTAGCTTTACTGTGAACATCATTTCCCATTTAAACAGCAACATTTCTCCACTAAGTGAGAACTCAGATTAATGTTGATATTAATAGTATTTTTAAAGTAGGTGTTTAATGAGGAATAAGTCATGACTTCAGGTCCGTGGCGACTTCTTCCACTTTCATTATCAAGAGACGAAAGGCCACCAAAACATCAACTAAATATAGATTACAGAAATAATTGGAAAACAAAAGGTTCTTTTTGCTGTTCTATGCACCCGGTAGTAATAATCATAAATTTTATTTAGGTGGCACCTGAAGGTTGAAAGTGCTTTACAATAAAAACACAATTAAAGCAACCAGGACAGATATAATAAAATGAAATAGGTCAAGAGAAGCCAAATAAAAGTGAGAAGAGATTTTAAAGGTGATACTGTTCAGTCCAAATGTGTCGGCAGCAACTTGTATGGGCAAGAGCACTTTGGAATACCGTAATTATGTCACGGTTTGTGCTATCGGAAAAAATCCAACGGTTTCTGAAAGCTGAGACGTTGTGCTTTACAGCCAGTGTGGCGTCATTACCGTAATGTCATTTGTGCCCCCCCAGGAAGCTCACGAAGCAGCCCCTCTGTTCCCAGGGAATACAAACACAGCAGCGGAGCAGAGAGTTGCCCTGTGTGATACCCTGTACATAGTTTCCACTTCATGGCCTGTTTTTGCTCATTTAGAGCCAAAGACTCACACAGTTTATTGTAAATAGTTTTATAATTTCAACTTGAATATGCAAAATCTGTAATTTATGCTCAGTTTCATTGTTTTTTTCTCACTGGAACTGTAAAATCTGATTCCGTTTTTGTGTTTTTCTTAATTTTTTTACTCAGTAAATTCTAAATAACTGCCAGATATTGAACGTTTCATGTCTTCTGAAATATTTTCTGACCCTACTGTTATCAAGATAAGAAAAAAAGACCAGTCGGACATTTTGGGGCTTAAAGGGTTAATACCTGAGATTGGCCAAACAGCAAATCTCAGGTTATCTTTGGAGACGAGACGAGAATCAGTTTCTGCCAGAGGATCTAAAGCAACAATCAGACCTGATCAGGCTTTAAAAACCAGCAATAAAATCTCAGAAGCACATCTGTGGTCACCAGGGTAGAGCAGTGAGGTGTCATGTTTTAGCTCCTCTTAGCACGTGTTGAACACCAGGCAGCCGAGTTTTGATATCAGTGTTTGGATTCTGGTCCAGGAGTAACGTTCTTCATAACAGTCTAGTCTGAGGAGATGGAAGCTTGATGAACTTTTCTGAGTATGCAGGACAAAGCAGTGACCTGATAGTTAGCTGTTTCTACTTTGGCCGCCTGAGAATCAAATTGAAGGATCAGACCCAGCACAGTGTAAAAGCACCTGGACCACAGGTGAGAGTATTAATAAAGCTCCTGCTGGGGCCACAGGGGGCAGTTATAATTACCCCTGGTTTAGAGTTAATGAGCTTCAAAAAGTTTCTTGACATTCAGTTTTTAATATGAACTGGTCGATATGTCAGATTTGAATAAGAAATAGTGGGCAGAATGAGTGTGTATGTCCATCAGGTGACCTGGAGCTGCTCTCTGATTGGTTGCTTCAGACTGTTCACCACTTTGGTTGATAAAGGTAAAAGCTTATCATGATAAAATGTTTCATGCCAGTTTGTATTGATTATTATTGATTAGTACTTTGACTTACACCACTTCAGCCTATTTATCAAGGTACGTTATTTTAACGATAAATAAGGATAAACGAATCATCCACCTTGATACACATAAAAAAGAAATACAGCAAAACCTGGAATCATAAAGTCAGTCTGGGAATATGATTTGAACATCCAACAAGCACAGAACAGAACCAGAACTGAACTCTGTCAGAGGAGAATCTAAAGACTCTGACAAGCTCTGAATGCTGCAGACTTTCTCATCGATGAGATTAAACTGTTCTATAAGACATGAGAACATTAATGTCTCTGCACTACACAGCCACAGGAAACATTCAGCAGAGTTAAATGGTGAATATATTAGAACATTATTTTCTCACAGAGTGAATCGTGTTAAAGTTTACCCAGATTGCAATTTTTAATGTTGCCTCTGGTGAATCAGAAATCAGAAACACATCCAGGGAACCAATGATTGTTTCTAGGACTCTGTCATAGACATTAAACTGCTGCAGTTTTGCTGTTCAAACTATGAGACATCCCATAATACTGATACTCACAGCTGGTTATAGAGGAAATGAACAGAAACCAGATGTAGTGTTTAGACTGTGACTCCTGGATGGATGTAAAACTGATCTGGGTTCAGTTTATAGCAGAACTCCAATGTGTTTTTCCTCCTATAGTGTCATGTGTCTATCTGCTGGACTGATGAAGTTCTGAGGCTCATTAGAAGTGATAAATGTGGCCCCATTTCTGTGGACTTCAAGGAAACATTCCTAGTATGAAGGTAGAACTTTACATGACTTCGTTACATGTTGTACAAAGAAGTCAGCTGACTTTGAGGTGACCAGGTTTATCATATTTGTATTGTGACATATTTTCTGGTGAGTTAACACCTCACTGCTCCAGGTTTTCCCCACAAAGTAACCTACACTGTAGACAGACGGTGCAGAAAGTGACTGCTTCAAATTAGCAACAGGTTAAAGTCTAGTCACAGTACAGGTGGACCAAAGTCAGGGACTCGGCAGAAATAAGACATAACAAGAGTAGAAGCTGATTTGATCTCTTCTTGACAGCGTTGGTGCAACATTATTAGCTTGACAGAAAAGGAGAAGAACTTTTCTCGCTGCGGCTCACACAGTCCTCAAATACATAAGAACTCGTAGGGAAAAGAAAAGTTGTCCTTGGGCCTGTTGTTGCAGTGCTGAGAAACCTTTATAGACCAAACAAAGGAGCCAGAGTGGGTGGTTATTTCACAGACACACCAAAAAAAAAATCTGTATTCACAACGTTGCATATGGGCAGCACAAAACAAGTCACAAATTTTAAAAATCATCTGCATAGAGTTTGTCTCAATGATCAGCATTGTAGCTTTGGTGCAGTTAGTCTATTTCCTGGAAAGCAAAAGCCGTACATTATAAAGTCATTACTTAGTTTTGTAGTTCATCCAGAAGCAGCACTGCAAAAAAACTTGATACAATATGATCAGAGTTGGATTTCAGTACTGCATTGTGCTGTGCTCAAGGTTCTTCTTTTGTTCTTTATATGTAGGATGGATGTCTACCATTTGTAGAGCTCTTTATTTTGCAGAACAGAAAACCTATAAACTGTAAACCTGCAGCCTGCCTCATGAGATTGTCGACGTTTATGACAACAGAAAGCACAAAAAATGAGGCGTTAGGTGGACAGAAGGGTCCGAGGAAACACATTTTATTTGATCAATAGCATATAAGATGTAAGTTACCACAGGAGAGTTTCAGCTGGAATTTAAACTAAATCTATCCTTGTGGTTTCAGTCGTAGCATCTGGACTTGCTTGAGTTTCCTGAAGAAGTTTCACCAGGTGAAACTCAAGCAAGTCCAGATGCTACAACTGAAACTACGAGGACAACCATGACCTGGATGACTAAGAATCTTCACAGACATAAACTCAATTTTATGTTTCCAGAGCTAAAATTTTTGATAGTCATATTTAACATGGTGTCTGTGAAATGGGTATAGATTAGTTTAGGTTTAAGGTTAAATTAGGTTTTAATTAAAATTTAAGGCTGTCTGATTGATAATAGGAACTATTGAAGATTAAAGCATCTTAAAAACATTATCTTGGAAAATAATTGATATATCAAAGTAAAATTTCACAAATACTTTTCCAGAAATTGTTCTAAAAATGTGATGATTCGAAATGGAATAATCCAAAAGAGTGAAAGCTCATGGGAGATGGAAACACATTCTCTGGGGATGTTAAGCTATTGATTGCCATTAATAATTTAACTGATTAAAAATATATTGATTGATAATGGAGAAGACGAGGGACACATTTGTCAGTAAACATATTGTAGATTAACTGTAGTTCCTGGTTGTAAGATAAAAGGCTGCGGCTTGTTTGTAGTGTTCAATGCTGCAGCGACCAGAGGAGGCATCACTCAGACTACAAGCATCAGAAATGTTAATGTTCTAATCAAAACAGTTCAAACAGTAGTTCTGTGATTGTTGTCCTGGTTATGTTGCATTTGAATGCAGATTTTTGTAATGGCGTGATTTTGTTTCCGATGTTTGTGTGGCAGATAGCGTTGAAAAGGTTTAACTAGCAACGGTCCACCATGACTTCTGTAGCGGTTAATGACTTCTGGCCAGTTCTCATGTAGGACATGGTGCTTCTGTAGCAACAACTGTACATAAATTCCAATTCAAAGTCATATTTTCTTTTTTTAAAAAAACTTTTGTGCAACATTTCAAAGGTTTGTCTTAAGTTCCCTTGGCAGTTATTGAAACGCTGCTTATGCTGTCTTATTTGAGAGAAATCTGCACACTCCTGTTATTTCTGATATTTTGATAAACAAAGATGAAGTAAATGAAACTTCCATGAACATAACAAGTAAAAACTGATATTTAATTCTTATCATTTGTAAGAAAATTGTGTAGCCCTGTGTAAATGACATTGAAAGTACGAGGCTTAAATTCATTTTAAAATTGTATAAATAATTATGTTTAAAAGGCCAGTGAGTTCATTTGGTTAGACTGAATAAAAACAGATTTGAACTGGTTAAAACGCTGGTTAAAATGGATTTAAAACTGTCTATAGCTGGTTAAAATATGAGGTTAATACTGGTTTTAAAATATACTGTATGTATGAGATAAAATGTATAAAATTCATATGAAGATTTTAAGGAGTTAAGTTAGTTATGGTTGAATATGTTTATTCAGGAGGGTTGTGTTTCTTTAAGAACCCTAATATTCCTGGGAAAGTAATGTTTGGTTGGTTTGAAGCCAGCACATGTTAACAGCTGTGCACCTTAACCTGTCTGTAAGAGTGAATGCCACTCATTTTATTTCTTTGTTGCCATTGTATTTTACCAGACTGACAGCCAATCTGAGCTCAAGTCCCTCCCTCTTTTCAAAGAAGCTCTCCAGAGGCGTTTGTTTTTTGTTAATTTTGACAGATCGATGTGTCAAGTGCGGGAAACGAGTACGGATGGACGTGGCGGGAAGACGATCTAGTCATTTTTCAAAATAAAACACCCTGCGGACTCCGCCGGAAATAAAATAAAACGTCTTAACTCATTGTGTGTGGCCCGATACCAAATGACCCATGGGCTGGTACCGGTCCACGGCCCAGTAGTTGGGGACCGCCGCCATAGATAACTCAAGTCGACTTTGTTTGTATGAAACATTTGTACGTAGCATCTTGCTCCACTGCATCACGTCACAGAAGAAACAGAGCGTCAGCGATGGTGATGTCTGGCCAGTTTTTGGATATTTTCACACTCTGAGGTCAACAAAAGGATTCCAAACATAAGAATCATCATTAATACAAGGAAGTGAGCCGGAGAAGCTGTGGTGTTAGAGGAAGTTCACAAGCTGGAAATCAATCTCTCTCTCTTCTCTCTGTTTCTGTGTTTGTAGTTTGATTCCTCTGAAACTATTTGATTAAAGTGGCTGGTTGACTTAATTCAGAACGAAGGCTCGGCTACATTTGCTTATCATTCCCTTTGAAGTCCTTTTCCCACCCAGCACCGCTCCTTCCTGGAGTCACGGCTGTTTTCATCATCTTTTCATTATTTGAAAGGAGGGAGAAAGTGGGAAAAAACTGCCACTATCTCATTACTTTCACAATTACTCTAGTGGCTGTCAGAAAATAAGGCCTAATCACAATCAAAAAAAGGGAAAAATGTTATTGTTTGATCGGATTTTGATCTGGCAGCGCCTCGCCGTTGTTTCAAACGCCGCCTGAAAGACTTGATTTCTTTTACTGCTGCTTTCAAAGGAGTCTTTCATCTGCAGGATTTTTTGACATAATTCACAAGTCAATCTGACTGGTTGCATGGTGCAATGTCAAAGAAGGTAAAGCACATTACAGGCAGAGAAAAGTCGACATTTACTACAAAAAATATCCATCATGAGGGAGTCATTTAATCCTGCACTGAGTCATGGAAGCTGCTTTATCCTGAGAAAACAAGTGAAAAGCTGCCGACGGAAAAAGAAGCCGCACTCGTTCACATGGTTCAAACGCTGATTAATTAGTGTGATTCAAGGACTTCATTTAATTGGCATAAACATGAAAGTGGAAGAGTGATCTGCTTGAAAAAATATCTGAACAAACTGACGCATGGATGGAAACACTCCCTGAAAATCAAGTACAAAGAACCAATTCATCACGAAGAGCAGAAAATAAAACTGGAAAAAGTTAGTTTCATTGCGTTAGCTGTTCATATTTGTATAATGATCAACGTTTTATTTTGTGTTTTGATCGGTTTATTTGTCCAGCTGTGCACAGAGCCTCCATCATCACTTCAAAATGCTAGTAAGGGCTTGAGCTTGGACTCGTGGTGCGTTTACTGTTGATGTTCTGTCAGATCACGACTGAAAACATCTTTACTTCCTGCTTGTTTTGGGGACTTTTGTTCTTCAGCAGTGAAACTCATGATTGGACTGATGGACAGAGGCTCAGAAACATTAATGTTATGTTTTCTTCTGTTGTCCTGCTGTGTGATGAATTTACATCCAGTACGTTTTGGTGCATGTTTGTGATCTTTTACCCAAAATGTTGTCAAGTTGTACTAAATATAGCACAAAAACATGTTTCACAAATGTGTATATCAGTGAAAGAATATGATAGTACTAACCCTGACCAAATATTTTCCTGGTTGACTCGAAGCACATTCATGTATTGATTTAATGAACATGAAAATGATGAGAGAGAATGTTAGCAGAAGTACCCTACATATGTTTATGATCAAATATCCTATGTTTATCATTTAAGGGAGTAAATAAAAATAAATACTCTGTTTAATCGTTTGTGTATAAGATGAACAGATTTGACAGGTCATGCAAATTTAAACAGGAAAGCACTCCAGTGTTTCATCGTTTAATGTCAAAGAGACACTGAGTGCCCTACATATGTTTATGATCATATGATATCAGCTCGTGGCCATGAACAATTAATACTTGTTATATGTGTAATACATTAGCATATTTTTAAAAGATAATGCCTTTGTACAGACTTTTGAAGTTTCCTGGTGTTGTACTTCTCTTAACCTCCTTATTCAATCCATTCCACAATGTTATACCTGCTTGAGTGATGCACATACTTCTGAGCGTGGTTTCTCATGACGTATTCTCCCCTTAAATTATAATTCCCTTCTCTACTGTTGAACAGTCTTTGTATGTTGTCAGAGAGAACATTACGACTTGCTTTATACACCACAACAAGAGTTTTAAATTTAATAAAATCTTCAATTTTCATTAGTTGAGATGTTAAAAATAGCCCATTTGTATGATTCCTGAACCCAACATTATGAACAATTCGTAACGCCTTTTTCTGGAGTTTGAAGAGTGAATCTAAATTACTTTTATAGCTGTTGCCCCAAACCTCTCTACAGTAGCTGATATAAGGAAGGATTAACGAGCAGTAGTGTATAGGTGTACTGCATCTGCAACATTGAAACTAACCACTAGTATATGTCACCAAGCACTTATACCATTTAGATTGTGATCCTATTTATTTATTTTCCTCTCAGGTCCGAGAAAAGATTTGAGTTGGGTTTTTTTTTTTACCAACCTGCAAACACAAGGATCGCTCTTGTTGTGTCCAGGTGGTCGACGGGTTGGCCAACCAGCTCGCCCACGCTTTCATGCCAATCTTCAGTGTTAGTAGTTCGAATTGAACAGCCCCTCTTCTGAAAAATAGATGCAGCAACAGGCAGAGTTTAAAGACGGCGTAGTTTTAATTGTCACTGGGAATCAACAGTCTTCTGGGATTAATCCATTGTTTTAGGCAGCTGGTGGAACAAACTACCTGTAAGCAGTTTACTGGATCTTTAGCTGACATTGACTCCAGACTAACATGTTGAATAAGTCGCTGGCGTTTCCGCACTTTGTGTCTCATTTATTGCGTGTTCCTGCATGTTCCTGTGTTACTTTGTTCTATGTTGTGCTACACAGCGTTTCCACACTTTCATCACTGTTAAATCAGATATTGCAGCGACTGTGGTCAGACATCCAGTCGCGTTGGTACGTGATGGATATGCGAGACGCTATTCAGTGATAATCAAAAGCCCACCATGAAAATTAAACATGTCTGGAATTATTTAACAGGTAGCTTTAAGATATAAACAATTTCCAGCAAAGTGAGCTCTGCAGTTTATCCTTTCATAGGTTTATAGTGTTTAAGTGATTCACCAAATGCCATATGTTTACCATCACATATTTGGTTTTACATTCTGTTAGGTATAATTTTAGGTAAATAACTGAATAATTACACCGACAGATCAAAATGATTTCTGATTTCCTCTTCTAGGTCAATAATCTCTCACTGTATCTAATAAAAAAGGCCATTTGTATCTGAAAATGAGTTCACAAGTGACATTTAGCCTCAATAGGATGCATATTTAGAGGTTTAAATGTAAGGACTTAGTGGTATTTCCAACCAGAACATGAACATTTAGACCCCTGTCTTATTGTCAGCATTCTAATCTGGACATCTCAGTTAACCATGTGTGGAGAACGATGGCCGTGACACTGATCTGACAAGAGCAGCGACTACAAGAAACCATGTTGCTGCTGCTCACCAGGCAGGATTTAATAAACCATGAAACCAAAAACTATTTTTTGACACTAATGACCCGGACCTTTCAGCTTTAAAGACACATGCATGTTGAAACTGACACATAGGAGGGTGAATTATTTACACATAGTACCGAATGAATCTTTTATTCATGTTCTATGTGTAGGAAAAGAAGTTCCGCAGCGTAATGAATCCCATTAAGTGCGAGTGTTGGTGAACTCGGGAGGTTTTCTGGCCTCGTCACCTCGTTACCGATCACCGCAAAGTGCTGCTTAATTATTCCTCGCCACAGGGCCAAATGTTCATTATGCCACAACTAATTACTGCTACACTGCTGTAATCCTTTACAGCCAGACGGACACAGCAGAGTGTGTCTACAGCTGAAAGTTGTACAGTGAAGCGGATGGAAATGCTCTTAATTTGAGTGAGGAAATGTGAGTTTAGATCACTACAGGTGGAGATAAAGCTTAATTGCTTCCATTTTGACTTTCAGCCTGTTTAACGGGTGAGATTAGGGTTTCCTCGCAGTCAAACAGTTCCACCAAGTAAAGACTGAGGAAGGACGGAGCTCAGAAGTCTGGACTTCTTTAATCTGCTGAAAAATATTGGAGCAAGATATTATTTTTCTAAATTAGTCCACTGGCAGAAAAACCTCACCAGTAAATAATTTGATGAGCATTGGTTTGTATTTTTAAATCAACGAAGGATCAGATAAGTGTTTTTCATGTTAAAGACACCACTAACAGTGATGTGCCCACCAGGGATGGTAACAATAATTATGAAGTGATGAATTACCATTAATAATTTGCTATAATATAAATAAACTAACTGATAAAGCAGAAGACAAAGGACATGCATGTAAAAAAATGTGTTGTAGGTTTGCTGAAATACCTGGTGGTGCTGAACAGTTTGATTTGAAATCCAAATCAACAATGCAATCAGGAAATGACAGGGGCTGTTATTAAGAATTTACATGAAAAGTCAGTAAGTACATCACATATCAGATCACAGTGTCTGTCAGAGAAATTGCCATGATGTATTTTCTGCAAATGATTCAGCCCCACCAGTGGCTCAGAGTTGTCTATTGAATGGAGTGGTGTGCACTCAGCGGCCACTTTATTAGGTACACCTGTTCAGCTGCTTGGTAACACAAATAGCTAATCAGCCAATCACATGGCCACAGCTCAATGCATTTAGGCATTTAGACGTGGTCAGGACAACCTGCTGAGGTTCAAACCAAGCATCAGAATGGGGAAGAAAGGGGATTTACATCAACAACATCCAGTGAACAGCAGCTGTGTGGACAAAAAAGCCTTGTTGATGGTAGAGGTCAGATGAGAATGGGCGGACTGGTTGGAGATGATAGAAAGACAACAGTAACTCAAAGAACCACTGGTTACAACCAAGGCAACCAGTACTTTTCTTCATAGAAGCAGCGTTACACGACTAACTTTCAGTGAATCCTACGTTTTGGGTTCTAATGTTTTTATTTGGTTTGGTTTATTTACCACAGTTAATACATATGGGGTAGATAAAACATTAGAAACACTGCCTACCAGGGCTCCAGACTACAAAAAAAATGTGAGTTAACATTTTGTTGAATTTCTACAAGAAGCCGACTCAGCCTGTGGACAAGAAGAAGTACTAACGCTACAGCTAAGTAGGGCTGCAAAGTCAAATGAATATTACTAATGATATGAATTCTTACAATTAAATGAACATATTTTCAGAATAAATTATGTTGCAAATAGATCCAGAGTCACCTTCATTCTTTACATCAGTGCAACCCTAACGTATGCAAAGACAAGGATTCATCGGCATGCAAGGTCCAATGGCACCACGCTGCATCCAAAACACAGGGTGTCTATTAAACTATGATTGTTTTAATTAGATGTAGCTAATCAACTGAAAAAGTGTCTTTGTTTCCTGATACAACAAGAACATCTTCTTGCAAGATGTCTTTGTCTCATATAGAACAGAAACAGTGACTAAGCTCTACACTCATGTTTCCAACAACACCAGACATGTTGTATGTTGTGCAGGTATTAAAGGTTAAATTAAAGGCCTTGTGCTTCGTTGTCTGTTGGTGTTGGAGCTGTTTGTTGAGCTGCAGCTGCTGTGTGAAGGACATTACGCTGGCAATTTCAACCTGTTTCTAGTCTTTATGCTAAGCTAGGCTAGACATGCACTGACCTTCTGCCATTCGTAGAGGATTCTGAGTCTGTTTGTGCTGTGGTTTCCTCTATGAAACAGCCTGTGGAGAGGCTGAAGGTGCAGCTGAGGAGCAGTGGAGGGCTGCTGGGTTAGTGTCTGTCATTAGCTGCTGAAGTGAGGTGAGAAAAATGGCAGAGCTTTTGTCTTTAAGTGGCTTACCTTTTCTCATTACTGCAGGATTTCTGTGCAGCTAACGGAGGGTTTGGCCTCCTTCAGGTAATTACACTTCTTTTCTCATCTCCTTGGAGAGAAATGGAAAGAGGTCTGAAAGCATGACGAGATGGAGATACTTATACAAAGAGTTAACAATGATCCCTTCAATGTGATGAGGACACACGATATTGCACAGTTTAGACT
Source organism: Dascyllus trimaculatus (assembly GCA_024666655.1). Classification (NCBI taxonomy): domain Eukaryota; kingdom Metazoa; phylum Chordata; class Actinopteri; family Pomacentridae; genus Dascyllus; species Dascyllus trimaculatus. The sequence goes on along the minus strand of CM045457.1, from coordinate 4,979,420 downwards.
CAGGAAGGCCCTCAGTTCAGTGGAAAAAAAAGGTAAAATCAGCACGTTAAGAGGAGCTTGTGTCTGGTCTGTGAATAAACTGAGTATATTTATTATAAAACATTCACACTAGCCCCATTCAGAAAGCAGAGCAGAGCATCTCTAATAAGGGCAGGATGGTTAACCAGCTGGTCCTCACCCTTTATGTCTGTTCTCATGGAAAATGTGAGAACTGTTGTTTGAAACTGTTAGAATTAGGGCTGGTCCCAAATATACCTGAATATTCGTTTGTTGTGGTGGTATTTGTATAATAATTTTGATGTTCAAATATTCGTGTGCACCGCTGCCGAGTGCCGCCAAGCGCCGCCGAGCGTTGCCGAGGCTCTCGTACGTCGCGGAGGCTCTAGAACAGTGGTTCCCAACTGGTGGGTCGGGACCCAAAAGTGGGTCACGAAGCCTTTTTTAGAGGGTCGAAGAAGCAAAAAGTAGTGGTATAAAGTCTTTTATTTTAAAGGTGACACCAGTAGTTGCCCACTATTAACCTCTAGATTTGGTTCTGCCAGCTTATTGGAGAAATTTATGCTAAAACGTCCCAAAAATACACGAAAAGGTGCTCAAAAATCTGTCAACATGGGCCAAAATATGCCCCAAACTTGTCAAAAGCGTCCAAATATCCCAAAATTAGTTGTATCAAAAAGCGTTGAGACTACACCCAAATAAACCTTAATTTGTTAACAGGAACAGCAAACTTCAACAATTTGGGTCGCGACCGTTATTAATAGAGACATAGTGGGACCTGAGGCTGGACCAGTTGAGAACCAGTGCTCTAGAACGTCGCAGTGGTTCTAGTACGCAGAACTGCCTGCTCTAGTGTGACGCTCCGGTATCACCCCCGTAACTGAGGACATTTACTGAAGTACTTCCACTCCACTACAGTAAGAAATATTGTACTTTCTACCCAACTACATTTATCTGACAACACACAGTTAAACTAGGTTAAACCAGAGGTTTCCATCTGTTTTGCTTTCTTCCAAACAGCAGCACCAGACAGTGATTTTTCCCTCCAAACGTCTCACATGGGTTTATTTCAGAAAATGCTCCACTATCTCAGCAAAAGCTGAGAACAGCTTTCTGCATCAGAACTTTGTTTTTTCTTCTTTAATCTCCCCTTAATAATGTTTGGATCTCAGTTTTATCTGTTTCTGAATATAAAACTGGATATAAAGTTGTTCCGGTTCCAACAGTAACTTGCTGCTGACACACTGATGTTCACTGTTAATAATCAGGGTATGTGATACGTTAGAACCTCGCTTTATGAGTGTACCAGTTATCAAGTAATTTGTTCTACGAGCCGAAGCTCAAGCAAATTTTTGTCTTGTTTTATGAGTGGAAATCCACATTACGAGCGAGGTTCATGCAGCGACCGCTAGACTCGAACACGCTCTCATGACAAGCGTGGCCACTGCTTGCTCAGTTCACGTGGATATCTCTTTGTGGAAGCATCCCTGTTTTGTTTTGCCAGTGTTTTGTCGGCAGTGTTGGCAAAGTGGGAGGATGTTCCTGAATTTGTAGAGAAAAATCATCCTGGAAAATGATCTGCAGGTCGTGCAGCTGCTTTATTTAGTGACACTGCTCTGGAGCATTTCTGTAGCATTTTGAAAGGCAGGAAAAAGCAGAATTCTCTTGATAGGTTTCTATTGAAACAACCTGTAAGTGTGGAAAGTGAAGAAAGTGCATCCGAAAAGCTTTGATGAAGCAACCTGAGGGACGGAGATTCTCCTTCCAAACACTAACAATCCTCCTTCTCCTCACTGCTCCATCGTCTTCCTCACGCACAAATCATCCCATCTTTAAGGTAATTAAATTAATCAAACCAGTTTATTAGTTCTGTTGCATTTTCTTTTTGTATTATGTTTTTTTTAATTGTCATTAGACCTTTTCTGTTTTAAAACCTATACAGAATTATTTCTGGGTGATTTTTGGGACTTGGAACAGATTAATTATATTTCAATTAATTTCAATGAGGAAAAGTCATTTGTAAAATGAGCATATCGTAAAACGAGCTCAGTCATAGAACAAATTAAACCCATAATGCGAGGTTCCACTGTATCTAACAATATATCAGTCAAATACACCAAATCTGCTCTTTTAGTTTAAAACTTTAACTACATGTTGCTGCTGTGTACTTTTTACATTGCTGTGTTTGCACTCTAAGCATTTCCTCCAGCCCTGTGTGTTACTGTCAGGACTTTATAAAATGTATAAAATGCACACGAGCGATCTAAAAAAATACATTTTCAACAACATAAATAATATGGAAACCATAAAAACACATCTCCATGAAAAATGTGTTTAACTTGTGTAAATAAATAAACACATGTGTTGGCTAGCACAACTGGCACGGACAACCCATTCACATGCATTCTGTTATCTGGAGTCTTTCTCTGAGTGCATGCAGAATGTATTTAGATTTATTTGGTATTCCATAGGAGCATTTTGTGTCCAAGACTAATTCCCCCCTCAGGCATGAAAGTGTTCCCTTAAATAAATGTGTAATTAGATAAATGCATTGAAAACGCCTTAACAGCCACGCTCTATTTAGTTGGCAGGCTCTTCATATTTAAACGCAGGAATATTAACAGCACAAATCTGCAAGGAACGGTGTTGATAAGCATTGAAAGGGTGTTTAAGTTGCCTATTAATAAGTCTCTCGACTAATTTTAAAGAGAAATGACATTAATTAGGAACATCAAGGAACGTGTAGCTGTAACCTAATGCATGCAAAATTCTTTAATATCCACTTCAATAGAATGATCAGTCAATATTTCACTCTGTAGTTTGCTGATACGCTGTGCAGCAGGGTGACATTCTTTGAATCTCGCTGCCAGTAGAGCTCTTCACTAATCTAGTTACTCATAATGCTCTTTACCTAAACAGCCCTCATGGCTTGAACCTCCAGAGAATGAAACTGTTCCCGTGTCGATAAATACGTCTGCGTGTCTACATGTTTACATACTTCACTATGATGTCGCTGCTGTCGGGGGAAACCACGCTTCATTTGCAAAATGTCAACCTGGCATTTCTGTTCATGTTTCTGTACTGTTTCCAATCTCTGTCTGCGGCTGACAGGAGGAAAATGATTAGGATGTATTGATTTTCTGATTTATTGATCGGCTGCTGGAGGCTGCTGACTGACCTGAGAGGGAGGAATAATGTTCAGATTAGACTCCTCCAACATGGAGCACTCGGGGCGGATGAGGTTACAGAGCCGACCTGCTGTTGATCAGCTCTGCCTTTATACATTGACGTTGTCTCTCAGTGTTGGTTTGCTTTGTGTGAGCGTTCACCACTCTGACTGATTTATTGCATTCAACATAAAATCTATTTGAATTATTGTTTCATAGTCAGTGCTTACAGCTGTGGCTACAAGCGTCCTGATCCGATCCGATAATCAGGATTATGGCTGATCAATTTATAACTGATTGGTATCAATGTGAACCTCGGCCTTTTTGCTCTCCCTTTACAAGACCGGGATGCTAGTTTTGAATAATTTCCTTAATGAGTAATCAGCAGCATTATCAATCATCAATAATTGATAACACAAACTGAGCACTGTTTGTCCTGTGTTCATTTTGCTGATTTAGTCAACGGACACATGATTTGGACTCTGGTATATAAGCCACTGGCATATAAGAACTCTGTTCTAGTTGATCCTAGTTTGTCTGAAACACGGTAGCTCTGGTTGGAGGTCATTAACCTTCACAGAAGTCTTAGTCATGGTGCCCATTGCCAGCTAAACTCCCACAGTGCTCTCTACTTGCTGACATATTCTTTTATTTGGTTCCTCCTTTCCTTTAGTGTGTTATAAAGCTGTTTATAGTGCTCATCTTTCCTCCAGCATGGGGATGCAAATTTGGAATAATCACTTTAACCAATGATCACCAACATTGTCAATCAATAAACAATAAATTGTTACGTGAAATTATTTATAATAGACTGTCTTCCTTATATAGATAATCGTGTAACCATTGACACACAACATTTGCAGACAAAGTGACTCAGTTACATTAGTGATTAGAAACAGTTTTGTAGTCAACTTTGGGTCGTCTGCATTATGTTGAAGCTGGCTGGACGTCATTAACCTCCACAAAAGTATTTGTCATGGTCCCCGTTGCCAGCTAAACTCCCACAATGCTCTCTGCTTGCCAACATGGACTGCCTGAAGTCTGACTGACGCCTCCTCTGGTCTAGACAGTACTAAACAGTAAGAGGACAACCAGGTACTACGGCTGATCTAGATTTACTGACATCATGTAGAGAATACAGGTTTACTCCATCTTTTGGAGTCACAGTACGCCCGACTCTCTAACACTACATTTACCAGAAATGCATTTTGTTTTTATTAATGCATTGCAGAGATATTGAGTTAATTGATTTTTTTACTTTGATGTACTTGAATTGTGTATTATCAGGGATATGGTAACAGATTGGGTATCAGCAGATAATTTAGATTAGATGATGCTCAGATCAGGGGCAACAAACACTAGATCAGGATATCCATAGCTGTGACAAGAAGTAAAGTCACCACACAGGGATGTCATGAGAACTTAAACTTCAGAACTAAATGTGACTGTACATATTCTGTGTGATGCCAAAGTACCAAAAGCAGCAGTCAGTTAGTCTGGTGTAAATTTCTGCAGAATGACGTCAGCAAGTGCAGGGGGATCAACAGTTTCGTGGCAACAAAACACCTCAGAAGTTGTGTTTTGAGATATTTAGTGTTTGAGTCGGTGATCAAGGACGATTTATAGACGATCAGACACCAGGATGCAAACAGGGACACAGAACTTTAAAAGGAGAGAACAGCTCACATCTGAAGCTTTTCAGAGTCTCAGAAAATGTGACAAAAACTCACACTAACGTTGTCACGAGGAAAGTAGATGAGTGAGTTTAAAACACATTACTGTTAGTTTGAAGTACTTGAAGGCTACATTCCACTGCTTTTGAAATGTCAATATTTTTCACATATTTATTACACTTAGCTTATTTATTTATTCTTTATTTCATGAATCAGGCTGCTTGGGGCTGCAGTAGAAATGTTATGCTACTACAAAATAGTGGATTGTTTTATAGTTTATGGCACAATATTGTTTTAAATAACAGCGATGTCTTTTTTTATCCTTGAAAGCTTCATCCCAAGTTTCTCAGATCAAGGAGCTGAGGTTGAAATGCGTTCATATTGGTTTATTTTTTTGCTGTACTATTGAAATTGGTATTGAAGCCATAGATTTTCAGTGGTGCTGGTACTGACTACTAAAATCCTCAAATGGTCTTATTGTTCACATTACTATGAGCTTGTCAGTCATCAGTGAAGCAGTTTAAATTGCATTAGCATGTTCACTAACAGTAGATGGTGATGCTAATAAAGATTACGTTGAATCACAGTTACAAGTTTTAAGAATCAGCTCATTTATTGCACCAATCATTTGATGGTGATGATAAATGAAAGCTCTTAGATAAGGATCAGGACTGTTTAATGTTCAACTAAACGTACTTCTGTGTTCCTCACATGAACACCATCTTTGTGCAGCTCAGATTCATGAGCGGTTTTTACACTATTAAACAGACTGTAAATGAAAGTTGCAAAACCTGATGGATGGTTTAGATTCGTCAGACTGCTGTGGGAAGTGGATGTTCTCATCGGGAGTCATGAGAGTAGAATAGCTGCAGTAGCTGCAGGAGGCTGAGCAGCTCTGGCCTGCATCGCCTCGGGCCTCCTGGCCTTGGTGGTCCTCCATTCAGCCTCAGCTCCTCCTCCTCCCCTCCGGCTCATTTGTCAGAGCAGCTTTGTAGCGGCCAGCCGAAGGCCTCCGGGATTTACCCACAATCCTCGGGGCCCTCTGGTATCTCTCCAGTCCAGAGTCTGAGGTCAGCCGCCCGCCGGCCATGACCACCCCCAAAATTTTAAGGGGCCAGAGATTTAACACAAACATGTCTGAGCTGTTCTCCGTGGAGAGGCGTGAATAATAAAGCAGATCTGAGGCCCGAAGCTTCTGGAAGGAAATGAAGGCAGAAGTTTCTGTTCAATCCCCAGCGACAGGAATCGTATTAGAAAAGTGCTAATTTCTTAAATTAACAAAATGGAATTGTAATAGTGTTTCAGATTCATATTTACATATCTGCAAAAATGCATAATGTTTGCTGTGGAATAAAAATGAGTGATCAACTAAAAGTCTGTTAGAAGTGCAACAGTCTGCTGCAGAGTGAAGCAATTCTGAAGTAAATTTTCATGGCGGTAAAGTAAATTATTGGAAATCTTTCACATCGAGGTGGAGTGAGGCAGATTCCTCTGAGATTTTCTCTTGTGAGAAACAAGATGAGATGCAGAAACAAATCCAGTGATTTGCACTACATCCTCCTTTATTCAGACTAAGAGCTACACAGAGGTGGGGCCTGCGTTTAGAATATAACCAACAAAGATGCAAATGAGCAGAAACTGTAGACGTACAAATAAGACATCTGCCAAAAATTGGTCATAAGAATATTAAAAAGGCCAACTGTTCAAATTTCTAATGCTATTAAGAAGAAAATGGAGCTGTTAGAATTATATGGTCTATTTCTTGAAAGTCTTTACTGTTGGGGTTGAATTTATTCGACAGTTTCCACAGACACAGAAAGAATTTCTGACAGGACAGTAAACTAAACCAGCTAACTCGTTGCTAATGACGTCAGCAGTGACAAGATGGCGGCTGAGAAGCTGTGACCGTTTGGGACACGGAGGTGTAATTGGAGGAGGTGTAGCTGTATTAAATTTAAATTTGGTGAAAGAATCTCAGGATGACAAGTTTCCTCTCTCTGTTCGCTGGCAAATCTCTAAAGTAATCCTTAAATGGATTGTCTGACAGCTACATGATCAGTTTGATCACCTGCAGAATGAGCCAGATGTAATTATGTATGGATTAGTCCTTAAGGTCAGGTTAGCTTTTATAATTTACATCATTTAAAATCTGTCCCAAAATCAATTCAGCATTATGAAGAATTGGCAGGAAAGCTGATCAAAACACAGATAAGCCAATGGCAATCAATAAACTGTACCGTAGCAGGGAAGTGAAATAAAACTGGTGGATTAGAGAGTAAAACAGAATCTAACTATGAAAGGCAAAAACATGACATTAAATTAAATGTCAGATATAAAAGAAAAGCCTTTAACTTCTTCCTGAAATACATCGCAGGGCTTGTCTTCATGGATCAGCGGTGCTTCTGTTGATGTGAGCACCTGAGTCTGCTGTCACCTGCGTGTTAATTAGCTTGTCATCTATCAGCAGGAGAAGCAGCTCGTTAGGCTCAGACAGTGAGACGAAGCTGCAGAAAGTTTTAAACACGAAAACACTGACAGGTTTGTCTGTTGTAAAGAAACTTTAAAGATCAGGGTACTGACTAAAATAACTGTAAAACAAGCTTCAGTTATTACAAATAACAGCGTGCCTCTGCTTTCAGATAACAAGTAAGATAAAAGAGGAATTAGACTCATTCCTTTTGTCCTGTTTCTTCATGCTGCCGATGCTGAACACTGAGCTGAACTACTGTAGGTGTATTATATAAAATCAGCAGAAAGCATCACATTCATCTGCGCTTCTCACTCGACAGCATCAAATCTAAAATGCTTCTTTACTGATGGAAAACAGCAGCGTGTCCACTGTGGGAGAAAGCTGGACAAGACTGTTATTACCTTAAATAATAAAACCAACACTTTGCAGGGTTTTTGATCAATTTAATACTGTGCAAAATACAGAGAGAGACAATTTGCCCAGCACCCCTCTATCTCAGATTCAGTTTCCTTGCCATGTCGGAAACTCTAAATTCTCCTCTAGTTTATAAGTTTACCGAGGAGTCTCTTCAGACTGAAACTCCAAACCTTAAGGAGGCATCAGGTCTCTGTTTCTGAGTCTCGTTGTGTAACAGAAACCTCTCACCTCACTGACTCTGGTCCGTCTGACCTGCAAACATGGACGGATTCTGTTTCTCTGAAAATAGATAAACATGGAAGCAGCTGATCGCAAACAGATGATTAAGAGCTTACAGTAGTGTTTGCTTTCACAAGCTGCGTCTACATATCTCCCTAAACTCATAGATCCGCAGTTACAGTATTTAACCAGTATTATCTGGTTTTGATCAAACCAGCTGACCAATCGGAGCAGACTGAGGTGTCAGGTGGGCGGGTCTTAAAGAGCTAAAATGTTGAAGTATCTAAATATATTCCCCTAAAATGAAATGTGCATAACATGGACTCTTTAATCATGTTTGCCAGATATATATTACATATTTGCTAACCTACACAGTAAACTAAAATAATTACTGTTAGCTAATTAAAAAAATAAAGTGAATACAAGATCTGATGAGAGACTCTTATTAATTAAATACTAATGAGCCCATAACACCATAACCTGAAAACATGGAGGCATTCTGCAGTCGGAAAATGTTTGTTCCAGACGACTAATGTCTGTAGTTGCATTCAGTCAGAATCGAAACAAATGCGTCATGTTAAAATCATGGTTTGCTGGAAGTTCACTCCACGCTTCTCTGAATCTCTACAATGGAGACAGAAGTGTCCAAACTTTGCATGACCCATAGAGACACAAAAGACACATTAATGGGAAATGAATTGGAGGAAATTAGGTTAAAATAAACCATATTAACCTTTAACCATTCATTATTGTCAAGTGTAGCAAAACAAAGGATGCAATAAGAAAGGAGACAAAAAAATGCCGCAAAATTCAGACAAAATCTCTCAAAAGCCACACACAAGAAAAATCGAGAGCAAAAGGCACAATAAAGGCAGCTCACACAAATGATGTGTTCAATAATGTTGGATTATTTTAATCAGTGTAATGACTGGAGAAGGTTATATCTCATTGAGACCGCAGGGAGACAAAGGATTGAGAAAATAGCTCCTACAAGTCACAGTTTGATGTCTTGGTTCTCATTTAGAGGCTGTTGCACTGATACGACATCAGGACAATTTGAATTTCATGTATTTATTTATAGGAGCATCTCTGTAAATGTTAGCCAGCTGGATGGTTTTCAGCAGCGAGATGTTGTGAAACCAGAGGCTGAAAATTACAGACAGACTGACTGATGAAGGGAGGAAGACAAGCCGTCCTCCTCAGGATGCTAACCTTTAGATTTCTTATGCGTGGGGTTTGTTCTGGGAAAGTTCTGGGTAACTATGAGAAGTGGCAGCAGTGTCCTTGTTAGTTTTTTTTATCCTCCTTCTTTGTAATAATATATGTCACGGTGAGATTGGGAAGTGAGACCTGCCGCTGATCACATATTAACACGTTAACAGCTTTCTGACACTCTGCTGAACGCAACGCAGCACAAAACGTTTGGATGAAGAGATTCTTTTTTTTTAAGCACGATGACATTTTCTTCCATCAAATGTAAAAAGTGAAGAGGGAAATCACTGCACTCACCCTGGATGAGAGTGTCGGCTAATGGAAATGGAAATGTGAAGTTTAAATGTGTTTCTTTGTGCAGTTCAGCAGGCAGAGTGCATTTAGCCTGGAGTACATTATCCATCCATCCATCCATCCATCCATCCATCTATCCGTCTATCGGTCTCTCTATCTGTCTGTCTGTCTGTCTGTCTGTCTGTCTGTCTGTCTATCTATCTATCTATCTATCTATCTATCTATCTATCTATCTATCTATCTATCTATCTATCTATCTATCTATCTATCTATCTATCTATCTATCTATCTATCCATCCATCATCCATCTCTGTATCTATCTCTCTGTCTGTCTCTCTGTCCGTCCATCATCAATCCATCTCTCTATACATCCATCCATCCGTCATCCATCCATCCATCCATCATCCATCTATCTCTGTATCTATCTCTCTGTCCATCCGTCCGCCCGCCATCCTGTCTGTCCGTCTGTACATAATCTATCTATCTACGATCTATCCATCTATCCAGCCATCAATCCATCTGTCCGTCTGACCGTCCTTCTGTCCCTCCATCCAAATAATAGGGATATAAATATGGAAATTATGTTAACAGTAAATCATTTAACTGGGCTGAACCTACAGATACCACATTCATTCTAATTAATGATTAATCGGGAACGCTTCATCTGTGTATTGCAGTGTTAATGTATTAATTGCTTTATGAATTCCTGCTCTACCCATTAAAAAATCATCAGTCTTTAAGAGTCTATATGCTTAATGGATCATTAATGAAAGAATGCTGTAATTGTTCTAATCATTGTTTTATTCTGTTCCTATTTAAAGGACAGGCACATTAGGGGGGAGATTTAAAGGCAGACAGCAACATCATGAATGTTTAAGCTCGGTAGTAGTTTGGTAATTTACGAGTATTTCTGGACAGAATTTAGGATTCACAGTGTTTGTATCACTGAGCGTTTTGACACTATTTTTTTTTTGTTGCTGTTATTAAAGATACGAAGGCTGGTGTCATTCAAAAATTCTCATTTCAAGTAAATCAAATGAAAAGAGCAGAAATGACAGCAGCAGGACGGTGCATTGGGACCGACTGACAAGAAGGTCCTGTGGCTCTAATTTCTATTAGGAACTGAAAGTCAAAATGAGGAGTGTTTACAGTGACTATAAAAAATATTCAACCCCTTTGGAAGTTTCCCCTTTTATTACTTTTCAGCACTGAAACATGGTCGATAGACGTTGGCCTTTTTGACGAGAAGTTATAAAAAAAGACTTTTTCATATCATTGTGAAAACACATTTCCACAAAGTAAAGTTAGTGAATTAAATATATAAACATTAGTAAATGGATCATCTGAGGTCAGTGAATGTGTCTCAGTGACTGTAATATAAAGACTCCTGTATCTGGAAGGTCCAGTCACTGGTGGATCAGTCCTCCTGGATATAACTACACCAAGAAGACTAAAGAACACTCCAAGAAACTCTGAGAAAAGGTTGTTGAAAAGCATCAGTCAGGGAATGATACAAGAACATTTAAGTTACTGAATATCCAGTTAATCCATCATTAAGAAATGGAAGGAATATGGAACATGAGTAAATCTGACTAGAGCAGGACGTCCTCAAAAACTGAGAGACCAAACAAGAAAGAGACTAGTGAGGGAGGCCACCGAGACACCCATGACTCCTCTGAAGGAGTCAGAAAATATGTGGGAGCTTTTTAGCCATTTTGGTTTAGGAGATACTAAACACTACAGGTTAAAAAAAATGTGTGTGTATGTGTGTGTGTGTGTACAGTAAAGCCCGAAATTATTCGTACCCCTGGCAAATTTCGACTTAATTTTACTTTTATTCAACCAGCAAGTTTTTTCCTGATTGGAAATTGCACAGGCGTCTCACAGAAGATAATAAGATGATGTACAAGAGGCATTATTGTGGAAAAATATTTCTCAGCTTTTATTTACATTTGAACAAAAAGTTGCATGTCAAAATTTGTCACAATTTGCCAGGGGTATGAATAATTTTGGGCTTGACTGTATATATATATATATATATATATATATATATACATATATATATATACACACATATGTATAGTTGAATAGTGAAAATATATGAAATTACTTTGGTATACGTAAAAGACGGTGGTTGGTTGGGAAAATCTTTGATTGAAGGAGTCCCTACTGATGGAAGCTCCTATAAGCCCAACTTTTTCTGAAGTTTTAGTGAAAACAACCAAACTTGGACGTCTCAACAAGACTGTTTAGTCCTGACACTTAATAGGTGATATGCTATTTTAAACAAGGACAGTAATTTAAACTTCAACATATTGCACTCATCATCAGTCAACACAGTATACTCGTGCACTGTACTAATTAATAATGTTATTAGCAAACAATTTGCCAGCTGGGTACCATGATGTATTATGTATAACTGTGGCTAACATCTGTCTCTGTTTTATTTTGTCAATGTTTATTCATGAAAACAGCTGGACTGTTGAGCTGTGAGCGAGCTGCCATCTTAAGTTGTCAACATGGGACTCTTTCCCGTCATTGCGCTCCTGCCATGTGACAACATAAGGTGCTTAAAAGTATTATCTTACCATGCTATTAGTTTGTCACGTTAGCATCAGTCGACAGGCAGTTCTGCAGTGTGTGTTGGGATTAGGGTTTAAAGAATGTGTTGGAATTAGGCAAAAAAATGCATGTTGAATTAAACCGGTTCATATTTGCCCGGTTTAGAAGCTACTGGTACCGTGTTCATGGTAATAGAGGTGCAGGGGTCAACCTTAGAGATGAGTTTTTCTTAGTTTCTGGACAATAACGGAGCTCTGTGGCACAGATATTATCATCAGGATCAGTTTATAGACTCTCGCCAGCACTGTGCTTAAAACAGCAGCGGTACACGGGGTTGTGCAGCCTTGGTGGACATGTACACTCTGACTGCTCTGGTAAAATGTTTCTTGGATGTCAGGATGACCCTTTGACTCTAAGTAAATTGTTAATCCCCCCACACTCTCAAAACCAAACCTGCGCCCTTGAAGAACTCTACGTCGGCGTTTAGGATGGTGGTCACGTTTTGGTTCAGGTCCGCTTCCTCCGAGCAGACTAACTCAGAGGAGGACCGCGCTTTCCTTTTTCCCCCGGAAACAATCAGGCCTGGCAACCCACAGCCATCGATTTATGTATTGTCTCCAAACTAATCAACATTTGGAAATGAGCGGGGCAATGAGAGGTAACCAGGCAACAAACTCCGGCAATATAAATCCAATCTGTGAAAGGGGAAATGAGATATTTCCATTTGTTTTTAATTGAAGTCTCAGTTTGTTTGTTTCATCCATCATCCATCCTCCGCTCCTGGTGAGGTTGAATTCCTCTCCTTTCTCTCCATCTCCCTCTCGTCTCAATAAATATTACCTTGAGGTGAATAACTTCACCTGGTGTTCGGCTCCTCTGCCCCTGAGCCTTTTTTGTCAGAAATGAAAGTGTGTCTGATTCACAGAGTCTGTCCATTTGCAAGGTTGATGAGAGAGAGAGGGCTGCTCGGTCCCTGCACTATAATTTCATTCACTCGTCCACAAAGAAATCATTTACACAGATTCTCAAATGGCTTCAAATGCACCGCACACTTTTTTTTTGTCTGGGCGCCGAGGTCTGCGATAATGTAGGTTTTAACTAGAATCCCTTTTCATCGTCGCCCCTTAATCTTTTCACGTCTGAATGAGCGACTCCAAAAGGATTTTAAAGCCCTAATTTAATCCGCTGCCTAATTTCAAAGTGGCTGTCACATTAACGCTCACTGAGAGCAGCAGAGGAGTCTGGGAATCGACAAGGGAGCAACTGGAAGGCCGACTGGTTGCCAGTTTCTGTCCGAGCTTCATCCTATTTAAGGATTTACCTGTTCAACAGGCTCTAATAAATCCCAGCAACTCTTATATGAGGTTTGACCACAGTTCGTGCTGGTCAGAGGAAATCTGACACTGCTGCTGCCTCTGTTGACTTTGTGCTGTTTTCTGAGGAGGCTGCTGCGCTTTAAAGTTCAGATTATTCTCCTGCAGCATTTCAAACATGTAGACTGAGTAAACAGAGTACGTAAAAGCAGTAAAATGATTGAAAATACTCCATTAGCACAGTTCACTGCTGCTTGGTAGCAGAAGGAAGCTACCGGTAATTGCAACATTAAAAACAAATATGATGAGGACCAGAGGGGAAAAGTCTGAAAACCAGTCAGGTATTAATACGAGTCTGAGGGAAATCTCCTGGTAAAACACTAAGTCAGACAGCTCTGGAATCACTAATGTGCATTTTTCATTTTACAAACCTACAGTATGAGTTTACTTCCAGTTTGCTTGCATTATTCAGATCCACATTGGCGACTATAGCAACAACATAAGATGCTCGTCCTTCGGTTTAAATCAAAAGATTGAGCGAAAACAGTAAAACACAGTAAAACTCAACAACAGAGACGGAGACCAAACAGCATCAATGATTTAAAACCGACCTTGTACAACGAATAACTTGTTTATGTCGACTTTTTCCATCAGAAAGGTTGTGGCTGTGAAGTGGAACTGAGAAATCAGGGAACCGCCTGCCCTGTAGATCATTTCAATCCATTCAACTCACTGGTTAGCTTTAATTAGCTGTTTATGCAAGAAAATCATTAAAGATATCCATCATAATTTCCCCCAAAATACATCTGTAAATTATGCAAAACCTAAAGATACACATTTTTTAATGATACAAGACAAAAACAGCATTTTTTCCCATTTTAGAAGCACAAAATATATGTTCTGATGTTGTCAAAACTGTTTGGTGGTTAAATTTCTTCATACAAACTGATTCTTTTCCTCAGAATTACAAGAATTATATTCTACAGAAGAAATGTAAAACAATACCTCTGTTATTTAAATAATAAACATAACTTCTGAGAGTAAAAGTGAAGTAAAACCTCTTTTCCCAGGAATTAAAGACGAGTTCTTGCCGCGTAAAGTTTGGCGAATAAATAAAATGCCTGAAGCAGAAAGAGCATTTAAATTTAAAACTAAACTTTGTGGACCTAATAAGAAAAATAAATAGCGGGACGTTGTGTTGTGTATTGGGAGCGATGGCGGTTTGCAGCAGTAAATGAAGGATTAACACAGGCAGGTTTATCGGGGGATTAAAGTGACGTGACGGCTGCTATCTGTCTTCATACTAATATTGACAGACGTTGTTGTAGTTTTAATTGTGTGAGTGGTATTGTTGTGCTGAGATTAGGCCTTGTACCTTCACCCCCTCACCTCACCTCACCCTCAGCTGTAAACACTGTTTCCCTGTTCTGTCCCTTATTAAATCTAAATGTCTGTTTTCCTGCCGCCTCCCGCCGAGGTCTTAAGTTGCTGTTGTTCACGCTGACAGCGGTGGCGGCGGCGGCTTCGTTCTGACAGCGAGAAGTAGCTTAACGCTCTCACTTAATCCCACGATGGCCATTACAGCAGAATGGCCATGTCGCAGGCAGAAAAACCCAGTGTGCTGGTATCTAATGTGATGGATTAGAGCGGATTAACGCCTCATCTGCCTGCCGAGGGCTGATTAATCCAGATGCTTGTTTGTTCGAGGTCAGAGGTCGAGAGCGGCGGCGGTGTGGGGGGCTCCGCAATGAAAGACAGGTCACGTAAATATTGGTTAAACATTACCGAGCCAGGAATAAAGCTTTTCACGGAATCACCAAGAACCAGTGCATTTTTATTTAGTTTGTTGTCAGGAAAGCGCAGAGATAATAAAGTAATTTCAGCTCAGGTTTCTTGCTGTGTTTGTGCTTTTACCGTTTAATATTTTATATCTTCTAACATCTTGAAACTTTCTGTTGTTTTCTTCCAACACAGTGAATTTGCCTTTGAGGTTTTTACTGGAATTAAAAGTGAAACTGTGAAGACAGAATTCAGTGATAGTGATCAAGAGTTACAGAGTGATTGAGATTCCGCAAACAGGATTTAGATCAAAGCATGTTTGGCTGCTGAAATAACAGCTGATTGTTTCGTTGTCTGTGTAGTGAATCATAGCTGATGACAACTGAAGCTGCATCGTGGACGCTTCAAAAACAAACATCTCACATTTTAGGTTTTTTCCCTTTTTGGCATACTGACTATGGCAGCTTTCTTTTTCCTTTAACAGTGTACTGCTGCTGCCTTCACAACCTGTTTCATGCAGTATGGATACATTGGGAAATATTACTGCGTCATAAATATGTGCCTTAAACCTCAGTACGTAGTGTTAAAAGTAAGGATTGTGGGTCATCCTCATCTGCAAACTGTAAAGTCAGACCAGGTGTAGCAAAACATCCTAGTATTTTTGGAGTACTACGATTGGCATACTGTGCATTGGGGCATACTAAATATTTATATGCTGTCCTGTAGTACGGTAGGATCCATGTTGGAGCCCCATATGTTCCTTTTATCTGAGCCACAGGATCGGTGATACAGCATCGGCGCTCAAACTTCCATTTTGTCCCTTTAGCCACTTGTTGGGATTTATTTTGTTGTTGCAATGGTTTCCCCGTAGACCACCGTTATAAAGAAGACATCTGAGAGGACACCTCCACCAGCAGTCAAGGCTGATTACTTTTTCCAGTATGCATTTTTAAAGAGCCCATATGATGTACATGTACAGGTTCATCATTGTGTTTTTTAGGCCTCTTACAACAGCAGTCCCCAACCACCAGGCCGCGGACCAGTACCGGGCCCTGGGTGGTGCTTTTGGAACTGGGCCGCACAGAAAGAATAACATTGTATTTTATTTCTGGCGGAGTCCACAGGGTGTTTAATTTTGAAAGATGACTAGATCGTCCTTCCGCCACTTCCGTCTGTACTCGTTTCCCGCACTTGACTCGTCAATGTAACCCCCTGCCAAAATTAATAAAAAAAACAAAGTAAATATTTAGCAATAAATAGTAATTCTATTCATTTAGGACACTTTTTAATTACAAGAAATGTTGTCCAACTAAAAAAATCTGCAACTTTTTTTGCACCACGGACCAGTTTCAAGAACACAGTTGTCTATGGGCCGGCCATTGTGCTTGGTGACCAGTCCATAGAAAACTGTCTTGCTCAAAACCGGTCCGTGGTGCAAAAAAAGCTGCAGACCGCTGTCCTAGAATGTGTTTACATTGATGTTCAGGAAACACATTATTTTTCTGTACGCCATCCATGTAGCCCTGGAAGACTAGACTGCTAACATTTGGAGAGACGTAGACATTTTAGTCAGCTGCAACAGCTCTAGTGAGGACATCATGGTGGATTTAGGGGCAGCTGCTCATTCTTTGTTTGCCAAATTAGCTGCCAGGCAGGTGTCATGTAGGTTGTAATGTGGCGACATGGATAAGTCATGGAAGAACTTCGTAAGGACTTCAAATAAGGTGTTTCAGACGAGTACGGAAGAGATTAACTGCCTTTGGTGTGGACAAGGAAAAGCCCAGGTTCTTCAATCCATGATGTCTGGAAAAGTGAATTTGTTTAAAGTCTATGGGGTGGTCTGACTGGATTTCAAGTGAATCCAGTATCTTGTTGTCCTTAATAGTCCACAGGCTTCAAACACCAGTTTTGCTAATAATAATAATAATGCATTGGTTTTATGTATCTTTTCTAGGCACTCAAATACTCTTTACATTGCATTACTAATTCACTCCATACTCAATAGTGGTAAGCTATGTATGTAGCCACAGCTGCCCTGGGGTAGACTGATGGAGGTGAGGCTGTTAGTCTACGTCATCGGCCCCTCCGACCACCACCAACCACTCACTCTCACACTGCATTCATTTGTTGACATTCCGGTCTCTAAATCTCTGGTCGTGGTCTTCTCGACGACGTGACGCTGAGATTTGATCACTCATCAGGTTTTCCCCCAGTGCTTTATAAGCCTGGCGGGCCACCAGGCCTTTCTTGCCGCCCACCAGGCTAAGCGTCACTTGTTTATTTGTTTTAAATAGGTTTTTTATGCACCAAAACAGTGATACCAAAGAATGTATACAGAGCTTTTAACTGCAACTGGTGATACTGTTGAAAGCACAATGGCGACATTTTATGGTCGATACACTTCGATACGTGAACACATAGGTGGTGAGAGGTCAGGTGTAATTACCTTCATCTGAACGCCCAAAGCCTCTACCTGTCTACAAGCTAACAACTTTTACGTTTCATGTCACAAAGAAAGGGTCAAAAAACGTTGAACACTTTCTTTTTTCGAAGTCATAGGAGATGAGGAGCCCGCTCGTTTACCCCCAGGCCAAGGGGAGTGCATCCCCGCGAGCCGACCTAGCCACGGCTTGATGATGAGGCAGAGCCAGTGTGAGTTAGCACGGATGTTAGCACGTCATTGGAGCAGCCTTCTGCGAGCCGCGATGGTAAACATGGAACTAGCTGGTTGGAGGTCGTTAACCCTCCAACATGAACGACCCGTAGTCTGAGTGACGTCTCCTCTGGTCTCTTCAGAATGAAGTACAGCAAATGAGCTCAAGTGTTTGACGCCTGGTGGCACAACTAGGTACCGCAGCTAATGTTTGACACATTTTCTGACATGCACGACCTTCGTCTTGAGTCTTATTGGTTGATATATTTGTAATTGGTTGAGTTGCTCATGGAAATTAATCAATTATTCATTTACATCAACAATCATAACACAGTCACACCAAGTGAAAGATGAAGCACGGTGGCTAATCCAGAGAGTTACACATAAATACAAAACAACAGGATGTACAAATAACATTCAGCTCATCTTGTACAAAGGAAGGATTTTTATAAATACAGTCAGAGCTCCATTATTTTGGTAAATCCTCTTGTTTTCTTTTGTCAGATATCTGTTTTAATGTGTTTGTTCAGTACAGCCATAGATCTGGGACATCTTTAGCCTAGCTTAGCACAAAGACTGGACTCAGGGGGAAACTGTTAGCATAGCTCCATCAAAAGTGGGAAAAAAATAAGCCTTTCCAGTAACTCCAAAGCCATGCGTGTGTGTGTGTGTGTGTGATCTTTGCAGCCTCCACACTGACCCACATTACACTCAGTCACTGTGCAAATCAGAGAAACACAATCTGTTTTAACCCGTCCATCTAAAACACCCTTCATCCTTCAATCCGTCCATTCATAATACCCTCCCTCTGCTTGCTTTTTGTCTCTTTCACTCTGTTTCATCAGTCCATCTCTGTTCTGTCCACTGAATCACCCAAATCAGATTAACTCTGACATATGCTGCCACCATTAAGACCTCCTGCTGGGTGTCCACACAGCGAACGCCCTGGAATTTCCTCGTTACTCAATTTGTTTTCAGCCGACCCTGCGACAGAAAGGCCATCGCTGTTTTCCTTTTAGTGCTGCCTGCATCTCCTGCTCTGTAAAGAACTTTACGAATTCAGGACTGTAGAACACAGGCGGCCAGTTGATCCAGTTTATCAGCACAGACTGAGCCGTTTGAATGCGTGTGCTGCTGGAATGCCGCCATATATTTTTCAACACAGACGTCCTGAGCAGGTGTGGTTTTTCGTCTTATGAAGGCTTCAGGCAGCAACCAAAAGTACAAACTGGGGTTTTTGTGTTCGTTAACGGAGCTGTGCACTTTTTAAACTCGTTGACATTGAAGATCTCATGTGAGCTCACTTTATTGCCGTCTGCCTTTGGAAGGAAAATAAAAGTTTGTCTTCAGTTTGTGTGGATAACATCGCAGTGCTGTTATTTAGAGCAGCGGTCCGCAACCTTTTTTGCACCACAGACCGGTTTCAAGTAAGACAATTTGTGCTTGATGAGCGGTCCGTAGAAAGTTGTCTCGCTTCAAACTGGTCCGTCGTGCAAAAAAGGTTGCAACTTCTTTTTAATTTAACATTGTTTTTCTAATCTAAAAAAGTGTCCTAAATGAGTAAAATTACTTTTTATTGCTATATGTTTTTTTACCTTTTCCAGTCTCTCCCTCTCTTCAAAGAAGGTCTCCAGAGACGGAAGTGGCGGGGAGACGATCTAGTGATTTTTCAAAATAAAACGCCCCGTGGACTTTGCCGGAAATGAAATAAAATGTTTTTATTCTTTCTGTGCGGCCTGGTACCAAATGACCCACGGCCCGGTCCCGTTAATCTTCCCATCATTCAAACTGGCCCACGCTCAGCCCTGAAAAGGTAAAGATACACAAACAGAATGAAATGTAAACATTCAGCAGTGGCACTTTTTGTCAAAAAGCACCCAGAAGTAACCTTTTCTGGGTTTTAAAACAGAAAAGGTGTAGTTACAAGACTAATGACAATTATAAAAACATGATACGGTCAAAGAGAATGCAACAGAAATAATGTAAACTGGTTTGATTAATTTAATTACCTTAAAGATGGGATGATTTGTGCGTGAGGAAGACGATGGAGCGGGGAGGAGAAGGAGGATCGTTAGTGTTTGGAAGGAGAATCTCCTTCCCTCAGGTTGCTTCTTCAAAGCTTTTCGGATGCACTTTCTTCACTTTCCACACTTGGAGGTTGTTTCAATAGAAACCTATCAAGAGAATTCTGCTTTTTCCTGCCTTTCAAAATGCTACGGAAATGCTCCAGAGCAGTGTCACTAAATAAAGCAGCTGCACGACCTGCAGATCATTTTTCAAGATGATTTTTCTCTACAAATTCAGGAACATCTTCCCACTTTGCCAACACTGCCGACAAAACACTGGCAAAACACAACAGGGATGCTTCCACAAAGAGATATCCACGTGAACTGAGCGAGTGGTGGCCAGTGTGTGCGAGTCTAGCGGTCCCTGCATGAACCTCGTTCATAATGTGGATTTCTTGGGCCTGACTCGTAGAACAAATTACTTGTTAACTGGTCCACTCATAATGTGAGGTTCCACTGTAATAATAATCATCACAGGAATTTGTTTTCTTTTGAAGAGCCCAGTTCTGCTGTTTGGTTCCTTCAGTGTGTTATTTTGCTGCTTTTCATGTTCCTGTACGTGGGAGGTCATAAAAAGTCTGGTTTTTCCCTCTTTTGTCCTTTCATCAGTCAAAAATTGGAATGTTGCTGATTAATTTTCCTTGAATGAATTAACTGACTGCTGCAACTCTGAAATAACTAAGTAATAAACCTGGAAAAGACGGTAATAATTTAATGAAACCCTGTGTTGAAGAACAGAAAATTATCAGTTGACTTTTCAATCAGTTGCAGTAAAGTGTAAAAAAAGTGAAATATGACTGGAAAAGACATTTAGGATCGAGATGTGACGTCATTGGATGTGTGGTCCAAACATGTTGAGTTTACAATCATTTAAAACACTAAAGCAGGTAAATCTTCACTATTGAGAAGACTGAAAAATTGACTAAACAATTTTTCAAATTGTAATTTTCTCTTGTTTTACCAAAACATCAAATGTGTGTTCATAAAGCTGTTCACTGTAACGTTAGACCTTCTTTTATTCAGTGAACATGTGGGCAGAGCTGCTGTTTGCTCCACATGAATCAGTTAAAATCAAGTGCTGGTTCTTGATCATGTGTAAACAGCAGAAGACGAGTTCAGGTTCATCTCCGGCTTGTTTCTCGGAGCTCAGTCTCGACTCATCAGCTATGACTTGCAGGTTTCTGAGTCCATCAGAGACTCCGGGTCTGGTTCAGGTCAGCTTCCTTGCCGTGAGCGGTTAAACTCTCTGCGGGTCCACCGGTGGCTCCATCCCTCTAACACAAGCTGCACATCCAGACCAAACCGACTGAAGTGTCTGTTAAGATTCGAGGCAGCATCCTGAAGTTTCCAACCAGCTCTGCATTGAAATGCTGCATGTAAACATCTAAACTTTTCCATTTAGAGCTCTGTTGTTCGGCTGCAAATGTGAGCGACCTCGGCCACCAAGATTTTTAAAGAAAACTTTAAACACAGTTTTTCATCTTTTGTGCCGATGATTCAGTCGGCTTCATGCCTATTCAAGACCTTGCGGTGTTTATGAGAAAATGAACGAGGCTTTTATTTCTGCAACCCTGGATGCCTGAAAGAGAAACGGGCTGAACTGAAAGAGAAATTAAAGCTGGATTTGACTCGCTGCTGTCGTCTTTGCAGAGAGAAACTCGTCATGGGAGTGTCTGATGAGTGTCTGAGCTGCAGCATGTTTCTGTTATTGACTCAATCAATCACACGGCATCATGATAACAGCAGCTCTGTGCTCCTCTTCTCCGGTCTGTTCAAACCTGCTCAAGTGGTGATTGACTTTAATTACTAACAGTGATGTGAGGAGCACAATAATATTCCCTCAGTCCCTCCGCTGCTTCTTGTTCCTCTCATCATGCATTTATATAACAGTGTTTAACCCTGCAGTGTGTGGAGCAGTGATGTAACGGAAAACACAGTTAGAATTATAAGAAGGCTGCTGCTTTTTTACCCAAACAGACAAGAAGCTCGCTGATTGGAATGAAAGCGTTAACGTGCACCCTTATCAATCATCAGTATTGATCGTTTAATGTGTTGGGCATGTTGCAGCTTTTAGTGTGTACGATAAAGAAGAAATGACTGTGTCCGCTGGTTTTTTAAAGTTGTTTTGTGGAGTTTGACTTCACCTAATCGCTTTAGAGTCTGTGTGATGTTATAATTCTTTATTTTTTTAATGTGTGTACTCTTTTGGAGCTGATACCGGGACACTGCATTCACTCTATTATTTAGAATGAACAGAGCAAGGCAAGTTTGTTTGTACAGCACCAACGATATTCAAAGGTCTTTACATAAAACATAAAAGCATTAAAGTAACACGAAGCAGTTAAAAATATTCAACACAATAAAAAAGTTAGACTAAAAGAAAGGTTTTATTAATACAGTAAAGTAATATAGACAGTGTACTGCTGATTTCTGTATTTCCATTTTCAAACATCCCTGTGGGAAGCCAGAATGTGCTTCATAAAGCAG
This sequence comes from Dascyllus trimaculatus, assembly GCA_024666655.1. Classification (NCBI taxonomy): domain Eukaryota; kingdom Metazoa; phylum Chordata; class Actinopteri; family Pomacentridae; genus Dascyllus; species Dascyllus trimaculatus. Next base: position 4,957,111 of record CM045457.1, on the reverse strand, counting down.
TAGCTGTATAGATGTGGAGGGTTGTATTCCTGGAACACAGTAACTGTATGGTCATATATTATGTGAGTTTAGGAGGATTTTCCAGATGTTGTAGCCTGAAAGAGAGCACAGATCTCTCAGCTAATTGAATGAATTGCTTGACAGGCACTTGTAGTTCAATAAAGACGAGAATTAAAATCAACATAATCTATCAAAGCGCAATTCACACAAAGTGCAGGAACTCTGTTTGAACATCACAGAACTTTAAAACTGCTTATGAAGACTTTTACTGCATGGCTCTATTTTAAAAGTCACACTCCTCCTAAACTCTTTATGTGGGAACCGCTTTTAAAATTAACGGTGGAGTTTAGTCTGTTCAGTGCACAGCAGTGTTTCTGGCAGTATGAGCTGCAGTCAAAAAGTTCTGATGGAATGAAAATCCATCCATCCATCCATCCATTATCTTTCGCTTATCTGGGGTCAGGTCACGGGGGCAGCAGTCTAGGCAGAGAGGCCCAGACTTCCCTCACCCCAGACTCCTCCTCCAGCTCTTCCAGTGGGACCCCGAGGCGTTCCCAGGCCAGCCAAGAGACATAGTCCCTCCAGCATGTCCTAGGTCTACCCCGAGGCCTCCTCGGTGGGACATGCCAGGAACACCTCCCGAGGGTGGCGCCCCGAAGGCATCAGGAACAGATGTCCAAGCCACCTCAACTGACCCCTCTCAATGTGGAGAAGAAGCGGCTCTACTCCGAGCTCCTCCCTGGTGACTGAGCTCCTCACCCGATCTCGAAGGGTGCACCTAGCCACCCTGCGGACGAAACTCATTTCAGCCGCTTGTATCCATGATCTCGTTCTTTCGGTCATGACCCAAAGCTCATGAATCTACGTTCCGACTCTCATCTATGGTCATGAGCTTTGGAATGAGAATCAACAACAGTAACAGCCACCACCCCACCAAAACCTTGTCCAGTGGTACTCTGCTCCAATTGCTCCTCCTGCAGAACTAGTTTTGCAGGCCTCATATAAATAAAACTGAATTAATTGGGTCAGAAATGTAAAAGTTTGTCTTCAGTCCTCTTCGTTTCCCAGTGGGTATCCTGACATGATGATGATGGTGATGAATTAGCAAAAAAATCAGGACATAGTTCAGACTCAGGGTTAAGTGTCCATCCATTCAGTGTTTTCTGCTTTGCCAGGTAGTCATTATATCACTCTGCTCAGGTGTCTTTCATCTCCCTTTGGGTGATCCAGGTCAGATCTCCTAGTCACTGCTCATGTGGTCGACTGGTCGGTTCACACTGCAGCTTGTTTTGTCTTTTTGTCTTTCCCACATTCTTTCTAATATTTACATGTGTGTGCTTGAATGTTTTAAGTTGTGTACATTTTTTTCCTCACTTCTGGGATTGTAAACGCTTCGTGGCTGATGAGGAAGAGACGTTTTGTTTTGTTTTTTTATTCCCTTTCGTAGGCCGCTATTGTTACTGTAGTTCCCTTTGTTGTCTGGTGAACCTGGCCTGCAAGCCTTTTTTTTCTCTCACCCTCCCCTTGGATTAACTTTTCCAGCATGGATATCCACATACTCCTCTGGACTTTTATGCAAGTGTGGCTTATCTGTGACTTTGTTTCTGCTACTAGAAACAGTGTTCCGGCCATGTTATCTACACAAGGGACTTTCTGCTGCAGCTCGGACTTTCACCGCATCACAACGCCCCCCAACGGACGGACACTTTTCCTGAAGAAATGCTCCGTAACAACGCATCCAGCACAGAAAAACACGCTCACAATGAAAAAATCTTGAATTGCCCCCTGGGGACAAATAAAGTTTTTTGAATTTGAATTTGAGATCAGGTATATAATCTGCACTACATTCTGAGTTTACCTCAAGGTCTCTAAACCAATCAAGACAAGTCCTGGAAGCATCCTGATTGGACGTCTAAACCACCTCCCCAGGCTCACCAGTGCATGAATCCCTCAAGTCCACAAACACATTTAGACTGAATAAGAAAACTCCCACTGAAAGGTCCAACAACTGAACGGAAGGAGTTCAGTATCAAAACACCTTATTCTTTAAAGGTCGCTGCCTCTCTAACAACAAAGGTATTGGTAGGAATACAAACTTAGATATCCTCTTACATGTGAACTCTTGATTACCCACTCAGTCAGTTTTTAATCAAACCCGATAGGGCTGGACCCGAATATCTGAATACCCTAATATTCAGTTGTTGTGGTGGTATCCAAGTACTAATTTTGAGATCCGAATAGTCATGCGTAATGGAAGTAATATTAAGATACATAAACTGGAGGAACTAAATCATTTTGAATATGTTATAGTTTGTATTTAGTTTATTGGCTGGCGTCAAATAGAGTCAAAATAAGGTTTTGTCTGACAGAATTTTATACCCAACCCTGGTCTTCAGCTGCAAAATGCACCAGGAAGAGATGCAAAACAACTACAAGGAAACACAAAACAACCATGAAGAGAACCAAAGTTGTTCAAATAGACGGCAAATGACAAAAATATGCAAAAAAACCCAACACAAATAAATGAAACGACTGCAAAGACATTCAAGATGAATACACAGAGACTCAAAACTACCTCAAAGAGATGCAAGAGAGCTACAAAAGGACTCCATATGTCCACAGAGAGACACAAAGCAGTCATCCAGAGATGTAAAACTGGTACAAGTAGATGCCAGATGGCTGCAATGACACGCAAACAGCACAAAAAAGTATAGAACGACTGCTAAAAGCATAAAAAAATGACCACGAAGACGCACAAATGCAGAAATGGTGAAGGGGTACAAGTAGGTGCAAACAGCTACAAATGAATGGAGAACAACTGCAAAGAGAGGCAAAACTAACACGAGGTGATGCAAACCTGACAGAAACTGACCAGAAAGAGCCACAAAACAGCGACACAGAATGACTGAATGTTTGCTCAGACTCACAGCGTCACATAGCTGCTGTTTCAGGGCGCTGGTGTTCAATAATCCGGCCTGGTGTAGGTGTTCTAAGCTGCAGCTCGATCCCACACTGTTCAGTCTGAGGAGAATCTGCTGTGTTTCTCTGCAATCCCGTTCTGTTGGAAGTAATCGCACGTTACTGGCTCTTTTGCCTAATTGCTTGTGCAAGTACTTACAGACCAAAACAAATTTCAATCCACCATTTGTAAAAGTGGCACATGTTTAAATAGAGAGCAGAGAGAGTGTTAGCATACAGCGCGTAACACATTATTCATTGACTGGGCTTTAAAATGTTTAATCTGCTCTTCTGAAATTAAATTCCTCCCAGAATGAGGCCTATTATGATGATGGAGATGTTTACATTTTTATCCTGAATGAGCTCTGACTTTGATAATCATTTCTGTGAGCGCAGCCTTTGAGTGTTAATATTTGGAGGCTGATATCAGCTGTAATACATCAGGCAGTCAACATGAAAACAGATGAAGCTGCTCCACTGGACAGAGTGTGTGTGTTAAAGCAGCTGTTAGTTTACACATCATCACATGTTGGGAGGCTCAGTAATCACTTTCTGTTAGAGATGTTGCTGCTCAAATATGCAAGCAGCAGCAGCGACGGCGCATCTTTAATTAAACGAGAGTAATCTGCTGTTATTCCAGCATGAATTCTTCATGATCGTTCTGCTGCCAATTAACACGAGCGTCGCAGCCGCAGACCCCGACGAGTCGCAGCCCGATGTGTGAGCTTCTCCGCCACTAACTTTTATTTCTCATGAGCAAAATTATCATCGCTTCCACGTTAGAGGCGAAAACGGAAGGATGCCGTGGATGCGTGAGGAGGAGGCAGCTGTAGTTAGGTCTGACAGCTGGAAGAATCCTAGCACCTTTCCTGCTTCACACCTTTTAACTTTTACACCTGCGATGCAGCGACGAGCAGATCCATAGCTTCTGGTTTTAAGGGTTTAATCAAGGAACAGCAAGGATGATATTGGATACATTCTCCTGAAACTCTATCGAAATATTAATAAGTCGTAATTTCATTTAAATCTGATTCCATCTGATTCTACAAACTTCTTCCATAACCTCACATGTGGACGTCACAGAACCGTGGTAGTAACTTCAATAGACGAACACATTCTAACATTGAATGTTTTAGAATAAATCACATTATCTGCATGGAAGTTTAGGACACTGATTACTCTGTTTAATTCAACAGACGTTGATTTGCATGTCATTTTTTGTTTTAAGGGAACCTAGTGTTTAACTGTTTGACTCTCAAATAGATCTAAAATCCTACAGCTCTATGGAAAGAGAACAACATGAAGAGGGAGAGAGAACTCAGAGATGTGTTCTGTCAGTAGGACTCAGTTAGCAGTAGACCATAAAAAAATACTAATTTAGATTTTGGTAATTTTCCAAAAGATATTAATGCCACGTAATGTTAACATAGTAATCCGATGATTCTTTCTAGTTTCTGGCTCTGTTAATTGACACATTTTGGTGATTCAAACCCTAATTAAACCTAACCCTAAAAAAGTACCATGACTTTTAAAGTTGTCTGTAGGTTTTGTGGTTTAAAAGGTTAAAGAGAAGGTTTAGGTTGGTAATGAGTAGGGGTGGGACAAAATATCGTCGTCCCTCCTCGTACGAAGTGAGTATTGATACGCATGGCGCCAAATATCCATACTTTAATTAATATAATAAGGTGCTCTAGTAAGGTGCTCTAAACCCCACCAGCTGCCATTTCCCCAGCGTCACTACTTAATGACTCCACATGGTGGCGTTTATCACATGAATGAAGGAGACTTAAGTGGAAATGAATTGGCCAAAGTAGAGTTAGTACAGGTACAATGGAGGACAGCAACGCCCCATCCACGTTTAAGTCCAAGGGTGGAACCATTTGGGCTTTGGCAACATTGAGGGAACAAGCAAGCTGGACAAAGACTATGCCATATGCAAGAAGTGCTTCGCAAAGTAAAGTACACAGGCAACACCACCAACATGCAAACCCACCTGCAACGCCACCATCCTGAACTCCTGGCCCAGAAAGAGGCTGATGCGACTATCGCTTAGTTCATTTGAAAGGACCTCCACCCGTACAGTGTGATCGAAAATGAATGGTTTCAATGCAAGGCTGACCTGCAGAGGTGATCAGCGATGGTTTATTCAAAACTTATGGAATATATCCTCGTAGTTTTAACCATAGCATCTGGACTTGCTTGAGTTTGTGGAAGACGTTTCACCTCTCATCCATCCAAGACAAGGATAACCATTACCTGGATGACTGAGAATCTTCATAGATGTGAAACTCTAATTTATACTTGTCCTAAAAATTATTCATACCCTTGTTAATTTTTGTGATTTTTTATTTTTGTGATGAAATTAATGCATTTTGTCAAGTTTGTTTATGAGTTATATGTGACCAACAAGTGAAAGAATAACAACAATACACAATTTAAGAAACTCTTCATTTCAGGGGTATTTTATTGATGGATTGCCAAAAAATGCTATGTTCAGATTTATTCATACCCTAGTCAAATGTCTTTCTTTAATAGTCAATAGCATAGCCTTTATTTTGTAAGACTGCTTCTAGACGATTCTTGTACGTGTCCACAAGCTTCCTGCATGTCTGCTGTGGAATGTTGGCCCACTCTTCCCTGGAAAAAGCCTCAAGCTGGGTCAGGTTGGTCGGTTTCCTAGCTATCACTCTGGTCTTCAAGTTTTGCCACAAGTTCTCAATTGGATTAAGGTCTGGACTCTGACTTGGCCATTCTAGGACGTTGACATCATTGTCCTTGAACCATTTCTTCACTGCCTTGGCGGTGTGTTTGGGATCATTGTCCTGCTGGTATGTCCAGTTGGAGTTTCTCAGCGGACTCATTGACATTTTCATCAAGGATCCTGATGTAATCCTCCTTTTTCATGATCCCTTGGACCTTGACGAGGTTCCCTGTGCCACTGGAAGAGAAGCATCCCCATAGTATTATGCTTCCACCACCATGCTTGATGGTGGGGATAGTGTTCTTCGGCTTGTATGCCACTCCTCTCTTTCTCCAGACATATGCAGCATCCATATGGCCAAATAACTCCATCTTTGTCTCATCAGACCACAGGATGATTGACCAAAAGCTGAGATCTTGCTTCAGATCACCTCTAGCAAAGGCCAGGCCAGCCTCCACATGTTTCTTCCTGAGCAGTGGTGTCTTCTGAGGCCTGTGTCCATGGAGACCTCCTCTGTGTAAGACTTGCTTGGTGGTGGACCGTGACACCTTCGTCCCTGCCTGATCAAGCTTTTCAATTAGGGCCTTAGTTGTTGTCCGGGGGTTGTTGTTGACCTCTCGGCATATTTTTCTGGCAAGTTTGGGGGACACCTTACGCTTCCTGCCATGTGTGCAGAAGTTTTTAACAATGTTGAACCTCTTGTGTTTGTTGATTATGCTCTGGACGGTTGCTACAGGGACATCATACTGCTTAGAAATGGCTTTGTAACCCTTTCCTTTACTGTGGGCACACAAAAGACGTTGACGCAGGTCCTCACTGAGCTCCTTCTTCTTGACCATAATGACCAGAAACTGAATATGACCAGAAGACTTTTCCTCTATTTATACTCTTCTGGAAAGATGCTACTTTATCATTGTTTAACATTTGGTCAACCGAAAAAGCATTTATTCCAATGTGACATCATGAAACAACTTAAGGATACATTTGGGACATTTTTGTTGAGATATTGTCAGGGGTATGAATAATTTTGAACATGAGCAAGTGCTCACTTTTGGCCATATCTATTATTATGCAAATGAAGTTTAGCCAACTAATGTAGATTTGTGCATAGCAACAAGTAGACAAAACATACAAAGACATTACCAACATATTATTAGCTTTTACAAATGAAGAATGAAAAAGAATGATATTCTCCATGGGGTATGAATAATTTTGAGGACGACTGCATATCTGGAATGTAGATATTTTTATAAGCGTGGTGTTTCTTCTCTGGTGTCTAAGGCGACTAATGGCAAGAAAGCAACAGGATAAAGTGCAGCATTAATGAGATGCTTAAAGAATTTCTAAATAAAACAATCATGTTTCTGAACCATTTCTTCTCATTGTATCTCAGGCTCTTGTAGAAGGCTGCTCCTCACATGTAAGTTTAATGAAGCATAAATAACTGCAGGTTGAACTGTTGCTTCCAGCCATCTGCCAACATGTGACACGTCATGTTTGAAGCATGCATTTGACGTGTCAATGGACCACTGCATCACGTGTGTGTAACTAATGACAACCAACAGAGGATTCAGGGTTAAAGGTAGTCATTTAAATAACAGTCCTCAGACTTCCTCCTGCAGTCTTCACTAATTAGCAGCTAATTCTTCCTCTTCCTCCTCTTCCTCTGTGTTTGCTGGATGAGCCACAGAAGAAGCTTTTATCACGTCAAATCATCAACACAAACTTCTGAACTGAAATTGGACTTATTATTGGACTCACCTACAGCTATTAATTAGAAGTCTTTCTTTAATTTCAGTAATTATTTCCCACCTGCGGCTCTTCAACTCGGCTGTATGAGGATTAGAGCGCCTCTGAATACTTTTCCTGTTTGAAAGCGTCAAAATTCTCCGATCTGAGAAAAGAGCAGGTGTCACTAATAACATTAATGACGGCTCCTTTTAAACTCAACATTAGATCAGAGACTTCACATTCACAGCAGTTCTCCTTCTAAATATGCAAGATTAAGACTGTCGTTCCTCCTTTATTCACCTTTTCCTCTCGCTGTGAAGTCTTTGTCCGTTACCTGCTCCAGCAGCCATCGTCCCCGTTTATCCACTTTAATCTGCTAAATCGATGTTAATGTGCTCTATGAAATGTTAACTTGCTGCCAGAGCTGCTCTTCCTGATTAAATATTGACACAGAAGCATCTTACTTTGGTAGATTTCTGTGTATATTCATCATAGGGACAATTTGTCTTTTCCATGTCAGTTTCTTCATTAGTTCAGGACTGACTTATTTAGCACCTCCAAGTCTGAGGCCATGGTTCTCTCCTGGAAACCGGTGGAGTGCTCCCTCCAGGTTGGGGGGGAGTTGCTCCCCCAAGCGAAGGAGTTTAAGTATCTTGGGATCTTGTTCATGAGTGACGGGAAAATGGAGTATGAGGTGGACAGGTGACTTGGTGTGGCGTCAGTGGTGATGTGGGCGCTGAGCCGCAAGGTGAAGCTCTCCATTTACTAGTCCATCTACGTTCCAACCCTCACCTATGGTCGTGAGCTCTGGGTAGTGACCAAAAGAATGAGATCACGGGTACAAGCGGCCGAAATGAGCTTCCTCCACAGGGCAGAAGGGTGGCTGAGAAGCTCGGACATCCAGAGGGAGCTCGGAGTAGAGCCGCTGCTCCTTCATGTCTAAAGGAGCCAGTTGAGGTGGTTTGGACATCTGATCCAGATGCCTCCAGGGAGACTTCCTTTGGAGGTTTTCCAAACATGTCCACCTGGGAGGAGACCCCAAGGTAGACCCAGAACCTGCTGGAGGGACTATGTATCTGGCCTCGGAATGCCTCTGTCATTGAGACAGTTTTTGGTCATTTTGCATCCCTCTTTTCCTGTTTTTTGTCTGTTTTTTTCCATTTTGTCTGTTATTTGTCCTGTTTTGTGTGATATTGTGTCTTGTTTTTTGCTTTGTGTCTAGATTCAGGCTTTGTGTTTCTTGTGTTGTGTCTCGTTTTTGTTGTTTAGTCTGACGTTCTGATTGTTTTACGTATCTTTGGGACAGTTTTTTTGTCATTTTGCATCTCTCTTCCTGTTTTGTCTTGTTTGTCTTGTTTTTGTCGTTTTGTGTGTCATGGGAGTGTGACGTTCTGATTTTTATTTACTTTTTTACTTGTCTTTGAGACAGTTTTGTCTAAAAAAAAAAAAAAAAAACAGAAAACAGATGCAGTGTTTAGACTGTGACACCTGGTGTGGATGTGAGTAAAGTTGTTTAGTGTCTGAAGTTTTGAACCAACACCACCCAGATATCAAAAGGTCTTCACCTGGAAACTTTCCTTAATGGACTCATGCTGGTTCACTGGAGCTTTAAAGTAAAGCTGCACAAGTTTGGATCAAGAGGACATCCAGATCATCAACACTTATAAAGAAGGTCGTCCCTCTGAATCAACTGAAGACATGAGCCTGGGCAGAGACAAGGGCAAAGAAAAGGTCCAGTTGAAAGTGAAGCAGAGTCTCCTCAGGACGATTGAAATTGCTTTGTCCATTTTTTAAATTTTTTCTGGGATTTACTCAATATTATTTGTAATTTTTTCAATAGGGAAACTCTTTAAAATAACAAAACATTATTTACCAATTCTTAATCCTCTATATACATTTATTCTTTTAAATAATAGCAAATATCTGTACAATTAGTTTCCTCTGTACTTCAGTCATATAGTAATTGGTTAATAGTGTGTGACTGTAAGATTATACAGTTTTACTGTATTTAAATCTACTAAATATACACTTTTGCTGTTTTTGAATGTCACAGTAACATTTTTAAAATACCTTTGCTGCCAGATTTTTTGTTTTTGTTTTTACAGTGTACCTGTAATGAGGAAGCTTCCAATTGTCTTCCTCCCTGTGTAGTATGTTTCCTTTATCCTTATTTCCTAGCTAAACATCCTAGAAAGCCTCCCTGCTCAGTGTCTCCTAACTAAGAAGCCTCCTTCAGTGTTGCTCCTGAAATAAAATCCTTTTTTATCTTTTGTTTCCTCACTAGGACTCTTTCTGTCCATGCTTCCTAATAAGAAAGTGTCCTCCTGGTTTCCTAAGGCTCCTTCTTTCTCATGCCTTCATCCTGTTATCCATAACAAGGGAGCCCTGAAGCTATGAAATGTGTTAGAATCTGTTCAAATGAAGGATGACTGAGTTTCATTTAGCTGCCTCAGTGTCGCTCCGTCATGAGGAGTATTTTAGCAGAGAAACTCGGCTGTGATAGTTTTGTGTATCCGAACAAGCAGAGTTTAGCAGTACAGTCGGTGCAGTGACAAACCACCAATCACAGCTCTGAATAAACCTTTTGGGTGTTTTGGTGAAGCAGTAAATTCCACCCACACCCGTCTGAAAGCCTCCAAATTCCTCCTCTGCTGTAGTTTTGTGCCCTCTCGCCTGTGAAGCTGCCGAGTTTCTCTGAATCCCAGCTTGTCCATTTCCAATGAGGGTCAGCTGTGAGGGAGGCAGCAGCCGATCTGTAATCCAGCTCCCGTTTTCTCTCCTCCTGCTGAGGTGAGGAGCGCCGGCTTTAACCCTGAGTGGGAGGACGAGGAGAGGAAGCTCAGCTAATTATTTATCCATTCAGAGCGAGATGGAGGAACAAGCAGTGGCAGGCCCCGCCTCCTCAGCCGTGGCCCCGAGGTCGCCTCGATAATGAAACTCGGACGGAGAGCTTCATCTGCTAAAACCCTGCCTTCATCGGATGATCTGCAGCCTTGCAGCTCAGAGTGCAGAGGTCAAACGCTGTGAATGTGAGCGAGGTGTCCCAGCGAACCCATTACCACACTGATGTTGTGTGTTTTTGTCTGGCGGCCGGCAGGAACCGAGCGCTCACCTCGACATCGTCAGCTCTCATTAGAACAACCGGCAACAAACACAGCCGGCAGCCCAGAGAGCCCCGAGGCTAAAGGTTAGCAACACCTCTAACCTCCAGCCAGGATCCGCCTCCTCCCGCCGTCCTCCACCCTCCGCTTCATTTCCACCGCTCCACCAACGACATGGACTCAGACCGACTGTTGTTCTCTCAGAGTTGGAGGAAAACAACTTTGAAAACAGAACTCTCAGGGTGATGTCATGTTTTCTCGGTTTGGCGTTAAACCTTCTGCACCGTAACGACAGCTGCACTAAAAGACTCTGAATCCAGTTTGCTCCATACAAGCGTTCAAAGGTGCAGTTCAAAGGTAACGTCAGCTGTAGGAGACTCTCAGGACTCATCATGGAAACGTCTGTGGTTGTTTTTATCTCTTTGTTTTGTTTCGAGTCTCTGTGGGACAGTTTTGACTTTCTCGGTTGTCTTTTAACTCAAACAGGAAACACGACTTCTGACTGAACCTCTGTAGGTCTGTTCAGTAACAAACACAGAGTTTCAGGTCGTGTTAATTAATTAATTATAACCTGAAGGATTATTGGTCTAATCAGCTGAAAAGTAGTGATTTAAATATCAATAAATCAGTTTATTGTTTGTTTTGCAGCATGACACTGCCTGGAATGACCGTGAAAAAGATTAATAAACTGAATAATACAATTTAAATAACAGATTTTGATGCATTTTTATGTCTTTAAAAGTCTCATTTAATTAAGAAAACCCTGAAAAAACCCAGTTAGAAGTGAGAAGTTTTGGGACTCGAAGGCCAACAGAAGCCAAATTAACTTAACGAATTAGCTTCCACTTTGCTGTTCATTACTCAAATGTTGGCTTTAGAACTTGTTTCTTTGTTTTCCGAGCGGTATAATGTCGGCTCGATGTAATGAATGGATGCAGAGGTGGAAAAGAGTCTGAGAAGTCCACCTACAAAGCAGCAACACTCTGCCGCTGAGTGTAACGAGCTTATTTTTTACTTCTGCGTTTTGTTCTTGTGAATCAAGAAGTAAATGAAGTTGTTGCTCTTGTTCACTGTGCAGCTCTAATGATCAGCCCACCATCCCTCCTTTATCTCATCAAGTCAACAACTACAGTACATAAGTTTGCTTGTAATCAGTGAAGTCAATGAATATTACATAACCTCTTAAGTCTTAATATTAATACTAGTAGTTTGTTTACTGTGCAGCAGCCTGCTCTGTTCATTAAGATGCCACCAGAGCATTTTAAAACACTGCAAAACTTTATGCATGAATGAATTAACTTAAGATTGAGTACAAACACATTCTCTCCACCACCAACAGTACAGTGTTCACGCTCTGAGCTCAGAGTAGAGCCACACCGCTGGCTGTAGTACTGCACATTAATGCTTTCTGTTAAATGGTTCGACCTGTTTGTTCTGATTCTTCTTTGATCGAATCTTCCATTCGTCAATGTGACTCGCTGCCAGAGCAAAGAGGCGCAACGTAACGGTAAAGAGATGCAAGAGGAGCAAAAATAAATGCAGCAAAGACACAGAAGATGATCAGCAAGAGATTAAAACTGAACAAAGGAGACACAAACAACTGCAAAGACATAAGAAATTACTCCAAACAAATACCAAGAGCACAAAACAACGACAGGGAGAGACAGCTACTACCACACAGACACACAAAATGACCAGAAAAACAAATGAACCAGAGCCAAAACGAAATACAAAGGGATGCAAAATGAACAGAGACTCACGTTAATGCAATGCAAACGGAGATAAAACCACCTCCTAGACACACACAAAGACTGTTAGATGAAAAATGGCCACAAAGAGACGTAAAATAATGAAAAAAGAGACTCAAAATTAACATAAATGTGCAAAAATGACAGCAAAAGAGATTAAAACTGACTAAAAGAGACACAAAGGGAACACAAACGTGTACAAAATAAGTGCAGAGAGACACAAATAAACCCCAAAGACCTGCAGAACGACTCAGAACAAATACCAAGAGCACAAAACGACAAGTTGAGACAGCTACTGCAAAGACAGAAACAAATGGACCAGAGCTGAAACGAAATACAAAGAGATGCAAAATGAACAGAGACACGCGTTAATTCAGTACAAACAAAAATAAAACCGCCTCCTAGACATGCAAAACAATGAAAAAAGAGACACAAAGGGAACGAAAAACACGCACAAAACAACCACAGAGAGACACAAAATGACCGGACAGAGACGCAAATGTATCTCAGAGACAGAACCAAATAATAAGAGATGCAAAATGGAAAAAAATGACAGCAAAGACACAAAATGACCAGACAGAGATTAACACTGACTATGAGAGACGCAAAACGAACACAAACAAATTTAAACAGTGAGAAGGAGCCTTTAGTGCGTTTCTCTCATTTCCACACTGACTGGCTCCAGCAAGCAACTTGTTATGACCCACAGTGATGTTGGATTCTGTCGAGCCTGTACTGGTTTTACTGGGGGCCGCTGAGTTTCTGAAGGGAGGAGGTTGGGGTGGATGGACGAGCCGACAAACAGCAGAGAGCGCTGTGAGTTTCTAGTTTCACACTAACCGTGTTCTTAAACTTGCTCATTTCACTGTTGGCTAAATTAAGAGTCGAGTCCAATAACAAGGACGCTGCTGCTGTTTACCTGCTAACTTGTTGTTGCCACACATCCAGTGTTTGATTCCAAAACTCCCCTCTGGTCCCCGGAGTCTCTATAAAAATAAGAACGCTGTGGATTGTGGGTAATTCCCTCCTGCACAGCGCTGCAGAGGTTCAGACGGTGAAGTTTTAGAGCCCTGCAGCAGTTTGTGATCGCTGGTCTGGACACTCAGCAGCACACACTTTCCAGAGTTAACGCTCACATGTGGAAGTGTGGTGCTCATTTGGAAACACACAGGAGCGAAGCATTCGTGGGCTGTCAAAGTTTGTACTGGCTCTGCTCACATTTACTGTACTTTAATGCGGATGAATTCCTAAAAAGGCGCTTCTCATTTACATAGTTTTTAGTTTCTGTTGTCAGACGATGGAAGAAGTATAAAATAAACACTGATGGACTTTCAGTTCAGACTAAATGTTAACCAGCAGTCATGTCCATGCAGCTAAAAGACAAATTCCCCGTTCATGATTGAAATGTTTTGCTGTGAATTTAGGTGTATTTATTTCAGATTTAAAGCTGCTATCAAAGTCAAAACACCAGCTACTCAATTAGAAGAAAAGAAGTTGATCTCAAAATTAATACTCAGATGCCACCGCAACGACCGGGTATTTGGATATTCGGGTCCAGTCCTATTGTTTTGAAAAGAGAAATGAGACATTTTGGCTAGAAATAAGACAAATATCCTTGGTAAGATTATGTGAGATAGTGTCTGTTTAAATGTGTTGTTATTATTGTTTACACTGGTTGGCTGCTGGTGATTGGAGTTGCACTTTTATGAAGTTTTGTCAAATAAAAAGCAGATGATGCTGTATAACTATTTGTTTAAAGGGCAGTTCTTAATGTAAATATTAATATTAAGTTATGCACCAGTCTAGAGGGTGACTTTTCCACAGCATTTGCTGAATGCTGTGGAAAAGTGCTGCTGAATTTACAGCATTGGTTCTTTGAGAATCTCTTCCATTACCAAAGTAAAATTGGTATTGTGACTAAAATATCTATATCGAATCGTATCGGCAATCGTATCGACTTGTGACCCAAAGTATCAGAATCATATCAACTTGTGACCCAAAGTATTGGAATCGTATCGAGGTCAGTGGCCATACCCAGCTCTAATAATAAGGCTTCCTTTTAATAGGGATGGGGCCAATCCGATCCAGTATTGGTATCGGTATCGGGTTCCGATACCAACGTAATTTACGAATCAGAAATTTCCAATCCACCCTGAGGAGATTTCCGATCCATGAGCCATGTCTGTGCACGTCTGCTGAAAGGACTCCACCAGTGATTCCATGCTGCTGCTCTGCTACCTGGCTGCAAAATGTGGGATGGATTTCCTGAACGGAGACGTGTCTCAATAAAACGCGGCGTAATAACACACGCCTCCATTCAGGAAATCCCCTCCACAGTTTGCAGCCAGCTAGCAAGCGAGCATTTAGCAGTACTATGGCTAACTTCTCATTGTAGCATGTCCGCTGTGTGGAGATATTTTACCTTAGCAACACTGCAGAGCAAAACAGCAACGTGCAATGTTTGCAAAGCCGTTGTACCGAGAGACAGAAGCTCTGTTGCGACCTACAATAAAACAAACTCAATGAAACATTTGAAAAAGCATCACAGTAAAGAGCACAGTGATTTTTTAGCCATGGGACAGAAAGACAAAAGGAGCCGGCAGGAATCACATCTGGAGTCATTCCAAAAGGTAAACTCCCTCCAGACAACGTGAAAGCTAACGGGATTACCGAGAAGCTGCTCAACTTCATTGTCCTCGATGACCAACCGTTATCAGTTGTAGAAAACAAAGGGTTTCGCAGCTTGATTGAACACTTCCAGCCAGATATAGTTTGCCATCCAGGAGATATTTATCAGAGCCTGCGCCCCCTGAACTATAGAACCGAGTGTCAACCAAGTTAGCTGAGAAGTTAAAAGGAGTTCCAGCCCTGAGCCCTGAGATTTGAATTTCGACGATCGCATAATCTCCTCCCTCGGGGTTCCCCCTTGTAGGCGGAGGTAATCAACAATAATGATAATAATAATATTAAAGCAAACAGAGCTCTGGTATCAGAATAGTATCAGTATCAGCAGATATCCAAATTCAGGTATCAGGATCGGATCGGAAGTAAATAAATGTGGATCGGTGCATCCCTACCTTTTAATTGATATTTCCATCATGCTGGCAGTTGAGCTGTACACTTTTGCATTTTAAAATGTCAAACTTGGTTTGTGCTGCATTTTACAGTGATGCACGTGTTTAAGTTTTTCATAAAACAAGCTCAAATGAAACTGCCATTTAGTTTTTTTGTAGAACTGAACATGTGAAATATTTGATCGATTAATGGCTGCAAATGTAGCAATTAGTGGCAGCGCTGGGAATTCAGCAGTATAATTTAAAGTTAAAGATCTTTTTTAGGGGGCTGATTAAAGCAGCGTTAAAAAGGCAACGCAGAGAAGCACAAATGCCTTAAAGCTGCACATACTTTGAGGTGTTCATCATATTTGATAAAACCAATCATCTGTATTTCAGAGCGCCATCAGCTCACACTGAGAATATCCACATAGTATGGATGAAAACAGCAGGACCACAGCGTTCATCAGTGAACATAAATACCCTCAGTATCACTGTATTGTCTATTTTAAGGAGGACACTCAGTATTCAGTTTCAGCTATCAGAAACTCAACACTGAACTTAACGTGTTTTCTTTGTTTAATATTTATTCTTCAGTAAAGACCACAGTGTGACTCATTCTTTAACTGTCCTCTTGTTTTATTTTCCTCTGAAGGATGTTAAACTAAAGGAGCTTAAATACAGATGATAAAGTGACTTAGAACATGATGTTAAAGGGGCTTTGGGTCAAGCATCTGTCTGCTGGATTACTGACACAGAATCCATAAATACTAGTGTTTGGATTATTTCTCCTCGTCATATTACCATCCTTACACTGATGCTGTTGTTAACCTACATACGCGGCTTTCTGTTTTGCAGGTTATTAACTGGCCTGTTGGTTGTTTTCTGCGGTTGCTGCCATCGATGAGGTTTGTTTGTGCTGCTAACTGCTCCAAATGAGCTGTAAAGGAGGCAGTTTGCAGTAAACCGTGTTCAGAAACGCCCACATCCATCGCTGTGTGCAGCAGCGCTCCTTTCTTTCCCCTTTCATGTTCCTTTCTGCAGCTAAATCCAAGCTGTCCATTGTTTTTGTCGCTGGCCTTTCTGAGCAGAAGGGCAGCTGTTCCACATTTGGGTGTTTTTTAACCCTGGTTGGTTTTATGTAACTGAGCCGGTAAAATGATTCGTAACGGGGAAAAATTGACAAATAAAGGAGGCCAGGTGCATTGTTCTTGATAGACTCACGGTGGTTTTGTACCTCTCAGGTTTTCATAGTTGTTTTGTATCTTTGTGGGGTCTCTGTGTGGTCACTTTAAGGCCCTCTGTGGTCATTTTGAGACTATTTATGGTCATTTTGAGACTATTTTGGTTATTTTAAGGCTCTTTCAGGTCATTTTATGTTTCTTTGTGGTCATATTAAGGCTCTTTGTAGTTATTTTAAGTCCCTTTTGGTCATTTTGTGGTTATTTCTGAGTCTCTGTGTACATTTATGGGCTCTTTTTGCTTGTTTTGAGTTTCTTTTTGGTCATTTTAAGGATCTTCTTGGTTATTTTATGTTTCTTTGTGGTCATATTAAGGCTCTTTGTAGTCATTTTAAGGCTTTCTTTGGTTATTCTAAGTCCCTTTTGGTCATTTTGTGGTTATTTTTGAGTCTCTGTGTACATTTATAGACTCTTTTTTGCTTGTTTTGAGTCTCCTTGTGGTCATTTTGAGGCTCCTTGTGCTCATTTTGAGTTTCTTCGTGGTCATTTTGAGGGTCTTTGTGGTCTTTTTTAGGCTCTTTGTGCTTGTTTTGAGGCTCTTTATGGTTACTTTGAGGCTCTTTGTGGTCAGTTTGATTCTTTTTGTGATTCTTTTAAGTATCATCGTCATAAGTTTGTCTTGTTAATGTTCGGGTAAAGGACGGAGAAGCGTGTCTTTCGAGAACACATGGCTCACAAGACGTGTGTTGTATATTGACCATTTCTTCTTTTAATGGTAAAAACAGAAGGGGACAAAGTAAAAAATTATATATATATATATACATTTTGCGAAAAAAGGCATGAAAAACAAACAAAAAGCTTGGTAATGGCACACACTGATAAACATTAAATACTTTCCATGCAATCTGAGCGTGTTTACTGCTGCAGGTAGCCATAATCTGGTCCTCAAATCCATTGTCCTGAATCTGTGAGCTGATTTTTCATTAACTCTACTTCCTGTGTTTGTACTATTTTTTATATGTGTAGTTTGGGTTTTTACATTGTGGAGGTTTACATTTCACAATCCTGGGCTGTTTTGAATGACTTGGTGTATTTTTGTGTATTTTTGATGTTATTGGCCCTTTAGTGCTATCACAATATTCTCACGTTGTCACTGATGCATTTCTATTGTAAAATATCGGTTAAAGCTGCTCAAGGATTGTTATTATTCTGTGTGTCTTCCCCGGAGACACTTTCAAGCCTCTCGCTCAGTTTTGGGGTTTTTCCATGTTATATTTTCACAATGTGTGAGATCGGCACACATTATTCCAGCCACGTGTCAAACACATAAAGATCTGTTCAATATGATGACGTCTGAAGGCTGTGACAGCGTGGGAAAGCAGAAATATGACAGCGACAGACAGAAATTAGTGAATGAAGACTGACAGTGACAGAGAGCAGACACACTGGATTTAAAAAAGCAACAAAACAAAAATTAGTAAACCGGTAGAAAATCCCTAAAACACGACTGCTGTGCTGAGTGTGGAGCATCTGTGGCTCAGTTCATTTGAATGTTTTCCTGCTCACAGCTCAGAAAGACAAACGACAGACAGCAGCTGGAAAAAGACAATCCACTCTGCTGCCTGTGTTCTGGAAATTAATTCTGTTTATTCAGGCTCTAAATGTCTGTGATGACTGTTTGAGTTAATAAAGGAAATCTATTACTGCGCTCGATCCGCCCTGTTGACTTAATGTGCGACAGTGTGCAGAGCCTGAATAGAGGTCTGTGTTCTCTCAGGTCAGTTTACCTTCAATTATCCACAAACGTATGTTGTCTTTTAGATTGCTCTAACAATTATGTTCACATATCAGCGGATTAGACACTGAACAAACTTCATATTAACACTTTGTACTGTTTGACTGGTAATTGTGTTGGCACAGGAAATGTACAAACTTCTCAGAGAATGAAACAAACCTAAATTGGTGAGCTCAGTTATCACTAATCGGTCAAAGCTGCTGATTGGTTGAGCATCTAGAGTAGGGATGGGGCAAAATATCGATACAGCGATATATGGTCGTCCCTCCTCGTGTGATATGAGTATTGATACGCTGGCGCCAAATATCTGTACTTTAATTAATATAATAAGGTGCTCTAAACCCTGCCAGCTGTCATTTCCCCAGCGTCACTACTTAATGACTCCACACGGTGGCGTTTATCACATGAATGAGGGAGACTTAAGTGGAAATGAATTGACCAAAGCAGACTTTGTACAGGTATAATGGAGGACAGCAACGCTACCGTAAGAGACGCCCCATCCATGTTTAAGTCCAAAGTGCGGACCCATTTGGGCTTTGGCAACACTGAGGAAACAAGCAAGCTGGACAAAGACTATGTCAGATGCAAGAAGTGCCTCGCAAAAATAAAGTACACAGGAAACACCACCAACATGCAAACCCACCTGCGACGCCACCATCCTGAACTCCTGGCCCAGAAAGAGGCTGATGCAGCAACGTTTCAAGTCAGCCTGCAGCCGTTAGCACAAGGTTTAAACAAAGATGGCCGCCAGCATTACAACGTCCATCACTGGGTTCATTTCAAGGACCTCTGCCTGTACAGTGTGGTTGAAAATGAAGAGTTTTTAAAAATGCTACACACACTGGAACCAAAGTATGAATATATACAAGTTATAGATATCCTGATGTATCATTATGTGATTGTCTTGCAATGTATCGATTATCACAGTATCACTGTATCGTGATAGTGTCGGTATCATGAGCCATGTATCGCCTGTCAGGAGGTAACCTGTGATTCCCACCTCTAGTCTAGAGACAGATGAAGCACTGAAGCAGTTCTGATCCTTTGGTTTAGTTTATTTTAGATTTAAAATCAAAACTTAGCTGCTTGTTGCTTCATGAGTGTCTCATTAGGTCAGTGTTAGGGTTAGTTAGTTCAGTTAGTTATTCGTTCAGTCAGTGGAAAAAGATGAATATATTCCTCATTTATTCTTCATCCATTCATCCTCTGTGTCTTATGTCATTAAATGTGTGGCAAGATGTCTGTAAAGATTCTCAGTCATCCAGGTCATGGTTATCCCCAATCGTAGCATCTAGACTTGCTTTGAAACGCCTTCGAGGAACTCAAGCAAGTCCAGATGTTTTTAAATGTGAATATTTCCTGGTTTCTTTCCTCCTGTATGACAGTACACTGAATATCTTTGGACCAAACAAGAGATTTGTCATCTTTGGAAGAAACTTATGAACATTTTGCAGCATTTCCTGACTTCTAATAGACCGAACAGTCCATCTATTGATTACCGCCTTGATTTTACTGACAATGAAAATAATTTGTTTGGTTTCCCTGCATTCAACAAGCTGCAGTCGTAAGTTTAAATGTTGGAAATAGTTTTCATCACAAAGTGTTTTTCTCTGCAGCTACTCTGCAGTCCACACACACACTTATTGAGAATCAATGCAGAGACGTAACCAAAGTTCTACACAGCTTCTTTCTGTCTCTGAATCATCGTCTTCAAAGCAAAATCTTTAATTTTTCACTCTTTCAAGGACTCCGGTGAAAGTGCTCCTCGTCTTTGTTTTGCATTTCTGACTGTGAAACTTTTCTGCTAATTAGCTTAATGAAATTAGCAGGAATGAAAGCAGAGAGCAGGTAGGAGGAACAGACGGCCTTGGTGACGCCGCTGAAACTTTTGTTTCCGTAAGAAAAGAGATGATTAAAACTTGATTTCTAATAAACATTTGAATATGTACATCAGCAGGATGTGGGTGAACTGAGATATTACAGGAGTAATTATGCATATAGGGAGAATATAAAAAACCCAAATGTAAAACTGGATATTTCTCTTTGCTTGATGAACATTGCGTGAGAGAATTTACAAGTCAGAGGTTAACATAAAGAGAAGAGCTGCAGTAATTTGCCTCCCACATTTTTAATATTTCTTGTTTAACGTGGGAGATGTTGACCTCCTGTTGGCATCGTAGGAAGGGTTAGAATGTCGCTAAAGATCCTCTGAGGACAATGAATATGGACAGGATGTTTACTGGAAATCTCACCAGTAGCTGCTGAAGCACTTTGTACCAATAATGAGAATAACTGTTGTAAATAATGAGGATCTAAAGTCTCGGCATCGTGTTGTTTTGCCTTGTAGAGGAGTCACGAGCCTGTTTTTGCTGCTCTGTCGTTTGTCTTGTTATTGTTCCATGGGATGGAATCATGTGAGTAATCTGAGTAAAGCTCACGTGCAGCTTTTATCCACCAACACAGGTCGTCTGAACTGCAGCTTCACAGACATACAGTGCCGTGAAAAAGTATTTGTATTGTGTTTCTCGAATTCTTATTTTTTGCTTGTTTTCCCCACTTTAATGTTTAGGACCATCAAACAAATGCAAATAGCAGACAGAGACAACCCGAGTAAACACAAATGCAGTTTTTAAATGATGGTTTTATTTATTAAGTTTTAAAAAAAAAAACTATTCAAAACTGTCTGGCCCTATGTGAAAAAGTAATTCCCCCCTAGACCTGATAATAAAACCTAATAACTGGGGATTTAATGTTTTAAGGGAAAAAAGTTATCTGAACCTACTTGGCCCGATGTGAAAAAGTAATTGCCCCCCCTTGTTAAATCATGACTTTACTGTGGCTAATCATTTAATTTTTTGGAAAGCTGAGGTCGTGCTCAAAAACTCCAGTGTTGCTGAATCAAAACAATTCTGCAAAGAAAAGTAATTGCCCCTTAGACCTAATAATTTGTTGGGCTACCAACAATTACTTTTCAAAGCAACCTGGCCTTGAATGAAGCCAACCAGTTATTAGGTGTAAGGGGCAATTACTCTTGAAAGCTACCTGGCCTTGAATGAAAAAGTAATTGCCCCCTAAACCTAATAACTAGTTGGTTTTATATAGGGCTAGGTAGCTGTGAAAAGTAAACCTAATAACTGGTTGGGCCACCCTCAGCAGAGGCTTAAGGGGCAATTACTTTTCAAAGCCACCTGGCCCCATATGAAAAAGTAATTGCCCCATAAACCTAATAACTGGTTGGGCCTTCCTCAATCACTTCTCTTTGCAGAATTGTTTTAATTTGGCAACACTGGAGGGTTTTCGAGCACAAATTTGTTTTTAAAAAATCTGATTAGCCACAGTCAGTTCATGATTTAACACAACACAAATACTTTTTCACACCGGGCCAGGTAGGTTTGGATAGCTTTTTTTCCCTTCAAACATTAAATCATCATTTAAAAACTGCATTTTGTGTTTACTTGGGTTGTCTTTGTCTAATATTTAGATTTTTTGATGGTCCTAAATATTACAGTGGGGAAAATGTGCAAAAAAAAAAAGAAAACAAATAAAAATAATAATAAAAAATAAGAATTTGAGAAGGGGCAAATACTTTTTCACAACACTGTACGTGTCGAATATAAAGCACCATGTTGGAGGATGATCTGACTTTTTAAATGCTGTGTGATAAATGACAATAAAAATCACAGTTAAATAGTTCTTTTGGACTCAGGGAACAAAGTCAAGTGACGTAGTTAAAGAGCCATAGAGGGAGGAGGTCGGGGTGGACGGACGGGTCAACAAAACATTTGACTTTAACACTGGAGAAGCCTGACAGTTAACGTCTGCTTGAACTATGACTGTTCCATTATTCGATCGTGTTTTTGTTGAAACCATGTTAACGAAGGTCCTGTCATCAATTCTTTAGAGGGTTTGTTTTTAAGAACAGAACAGGATTTGCTTATCGTCATTGCAAAGTGTACAGCAAAATTAAGCAGCAGTCCTTCCAATGCACTCACACAGTCAGACATTTTTAGAAGGAGAAATGTGCAAATATGAGATAAAAACATTTAGCGGAAAGAAAAAGCAGCTTTATTGCAGCTGTTTTTCTGTAAAATGTCTCCTGCCACTTGTAGCTCAGTTAAACTGCAGTAATTAATGTTTCAGTTATCCACTGTTATATTAAGGCTGACAATCAGTTAGTCGGTTTGAGTGTTTTCAAGAAAAACAAGTGGAAATTCAGCTTTTATGGGTTTTTTTTTTTGCTCCTCTATGACAGTAAACTGAATATCTCATTTGAGAAAACACTGGTCGACACTGTTCATCATTTTATGACATTTTACAGACCACAGTAGTCCGTCGTCTGTCCCGGGGTTTAGATTCCAGAACCCCCCTGCGATAGATGAAATCCCCAAAATAGCGATCTCATATTTATTTTATTATTTCTATGTATTTTAAGGCTTTATAAACCCTCCCCACATTGTTATTAACCTTTCACACTCTTATAAGCACTTACTATGCTCCTAAACCCTTCCTACACTCTTAACCCTTCCATCAAGAGAAGCTTCTACAGCCGTGTCCGATAATGGAACTAGCAGCGCAGCGATCCACTTGAAACGCCCACTTGGGAAAAACTTTGCCGTATTTTAAACACACCGACACCAAGGACGTCCGGCTGCCTACTGGGAAACTGATGGGGATGTTACGGGTAATCTGCAGACTGTCACCAGTTGTCTGACAGTCGTTTCCAGTAGACATGCTGCATACGCTACATATTTTGTATACAATTTAAAAATCCACGATACAGTAAGACCACAAAAAGTGAACCGCGATATGGTGAGGGACTGCTGTAAACAAGTCATTGATTAATGGTGAAAACAACTGACAGATTCATGAAAGTAATATGTAGCTGCAGCTCTCGTTTGAGCAGATGTCTGTGCTGTTTTAAATGTACAGCCTCCTCACTGAAACCATGTGGTCGGCCACTGTGCACTTCTTCAGTCGATTCCTCTGTACCTTTAGTATTCAGTTTGTGCTGTCTAGCTTGAGAATTTATTTACAGAGTTGTAAAGTCCCTTCTCATTAGATTATAAAATGCTGTGTGGTGTCAGCTGTCTGTTCAGTTCTCTTCCTTCATCGTATTTGATGTTGTCTGTGAACCAGAGGCGACACCAGCTCAGCCTGTTGCATCCTTTAGCACCGTTTTCATTCGGAATGCTCATTTGAAGCCCATGTGTCAGCTCTGGTCTCGAGGAAGAAAAAGAAGCATCCAGCTGGCAGAAAACAAAAACACAACTTTACTTTTTGAAAGCAATGTTTCTTAAGGCTTCTCAAACAACATTCTTTAGACTGCGTTAATTATTAAGACATCCTGCTGCTGCCAGTGATGGCTTCGGCTCCGCTTCAAACTTTGTTTTCCAGATGTCAGATGTCTGAGGATGCCCTCCGTCGATGAGAGTTAATTAGGAATTAATAGTGTTTTACAAACTTGCATAAATACACAGATTAAGTATAATATAGACGTAGATAAGGGATGAGCTGGTGGATTTGTAGTGGCTCCTCTGCTTCCTCCTGAGACAGGAGCTTCTGATGGAATCAAAGCAGCGTCAGTGTCGCTTTGAAGTCGAGATGAAGAGATGAAAGGAGTTCTGACCTCTCCTCCCCTCCATCACCTCCATCTCCTCCTCACATCATCACACCTACAATTTCCTCTCAGGCAGCATCATCATCATCGCCGTCACTTTTCTGCCCCTCATCATTTGGAGGCGTAAAAAAGGAGAAGTTCATCACTGTGGGAGTCGGTTTGGTCGCTGTTGAATCAGGAGGGAACAGATGGAGCAAGCCACCTCGTCTAAGGCTCAGTAATTAACTAACTTAACACGTTCAGCTAACAAACAACGCGTCATGTGTTGCTGCATCTGTAAAAATGACAGTGATTCTAGGGACGTCAGGTTAACAGACCTAAAAAGTAATTCAAGGGACAGGTTACTGCTATAAAAAATCACATTTTTAGTTGCAAATAATGTTTTGATGCTTTGTATTGACATAATAATGTTAAAATTGTGTGTAATTTCAACTGGACTTACTGCATTAGTTGATTTAAGACATTCAGATTGTGTTAAATGAATTAAATAAGCTTAATTTATGGTTGATGCTACTAATTAGTAGGGAACTGGTAAATAACAGCACTGACTGTCGAGGAAAGATGAATTCTCCTAAATCAATTTATTGCATTGGTTGAACATGATTTCAAAAAACTTGTGTTACGTTTCCACAAAATGTGTCCGTGAAGATTCTCAGTCATCCAGGCCATGGTTATCCTCGTGGTTTCAATTGTAGCTCCTCGATCTCCTCAACTGAAACCGCGAGGAGAAATGGGAATTCAGAGCGAATAAACGGCGTAGTGTCATCAGAAGGTGGCGCTATCGGCGACGTTAAACCGTAATAAACAGCAGAAGAAGCCAGAGGAGGAAGAAACGAACCAAACTTTGTGTAAAAATGAAGGAAAGTCTTTAGGAAATCTTTCTAATCAAGAGAGATGTGATTATTCTTGAACGTCCGCTGGTTTCTCGGCCAAAAGAGAAACTGCTATCGAGGCTCTGCTTTTCTTATGTCGTTGATCTTGTGTTATTCAGAAAAGGTGTTTCCAAGCCTCATGCCGTGCATTTATTAAAAAAAACACTTGAAGGGAGTGTAAAAACTTCAGCAGCTCTGGTTCTTAGTCTGCATCTTAAGTTGTAAAGTCTATTTTGTTTGTGCAAACAGAGTTTCTGTGTTCTCGAGCTGCAGCAGCTTGTAGAGGCTGAACACTAAAACCCCCTGGTGTCTGAGGAAGACTCTTCTCCACTGCAGATGAAGATGTCCTCCCTGTCTGTCTGTAATTGTTTGATTTTATTTTTTCTGCCCAGATTAGCACCGGCAGGCCGAACTCTAAACAGACCTCGCCCGCAGCTCCGGAGGTGTGTGTGTGTGTTTTAGCGGCTTTAGCGTTAGCATCGGTTGGTGTGTAGGCGGGACCTGTGTGGGTTGCAGGGCAGCGTCTCATTGGCTGCCGGCAGGTGTGTTTTCTGAGTGGCGGCTCTCTAATGAGTGCCGATGGGAATTGGACTACAGACCTGAGCTCTAACTCGGCCGCAGGCAGGATCGCCTTCATCTCCCATCATGCCCCCCTCACACCTCATCCAGCTGTGGCTCATGCTGCATTCGAGACGTCTGGGAGGGATGGTAAAAGTCAGCTTCCTTCCAGTAAAACGCCTCCCAGCTGCATGTTCAGATATAAATACGGCACTGATGTTGTTGGGCTCAGCTGGAGGACAATAAACACAACAGAAGGTGCATTTCACCTCAAATTCTGGATAGCAAAAAGAAAGAAAATCCATTTTGGCTCCGTTTCCGGACAGTAAACAGTCCACAAATACACTCTCAGACGGGGCTTTAATGGAGCTGCAACTGGTGTAGGATAGAGAATACCAGCAAAACCACAGAAAAGTTTGGCTTGGCTCTACTTTTGGAAGGTTCTGCAAATAGTTTAAATTTTCAGACAGAACACAAAAGTCATTTTAGATAAAAGTGCTATAAAAAACATTCAATTAGCTTAGCCGTCCGACAATAAACACAACATAAGGTGGTTTTTTTACCCATTTCTGGATCGTAAATAGAAAGAAAACACATTTTAAGCAGTCCAAAAATACACCCATGGACGGGTTCTTGTCGTAGCATCTGGACTTGCTTGAGTTTCTCGAAGACGTTTCACCTCTTGTCCAAGATGAGAGGTGAAACGTCTTCGAGAAAGAGGAGGAACTCTTTTTCGAAGGACAACCATGACAATCATCCAGGACAACCATGACCTGGATGACTGAGAATCTTCACAGACTTCTTTCAGGGAGCTCCAACCAGTGTGGGGTAGAAAATTCCACCAAAGCCACAGAAAAGTTGAGTTAGGTTAAGGCAGCTGCGTAAATTGTGTGGGCAATCAAACACGTTGGTCAGGAAGTTTAACGTGTGCTCTGTGAAGGTCAGAGTTACCTTGTTCCAGTCATTCTGCTCTCCGTTGTAGACTGCACAGCCTGCGGAGGCTCACACTTACATACAATGACTCTGTGAGACTGCTGTTAAAGATGCTCAGACAATGTAGTGCCAGTCACATGTTTGCTGACTGTGGGTTCGCGCTTGTCCTGCTGCACTTCGGCATTGTTGTTATAAATTCACATGTAGACTTATCAGCTCATCTAGTGCCATTATACAGACTTTGGTTTGTCCTGAGATCAGCTCAGTGAGATTCACGTCAAAACTGTGGAATCATTGGTGCTCATGCCTTTATAAAATAGGTGGTTGAGAACTGTTTTTATATCTTTGTATACAGTAAATATAAGTAATTTTTGCAGAATTCCTTTTATACGTTTTCTTTTTTTTCTTTAACTTGTGTTCTTAATAAAGAAAGACTGATTGATTGATTGGTTGATTGATTGATTGATTGATTGATTGGTTGATGGTTGAGCAACGGTTTCCGTTTACAGACAGAACACACAGGTCACTTCAGATGATGGTACGTAGAAAACATCGATCAGATCAGCTTTAGGGCCGATGAACGCAACAGAAAGTGCATTTTTACTCAGATTTCAGATAAATGGTTTGGCTCAGTTTCTGCACAATGAATCGTCAACAGAATCACAGATGGGCTCAACTTTCAGGAGGTACAAACTGTAGACAACACTAAACACATAGTTTGGATGGTAAAAGTTACCAAATGTTCACTCCGGCACAGTTCTTGGGTTTTGGGTTGAGTTTTCACTGACTGGAGCTGCCGAGATACTTTGAGCCAACACGTTTATTCTGCAGCATTTGAGACTGAGATACATTTTCTTTTTTATTCTACTAAACAATCCAGATCAGTTTGGCTTTCAGGTTCTATATTATATTATTCTATTATTATAGTTTTCGATAGTAGATCCCAACCAAAGCAAACAAACATATTTCAGTTTGACTTCTGGATCTTCAATACCACAGAAAGCTTCTGTCTCAGTATCTGGACAATGGATTCCACAAGAATCCATCAATTAGATTTAAAAATATTAAACTCCTGGTAAATACAGGACAAAATAAGACTTGACTCACTTTGTATTTAAAAACAACTGACACTATGGACAAACTGACTCCCACCGGCTGAATGTTGAGTTTCATGCAGCCAATCCTGGTGCTGAATTCTGGGAGGTGGACGCTTCAGTTCTCATGTTTCTGGTTCTTGTTCTCACCTCTTCTGCAGGTGAACAATGATTAAAGTGCAGATTTAGGTGGATGATGTAACACACACACACACACACAACACAGTGTGTCATGTCATGCTGTCAGTGTATCTTGACATGTCGACTCCTGACAGGATAAGATTTGCTGAAGATGTCTTTTTCACATACACACACACACACACGCACACACACACACACACACACACACACACACACACTGTCAGTTTGTGTCACATGATGCCTCAATTCGCCACACACGGAGCTGTCAATCATCCTGACAGCCATATTGTGTGTGTCTGTGTGTGTGTGTGTGTGTGTGTGTGTGTGTGTGTGTGTGTGTGTCAGTTTACATCTATATTTGTGAGGACTCTTATAGAAAGTGACAACATTTGCTGCTGTTTGAGGGTTTAAAGTTAGAACCAGGTTCAAGTTAGAACCAGACTCAGGTTAGAATCAGATTCAGATTAGAAACAGGTCTGAGTCAGAACCAGGTTCAGATTAGAATCAGGTTTAAGTTAGAATCATTTTTAAATTAAAATCAGTTTCAGGTTAGAACCAGGTTAATGTTAGAATCAGGTTGAGGTTAGAATCAAGTTCTGATTAGGACCAGGTTCAGGTTTGAAGCAGGTTCAAGTTAGAACCAGGTTAATGTTAGAACCAGGTTCAGTTTTGAACCAGGTTAATATTAGAACCAGGTTCAGATCAGAACCAGGTTCAGGTTAGACCCAGGTTCAGATTAGAACCAGGTCTAAGGTAGAACCAGGTTCAGGTTGCTGTTTGTGTTTTCACTGTGATAATTTAGGCTTCATGTGACTGAGGGTCCTCACATAGACAGAACTGTAAAGGTGTGTTAGTCACAGGTGTATTGTGAGATCATTAATGTTCAGTCTAGTTCCCTATAGATTCAGGACCAACACTAGACTAAACTACCTCTCAGGACTAGTTCTATCAGTGATGAGAGAATCACAGTTAAACACTCAGATTCAGTTGAACCTGTGATCACAGGATTAGTTTAACATTTGGTTTTCTGGATACTGAACCAGTCCCATTAACTTAAGGCTGAAAAGCCCGACTCACAAGTCCGCATCCTATTTCTGCTGATTCTGACCTGAAGTGGAGATTCGTCCAGTGTGAATATTGCAGCCTTGATTACACAATCTGTATGATCCATCAGGTCCGATCAGCCGACAACGCATTGGACAATTTGGGAGGCTTTCATGCTCCAGTCAGGTTCGGGATATTTTTGTCTCAGTAATGTCTTCTTTTACACCAATGGATCACAAATATCCATTTAAATCTTCATTTTACTGCACTTTGTCTACTTCCATCTGTAGATTTCAGTTATAGTACACATCTTTAAAGGTCGTCTTCTCAAAATGAGCTCTTTCTTAGACTCTGAAGTAGAAATCTTTCTAGAAACTTTCCTCTTTTATTTCCGTCTGCATTCTGAAGGTTTTTACCGACGGCTTTGTTCATACATCATCCACAGCCTGATTTTATCGAACATTTTATTCCTAAAATCATGGTGAAAATGATTTTTTTTCCCCTTGGTTGTTGACAGTATTTTCTAATTTATGGAGCGAATAAAGGAGATAATCTAAAATCCTCTCTGCTGGAACCTTTGACTCTAATATATCAACGAAATGAAACATGAACCGTGAAGCTGCCTTTGTTAATGTTCAGATTTCTGACAAAGCAGCTTGAATCTGTAAGTATCTGAATATTTAAACAGACAATTTCAGAGAAGTTTTATGGTGATACCTCTTAGTTCCAATGTTTATCCTGCTCACATGGAGTGTGTTCAGATCCACTGATAGCGAGTTCTTGAACATGGAAATCAAGAAAATCTGCTGTTGTCCTGGTTTCATCTTTTCTGTGGAGACATAAGTGTAGTTTCTCTCTTCTCGTCAACTCTTAAGGATAAACTGTATTTCTGAGAACCTGAAACTCTTCCAGAGTGAGTCCAGAAAGGAAAAATCCACCACAAGGAGAAAAAAAAACAGCTTCCGTTGTTTGTTCAGATGCCAGGTTCAAATGATCTTATCCGTAAAGTGTAGACTGCAAAGACGTACACTCTCAACCTGCTAACATATAATGAAGGATCTGTCGTTACTGCTCATAGGATTAAAGGGGAAAAGGTGTGAATGTTGTGAAAAATATATACAAATGCCACCGTTGAAAATAATACATGAGAAATAATATACTAAAGCTGTTTTTCATGGCTGTTTGCTGTTGTTAGAGACACCACAGAAACACTTGTTTTTTAATAATTACATGTTTATCTTCCCTCCAACACATGCGGCGTATACAGAGCTTTATTCTCTCCCTGTTTACCTGACAAGAATCACCAATTGTCACTTGACAAAGAAACAGCGGTTTGTTTACCGCTTTCTAACAGCAGTCATCATCGCGGTCACAATTATTCTCACACTTAAAACCTCTAAAGCGACTTTCTTCTGGTTGAGAACATTTAGAGCTGAAGTGATGAACAAACCGTTTCATATTTACACATCCAGCAGCAGCGGCATCGATTTGAACGCACCGCAATTTGAGGAAACACATTCAAATAGACAAAACACAAGTAAATTAAGAAAACTTCTTCTCCAATTTTACAAGACAGGTGCAGCGTTTAGGGAAAAAACTCCAAGCATCTAAAACAGAGAAACATTCTCCAAATACAGACGACACCACAAAACACCGAAACAAGCTGCAGATAGAGACAGAAATAAACTATAAATATGAAAAACATAACAAAAAAAGTCTCAGAATTCATCCGGAAGATATGACAGAACTTAGTTTTGGGTCCCAAACAAAGTGAACTCTGTCTGAATCAGCCTGGACTGACCCATACAACATACTCAATTAAAGAGCCAACTACTGAGTGCATTATATTGTATTTGAAGGTTCATATTGGCCAGATTGTGAACCGCAGTAGTTTTAGTGGACTGTTGACCAGAGGTGGGACAAAATATCGATACAGTAATAGATCGTCGTCACTCCTCGTCTGATATGAGCGTCGATACGCTGGCGCCAAATATCCATACTTTAATTAATATAATAAGGCGCTCTAATAACACATTCTAAACCCTGCCACCTGGCATTTCCCCAACGTCACTACTTAATGACTCCACATGGTGGCGTTTATGACATGAATGAAGGAGACTGGAGCGGAAATGAACTGGCCGAAGTAGAGTTTGTACAGGTATAATGGAGGACAGCAACGCTACCGTAAGAGACGCCCCATCCACGTTTAAGTCCAAAGTGCGGACCCATTTGGGCTTTGGCAACATTGAGGAAGCATGCAAGCTGGACAAAGACTATGCCATATGCAAGAAGTGCCTCGCAAAGTAAAGTACACAGGCAACACCACCAACATGCAAACCCACCTGCAACGCCACCATCCTGAACTCCTGGCCCAGAAAGCAGCTGATGCAGCTAATGTTTCAAGTCCGCCTGCAGCTGTTAACACAGTGTTTAAAGCAAAGCGTCCTTTCTGGTCCCTGAGGGCCACCAGCATTACAACGTCCACTGCTGGGTTCATGTGCAAGGACGTCCACCTGTACAGTGTGGTTGAAAATGAAGGGATTTGAAAAATGCTACACACACTGGAACCAAGGTATGAAATACCAAGCAGAAAATATTTCTCTGAAAAAGCATATCCAGCTCTTTATGATGAGATGAGAGGTGAAAGTGACGCCAAATTGCAGTAAAGAAATAAATACTGAACTTAACCTTTTTACAGGTATTTTATATTTTTCAGTTAGAGATATCGTGATGTGTCGTTGTGTGACTGTCTTGCCAACAAGAAACTGGCCGTCTCCTCTGCTCAGTCTACAATATACAAGACTTGAAGTGTATATTAACTAGAAAAATGTCATCAGATATCAGTGGGTACTAAACCAGTTATTACAGCCAATCTATAATACTTCTTAATACATACATGCATATGTAATACATACATAGTGTTTATCAAGGAAAATGGTAGTAGGTATCATTAGAATAAATAAATCAGACTGGATTGGGGACAAAAAAAAACCTTCATCTGGACATTCCTAGTTAGCATTTGAACTAAAAAACTCACTTAGTGCTTACCTAGGTAGTGTCTGATGTTTAACTTGCCTGAATGTGGTCAACCTCTCTACTGAGATGGTGTAACTGATAATGTGGTGCTCGTCCGAAGATATTTAAACTTGTGTGATGGTGTTGTGGCTTGTCTTGGTGTAACTGAAGCTAAAAGTGGCTTTTGCATGCAGTGTTGTGGCCATTTTTTGGTGTATCACACAATGTTTTGAGTTGTTTGGGCAAAGAGCAACATTATCTCCATTTAGTTTATCTAGAGTTTGTCTTATCTAGAGTCAAGAGGCCCTAACTGATGTCAGGGACAGGGTTAGCTGGAGGTCATTAGGCATCGCAGAAGACTTTGTCATGGTGCCCCTTTACTACTGACCCCCTTAACATGCATGTCTTTATGGTAAATAAAGACCAACCAGGTGTTGTCTTTACTTAAGTGTGGTGGAGAATGTGGGTTAAGACTAGTCTTAATTACTCACTGTGATATTATTTGTCACCTCTGCACTGGATCATCAGTTTATTGGACGCTCCTAGAAGAAGATTGTGTCAGATGGTGAGAGAAAATCCAGCC
Organism: Dascyllus trimaculatus; assembly: GCA_024666655.1. NCBI lineage: Eukaryota > Metazoa > Chordata > Actinopteri > Pomacentridae > Dascyllus > Dascyllus trimaculatus. The sequence goes on along the minus strand of CM045457.1, from coordinate 4,924,986 downwards.
GTGGTAAGATACAGTGTAATTTAGCAGAGCGACTGAAATTCTGTCCAGTAGCATATCAATAAGTTAAAGCTTCTCTAGAATTCAGTGCACATGTCACACTTCCAGGCTGTGCAGCTTCAACAGAAACATGATTTCATGCAATAACAAAGACAACATGAATAACGGTGCAGATGGAAAGTATTATCTGACGTGATGGTTATTGATCTGCAGTGAATACAGTTCATTCCCAGATGACTGAAGCACAAAGACTGAAATAATTTCATTTAGTGCAGCTAAATACATCAGCCTACATAATATCTGTGAAGGTAAAGCAGAAAATGAGCTTTCTTCATGAAGAAAACACACAGTTTAAGTGGGATCAAGGATGCTCTTGAGAATCCTGGTCTCATTGTAAATAAAACATGCCTCCAGAGAGCTCTTAGTTGATATTGATGAGTATTCAGGTCAGGGCATTGGTCAGTTACTATTCATCAATAATGTATTCAAATGAAATTGAGCATGAGAAATGCTCTCTCTCTGCAAATGAACTCAAGGAAAAGCAGCCAAAGACGTCCTCAGTCAGAGAGTCGAGCGCCATGTTGGAGCTCAAATGCTGATTTGTGTTTTTCAGTTTTTGTCCATCTGCACAGAAAGTACAGCCGAAGTCAGTTTGGTCCAGCATAGTTTTATTTTTCAGAGCACAAACTGTGTCTTCTCGAAAATAGTTGAATTAACTGTAGCAGCATTCCTGTTGTTTAGTTTTCTTTTGGTGAAGTCAGGTTGTAAAAATGGTCCAGAGGTCAGATTTGTGTGAAGAAAAAGAGTCAAAAGAATCAATAAACCTCAACATGCTGACGCAGATGTTCACTTAACAGCCAAACCTGCAGCTTCATCATGTGATTTTCACATTTAGGAAATTAATACCTGTTAAATACCACCTTGTGGATGCCCGATCCTGTCAGATCTTGGAAGCTAAGCAGGGCTGGGCCTGGTCAATACCTGGATGGGAGACCGTGAGGGAACACCAGGAAGCCTGGGTGGATGCAGTGTGAGAGTGAGTGGTTGGTGGTGGTTGGAGGGGCTGATGGCAATTGGCAGCCGCGCCTCCGTCAGTCTACCCCAGGACAGCTGTGGTTACATATGTAGCTTAGCACCATGGAGTATGGAGTGAATGAATAATGCAATGTAAAGCGTCTTTGAGTGTCCAGAAAAGCGTTATATAAAACTATAAAAACCAATGCCTTTTTATTATTATTATTGTTGTTGTTGTTGTTGTGAAAAATATATGTATTTTAACTTAAAATTGCTAAATGTGGTGACCTGATGGAGTGGTGAGAACACAAACCTCTGAGCTGCGAGTGTCTGGTTAGATGTCGGCTGTCAGTGTCTTGTCTCCTTTCACCATGGAATAAAGGCATAAAAACACCCACACAATATTGCTGAAAGAAAGAAATTAATTAGGAGTCATCCAAATAGGAAGTAGCCAGTATTATAATAACACATGCTGCCATCAACAGCTTTATATTTGAGATCAGGGTTTATAGTTTTATCTACTCCAAGGGAGAACCCATTTTTCAAGCAAATCCTCTGGTTAAAGCAACACTGGTCTAAAAAGAGTTGGTGTTTTTGTATTGATTATTACCATTAGCTTGTAATTTTATATTACATGTTTTGTTACACAGCATTCTTAGTAGTTCAGGTATAATTTTTAGTTTCCACTAAAGTCAGAATCTTATGTTGCTTTATACCTTTTTCTGTATATTTGGGTCAAAATTAATCCAGTGTTCTAAATAATGATTACAACTGGCTTTGTCCAGAACTCAGTGACTGTGAATGAATGGTGGTAAATAGAAAGGAGCTTTTAAAACACATGTTATGAAAACAGCAACATACTCCAGTTAAGTAGCTATGCCTTAAACTGTCATCCTTCTTTCCTTTAAGGCAGCTGATTCACTTTCTTTAGAAGGTCTGAGTCTGAGTTATTGTTAGAGAATACAGCAACTGTTGAGAACATTGATCATCTAGTGAAAATGTTCTGTTGGGAAACCTTTAGTCATGGTTTTAACGTGGATGTTACTTTAGTTATTTCAGTCAGGAATAAAAACTGACACTGGACTTCTCTCATGTCTCCAGTTTAAACAAGTGCAGTTTTAACTCAAGTGCTTTAAATGCCTGAAGGTTTTCAGTCATCGTATCACCATGTAGGATAGATAGCGGTAAAATACTCCTCTATCAGGAAACAACTCTCCCACAGAGTGAATCCTGACTATAGATGATCCTGGTGTTAAAATGGTCCTTTCATGGTCTAGAACAAGTTCTGACCAACCACCTATCACACATGCTGATATGAGCCTTAAAGTTTACCCAGAATGCACTTTTTAAAGTTTCCTCTGGTGAATGATCAGAGAACAGAAACACATCCAGGGAACCAGTGATTGTTTCTAGGACTCTGTGTCATAGACATTAAACTGCTGCAGTCTGACTGTTCACACTAGGATGCATCCCATAATATCCCCTGATGCTCACAGTTAGAAACAATGAACAAAAAACTGATTTAGTGTTTAAATGGATGGATGGATGGATGGATGGATGGATGGATGGATGGATGGATGGATGATAGATAGATAGATAGATAGATAGATAGATAGATAGATAGATAGATAGATAGATAGACAGACAGACAGACAGACAGACAGACAGACAGACAGACAGATAGACAGATAGATAGATAGATAGATAGATAGATAGATAGATAGATAGATAGATAGATGGATGCAGTCTTCTGGAATAATTATAAATAATAATTAATGGTAATCAGCCCTCTGTTGGTGGTTGACCTCGCTGTTACCATGGAGACCACGACACACAAACACAGTAACATGCTAAATGCTAAATAGCTGTGTGTGTTTCATTTCATCTGAGACAAGCATAAGGGTTCTGTAGCTGGCAGCACATTAGTGTGTGTGCATTAATGAGAAAGGATGATGACACACACACACACACACTCTAAATGCTCAAGGGTGTGTGTCTGTGTGCGACTTGTATTGTCTGTTTGTTGGAGTGTTTGTGCTGCAGTTGGATGTTGGAGGCGGAGCCGCCAGATTGATTGGCAATATTTTCCAAAGGGTGCCATGGTAACAGATGTTCAGAGGAGAAAGAGAGAGAGAACATGTTGGGGAAAGACGTTTAAATCTGAAAACACATCTCTTCCTCTGCTGCTTCTGTGTTCACACCTCACATGGAAGCTTTTTCAAGAATAATCCCCAGGCAGGAATCAAAGTGATGTTTGGAAGATAACTTTGTGTAACCTGCAGCTCTCTCTGTGGTGGCTGTTAAGACGTCAATACGACCAATCAGCCAGTCACTGATCTGTACGAATAATTCTGGTCACCAGGTAAAGATTTAGGAGCCTCAGTCAAATCATCACCTTTTGTTTAGGAGAATATATCAAACATTATGCCTGCATTTAATTTTGTCACAGATTTTCAACAAATACAACCAGTGTCAGCCTTTGTGCATTAATACTGAAGAGGCTGAGACAAGATTGTCTAATTATTGTAGCATCAGTTATTCTAATCCATCAGGGTATTTGGATCCAGTCGTTCCCTGTGGTGTTGTTCAGTCTGCATAAAATCAGGTGCATGAAGGCTCACTGAGGGAGAACAGATAAACTGAACAGAACTAAAAGGAGTATAAAGGCGATGGAACAGAGGTTTATCCTTCAAGGCAGATGCAGAGCGTTATTTTCTTCAAACCTGTTTTCTTCACAGTATGCTGGATGTATAGCAGTAGTTTTCCTTCTGGTCTCTTGACAGCATTTTTGTCTCACTGTTACTGTGAAAACCTATAGGTAACAATAAATCAGTTTGCTTTTACTGGCTTATTGTCACAGTAACATCATGCTGCAGCACTTGGGCGTCGGGTTTAGTGCAGAACTGCATTTTCTGCCATGTGGGTCAAACAGCTCAGCAAATGAAGATAAATCGTGAACGCTGATGGCAAGGAATGACTTTTTGTCTGATTCATAAATCAGATCGTTTAAATGCAGAACCAGACGATGACAACTGTCCACTCTTTTCCATCCTAAGTGAAGTGAAACTGGTGAGGAATCTCATATATTTCCTTCTGCTGCTGTAAACACACAGGGAGTTTTCCAGGACTGATCTGTAGTTTGTGAAGCCTGAAGAAATTACAATCTTCTCGCGGAAGACGTCGACATTCAGCTGCAGAAAGAGAAAAAATGGAGCCGTGACTTTCAAAAGCTGATGGAGTCTCTAAAAGTCTTACTAGAGATGCCTCATCTCTACATCCGTGTTGGACTGATCAACTTGCTGCTGCCAGCACACTATTAGGGACAAATTTGCAGCATGTGACGCCTGAAGATCTCACAAACTCTCCTGGAAGACGTCAACATTTAGCTGCAGAAAATATAAACAGAGCCACGGCTTTCAGTGGAGGCTCTAAAACAGCGGTCCTCAACGATCAGGCCTCGGATCGATACCAGGCCGTGGCTCATTGGGTACCAGGCCGCGCAGAGAGAATAAAAACGTTTTATTTCATTTCCAGCGAAGTCCACAGGATGTTTTATTTTGAAAAATGACTGGCTCATCTGCCTCCGTCTGTGCTCGTTTCCCGCACTTGACTCGTCAATCTGGCCCCCTGGCAAAATGAATAAAAAACAAATGTCTCTGGAGAGATTCTTAGAAAAAAGGGAGAGACTGGAAGAAGTAAATGCACATTTAGCAATAAAAGGTAATTTTATTCATTTAGGATACTTTTTTTTAGATGAATAATGTTAAATTTATTCTTTTTTTAAAAAAATTTAAGTTGTTTTTTTTTTTATTTAAAAAACCTTCTATGCACCACGGACTTGTTTCAAGCAAGATAATTTTCTACGGAGCACGATGACCAGTCCAGTGAACTGAAGGATGGTGGCGGCAGCATCATAATGTGAAGCATGGTGGTGGCATCATCATGATGTAAAGGAAGGTGGCGGCAGCATCATAATGTGAAGCATGGTGGCGTCAGCATCATGTGGGGATGCTTCTTGGCAGGCTTCAGTTTCAAGCAAGACAGTTTTCTATGGACCAGTCTGTAGAAAACTGTCTTGCTTGAAACTGGTGCAAAAAAGGTTGCAGACCGCTGACCTAGAACCCTTTTTTTGTGCAGAATCAGAACGTCAGCTGAAAAACAAACCCTGGAGATGCGTCCTCTGTCCTCTATCGAACAGCTTTGTGCAAAAAATAGGCTGCAACAACCACGAGCACGTGACTGATCAGTGATTACTGATTGATCAGTTTATGTTTGGTGGCTGTCAGTGGCTGTGTGCAACAGAAGAGTAGAAACATGAAGTATATTAATGTCTTAATGTTACTGGAAAGATTTCAGTTTTACTTTTTATTGTTGGCTTTAATATATGTTTTATTCTGCTTCATATATGTACTGGGCTGCTGAAGATCTGAGAGAATTATGTGCATTTGAAAGGATCTTTAACGTTTTCTTTACCAGACTGACCTTGTTACACTAAAGTTCAACTTAATGCAGCGAAGAGGAGTATTGTTGGAAAAGTTGCAGCAGCACATCAGATTGTCTGTAACATGTTCTGCACATCTTAAAAGAAAAAGATTTACATAACCGTTATGTGAATGTACAATGTTTTCCTTACATAAAGATAAAGTTTAAGTAAAAGTATTAGTGAAATCTGACATTCTTCGACCTTGAATCTTCCTTTAGGTCCAGTAATGTAGTACGCTGACGTTCTTTTGTGACCATTGAAAGGTCAAAATAAGGAGACTCACAGAGAGAAAGAGGAAAAATACTGGATATTATGTCTTAATGTGAGCAGGGTTCAGGTGCTGGAGTATGTGCAGACAAAGCTACAAAACATTAATTCGAAGATAAGCTTTCTTCATATGATTTAACCGACCGGAGGAATAACAAACCCTGTGTTTAGTATAGGATCTGTGTGATGGAGCAGTATACATCACTCACAGTTCAACTACAAGTGATTAAAGCTCCCAAAAGGGAAACGAGAACATAATGGAGACAAAAATCATTTTCTACATGTGAACATTTATGAGTTTATTGATAACAAGAGGCTTCATCGCCCACTGCACGCATAGACAAATTCCTAATATTACTGATAATGTGGTAAACATACTAAAACTACATGGTCTTGTTACAGTGACACCTGCTGGTCGGATGTTAAGCGTTTTCTGCTTAATTTGATCATTTTGTGGAATTTGTTCATCACAGCTACAGATTTTCTGATCATATGGTTTTGATCCTTTGGGGGTTTTTGGCATTAATATCCTAGAAGTTAACCTGTTCTGTGTCATCAGTTTTTGGTCGGGGGGTTGCAGCTGGTTTGCATTATTGGTTCAGGCAGGATTCTTTTCATTCTGTTTATATCCATTGTCACACAGGCACATAAATTCATGCAAAGACGTCTGTTTGATATGCCACTGAGTTGTAAGAATGCTGTCCCAGTATATTCCAGCTTGATTTAGTGCTTGTGTACCGGCCAGAGGTCATTAAGCCTCAGAGAAGACTTTGTCATGGTGCTCCTTTACTAACTAACCTCCCACACCATGGAACTGCCCACCTCTTCTGGCCACTACAGTATTAAATGCAATGAGGTACTACAGCTAATCTGCAATGCTTGAAGTGTGACTTAATCAGTCCCTCCAGGATTTCGCGGGCGTTTTTCCAAGATTGTTGCTCCTAAAATGTCTGAATTCGTGGCAGCTTTTCTAAAAAGTTGCGATGAAAGTTGCGATGTTTTAAGCGTATTTGTTGCGATGAAATTGCAGGAGACAGTAAAAAAATTGCTTAAAAAGTTGCATTTTTTTTCTTTGTTTTGTATAATTCATTAAAAATGTTAAAAGTTTAAAAAGTTAATTTCACATCCTGGCACACGCGTGTTCACACACACACGCTCACAGCTCGTCACGTCAGTTAATTAATCTAACTGACCTTCATTGTTTCAGTGCTGCCACAGATCTGGATGCAACAGCTTCATCACGGTGGTTTGTCTGGTCTGTGGTCCGCTGGTTTCACCCATTCTCCTGATATGTTTACGGTAGAAAAATGTTTGTCAATCGATGACAGTTTACCTCCGCTTTGGTGAAGAACATTAGGGAATTGTTTTGTAAGTCTTTAGCAGTAGTTTTTGTTGGTAAGTGAGAGATATTACTGTTGCACATGTCTGCATCTTCAAAATAGGCTGCAACAACCACGAGCACGTGACTGATCAGTGATTACTGATTGATCAGTTTATGTTTGGTGGCTGTCAGTGGCTGTGTGCAACAGAAGAGTAGAAACATGAAGTATATTAATGTCTTAATGTTACTGGAAAGATTTCAGTTTTACTTTTTACTTTTTTGTTGGCTTTAATATATGTTTTATTCTGCTTCATATATGTACTGGGCTGCTGAAGATCTGAGAGAATTATGTGCATTTGAAAGGATCTTTAACGTTTTCTTTACCAGACTGACCTTGTTACACTAAAGTTCAACTTAATGCAGCGAAGAGGAGTATTGTTGGAAAAGTTGCAGCAGCACATCAGATCATGTCTGTAACATGTTCTGCACATCTTAAAAGAAAAAGATTTACATAACCGTTATGTGAATGTACAATGTTTTCCTTACATAAAGATAAAGTTTAAGTAAAAGTATTAGTGAAATCTGACATTCTTCAATCTTGAATCTTCCTTTAGGTCCAGTAATGTAGTACGCTGACGTTCTTTTGTGACCATTGAAAGGTCAAAATAAGGAGACTCACAGAGAAAAAGAGGAAAAATACTGGATATTATGTCTTAATGGACGTCAGCAAAACTCTGAGATGTATGTCTGTTTTTTTATTTTCTGTGTGTTATTGAAAACTGTTCGTTGTGACGATGTTTTGTAAGTTATACTTTCCTGTAGCATGTGGACTGTGTTGCCTGATGTTGTGCAATATGTCTTTGTACTAGACTATTTACAAGGTGAAGGTCTGGAATAAATCATGAATAAATATATTTTTGAAAGTTAGACAGCGTTAAAGAGTCTCTCTAAAACCCTTTTGCAGCGTTCTGCTGGAAAACCTTTCATCCTCCTTTCATGTGGATGTTAACTTAATGTTAAGTAGCATGTTGGAACTAAATGCCGTATGCACAATTTTTGATCTTCGCACTATGTAAATAACTGTATATAACTGTCATAACCATGTATGTAACTGTTAATATCCCTAAATGTCATCATCATCAGCAGTGTGTACATTTCCATCCCAGTTCTATTTTTATTCTATTTCTATTTTTTACATGCCATATATTGTCTTGTTTGCTTGCTTGTCTGTCTCTATGTGTAGCCCTGCGACAGACTGCCGACCTGTCCAAGGTGTCCCCTGCCTTCCCCCGAGTCAGCTGGGATAGGCTCCAGCCACCCTACAGAGGATTAAGCAGTGTATAGATAATGGATGGATGGATGGATATTGTCTTGTTGTGAAGAAGAGCTGCCAAACTGCCTTTTTATTGTTTAACGACAATGGCAATAAAGATCTGTCCATCTTAATTTGACACCTAAGCATTCCTGCAGACCACACATGCACATTTTTCCTCCTTTAAGTCCAGCAATCAGTTACTGTTTTTACAGGTCTTAATGCACCAAATAAACTGTCTTTAAAAGTTTTTAATACATACACTTGTACATACGGTTTTTCTTCTAGATTTTTACATTTTATATTTGCACATCTAATACTGTCCTTTAGAAATGTCTGTGTGAATGCACTGACAGGGTTGCTGCTTAGTTTCATTGTACTCTGTGCAGTTACAAAGGAATTCAGTTCTATTTCATACACCTTTTCACACCTCCTTCAGCAGAATAATGCTCTCTGTAAAACTACAAACACTGTTCAGGTTTGAGGAACATTACAAAGTGTTCAAGGTGTCCACTCGACCTCCAAGTTCCTCAGATGTCAGTCCAATCAAGCATCTATGGGATGTTCTGGAGAAACAAGTCTGATTCACGGACGCTGCATCGTGCAAATTCCAGGATTTAAAGGATCTGCTGCTGACGTCTTGGTGCCAATTAGACGGTCACATTATTGGAGAGCTGGTTTTATGTTGTTATAAGGCCTCAGCCGTGTATGTTCTGGTCGCATTCCTAATGGTTTAATGAGTTCACCTGACAAGCAGTGTGTTGTGTGGTGGTTTTGCATGTGTTTGTAGTGATTTTGTGCCTTTAGTGGTGATTTTGAATCTTTCCGTGGTAATGTTGTTCCCTTTGCAGTGACTTTCTGTGTTTTTTCGTGGTGGTTTTGCATGTTTTTGTGTTTCTTCGTGGAGTTTTTGCGTGTTTTTCTGGTGTTTTGGTTTCTTTTTGTGGTGGTTTTGCTTGTTTTTGTGGTGACGTTGTGTTTTTTTGCGGTCATTTTGCATGTTTTTACATCATTTTGTGATAATTTTGAATCTTTCTGTGAATATAGTGTTCCCTTTGTGGTGACTTTGCGTTTTTTTGTGGTTCCTTTCAGTGTTTTTGTGGTGATTTTGCATGTTTTGCATCATTGAGGTAATTTTGGGCCATTTCCTGCTGGTTGGTAATGTTTGGCTGATAAACACTAGATTTAAATAAAATAAAAAAATGGTTTACAGTCTGTTGTAAACAGATGTACGAACTGATTAAAAGTCCAACATTTGTAATCTTCAATAGTTTTAAATGCATCAATAAACTTGCTTTTTTATGATTTCTATTTCTATTATCCATTATAAAACACATCAGCTGATCTCTAACTGGATCGGTTGAGTTGTTTTCATGCCTTATTATGAAAAATGTTGTGGAGAGACCTCAGACATATACGCTCTGTTTGCATTCCTAATGGTTTAATGAGCAGCATCTGTTCAACAGGTGTCAGAGTTCACCTGAGCAGCAGCAGGTGAACCACAGCATCTACACCTACCCAATCAGACACGGCGACCGCAGCCCCGCCCACTGCCACCTCTCTGTTGATGCTGTCTGTCATCTGATTGGCTGACGAACCAATGTGGTAATTAAGTCACTCTGGCTTCTTTGTGTGCAGCAATTAATTCTGATTTGCATCCTTAAAAGCTCCACTCAAACACATGAACCCGGCTGTCGGAGGAGTGACCTGCATCGCCGTGGTTACAGCGCCTATAAACAATCATTACCTTTGATTAAACAGTTCAGCTTCATTTCAGATCGACATATTGAAGGTTGAAATACAAACTGTGTGAACTTAGACACACTAGCAAATCAGTTTTGTTGCTCTTCATTCATGTAAAAATCAACTGGCTGACTGTAGAACTCACTGCATTTACATAATCCAGATAATCATATGTGTTCATTCACTGGAAATAGGAACACTGTTGGTGCATTCAAAGACAATCAGACATTAAAACTTTCAGATCACACTGGTGAGTTTTCCTGTCAGAGAGTCTAATTTTCTGCAATCAATTGATCATTTGTTGCAGTGGTCCCCAACCACCAGGCTATCAGGCCATACCAGGCCGTGGGTCATTTGGTCCCACAGAAAGATTAAAAACATTTCATTTTATTTCTGGTGGAGTCCGCAGGGTGTTTTATTTTGAAAATTGACGCGATTGTCTTCCTGACACTTCTGTCTGTGCTTGCCAAAATTAATAGAAAACTAGAAAAGCACTCAGACAGTCCATACTTCCACCAAGGAGCTTCAGTCCACCCCAACACAATCTCCCAATTCACATATTTTGTATGGAACTTTACAGATACAAATGTAATTACATACAGTTCAAATGTCCTACTGACAATGCGGCCTTCACCCCATCCAACCTAATGAACAGGCGTGGCCTCTAGTGCGGCAGCTCCTAACAGCCTCCCAGCTTCTTAGACAACCGGAGATAAGAATGTCAGCCCAACCGTGCGTATGTCGCTCGGGAAGGAAAGAGAAGTCTGTCATTGTCGCTGTCTGTCACGTGGAGACCCAAAATGTCATGTGGTCACAGGGGGTTACCCCAAAAACAAGAGTGCCCTCTGGTGGCTTTTAGAGTAAACCACATATAATTATCCACCCGGTTACACTTAGATTAAAAGAAATCCTGGATCCAGACGGTGATCCGGATCAGTCCCAAAATGTCATCATTTGTTCCTTGTCCCATTTCACACATTTCCTGAAAATTTCATCCAAATCCGTCCATGAGTTTTCAAGTTATTTTAAACACAAACAAAGAAACATAGAAATAAAGAAAGAAACAAACAATCAAACCCGGCCAACACATAACCTCCTTGGCGGAGGTAACAAATGTCTCTGAAAAGCTTCTTTGAAAAGAGGCAGAGACTCGAAAAGGTAAATACACATTTAGCAATAAAAAGCCCTTTTTTAAAAAAATTTAGAACGCTTTTTTAAATTTAAAAGAAAAAAATTAAATTCAAAAAAATATGCAACTTTTTTTGCACTTCGGACCGATTTCAAGCAAGACAGTTTTTTTTTTGGTCATCAAGCACCATGACCAGTCTGTAGAAAACTGTTCATGATGTAAAAAAGGTTGCAGACCGCTGATTTGCTGCACAGAATTTAGTACTTTTTAAATCTTATGCAGGATAAACACTGGAAGTTTGATGTAAGTTTTAAAGTTAGCTAAAACTACTGACCTTGGTTGCTTTTAGATTTCATTCCTTTTGAGATTGTGTCGAATGTTTGTTGGAGCTGTGTCTAAAAAAAAATCATCTTACAGAAGTCCTTCTTGGCTGAATAAACTGTTTCATGTATCTGAAAATGTCGTCAAACAAAGAAAAGTCTTGGTTGATTCAAATCGTACCTGCTCTTTCACCACCTGAACATATTAAATATGATTAATGCTTCTTGTGTTTACCAAAAACTCAGAAAACTATGTGTGTTTTGCTTAAATTCAAAGCGTCTTTTAGAGAACAGAGATGAGGAAAAGGACAAAGGGATGGAGATTAAAAATCAGAGCAGCAAACAACCTCTGTTTCTTCAATTTTAGTTCTTCTGGATAATAATATGTCCATTTTCCTCCACGCAGACTGAGTCGATCACCGACACTGATTAGGACCAAGCTGCTTATTGTTGGTTTTAGATGTAAAACACATAATGACAGAGATGGAATTGTTCCATCACATTTAGGTCTGCAGAGAACCAAAGAAAATATTTGTGATCAGAAATCATAACCAATCAATCAACTGGTCGTGGTGTGACTCTACCTGCAGCTTTAATTCATTTCAATTCAGTTTTATTTATATAGCACATATTTACAACATATGTCATGACATAGCGCTAAACATTGCAAGGAAGAACAGAAAACAGAAAACCCAACAATCCAAAATTGTTTTGGATTCCCTTTGAGCAAGCAGTCAGCGAAACCCCCTATGATAGGGAGGGGAAAAAAACATCCGACAGAACCAGGCTCAGGGAGGGCGGCCATCTGCCTTGACCGGTTGGGTTGGGAGTAGGGATGAGGAGGAAGGGAGGGAGGGATAGCAGGAGAGGTTGGGGTGGGGATGGGAGGACAGCAGGTGGTGAGGCCAGCGGCTGCAGCTCCAGAGACATCCGCGGAGAGAACGGGAGGGGAAACACCTGAATGAATTCTATATCAACATAAACAGCTATACAACCTGTCACGGCTGTTTAAAGTCATGTTGTGTCTTTTTGTGGTGTCTTTGCATGTATTTGTCATGATTTTGCGCTTTGGGTGGTGATTTTTCATCCTTGTGAGGGTGATTTTACGCCTGTTTGTGATGATTTTGCATCTTTGATGTGACCTCACATTGCTTGATGGTGATTTTGTGACTTTTTTGTGATGACTTTTGTGTCTTTGTGGTGATTTTGTATCATCTCATAGGGGTTTGTTCATGTTCACTGATGTTCTCGTGGTTTCAATCGTAGCATCTGGACTTGCTTGAGTTTCTCAAAGATGTTTCATCTCTCATCCAAGAGGCTTCATCAGTTCTAAACTGACTGGTTGGGAGTTCCAGATTTTTATACTCTTCAGCAGCCATTGACACTATTGAAGCTTCAGTCTTCTGGCTGTGTGATGCCCCTCCCCTCATTATGCGAGTCCTTAGGTCCTTCTCTCTCATAATAGGGCTTCTTAGGGCCCTTTGTGGCTAGGTGTGAATGGGCAGTCTGCTTGGTGTGTGATGCCCCTCCCCTCATAATGCGAGTCATACAACTTGCATCAGTGTGCTCCAGAGTGGGTTGGTGACAGCTCTGTGAACATAAATTTCATCTAAGATGCCGTTCAGGAAGGTTCAAGCGAAATGTAAGGTGGCTTAAGAGGGGGATCTGTTGGAGTGGTCTGCCATTTATCCAAGAGGGGTTCCTTATTTTCATAAAGCATTTTCTCTGTATCCTAATCCTTCCAGGTGCAAAACATCCCCCAGTTCTTTGAGCCATTGTTGAAATGAAGGAGCTGCTTCCGATTTCCACGTTTGTAAGATAAGGTGTTTATAAGGAGATTGCTCGGCCTAAATACTAATCAGTACATGGGTTTGAGTCTACCGAACCAAAGATAGCCAGAAGTGGGTCTGGGTTGATAGTTTTGTTGAATGCCTTTGATATGTAATCAAACACAAGGGTCCAGAAGGAGGCTAATTTAGGACAGGACCAGAACTGGTCGGCATGTGTTCCACTGTCCTGTTTACATTTGTTGCTTAGCCGAAGGAGTAGTCTTCCTCCTCTTCCTCCACCAATCCACCTGTACCAGCAACTATCAACCACAAAGGTGAAGTGTTATCCTTAATTCCTTTCTATGTTTTTGCCACACACAGACCCATACAAAAGTTTTTAAAAAGTATCTTTCTGGGACAGATAAACTGATAAATTGGATTTACAATAATTTCAATGGGAAAAATTGTTTTGGTTTGCGAATGGAGTCAAATAACAAATTAAGTTCATGACCCGAGGTACAGCTGTATATTGAAGTTGTGATCACTGGTCGTCTGTTTATCCTGCTGCAAAAATAATGGCTTAACCCTGGAAGGTTTTTGATGTGGAGCTTTTATCCTTATGAGGGTAACACCAGAGAATGTGTCTTTGTTCGGCTAGGTCAAGAGCACAACTCAGTAGTTTACTATCCTCCAAACACAGTAAATATGATGCTGCTTCCAGACAATCATGGCTTACCAACATGTAAAGTCCAACTACCAAAAGACAGAAAACAGTAGCAAGAAAAAAAGACAACTGAAGTGGTTTAATAAAGAAATATTATTTCAAGCAACTTAGATTCTCAGACCTGAAGAGGACACAAAGCTGGTAAATGGCTGCAGATGAACTCTTATTATGTTGTCTTTTATTGTGAACAACACAGTCCTCCTCTCACAGTGTCGAGGCTGCAGAAGAAAGATGGTCTTTTGCAGCTTTGTCTTCAGCCAAGGGCATAATCAGGACATGAGCGACCGTGAAAGATAATAACCTTCTATATATAATGTCTCTGCAGGCAAACCTCATAAAAGAAGCAACACACAGTAAATCTACAGCTCGCTGAGGAAACACAGGTTTTAGGCTGTGACTCATGTTGTTCTCCGTGACTTATTACCAGGACAGAAGAATCTGTTTCGTTTGTGATTCACTGGCCTGGACATGAGTGAACACTGATATATGAAGAGTAAAGCTGGTCCATGAGGATGTTTTGTACTGAAATAAGCAGAAGCTGATCACAGAATGAATGTGAAGCACAAAATTCTTTCTGAACTGTACACGAGTTGTAAGTTTTTATTAGACTACAGTCACTGATGAAGTCTTAATACCAGGTTTAAACACAATAAACATGATAATAATGATAATAGTTAAAGCTGCAAGCAGTGTTGTGCAGGTCCTCGCGTCGTGCTGGTCAGCGACTGAGACAGGATGTCATCATATGGCTGTCATCAGGGCCGGACTTTGATGTCACACATGCAAAGTGTGACAGCCCCTGAACTTCCTGTTTGGGCTGTCTTGGTTGGCGGGAGCTCAGGCTCCTTTAGAGGAGAATAGGAAGTCCATCAGCTGATGGCTGACACCTGTGCTGGTTGTTCATCAGCTTTATAAGCTGACTGGGATCAGCAGCTCTCTCTCTCTGTCTGGGCCTGGACCTTGGTTAAGTTGTATGGGTTTGTTTGTTTTCTACATTTTTACACGTTAGCTGTCACTCATCCACACACACACACACATACACACATTACATTACTGATAGCACTGATCCAGATATTTAGTTTGTTTTGTTAAAGTATGTTTGGTCAAAATAAATTTAAGTTTCTCTGGTCAAGTGTGGTCCTCTCCTCTTTGTCCTTCCTGGAGCCGGATCGTGATAAAAGTTTCAGGCCGATCGGAGTATATAAAGTCTAGTTAGACAGCACTTCCTGTTTCATGGCGTGATGGTGACCTGGGCTATGCTTTATTGTCTTATGGCTGTTATGAGGCCTGGACTCTGATCATACCTGTGAAGTTTCAGGCTTTTGAGATTTGAGATCTGTTGGTGTTACCCACTAGGACGAGTTCGCTCAAGAAAATTTGAACAGTAAATTCAAAATGGCGGATTTCCTGTTGCATTTTGGGTGTGGGTTCATTGAGACTTTTTTGTGTGTCTTGTCGTGATACATGTGTATCGAATTTCATGGCTGTACGTGAAAGTAACTGGCTCTAAACCCTTTTTTCTAATTTTCCAAGGGGCACTATTGAGTCATTTTGCCATTCACATGTGTTATTCTGGCAAAATATTACATTTTTTGCCAGTCCTGATGTGCGTGCTAAGTTATACATGTTATTGAGAAGTTTTAGGGCCTCAAAATTGCATTTCAAAAGTCCGTAAAATAATAATAATAATCTTTTGAATAATAGGGTAGACTAACAGTAGACCCTAAGTAATAATGTGTGATCTGTGCTGAAGTCTGCACAGTTTTAAGTCTCATTTCAGCTTTCTTTCTCAGTGTTCAGTTACTGTGTGATGGTGGTTTGTCATGCTAAAGAGAACATTATTTTCTAACATATATTTACCAGTTCTGTCATTTGTTGTTCTGAGGGGACTTTGAAGAAAGCAAGGAGGGGAATGAGCTGCAGTAAAGGTCCCACCATCTGGGAATGTAGCCGGGGACTCGCTGCCGACGGCGTTTCCATCCACGTAGCATCAGGTTGTCCAAGGAAATAAGATTTTGTGTGATTCCCAAGGTGAAAGACAAAGCTGAAAAATGTCACTTACTTTGAGGACATGCTCACAGTAAAGTGGGTAGGATGCCCCCAACACGACTCCAGTCCTGTGGGCTGTTTTCAGTCAGTGCCATTTCACATATTTGTGTTGCTGCACCGTCTCAGATTGAGTTTATCTGGGTTCCAAAAACTTTCTGCAAAATATTTATCCTGAATTTTGAGAATTTCATTTGTTTTCAGACCCGAGAATTTTTGAATGTTAACTCTGAAAGAAAACGTTTCACTGGGAAGTTGTTTTAAGGGTTTAACATCTCTAGAAATGAGCTCAAAATAAAGGAAATCTAATACAAAGGCCCTTAAAACAGCCCAAATGTCCCAGGATAACCACTTTTAATACTGCTTTTGTCATGAGACTGACAAATAGCTGACAACGTGTAGGAAATAAGGTGATTATATGATCTATTTCCTGTGACTGTATCTTGAATGCTTTAATGATTTTCACTGAAAATATTAATAATTCAATAGTTTATTTAAAAAAGTGTTTGCAGACAGTGTTCAGTGCGTTCACCACGTGAGCCCATTCTGCATTATTACACTTTGTTATGGTTCTGTGGAGGCACTTGGTCTGTGGTCTAGTTCTTTTACAGAAAAGGTTCACAGTAAAGTCAGACTAATTTCATTTACGTCTTTCCTCCCTTCATGAAACTCATTTTGTAACCTAAGAGTTGTTTGCTTTGTTTACCCTCCATCCACCCCGACCTCCTCCCACTGACTCCAGTTCAGTCCATAAATGTGGTGCTTTGTTCATTGGAGGCTGAACTCTGACTGTAATCCAGTCAGCAGGTAGGTTTCCACCACAAAGATGATCAGAAAACAGTTTGGTTTTGTAGAAATACAGTTTTTAAGGGGCAGAGATGGACGAGGAGCCAGTGAAAGGAACCTGAAATACAGATGTTAGATGCATAAATATAAAATCTAGATTGTATAACACCCAGCTCATAGAACCAGTAAGAGCCCAGTGTGACTGTCAGCCTTCCTTCTCTCCATCTCATCCTTCCCTCCTCCTTTGTGCAGCAGGTCATCCGGCTAACGGGTTAATTAGCTGAATGAAGAGCTCTGCAGAGGAAATGTCAGGCTCGCTGGCTGCGGTTTGACTTCCTGGACGGGAGGTTGAAGGTCGACGGCGCGTTTACTGAACCTTTTCCCTCTTACCTTTTTCAAAATGTCACCCAGGAACCATTAGCGTGGGCTGCGCCGGGAGACGCTTCATGTGGCGGGCCGACGGAGAGGCGCTGATGGACCCAGCGACCCTGAACACTCAGCCAGCGTGAAGCTCTGAGGACATCGCACGGACCAGGCCTCACCTCCAGGTTCTGCTGCAGGACGCCGGTGCATTCAGGGCCTCCAGGAAGAAAGTAAATATCAGATTACAACAAGAAAACCCTGCTAAAATCTTTAGAACCTCTTCATAATCCATGCTCCCCAGACGATGAGTCCAAAACATTTTAGCATAGTGAAAACTTCATTATCATGACTGTCCTCCTGCACTAACATCAAGCTAGTTTTTGCATTAAAAAATCAAAAATATCAGAAGCTGAAGAGCAAACTGTTGTTTAATGTCCTCAAACGATGAAGCTTCTTAATATTTTCATTCCCTTTATGTCTAATGTCTGGAGCTGTTTGACATGTTAATACCCCTTTGTACTTAGTAAATTATTTTTGAATATTTATTTCCCCCAGAACCCAAGAATGCCTGAAAGGATACAATTATGAAATTATGTTCTTGTATAGCCAAAAGGTCAAAATTCAGGTGTGCTCAGATGAGGGTCTTTTTAAACAGTTTTTTAAAATTAAATTAAATTTTTATTAATGTTTTGAACATTTTACTGTTATTTTACCCAGATTTTCCCCCGTTTTGATAATAACAAGTAAAATCACAGAAATTAATCCTGAAAAATAAGCCAAAACTGTAAATAATGTCCACGTCAAATATCTGTATTTTTTTCCTTTTACAGCATTTGAATGTAACATTAATTTGTTCTTTATTGTATTTAAGTAAGCCTAAAATATTGTTATTTTACAGATATTTGCTGATACTTGACAGAAAAAGAAAAAAAGGTGAATAATTATTAAACTTTTATTTTAAACATTTTTCCTGTTTTGTTATATTACAGATAATATTAATAAAATAAAGTCACTTTTAAAAAGTAATCATTTAAATGTTAATTATAAAGAATATAACTGTAAATAAAGTCCACATTAAAAATCTGAATTTTTACTGATAGTAATTTGCTCTTTTTCAATGTGTGACCATAAAAATACAGTTTTACTGTATATAAATCAGCTAAAAATCTTATTTTGCACACACACACACACACACACACACACACATATATATATATATATATACATATATATATATATATATATATATATATATATATATATATATAATGGATTTTTCTTTACAGTGTGGTAATTATAGTTTAGTTTTTTTTTGTTTTAAAAAACTTAATGCACTTTAAAGTGACATTCCGTTGGTGAGCGGTGCTCCAGGCATCATTTAGTTCTTGACACACTCAGAGTTCTGTATAGATCTAACTCAGTTGTTGCTTGAAGCTTTAAACAGTAAACAGTTTTTCCTGCCTGCATGTGTGTTCAGGAAACAAAGCGTGTTTCCTTCTTTCTGTACACATACGAGCTATTTTCACAATTAAAGTGGGTTTTTGTGTGTGATTCTTCTTTTCAAACGGGGCGTTCTAGTACACAGACTGCTGCTGTGTGTAATGGATTAATATTGTTTTAAGTCTGTAAATATGTTATTGTGCAGCTTCGTTCCCTTGCAGACGTACAACACACAATCCATCGTATTAAGTTCAATCAGCTCCCTGCTGCTGCTCATGACGTCAGCTTCACTTCCACTGCTCAGTGAAGAATGAGGCTGATTGCCGCTTCTCGTAGTTTACTGCTTCTTTATAACGTGACTCATTAGGAGCCTTTCAGCTGTTTTTCATAACAAATGTTATTTAACAGAAAGAGCAAATTATTCCACTGAGTCTCCAACGACACCGGCTGCTTGAAAACACATAGACAAAAGGGTAATGCAGCAGATTCTGAATTCAATACGGGAGAGTAAACTTTAACCAAATTTTATGGTAATTCATCTAATCGTTGTTGAGACGCTTCACTCGTGATCACAAATGTGAGCTTCAGAGGATCAACAAAGATTCATCATCTGGGCTCCGAGAACAAATTCATCCAGTCGATGTTCGGATGTTTCCTGAGATGTGTGAGAACTTTGAGCTGCAGAAGGAAAAGTTAGAGGATTCTCTCAGCACTGCGGACGTCTGGACCAGATTTAACTGTAGTTCCTCCAATTCACACCATTGTACACCGTCTTACAACGACGCACCTGATTGGACGAACGCTTAACTCCTGAGTCTGGATTTCAAACTAAGATTGCAGCGAATTTGGAAACTCTCTCTTATACTGTGAACACAGATGAATCAAAATGTGTTTCTGAGAACATTTAAACAGCGAGTTTCACTGGTTTGCAAAAAGTGACTTTAATCCAAAATAATAATGAAATAGAAAAATAATAAATAAAAATATAATAAATTTATATAAAAAGAAAATAAAAATATGACATAATAAAAACACAATAATTATAAATAAATAAAAGTAATAAAAATGAGGAGCCACCAACAGGAGACCCAGCCTCTAAGATTCCTCCAGAATGCCGTTCACAGCTGCTTACGTAGGCAGTGAAGCATGGAAATGATGGATCCTGTGGATTCGAACCACAAGAATTTCTGAGGCATTTCTGTGGTGTGCTGACATGATTAAAGCTTCCAGAACAGTGTCCACGAGCAGAAATCCATCCTCCACATTCACAAATACAGTCCTCCAAACATGAGAAAAGCTGCTTAACAAAGATCCTACGATGCGCCGGCTGGATAAGATCAGTAACTGTGAGCTTTTAGGGGGAAATACAGAAATTATCAGGAGAAGAAGAAGAAGATGGTGCTTGATTGGGCAAAAAATCAGTTACCCCTTTTCCACCAAGAAGAACCAAGTACTAGTTTGGTGCTGGTCCTAGTGCTGGTGCTTAGTTGGTTCAAATCTCGTTCCTCCTAAGAACCGGTTTGCTTTTCCATTGGCAAGGAGCCAAGTTAGAGCCACGCCATTGTGTCACCGTAAAACCACTGCACTTACTTGATTACATAGCAGTTAAACAAACAGAATAAGTTGATGGTAATATCTATGTTTATCTTTATAGATGGTCTTTAGACTGATTGCGAGGTGGAGGAGGTCACCTGTTGCCTGGGCACATCCGTGATCACGCTACTGGTGGGACACAACTGTACCGGATTTCAGCATCAACAGTTTGTGCAAAACTTCTGTGTGTCTCGGGAGTCGTTCCAGTGCATCTGCCATCAGACCAGGAACATCCTGGCAAAAAGAGGAGCTTGCCTATGGTCCCACAGCCCTATATTCCCATAGCCCTATGTTCCTACAATTCTAAAAAATGTTTCAAAATTAGGCCCTATGTTCCTACAGTTCCCACATTTGTACCCCTGGTAGTTAGGGGTTCACCACTCAATCCTATGGCTGGCAATTTGAAGGAGAGAGCTAGCTTCCAAACTCTCTGGAGCTCAACACCGCCACTCGAACATGTGGTTGCTGTGGAGTGACGAACCACATAGAAATATCTGCATTTTCCCTTCATGTTAACAGGGTCTTAGAAATGTGAGACATGTGGGAACATAAGGATGTAGGACCATAGGGCCTAATTTTCAAAATTTTCAGTGAAAAACATTCTTACAGATGTGGCAACATAGGGCTGTGGGACCATTGGGTTTTGGGAACATAGGGCTGACCCCCGAAAAAGGACATAAGTTACCATTTGTGTGTCCCTTTCCACCGTTGATCGTTGGTCACGATAACCCCGCCTCCGGCACCTGATGTACTCGGTGCTTAGCTCTGGCCCCACAAAGAGTTGGTGCTTGCTAAGCACCAGTTTTTAGAACCTGGACCCAGTGCTTAGGTGGTGGAAACACAAGGAACTGGTGCTAAGTCAGGCTCTGGCTCCGAACTAGCATTGGAACCAGCTTGGTGGAAAAGGGGTAAGCGACAAATTCCAGACGAGGCCGAAGAACACCTGAAGAAGGGATTTACAAACAGACATCAAGAGTCTTTGGTACACCTGGACTCACCTGGGAGGAGAAGCTCAAGACCTGGTTCTCTGGAGTTCCTTGTCAACCGCCTACAGAACATGTAAATATAAAACACTGGTTCCATCATTAAGTTGACCTTTAAGACTTTGGAGACTGATAACTTCACTCCTTTGATTGGTTACTGGTCAAATGAAGTTGATTAACTAAATGTTAATGATCTCCCTTAGCTGTGTTTAGGCTGATGATGCACAAACATGTTAATTTAGACAGTAAAAACTAGGGCTGGTCCCGAATATTTGAATATCCGAATATTCGTTGTGGTGATATTCGAATAATAATTCTGATATTCGAAATTTTGTGCACACCGCTGCCGGGCGATGCCGAGCGTCACCGAACGCTGCCAAGCATTGTCGAGGCTTTAGTACGCCGCCGGGCACCGCCAAACGCTGCCGAGCATTGCCAAGGCTGTAGTACACCACCGAGCGCTGCTGAGCATTGCTAAGGCTTTCGAACACCGCAGTGGTTCTAGTAATTGGACCTGCTGACTCCAGTGTGACGCTCTGATGTCACGCGATATTCCCAGGAAATCAACAATGTTGGCTTGTTTGTGTCCATCCTGTCGGAGTGCAAGCACTCTTTGGTGTATTACCAGTTGCATCGGACGAAGCTTATAGCCTAGGGAACTTGTGTGTCGAATTTGGTTGAAAATTATGCAGCCAATTCTGAAAACGTGGACTTATTGCATACAGATTTTAAGCAGGGAAAGGAAAACACAGCCATGGACTCAGTATGTAATCATTAAACCTGGTCAAAAGTGATACTGATGTGTATAAATAGGAATAAAACAGGAATGAGTCTGAAAACTAAATTATTACAACTTTATGGACAATAGTGTAAATAATGACAGTCTGTTGGATGTATTCTGTTGCAGTCGATTTATATTCAAAAAGATAAATATTCAAACTACTGACCTGGAATCAGCCCTGTTGACTTGTAACATCTTTAACTGGAGGAAGGAACTAGAGCTCAGCTGTAGAAGAACAAAAGGCTGATTTGTTGTATAAATCTGAATTAAAGCTCTTATTATTCTGACTTCTGCTCTTCTTCCAAACACCAAATCCCCCCGGTGAAGGATCAGGAAAGTTTATCATATCTCCACAAAGGCTCCTGTTATGTTTCAGTGTCTTCTGACTTCAACACTGATGTTTGTTGGGTGTTGCAGGTTAAACATGAGGCTGTTTGCGGACCTTGTAAAGAATCTGCTCATGGACTCACCTGAGGGATCTGCAACGAGCAGGACGGCACCTGAAGAAGAGAAAAAACCAGCTGAGGTGAGCACATGACATTAGGAAATGATTGAAACAATCAGCTGACAAGCGTTGTTTTTAACTCACTGCTCAGTTCTTTGCATCTTTGACATCCTCTTACAGACTGGTGGAGAGGAAAGGTCCAAAATACACATGTAGGTGTTTATTTGACTGTTAACAGATATGTATGCAAATTAATGATGTATCAGAAAACTTCAAAATAAAAAAATAACTGGGGGGCAATGATTTCCATTAAATTATCTGAAAGTACAGGTTTCCAGTTCTTACTATAATAATACTAATAATACTAATAATAATAATACATTCCATTTATAGAGCACTTTTCAAAAACTCAAAGCCTCTTTACAAGTTAAAAACAAACACAAATACAGGTACACGAAATCAATCAATCTAAAAGAAAACAGAACAAATACAGTTGAAAGTGCAGTAGAAAGCAAAGATACATGGTTGAAGTAAGTAATGTGTTGTGTGTAGTATATATAAAATTAGAGAGGTTACAAACTGCGTTGTGGAACAGTTGTGCTTTTAATTTAGTCTTCAAGGAGGTAGGGTCAGCGGTATCACGGATGTGTTACAGGAGTGAGTTCTAAAGGGAGGCGGCAGCAACAGAGGAAGTTCTGTCCCCCCAGGTTTGGTGCCTGGTACTGGGGACAGTCTGGAGGTTTGCTTCGGAGGAAGAGAGGGTACAGGGAGGGGTGTAGGGGTGGAGCAAGTCTTTAAAGTAAGAGGGGGCCTGGTTGTGGAGCGCTTTGTGGGTGAGTAGGAGGATTGTGAATTTGTAATGATATGGGACAGGAAGCCATGAAGGTTCTGGAGGACAGGGGTGATGTGGTCACGAGGATGGGTGTGTGTGAAGAGGCGGACAGCGGAGTTTTGGATGTACTGAAGTTCATTGAGGAGATTTGTGGTTGTGCTGTAATACACATATTTTAAAAGCTGTTTTTCAGCAGCTCCTGCTTTCACCAAAGCTTCCAGTTTTCTTCCGTCTATATTCTGAAGGTTTTTACTGAAGGGTTTGATCATATATCACCTGCAGCCTGATTTATCGAACATTTTAGTCCTAAAAAAATCCCCAAAACGGATTTTTTTTTCCTTCTGTCGACTGTATTTTCTGATATATGGAGCGATGTAAAGAGTGACTGTAATCTGTCTAGAAAATGAAACAACCAAAATAGAAGTGGTGATATTTCTCATCCAGCCCAGTGGAACCTACAGCCTCCTAAATTATAACCTCCAGCAGAGATTCATGGTTCCTGCTCTGTGTTTAACTCACAGTAGAACCTCTGGGGGTTCATCTGATTCATCAGCTGTGTCTCTTTCATACTGCAGATATAACATTAATTGTCACAGCTTTGTGTTTTCTCATTGTTCCTCCTCTGAGCTCTGATTCACTTTTATTTACTTCACAGCTTTTTTATTTGCAGCTCTGTGATGCTGCGGCTTCCTGTTAGCGTTTGTTGCTACAACACGCCGATTTCCCCTCAGGGATCAATAAAGTTCCATCTGATCTTATCGATAGATGTTTACTGTCGGTGTCTAATTAATTTGGCTCGTTAGCAGCAGGTAGCCGCTGCAGATTACAGATTACAGTCTATTCATCAAAGCAGCGCGATGTGAGCGCTGAATGTAAAACAGCTTCCTGCTGAAGGAAGAGCAGCTCCTCTGTTCTATCCGTGACCTGTGACCTCCAGCATCAGAAACCCTTTTTATCTGAAGAAGATGAAGCTCCTTGATCTCTGTGTGTCCTACAGAGATGAATCCAGAGCAGGTTAGCGTAGCTTAGCACAAAGAATGGAAGTGGAGGGGAACTGTTAGCCAGAAGAAAACTATGTAAACACTATTAAACCAGCAGCAGCAGCAGTCTGGGCTTTGTCTTCATGGATTCGTGCAGCAGATTCTGAACTTCCACCTGCAGCCTCAGCAGGACTTCATGTTACTCCATCTTCATCTGTCTGGTGTTGGAGAACCTGCTCCTCTGCAGCTTCATGTTTCTGGAACCACACATGTTCTTTTTGATCTGCATAGTTAGAAAAAGTATCTGAGTTACTGCTGACCGCTTTCATCAACAGGCGTCTTCCGTCTGAAGAAGAGACACTTTCACTGGCGGGGTTTTGTTTTTCAGTAACTCTAGAGACCCTTTTAGTGGAAATCCAGGAAACCAGCAGCTTCACAAACATTAAAACCAGCAATCAGTGAATCTATATAGAGGAATACGCTTCCAGTGGAGTCCTTCCTGTAAATAATTGTACTGTAAAATACTAAAACACAACAAACAACACAAAACAATCCATGCAAGACGAAGATAAGAAATGGATTTGTTGGGTTTTCATGTTTGCAGAGTCAAATTCATCTCGACATTAATCAGGTTAATCTCCATAATTAATAATGCTGTAGGGTCTGAGCCATAATATTTATATTAGATAGGTTAAGATTCATAATTCATAATACAGTTGGGTTTTAGCTGCGTTATGACATTAGTCAGGTTAGTTTTCCATAATTAATAAGACTGTAGGGCCTCAGCATGACTATAATACATGTTTTATAGTCAGGTTAAGCAGCATTTTATACACTTTTTATTGGGTTTTAATGCCTAATGTCTAAATTATTCATGTGAAATCACACCATAAATAAGCCCGTAGGATCTTATCGCCAGTATTTAACCTTGTTATGGTTACTTTTATAGCGTTTTGATGTAACAGCTGCTCTTTATAACATGCTAAATATAAAACCTTGACTTATTGTTTGGAAGCTAATTTATTAGTTTGAATTTGTTTTCATAATTTGTCTAGTTTGACATTTGTTGTCAGTTTGTTTTAGGAAGGTTCTTCACAAACAACATCATTATTATTATTATGATAAATATTATGAAGCAATTTTGAAGGAAACCTTTGAAATATATCACAAAAACAAAACTACTCTTGCTTCTGTTTGCTGCTTTGGAGTGAATAACCTCGGCTGTACAGTTTCCTTAAAAACAGATTTCAGGAAGTCCAAACCACAAATCAAAAAACGGTTGTTTTGCAAGCTTCCAAAACCCAAGAAGAAGAAGAAGAAGAAGAGAAGCTGATATGGTATGTTTCATGTCTGGAGACGAACAATAAAATGCAGTGATTCTAATGCAACCAGTAAGAGCTATGTGAAAGGAAGACTCTGGAAACAGCTTGTTCTTCTACTTCTTCTTTTTCTTCTTCTTCTTGAGCTGCAGAAGCAGCTCGTCAGTCATGTGAATTTGATGTAACACCACAACAGTTCAGACAGGTTGAATACTTTGTCCAAACACACAGGTGGCAAATTAAAGGAAAAACCTTTTGCTGGCAGGGTTTGGGTTTGTTGGCTGCACAGTGGCGCGGTGGTTAGCAGCGTTGCTTCACAGCTAGAAGATTCCTGGTTCGCGGTTCCCGGTTGGAACGCCTGGGATCTTTCTCCCTGTGCATGCATGGGTTCTCACTGGGTACTCCACCTTCCTCCCACAGTCCAAAAACATGCTGAGGTTAATTGATTATTCTAAATTGTCCGTAGGTGTGAATGAGAGTGTGCTTGGTTGTCTGTCTGTAGGGTTAGGGTTAGTCATAAACCGCCCAATAAAGGAGCATCTTTAGCAGCCTGTTGTTCACTCCTCCACCAGAGTCCAGACACTGTTAAAGTCTGAGACACTCTGTGTTGGTTTCCTTTGTTACTTGTCTGGACTGCTACACAGTTAATTAAATCAGTCACTGCAGTGGGCCATTATTAATTACTTCCACTGTTAATTAATGCTTCTATATTTGTAATAAGTCAAGACTATTTTATATGTTTCGCTGCTTTTACTGGAGTTGAGGATGTGAATTGTGCTCATACTTGTGAACATTTCAATGCAGCGGCTCCTTTTTAATTTTTTGCTTGTGTCCGGTCATCCAGACTTGGAACATGAAGCCTTGAACAGTTTGACTGAAAAGTGTTTTCAGATGCTTGAAAGGGACAGAACAAAGCAACAACCATTTATTCTTTCTTATCCGTCTAATAAGGACGTGACCACACAGATTTATGAAAAGCCTGGATCCATCTTTGTGTCCAGCTTCTCCTCCAAAGCAGCTCTGTGAAGATGATATTAAATTACTATAAAATACAACAGCAAAACGCTGAGCAGTGCACATGAAATTAAAATGAAATACCTGCTCTGGTGGGTTTACTGTGTGTTTGTCGGGTCACAACTTTAAACTTTTTAAATTAATCAAGTTAATCTCCATTATTAATAAAACGGTCGGCCTGAGCCACAATATTTACATTAGTTATGTTGAGTTGTGTAATTTACAATGCTGTAGGGTCTGAGCTATTTATAACTAGATATTTATAATTAATCATTACATTCGTTAAGGTTATTCTCCATAATTAATAACACTGCAGGGCCTCAGCCTTGATCTGTATGTATAGGCAGCTATAGCAGTATTTTACATAGCATAATATGTAAATGAGTCAGGTGAAATCACAACATTAATAAAACTACAAGGTCTTAACCTCAATATTTAACCTCGTCATGTTACTTTCATGACTCCAGTTATAGTCGTTTATTACTGGAAGGTGGTAATTTAGCTCGTTTATGATGCATGTTTGGAATTTATTCATTAATTTGAATTAGAGCAAACGGTGCTGAACAAATCCAGTTGTTTATTGTTATTATTGTTGTTGTTATTATTGTTATTATTATTATGATCATTATTATTATTATTATTGTTATTGTTATTATTATCACCATCATTATCATTATTATTATTATCATCATCATCATCATCATTATTGTTATTATTATTATTGTTATTGTTATTGTTATTTTCCTGTGTTTTGCTGCAGAACTTTCCTGCACTCCGTCTTTCTCTCGACTGGCTGTGGCCCTAAAGCTCCTGCTGCTCTGTTCAGGCGTCCACATACTTTTGGCCGTGCAGCGCCCCATATTTAAGAATATCTGAGAATATAAATGTGAGCGCCGGGACCTCAGGGGTCCGCCGGAGCTTCAGGTGTCTGAAGGGAAATTTTAAAATAATCGTTCCGTCAAATGAGTCATTTGTGTGCCGGAATTACAAATCACCACTGCAATTTCTCATCGGGGGCTCCTGATTTTTGTCCTTTCTTTTGTATATTGTACCACTGAATTGCTTCATTCATTCACTCGCATTAATAATTCAATAATTCCGTTCAATAATTAATATCCTTATCAGCTCCCTTCCATTTGTCCCTGCCCCCTTGACACCTTCACTTTGGACCACTCGGATTAGCGCAGTTCAACTTTGTTCAAACTTTGATTGGATGTTTCCTGCAGCGGTGCGTTCTGGGACTCGTAGTTACTTCAGTCCTGTGCTCTTCTTTGAAAATCAATGGAGCAGAAATGATTTTCCAGCACAGTTTCTCTTTGTGCGATGATTAATGATGATTAATGATGATTATCTGTGGGATTATAATGACTCTTGTTGTTCTTCTGCCAGCATAATTAACTTCATTTCCTAAACACAGTCTGCTGTGAGCTTCACGTGTCGCCTTCAAGCTTTTATTTGACTCCTGTTGAAGAAAAAAAACGCCGTGGGCACTTTAAATGGCGAGAATGTGAAAAGAAATAATTCGAAAATAGAGAACAAGGTCACATTTTCCTCTTTAACTGGACTAGAAGCAGAAAACACTAACCGTCTCCTTCTGATTTATTATATATTTATGACATAAAGCTAACATTAGAGGAGGATTTACAGAACAGAAACACATTTAGACGCGAGACAAAGACTCAGTGGATTATTTTAAAAGCATTTCCATCCAGTTAAACACAGAACAACGGCGAGACCAGCAGAGTTTCCTTTTTATTTCTTAGGATAAAAAATAAAAAATAAAACGAAGCCTCCGTCCGTCCTCTGCTGCTCTTCATCATCACACACTTCTGTAGAAATACTAACATCACAAAGTCTAAATAATCCATGACGAGGAAATGTGAGCTGAAGCAACGCAATAATGTGCAAGCAGCATTTCACTCTTTAGTGTTTTTATGATTCAACTCATTCTGGAATTAAACTTCCCGTTATTTTCTTCACTAATTAATTTATTGTTTGGCTTATTTTAAAAAAAAATCTAAAAATAATAAAGAGAAACCTTTGGAATGTTTGATCTGCAATAATCAGAGATGAACAGACGTTAGATCCAGTGGTCACATTTCAGCAGCTTCACTGAGCTGTTTTTATACGACACATGTCAAAGTACATCCTGTCAGGTGACCGACTTTTTATTTATCGTTTCTTTGTTCATTATATTATAAAGTCTTTTTATTATAAATAAGTCATGTATATAAAATATTTGTAAAGTAAAACACTTGTAACTTCCTGTGAAATCAATCATTCCTTCTGAAATCATGGAATAAATGTTCAGGTACCGGAAATCTGAAATCTTCTTTGTGGTTGTTTAGTGTCCGTTTGTTTTTGTTTTGTGTGTCTTTGTGTTTGTTTTTTGTCTCTTTTTGGTTGTTTTTTGTCTCTTTGTGGTTGTTTTGTGTCTCTTTTTGGTTGTTTTGTGTCTGTTTGTGTTTATTTTGTGTCTCTTTGTGTTTGTTGTATTTCTCTTTGTGTTTGTTGTATTTCTCTTTGTGTTTGTTTTGTGTCTCTTTGTGTTTATTTTGTGTCTCTTTGTGTTTGTTTTGTGTCTCTTTGTGTTTGTTTTGAGTCTTTGGTGTTTGTTTCTTGTCTCTTTATGGTCATTTTTTGTCTTACTGTTTCTTTTTTACTCTCTTTATTTGCACATTAGATTATGTCTGTGTATTTTTTGAAATGTGTGAAATGCTGCTGCTGCCAAACTGGGTCTAAGTCAACCCACTCCTTGTTGAAACAGTATTTTGATATTCACACAACTGTGATTCACAATCAACACAAACCAACATACTGGACAATCCTCGTAGCTTCAATTGTAGCATCTGGACTTGCTGGAGTCTCTCTATAACCATGACCTAGATGACTGAGAATCTTCACAGACACACTGGACAACTGGTTAAGAGGGTCGGAATAATCAATATTTACAAAAAGTAGAGGTTATGATCATCATTATTATTGTTAATTGAATTTGAAATCCTTTTTTAATGTCATTTAACTCAGACTTTTTAATGTAGGTGACATCTCTGCCTTGTTTTTCAACACCATCCAATTCAGAATCCCAAACTCTGACGTTTCCTATAATGTGTGATGACGGCTTCTTATCTCAGGGGGTAAAATAGCATGTTTTTTGTCTTTTTGCTTCAGACTATTGTGAAAATCAAAAAGTTGCTGTAACAAACCCACAATTTGAACAACAGCGACAGTGAATCTGTGAAAATGTCATTCATGCTAATTATTTGTGGCATCAAACGGCGTAGCTCGCTAATAACTATCGGAGGCTCTTTTTTAACAGAACAAATGTAAGTTTTAGCTGCGGACCAACTTCATAACTATGATGATGAGTGTGAGAGCAGCAGAGAGCAGCAGAGGACTCCCTCAGAATATTGATAGGGTATTAGAGCCGATCAGGAGGAGGCCACGCAGGCCGCGGGGTTAATGACTGAGAGGGATGCTGGGAAACGGAGGCGACCGCAGAGCTTTAAACTCCTCTGGAGACCAACCTGCCGCCGCATGTCTTCAGGAAAAACAAACCGACTCGCACTAAACGGTATCGACAGAACCGCTGGCTGCTTCGTTTTGAGTCACTGTCGGTGCCAGGAGGGTGGAGACACACTGAGGACGAGAGCTTATAGAGCCTGTAGAGTTTTACCTCCAGCTGGAACCTAAACCTGATGTTTTGGAGTTCAACCCAAAGAATCTGAAGTTGTTGTGACGTTAAAACATTAAACTATGCTAACTGTACTAACAGGTTTTATTAGCTTCATGATTAGTCTCTTTGTTGGTCTTTGCAGTGGTTCTGTGTCTGTTTGTTTAGTTGTAGTTCATGGAGTCTGTTTACATCTGTCTGGTTGTTCTGTGTCTGGTTGTGGTTGTTCTTTGTGATTTGTTAGTCGTCCAGTGTCTTCTTGTGTTTGCCTCTTCTTCATCTCTTCTCCTTCTTTCATCCTGTTCCGGTCATTCTGTGTCTCTCCGGCCTTTTCTATCTCATCGTGGTTCTTCTTTGCCTTTGCTTGTGTCTTTTAAATTGCTTCTGTCTGTCTCTGACCTGCTTGCATCCCTCTCTGGTTTATTTTTGTCTAATTGTTGTTGTTTGTGTCGTTGTGCTTCTTTTGCGATCACTCTGTTTGCTTCTGTCTCTTTTCTGGTTGTTTTGTGCACCTTTCTGGTTCTCTTGTGACTTTTGTGGTTGTTTTGTGTATTATTGGTTCTTTTGCGGGGCTGCACGGTGGCTCGGTGGTTCGCAGCGTCGCCTCACAGCTAGAAGATCCCCGGTTGACGTCCCGGTTAGGACGCCTTTGCTTGTTCTCCCTGTGCAGCGTGGGTTTTCACCAGGTACTCCAGCTTCCTCCCACAGTCCAAAAACATGCTGAGGTTAATTGATGATTGTAAATTGTCCATAGGTGTGAATGAGAGTGAGCTTGATTGTCTGTCTCTATATGTAGCCCTGTGATAGACTGGAGACCTGTTCAGGGTGTCCCCTGCCTTCACCTAAGTCGGCTGGGATAGACTCCAGCCCCCCCGCAACCCTACAGAGGAATAAGCGGTGTATAGATGATGGATGGGTGGTTCTTTTGCAACCACTTCTTATTTGCCTTTGTCTGTCTGCGGTCCGTTTGCTTCTATTTCTGGTTGTCTCGCATCTCTTTTCCGTCGTCTTGTGTCGTGTAGCGGCCGCTTCTGATTCCTTTGCATCTCTTTTTAGTCGTTTCTGTCTCTTCTTTGCATCTTTACAGTTGTCTCGTGTCTCTCAGTGGCCATTTTGTGTTCAGTGTTTCTTCTGCATCTCTTCTGAGTTCTCTCCTGCCTCTTTGTGGTCTGTTTGCGGCTCCCTCTGGTTGATTCGCGTCTTCTTGGTCGTCGTTTTGCTTCTCTAATGTCACTAAATGACTTCTGACCCCTCGGCGGTTCTTCCTCTCTGACCGGTGTCGGTTCTGTTTCCTACATGGACTCGTGGAATAAAAGCAAATGCTGCTGACTGACAGCAGCTGATGACACACTGTGAACCTGATGTTTAATTATCCTCTGTGGTGTCACAAAGAGTTCATGAATAAATAATTGATTGTGAGCATTATTAGTCAGGACTGAGACTCGACTGCATGCAATCAATAATGATGAGTTGGTAGAAACAGGACACAGGTTTGTACACTGATGCTGAAGTTATCAGCAGCTTAGCTTTTCAGTTCTAATATCTGAAGAGAGAGAGGAGAGTAAATTACAAACATCTCCAGCAGCAGGAAGCCTGTGACTGACGTTTATTATCATGGAACTGTGTTTTATTTCGTCTGCGGCTGCCTCGTGTGAATTGAAATAAAGTCGAGCTGAGAAACTCGGCCATACGTTGTGAGACGTTTCTTCTGAGAGGCAGCTTATCGAGCACTGAAACCACCCTTTTGGGGCACATTGGAGAGAAAACAACATCACCTTTTGTGTATCTGCAGTATCTGTGTGTGTCGTACGTCTCCATCCGGGAGAACCTGCTGAGCTTATTGTAACAGATTCCATAACGCAAAAATGAAACACATTTATCTGAGAGGCTGAGAGCAGCAGACAGCAGCGGCAGAAAAACAACATGTTGGTGTTTGTGGGTCGATGATCTACAGGATGAAATAATGTTGATGAAGGAAACGGCTTCCGTCTGTTTCTTCCTTTAACCTGCAGCTCACACAGAACAAACAGTTTAATTACCGGGGTGGTTTAGGTTTGGCTGCATCACTGTAAAATACATGAATATTCTCCTAACTTATTGTGATATTTGAATGTGTTAATGGCTTTAAATGATCACATTTCAAACCAGGGCACACCTGCTTCTGTTATATGTCATAATAAATCTTATAATTAAGTTTGTGTATCTCATAATGTGACTCAGGTTTTCATATTGATGCCAGCGTCCCTCATAACTTGAAGTAATGACTCACTAGAACATTATGAGATCATGAGTCATACTTGTGTGATAAGATCGTAGAATTTTAGGTAGAAATTGACAAATGTTAGAAAGTTATGCCATTATTTTCTCATATGAAGTCATTATCATGAGAAGTCAAAGTCACACTTATGAGAAACCTTCACATTATTATGAAATAGTGAGTTTTTCTGACAGTTAGTCATTATTATGAGTCATATTCTCAATATTCTGACATATTGTGTAGTTCATATCAAAGGTTTTACTTTAGATCAGCTCAGAATTTAGTTCCCTGCTCTTCAAACATTTCAGTTAAATCCACTGAAGTTTTCATGAATTAGATTTTTTGTGGTGGTAAAATCGTATTTCATAATCAGTGTTTTTAAAATCTCATATTTATGTCTTCAATGTGAGTTATGTTGCAATACTGACTTTGTGTTTCCTAACTTTTTCTCATAGATATCCTCAAAATAATGACATGTCCTTATTAGATTTAGCTCAGATGAACATCAGGACATTATAACTGACACAAGCCTGCTTTCAGAAAACTGTTGAATCTGAACCCTGAATCATTTTTAGGTCATCCGTTGTTCAATCTGCTACAAAACTCTTTGTACAAACAGTTTTTTCTACATCCTCATCATCCTCATCATCCTCATCATCATCATCATCATCATCATCATCATCATCGTCATCATCATCATCATCATCATCATCATCATCACTGCAACATCCTGAATTTCCTTAATCCTGAGAGTTTCTGTTTAACTCTGCTGCTGCCGTCAGTTTAAAATCATTATGACCTCAAACCTTCTCCTCTTAGAGCAGGGGTGTCCAGCCCTGGTCCTCCAGGACCACTATCCTGCATGTTTTAGATGTTTCCCTCTTCTGACACACCTGATTCAAATGATCAGCTCATCATCAAGCTCTGCAGAAGCTTGATACCCATCCTGATCATTGGAATCAGGTGTGTCAAAGTCACTGAGCTCAGGTTTAGTCTATACTCTGATGTTTGGTGTGAACTTTACCTGAACTGCACTGATTGGCTGGTTGGATGATGACATCAGCATCAGGTGTAAGCAGGTGATTAGCTGTTCCTATCGCAAGCATTTTTATAATTTAATTGATTAAAATCAGCCAAATTCAGACGAGGTTTTACTCAACAGCTGATGTCTGATCAGGATGTTGTCCGGTGTTGGTTTCTAAAAGTGGAGCCATCGTCCTCTTTTATTGTGCTGCTTCTGTCTAGTGTGTTTTTAATGTTAAGACCACATCAGCTGAGTTTACCTGAAAACATATAAGTAAACCTGTCACCTTAGAAGATCTAAGTAAGTAAATTAGAGTAAATTTAACTCAAACACCTGAAGGGATGGATTGTAATTTAACACTAGACGACATGGATTGAACATAAAATCCCCTAAAAACCCTTTAACTTGTAGAGGAAACATATTTTAGACTTGTGTTCAAAAAGGGGAAAAGTATCAGTGAAACAAATGTCCAAGCCCATCTTTTCATCCTCGTCGTCTTTTTTCTTGAGTGTTACATTTGAATGTGTCCTATGCAACAGGTGTACATGAGATTAACTTCCTGTGTGTCACATCAACTAGAACAGAGGTGTCTAATCCTGGTCCTCGAGGTCCACTATCCTGCATGTTTTAGATGTTTCCCTCTTCCAACACACCTGATTTAATGATCAGGATCGTTATCAGGCTTCTGCAGAGTTTGATGATGAGCTGATCATTGAATCAGGTGTCAGAAGAGGGAAACATCTAAAACATGCTGGATAGTGGACCTCGAGGACCAGGACTGGACACCCCTGAACTAGAACTTATCTTATTAGGCAGTCTGTCATTGGGTTGCCATGTAGCTCGCCGAGTTAGGCCGTTAACATGTAGGCGCAGGTTGCCAGCAGCGGTCGTGATTTAGAATCCGGCTCATGACCTTTTGCTGCGTGTCTCTCTTCACCCTGTCACTCAAATGAAAAAAAAATATTTCAAAAAACATGCTGCCGTTATTATGAAGTGAAGGTCAATATTCCAACATGTGTCCCACTGAAGGTCAATATGAGACATAAAGCCAAAACAGAAGATGCTGTCTTTATTATGACAAACTATGTGACTGACTGAATAAGAAGTGATCAGGACTATAATTCAGTCGTTAAAATTAATATTCCCACGTCTGTGAACGTTCTCATTCATCCAGGTCATAGACTCAGTAGTATGTCTGTGAAGACGCCTCTCCTCTCATCCGAGTGGCCGCTGAAGCGTCTTCACAGACATGTTACTGAGTCCAGCTGCCTTCGATTGAATCGCCCAGAATACTCTCAGACATTTCCTCAAATCACCAGAATATATTTACCTTGTATCGTTTTTGAGTTCTGACAGCTTCTGATGGACTCATGTTCAACCTTGGAACTGCACTGAGTTACTGGAGTTAACTCTTCCTCTACGACTAAAGGTTTTTTTAATTTGAACTAATTTCAAGATGAAGGTGTTTTTTACTTAATCGCCGCACATAGGAACAGAAGTTTTTCATTTGGCAAATATTTAAAACACATTCATCCAGTCGGATTTTGTTTTGTGGCTTTAGGCTCTTTGTGTTTTTGTTCATGCAGAAGCTTTTTGAAGTAATTCTTTAATTAAGCGACTGAGTTTATTTTTAAATGTTAGAACTGCAGTTTTGTGTTTAAATACACCAAATTTAAGTCCTGGAAAACAAAACGATTGATTTGAGTTGATATTACACAAAATATGAGGTTGATGCAACATGATTAGGACGTCGCAGCTCATCAAAATCAGTTTTATCCAAATCAAAGTAGAGATTTTATGTTTTTGAGTCGATGTTTAATAGATCCTCAGTTACTTTTGCTTCTTGCATCACTTAAAATCCAACATTCCCAGAAGTTCTGCAGTATTTGTTGGTTTTAGATCTTTTACATCTGTGCAACTGAAAGCACCCATCTGGAAAAAAAAACTGAATATTTAACATGACATTATTAAAATGACAGATGTGGTGTATGGTGCTTTTAGCTTGTAGGCCTGTAGCTGAGTCCTCCAGTACCTGACAGGGTGGAGCTGTTTCCAGCAGAAGGCAAAATAAATGTTTTTTAAAATGCGTTTTAGCTCTTTTTGACTGCTGTATGTGGATTAGGCCGCTAAGCAGATGCAGGAGACTGAGGCCGCCATATGCACAATGATAATCCATATGTGTTGTGTGTAATATCAGGGAGCAGTAAGCAGCTTTGGATCGCCGCTCTGCGCCACATGCTGCTGTCATATAATGTCCAAGAAACATCCGCAGCCTGCTTCAGCTATAGGCTCCATTTTGTTGCTGCTCCTGCTGCGCTGCTGGGAGGACGAAGCTCCAGCTCCGCTCCATCTGCGCCGTTTACCGCCTGTAGGTGGCGCTCAGAGCGCAGGAGAGACGCAGCTTCCCTCTGCGCCCGGACGGAGCCGAGCGAGGGAGAAGCCGAGAGAGAGAGAGAGAGAGTCAGAGCAGCGGAGAGAGAGATGACAGAGAGGCAGAGAGAGGCAGGGGCATTTATTTACTGTACGAGAGTTTAAATGTTGGAGCAGAAACAGAGAAAACTGGACAAACTGCGCGTTTCCATCCTTTTACGCACAGATGTTTGGTTTGGGGAGGTGAGACCTGTGGCTCCGTCCTCCTCAACTCAGTTTAAAACCAGTTAAAGTCAAACCAAACAGCGGCTCAGGCTCTCAAACGGCAGCGGAGGAGAAAATCTGTTAGGAAAAAAAGAGAAAATGTTGGGAAATCCACGAAGTTGTTGGGGAGGAAGCTCGCTCCGCCTCCGCTCCCCGCTGTAGAGTAGAGAGGGGGAGGAGAGGGGAGGCCGGGGGAGAGGGAGAGAGAGAGAGAGAGAGAGAGAGAGAGAGAGAGAGAGAGAGAGAGGGAAGGAGGGAGGGAGAGAACCGCCGAGCGCAGTCGTTTGGATTCACTCCACTTTCTCATCACACACGGTGCAGCCGCTCGACCTGCTCCGGACCGGACCGGGAGGTGGACAGAGTTTGTGACGGCAGAGCAGCGACCGCGCGTCGGGCTGGAAACTAACTGGACGACCGCTGCCGGTGACTCCCGGAACCTACCGGACCTTGGTGCTGCTTTCTTGGGCGTTTTTTCTCCTTTTCCCTCCCGGTGCTCCGTCCACATCCAGCAGCTCCTCCACCCCACCTCCCAGAGTGCCATCAGCGGAGGATGCTGCCGCTGTAGGTGCCGACAGTGGTAACGACTGTGGTAACGTTTCCCGGAGTATCTGTGAGTGACCCCCACCCACCTCCTCACCCGTCCGGACGGGTCTCCCCCTCCGGCTGGACTCCAGCCGCTGCTCCGGTGAGGAAGAAGCAGCGGCGGTGACGCGCAGCGCTGGTCACGACAGTAAAAGTGGACAGAGATTGTGAGAGAATTTGGAGGAATAATTGTCCGCCTGGATTGTTTGATTGGCCTTCAGATCTTTTTGTGGACGTTGTGGATTCTTAATTTCGGGCTTTTTTTCCGGAGGTCTGGAGCAGCTCCGTCTGGGCACCGAGGAGGAGCGGAGCCTGTAGCCGGGCTGGAGCGCTCAGAGCTGGGGAACCGCGCGGCTCTTACCCGGTCCAGGTAGGAAGTTCTCTCCGCAGATCCACACACATCTCATTCTGATATTTTTAATCACATACAGGGTAAATATTCTCCGTTCCTCCTCCTGAACGCTGCTGTCAGTCTGCAGGAGACGCTTTACGCACGAGAACAGTCCGAGTATTTCCACTTTCTATTCAATTTCTCCTGGATGAGCAGTTGGACCTTAATTTAAAAACACACACACTCGATGGAGGATGGATCTGAGACGCACTCAGGCGTTTTTAGGCAGCAAACAGCTGATTTTAAACACTTGTTGGTAAAATAAACCATTTGAGGCGGTGAATGTTCATATTCTGCGTCTAATCTGCTCTGATGGCTTTTTTACCGATGTTCCACTACAGAGCTATTGATCCATATCGATCCTCTCCGTCCTCAACATTACCTCCACGTCTGTCAGTAATAAAATACAGCTTCCTGCGGGTTACTCCGGGTTTCCTAACCTTTCCCAAACTGGAAAATCACTACAGTAATTCAGCCTAATGCGTGTGAGGAGGCAGGGCTCCCTATAGTGCATATAGGAGCATCATCACAGCGGGGTTTCATTATGGCTCCATCTGAGGCTCCAAGAGTTCTGCAGGGACTCTGGCTCGATAGAGCAGGATGTAAAATGGCAGTAAAGTAGCTCGTCTTCATAATCATAGGTTTGTCTTCTCACTAATATTACAGCTAATCTGCCTTCAGGGACACAGTCGTCCATTCATGTGCTCATAAAGCAGCTTCTATCTGGGTCCAGATCTGCTCCTGAGCAGCACCTGAGGCCCCCTGAGCACCTGTAGCATCGCATTTACCCTCGTCCCTCCATAGAAACCTTCTGGTGAAGGTCTCTGCTGCTGTTTATGTCACCAGCATGAGCTCAATGCAAATGCAGGCTCCAGAGTTTCAGTGTAAACTGAAGG
This sequence comes from Dascyllus trimaculatus, assembly GCA_024666655.1. NCBI lineage: Eukaryota > Metazoa > Chordata > Actinopteri > Pomacentridae > Dascyllus > Dascyllus trimaculatus. Next base: position 4,886,868 of record CM045457.1, on the reverse strand, counting down.
AGGACGAGATGGATATCTGTCAGCGGTGGGGAATCCAGTTGGTCCGGTCGCTCCGGTCCGCCTCCCTCCTCTGAGAGAGAGAGAGAGAGGGGGAAAGAGAGGGAGGGTGGGCGTCTGAGCTGCTCTACATGATAGAGGGAGGGGGGGAGGATGGGGGAGGGAGGGGGAGTCGTATTTACATGCAAACTGCATCCTCCTCCCTGACAGAGCTGCAGGAGGAAACGCCGCCGCTGGTCGTTTTCGAACACACTAAAACACTTGACCTCTGACCTCCGGCTGCTCCACAGTTCCCTCCTGATGAGGAACCGATGATTCTAAGACCAAACATCTCCACGTCGTGATCACATCTGGCCTTTAGATGCAGCTAAGCGGGCCGGTCTAATTCCTGGAGCTGCTGTTTTGAGGTGAAACTGCACAGAAGTAGATGCAGCCGCACGTTGTTGTTCTACCAACACATTAAAAGCCTCTGAGGTCCAGGTTGTGGTTTCTGGTCTAACTGGAGGTTTCCCCTGAGCCACAGATCAGTTTCAGATCGGGCCTGAAGTGGAGATCCTCCGGCTGAGGTTTTGTGGCCGGTTTGGTTCTGCTGTCACCCGAGCTGCTGCCGCCTCCGAGTCGCCGGGCGAGGTCTGAGGTCGGATCCTGAGCTTTGGGATGCCTCTGTGCCTCCTGTAATTTGGAGGAGCATCCGTCCAATTTAGAGCCGATAAAACGACCACAGACGTCACGTTCATCTCAGTGGGAGGAGGTGAGGATTCATGAGCAGGGAGAGCGAAAATAAAAAATAGGGAAAGGCTGAGGGAGGTCGACCAGAGTCCGTTCTGCACATTCCTGCGTAAAAATTGGAGATCTGAGCGCGGCGTGTTGTTAATGCCTGTCATTAAAATGGGAGCTGGTAAAGTGGAAGTGGGTTTGCTGTGTGAAATGGATGCACGCACACACTCGCATCGAGGCTCGGCAGGAAAACAGGCGTCCACGCTTCCGATTTCAGCGCTTTCACGGCAGGTTTCCCGTCTTCTCTCAGCTCAGGTGTGACAATGAGAAACCAAAAAGTCACATTAACGCACAAAAGAGGCAATTATGATGTCAGACAAAAGACGGACGGATGCTTTGTCACGTTTCTGTAATGCCACGAAGCCGGTTAGTCGACTCGCTAGTGCCTGGGATCCAGAACCTGTTAGTCAGTGCAGGAAATAACACTCACCGCTGTGGCATCTCACAGATTCCTGAAGGAAGTTCATTCATAGATAACAACATTTCACCTGAACCCGACTAATTGATCCTGTAAAATCCTGTGATGTCATCTCCTGTGTCAGGTGACTCAAACACCTGGTTGCACAACGTCCTGTCAGGTCAAACCAAACGAAGATAATCCTGTCTGTCGGTGTTTCTAAACCTTAAATTCATCACTGCTCTGTAACCAGTGAAATGAGATCCGAGGAGGTGAAAATATTCAGAGTTTTACCTGATAGAAGCTGAAACTGGAGACCAACTGTGACCAGAAAGCAGGAAGCTCCAATCTGGGCGTAAGAAGCCTCATAAAAACCACTTTATTATGGCTTTATTCGCATGTTTCATGTGAAACTCCCCACATTCAGCCTCATTTTGAGCCCATTAGGATGAAGAGAGTGGAGGTGACGGCTCCATTTGGCTTTCTTCATTTGTTATTTTCTTTTTGCCGTACAATCCGAGCTCCGATGCGTCTCCTGCTGCAGCCTTACAGCTCACATCAGTGTAATAGTACGAACTGTGGAGAACGCTGTGGATTCACGTCGCAGAGGTTTATATCAGCTCGCAAACGTGCTACACTCCTGCTCTGCTATAATAAGGCAGCGAGTCACGGGGGAACTCGGGGCACGATACTGTCACAGCGCTGCGCACGGAGCCCCAGCCTGACGGTGGTGCTAGAAAAGAGCTTTCGTCCGTTTGTGTTTAGTGCAAAATAAAATCCTGCAGGGAATCATGAGCTGCTAATTACATGCGAGGCCCTGCAGACGTTGAGATGCTTTACTGGCCCACAGATGGACAGATGTGATTGTTTCCTGCCATAAATGTGACTGAAAGCGGAGCTGGATTGCCGTATTGATTTTTTTTCCCTCCTCCCAGTTAATAGAAACGAGGCTTAAAGTCCGTTAAACATTTAAGAGTCGCTGCCTGCTCACACAAAACACCCACCTCTGCATGTTTATATCAGATGATGCAGCTCCATGATGAATAATCGCTGGTTACCGTCAAAGAAATGAAGAGTCCAGAGCGAAGCCTCCAAATGATAAAACCAGGAGACGCTGGAGAACCATCAGGTCCGCCTGTTTCCTGATCAATAACTGAAGCGATTAATCAGTTCAGTCTGTTTAAGCCTCAGCAGCTAAAATGAAGCCCGTCGTCTTTAGTCGTTCGTCTTTATAAGGTTGTAGTTTGAATCCTTCGACTGGATCTTCGGTAGGACCCGGTTTTTTATTCCTCATGCATCAGAAACTCTTGTTTGAGTTTTCCTGTATCTGCGTCACTTTGACCCCGTTCAGTCCTGATGTTCTGTAACTGACAGCAGCCGAGTGCGTTTTTGATTTTTTCAAGAGTTTGTTCAACGCAGGATCCGGACAGCCTCCTGTAGTCCGAGACGCCGCGTGTTAAACATCCAGATGTGAACTGAAGTCACGTAAGACCAAGAGCAGCAAAGACTCCTCATGTATGACAACAAACACTTTGCATTTCGTCTTGAAAAATAGCAGCTGGTGAATTTTTCTGCAGCTCCAGCGTAAAGTAACAACAAGCCGTCAGTGAGCGGTCTCGTCTTTAATTCAGGGTGTGCACACAGACATGAGGTGTAGCTTAAATTAAAGAGTTTAATCATTTTCTGTGAGTCCTAAAGAAGATTTTTATCTTCTTTCTGCTGCTGTTTGTACAGTTTCTGATGCTAATCTAACATCCAGGGCAGATTTCAGTTTAAATCCGACTGTTCGTAGGTTTATTATTCACCTCTTAAAGCTCCCTCTCCGTACGTTTATAGTGTCCTTTATAGGAATGCGTGTTTTAAATGGATATAGGCTGTAAAAATCCAGCTGCGAATCAGGAAAGCAGCTCGTGTTTCAGTTTGATCGCCTGATGATACGAACGTCGTGTCCGACATGTGGAATAAATATGTTGCTGTGGATTTAAAGCTGCGTTTCTGACGATGCTCCGTCTTTACTCTGTACCCGCCTGCTGTTCATCCACCATCACTCCCATAATCCCCTTCTGCCACCGCCACTGCCAGAGGATCAGAGTGTGGATCAGAGGTTAGCAGCCCGTCCTGCCTGTAGAAGGTCAGGCGTTTGATCCCCGGACCGGTCCGTCCGGCCGCTGAGCCTCGGCACGACTCTCAGGTGAAACGGCGCGCAGCTGGGAGACGCACCGAAACCAGTAGAAACCATTAAACCCAGTGAGTCAGCGTGAGTTTCCTGTGTGACGGTGACCTGGGCGTCATGTGAGGCGAGTCCGGTTACAGCTCGAGACTCTTTTCATTTTCAGTCCAACACCTGATAACTTTCCCTGCAGCAGAGTTATTTACACAAGGTGTGGAAGCCCGATAACACACACCTGCTGCAGGTATGAAAGTCTGCACTGTGACTCATGTTCTCAATTTAAAGCTCCACACAGTCAAAACACTCTGGTGAATTAGCATGGCTCGCAAAAACACAGTAATATACACAACAGCTTGTTTCCCTTTAAGTGGAGTTTGTTATATTAATTTTTAGTACTGATTACCAAACCTCCAAGTTTTTATTTTTACATAAATTTATCCGTAGACAATTAAAAACGTTTCAGTTCTGGTGTTGAGATAATTTCAGGTTTTATTAAACATTTCTGCTCATTTTAGAATGGTTATATTCAGGTACGGACGCTGAAGTGTGTTTAAAATTCAGAAATTAGCCTCTTGTTTTAATAGAAGAAAAAGAAATCTTCAGTGCAGTTCTTTTATCCATACTTTAAATTCCGGACAAAACAATTTTTAATTTGCGGCGACCACGAGCACCAAACATTACTGTGCTACCAGTTTGTGCCGACAAGGTGATTAAATGTCACCTTTGTGGACTTTTGCTGCTCCGTAGATTCTAACATTCGGGCTGTACGCGACCAGGACCAGAAATCTGAGAATCTTTTCCCCGTTTTTTTCAAGATTCCGATGCATTTCATAGCCGTGAGTCAGAACTGAGTCAAACTGTGACGCCGGACCAGACGGCAAAATATCCACAAACTTATCGACGACTTGTCAGCTCATTAAATTCATCTTCAGCTTTTGACTTCTGACAGCCAGTTAAGATATTTGAGTAAATTTAGGCCCAAATTCTCAGATTCCCGCTTGTTAAATGTGAATATTTTCAGGTCTCTTTGCTCCTCTGTGGCAGTAAACTGAAGATCTGTGGGTTGTGGATCAAACTTTTGGCTTCTGGGAAACACTGATGGACATTTTTCTCTGTTTTAGTTTCGCTGCATCCAGACAACCGTAACCGTCCAGACAAAGTGCAGGTCTGAGAGCATGAGAAACTCCCTCCCAGCTCATTCTCTGAAGACACAGTAATTATCCAGGTGTGCGGAGATGACCTTCTCTCAGCCTTCTCATTGTTTCATTCTTCACTCCGTCGCTTTGAACAGCGGTGCGTCATTTTGCGGGAGTTTTCACACCACCTTCCAGTGTGTTGGTTATAAAATTAAAACCTCATTAAAGCCTAAACTTTTGTCTTCAGACGACACGTTTAAACGTCAAAAGAAATTCTTCTTCCACGAATTTTGGATTTGAAAACAATTCGTCTCACCACTTGTCTCGGTCAGGACGCCGTGGTAAGAGATTCTTAATCTCAATGAGACTTTTCCTGGTAAAATAAAGATTTACTTAAAAATAGAATAATCCTCTGAACAGGCAGCGTCTTGGATTTACTTTAACTGACCTGGATCCAGAAGGAGAGAGGTTCTGCTGCTGTGTTTTGAATCAAATTACGCGTCGTTCGAAGCACAAAACCTCCCGATCACTTTGTAGAAGGCGTCGACAAAACTGTGGTTTTTCCCTTTTCCATCGTCACACTTGTTGAACCGCTGCACACAAGCCTCAGCTGAACAAACAAACGCTTTTTGGTAAATAAGCAGGTGGATGTTGGTTCAGCGGTTAATGATTAGCTTTCATGTGGCGAACAGAACAATTGACTTCAGAACAGATTCATCCAGATCGTCTTCGTTTCTTAAGATCTGCTCTGAACCAGATTTAAAATGACGTCACCTTTCCCCAGAATTAGCAGAGAACTGTTGTGAGGCAATTTCCCCCTCAGGGATCAGTAAAGTATTTCTGATTGTCGGAGCGTCTGGACTTGCTTGAGGTTCTCGAGAAAATGATTGTTCTGATTGTTCACAGTGAAACTTAAGGGAGATGAGGAGTTTCTGTTTGGGGTGTCTTCTTCTAGAACTTGTTCTGACCGACCACCTGTCACTGATGCTGATATGAGCCTTAAAGTCTAACCTCATAGAGGAAATGAACAGAAACCAGATTCAGTGTTCGGACTGTGACACCTGGATGGATGTAAAACTGACTTTTATTAGAGTTCTGGTAATTTGTTGTAGTTGTTTTTGTGTGTGTTGTGTTACTTGTTTCATTTTTTGTAATTCGTTTGTCTAATTTTGTCTCTTTTTAGTCTTGTTTCGTGTCGTTTGTCTCATTTTTTTGTCATGTTTCGTCTCGTTTTTGTTGTGTCTCTTTTTTGTCTCACTTGTGCTATTTGTCGTTTCGTGTTTTGCTCTTTCGTTGTTTTCTGTCTCGTTTTGGTCGTTTTGTCTCAGTTGTGTCATTTGTGTAGTATTTTTGCCATTTTGCGTCTCCTTTTTGTCTCGCTTGTGCCGTGTCTGCTTTTATGTCATTTCATTTCTCGCTTTTGTTATTTTTTTGTCTTGTTTTTGTCATTTTTTGTCTCTGTTTTTTGTCTTTGTCTGATTTTCCTTTTGTGTCTTGATGGTGTTGTTTCTCGTCTCTTTCGAAAAATTTCAGTCTCCTTTCTGTTGTTTTGAGTCTTACTTGCATCGTTTCATCTCATTTTGGAACAGAACTCAGATGTAGTGTTTAGACTGTGACTCCTGGGTGGATGTAAAACTGATCTGGGTTCAGTTTTTAGCAGAGCTCAAATGTGTTCTTCATCCTATAATGTCATGTGTCTATCTGCTGTAATGATGAAGGTTTGAGGCTTATTAGAAGTGGTAAATATGGATCCACCTCTATGGACTTCAAGGAAACATTCATAGTATGAAGGTAAAACCCTGATCAGTAATAAAGTTACTGGAGATGAAGAACCTTTTTCAGGAAAAACCTGTAAACACAAAAGCTGCATCCATCCTCTGTTTTTATATCAATGAGTAAAGTCTGGAGTCGGTGATTCGGCACCAAGGGAACTTCTTTTTTAACCAAATCCAGAATCATAAGATCTCTACAGATTTCCAGCTCTAATAAAATCACACAGATCACTGCTGCATCTGAAAAGGCATGAAGTGTGTGCGTGTGTGTGTGTGTGTGTGTGTGTGTGTTAATCTGATCAAACAATGGCAGTGAATGGGGCCCTTAGATTGTCGGACCACACATGCACGCTGACGCCGTCCAGAGACTCACCTGAAGCCTGAACATCCACCTGAGATCTGAACACATCAAAGGTCCTTTTGATTTTCAGGGTGTGTGTCGGAGTGTGTGTCATGTTTAATTCAGGACACGAAGCGCTGGACGTTCAGGTTACCTCTGTGTAAATCAGGATGCACACCCGGGTTTAAAACACACACCTGCGAGGCCCGACGGAAACTTTCCAAACTGGTTTCCAGTCTGGCTGCCGTCCAGCGGCCTTGTGCTGCCAGATTTGTGCGGGATAGTTGTCGTACTTGTGTGGTTTCAAACCGGTCGGGCGGTGTTCCTGTGTGATTACAGGACTCATTAGTGCAAATAAAAGTGACTTCATGCTTCCATTACAGATTCACTTTAGTCGCTGAAGCAGATTTTATTTAGCTGAGTTTTTTTTTTCTCAGCAGCTCAAACTGTTGAATGGAAGGTATCAGAGCTGCAGCCATCAGTCATGTAGAGCAGCAGTCTGCAGCCTCTTTTGCACTGGTTTCAAGCGAGCGCGATGCCCGATCCGTAGAAAATCGTCTTGCTTGAAACCGGTCCGTGGTGCAAAAAGGGTTGCAACAGTTTTTTAATTGAACAATTTTTTTTTAATTTAAAAAAGTGACCTAAATGAATAAAATGACTTTTTATTGCTAAACATTTTCCAGTCTCTGCCTCTTTTCAGAGAGACGTTTGTTTTTTATTAATTATGGCAGGGGGTCAGATCGACCAGTGCGGGAAACAAGCACAGACGGAAGTGGCGGGAAGACGAGCTAGTCATTTTTCAAAATAAAACACCCTGCGGACTCCACAGGAAATGAAATGAAACGTTTTTCAGAGTTTCCCCCAGAAAACTTGCTAAGCCCGGTGGTAGAGAAGCCCAGGGCGGCCCACCGTGTTTTTGTAAAAAAATAAAATAAAAAAAAGACAAGAATTTTGAAATGACTATTATGTGTTATTTTAAGCCATTTATTAACAATACTTAAATGTAGAGTCTTACAAAAAGGCACAATCTTGAAATAGGGTTTTAACAAACACAAAAAAATACAATTAAATAATATCAATTGTTTTCACTTAAGTTAAATCCTAATGAATCTTAATTCAAGCCGTTGCTGGTCACATTTAAAAGTAAAATAAATTAGCATAAATTAAAAAGTGCAAACATGGCCAAGATACCAAATGACCCATGGCCCGGTACCGGTCCGAGGTGCAGTGGATGTAGGAAGTTATTTATTTGAGCTGCATGGTTCCACATGCAGACATAGAAGAACTTCGCCAGTGGAGGGTTGGTAGAGGCTAATCCTAACCCTTGCCAAAAACAGCTCATCTAAAACTGGACGAATTTTAAATGAACTCTGGAACTGTGGGATCGATTTTTGTTGAAGCTCCAGTTTAGTGTGGACCAAGGTTTATTATTTACAGATGCTGGAGTCTGTCCTTCTGTAGGAATCCGCTTTATTTTAGGTTTTAGTGACGTTTTATCTTCCTGCCGCTCCAGAGGCAGCAGCTGGAGTTGGTGATGCAGTCTGACCTGATTGGACTGCTGGGATTCTTCAGTTCCTCCCACTCGATCTGCAGCAGGTCGTCGCTGCAGAAGCACCAGAGACGCTCGCGAAGCTTTAAAGTTTAACTCGGATCCGTAGAACAACGCAAAGGTCAGTGGTCCAGTTTGTGTGTTAGAAGTGGTGAAGCTCAGGAGGGGAACAGATTTACATTTAACATCTTTACAGAGCCTCATTAACTGATCAGTTTCGGATTTCTGCATCGATGTGCTGCCTTGTCTTGATTTGTCAGTCACTTAATTAACTGGATGAAGCAAAAGCAGACACTTTTGTTAATATATAAACAGAATTTCAGTTGGTTTTCAAATAGAGTTCTTTTTAAAAACAACATGGTGGATTTTATCTTAGTTTGGCAACAGTTTGAGAGCAATTACATGAAATTAGTTGTAGGTTAGTGTTTAAAACTGTATATCAGCAGTGTGAAGTAAAAACTGGCATTTTATTGCGGTTTGTAGAGTGAATGTCCTGCTTTGGTTGATGTTAAAGTATGAATTGTATTTTTATCAGACAGTAACTCTTGGCAGCACATTGAAGAAGAACTCTGATGTTTTATTAGAGTAAACGGAGCAGAACGAAATAGAAGCCGTGAATTTTCAAACTTTACAGGCTAAATTTCCAAATGTACTTAAATACCAGCGAGATCTTACTTCGTCCAGCTTTATTAGTTGATAATATTTAAGGTTATGAATCTAAATCTGCAGATGTAGTCGCTGCAAAAGCTTTCAGATGGAGGTAGAGGAGTGAAATAGTTGAGTGTCCACCGCTGGAAAGTTTGACAGTCCATTCATTTAGTCATTTTCAGGCAAAAATGCGCAAATGTGAATATATTAGCGTTCTGATTTTAGGTTTAAACTTCTGCACTGGTCAGACTGACGTTGCACCTTCGGTTCAGCTGGTTTTAATGTGTTTTTAGGTCGGACCTTCGTCAGTTTCATGTAGTTTTTGTAGAATTAGTTTAAAATAGTTGAGTAAATGTTTTCCCCACCACTAGAAAAGTGTTTATCAGAGCTGTAGTCAACTAACCGCTGGAGGAAATTACTCAGGAACAAGTCTGACAGTCGATTAGGTTTGACCTTTTTATGTATATTTATATATTAGCTTTTCAGTTTGGGGTTTTTACGGCTTCGTTTCAGCTGATTTTAATGTTTTTTCAAGCTGCAGCTTTAATCATTTCTTGTACTTTTTTGGTAAAATTAAATTAATATTCACACTCAGGATTGCTAGCTGAGCTAAAGGACATCACTTTGGGACTTTGCTGTATTTACTCTCAGATAAAAAAGCAATAAAAATACATGCAGTGATATTACATCGATCAGACAGCTTCGTTTCGGCTCATTTTAATTTGTTTTCGGGTTGCAATTTTAATCATGTCTTGTATTTTTTGCCATTATAGCTTCATTTTGGCTGATTTTATTAGGTTTTCAGGTTTCGACTTTATGACTTTCTTGTAATTTTTGCCATTATAGCTTCGTTTCAGCTGAGTTTAATGTCTTTTCAGGTTGCAGTTTTAATAATTTCTTGTATTTTTTGCCGTTACAGCTCTGTAGCAACTCATTTTCTAGTTTTTACAGGTTACAGCTTTATTAGTTTCCTGTTCTCTTGGTAAATCCCTCAAATATTCACATCCAGGAGGGTATAAAGTTGAGCAATAAACAGCCTGCAGGGTTTACAGTGGGTAAAAACCACAATGTGGAGTTTACAGTGGTGCTAATGTGATGCAGGAGCAGCTGGAACTCTGCTAAAGTCATGTAATGTGCAGCAGTTGTGTTGTGTGATGCAGGTGGGGTCTGGAAGTGAATAGTGAGTCTCAGTGGGTGGTAACGAGGCCGTTGTGTTGCTTTGTGATGTTCAGACGAGTTGTTGTCGGACACGCCCGCCGCCTCTCTCTCCTCCGCTCCTCCATTGTCAGTCGTTGTCGCTCGCCCGCTGAAGCAGCAGACAGTCGCTGGATCCTTACACATGGAAATGTTTCCGTCTTTGTGATGCAGCGACGCTCAAACTGGTTCCAGCAGCTCGAGTGGCCGGCCTCTTAGCGCACAAACACACACTCTGATAACACACACACACACACACACACACACACACAGGGGCCGGTCGGTGAGAAAGTTTCAGTCTGTGGGAAAAAGGACGAACTGGACGATCTCTGGTCTCGTCCCCCGAGGAGACAAACGCACAAAAACACACACGGTAACACACTCATCCAATACACAACGACACACTGTAACACACTCATCCAACACACAGCAACACACTGCACTTTGATTTTTACTCTCTTCACATTTTGACCCTGAGAGTTTTTTTACATGCAGCTTTTCTCAGGACCCGAGATGTTTTATTTTGAGCCCTCTGGAAACAAGCGGAGAAACCAGCCCTGCTGTGTTTCCGTCACCTGAGGCCTCGGGAGGAGAGTTTTTAGGAACCGAACCCACCTACACGTGTAGTTTGTTTGGGCTGAAAACTAGATAAAGTCAAAGAAATATTCCGATCGGGAGGTTTTACAGCAGAATATTCAAACACAGCAGACACAGCTGAAGTTTGTTAACATGAAGACGGTGTCTGAGCCCCCGGAGGGTCCGCGCTTTGGTTTAGATTTCACTTGTCAGTTGTGAGTTTACAGCTGTGAGTATCAGGTTGCATCAGTTTAACTGGTTGCACAAGTCGTGAATTTCACATCACACAGTTTCATCTTCAGGTTTTTAAAAGCTGCTCGTTCATTTTACTGAAACTCTGACACCTCTGATTAGATTTTTAACTGTGCTGCGTGTTTGAAGTCACCAGGCTCCTTTTGAAATGGAAAAATGAAATGTCGGGTCAGATGCTTGAGAGCTTCTACATTTTCTGTAACGGATCTTAATGTAGATTTTGACTATTTTAAAGAGCGTTTCATCCATTTGGACTGAGTTCGGCTTCCTCTGCTGAATAAAAAAGCAGTTTTGTAGAAAAGCAAGTTTAAATTCATTCAGGTAATTTCTCCACTTTGCACACACAATGTAAACACTGCTCTTTATGGATGCTTATAGTTAAGTGGTTTTTATTTGTATCATTCTTTTATCTTATTTTTAGTACTTAGTTTTTAGTTTTTTGCCTGATTATTGTACATAGGAGAGTAAAGATACACCAGGGTCAAATTCCTTGTTTGTGTGTACAAACCTGGCCAGTAAAGCTGATTCTGATTCTCATGTAACGTACGTGTCGAGTGTTAGAAGTGACAATGTTCCTACGTAGGCTGACTTAATACACTGACATCCATCTGGTGCTTCTTATTTTAACTGAGCATCATGCAGCTGAACCGTGTCGATATCAGAATGTTTTAAATAGTGACCAGCTTTATTGATAACGTAGTCGGATTTAAAATAGATCAGATGATCAGATAATGTAGCACTGTTTAAACACACTGATTAGCATCGAAAGCTAACAAGCAGTATTTTTGTTAGCCACGGACTCACTGCCGACAGGAAGCCCTCGTCCCTCTAGATTGTTTCTGAATACAATCTCAAGCTTAAACTTACATAACAGCATTTTCAATTCTAGAAATGATCCCAAAGTTTTCAAAGACACAAAATATGTCGGGCTAACTTTAGAGGAAATGCATCTGAAATAGTAAAGAAGGCGTGATGGAGTCTGAGATTTAAATGCTCCACTGAAACAGAAATATGCAAACAGACAGCAGCGTGTTAAAGGAAGTAAATGCTGGAATATCTTTCGTCCTGTTTTACTGATCGTCCTGCAGCATCGACCTCACAGCCTGTTTCCTCCCTCATGTTGTGTTTTCACTCGTTTATATTCAAACAAAGCATGAGGTCACTGCTGAGCAGAGCTGACTTTCAGGAGCAGGCAGCAGAGTGAGGCTCCCTGGAAATACTTTTAATTAGCCTTTTTTTAACCAGCAAAACCTGCAAAAATCATCTAATTATCCCCGATCGCTAATCGATGACATTAACGTTCATCCGAGGGTATCTGAGGCTGCTTTTGGCAGCAGACGGTCGTGTTCAGCGTCACATCAACCGGCTGGACGTCGGCCAGTAAACAGTTGTTTTGTTTCCACGGCGACGTGTGAAACGCCGTCGGGGGTTGGAGGTCAGAGGTTTGAGGCGTTTGGCAGCTCTGGAAGAGAAATGTGAGAAAATGGTTTACAGTGAAACAGACTCGGAGTTAGAAGGTGATGAGGAAGTCCAACTGCAACAACACAAACAGACGGTTTACATTTAACCTCAAGTCCTCTGCTGCTTTTAACGCTTAATAACTCCCCACAAAAACATCACACAACACAGTCTGTTGGCTCCGGCTGACATGTCTGTGAAGATCCTCAGTCACTCAGGTCATGGTTATCCTCGTAGGTTCAATCGTAGCATCTGGACTTGCTTAAGTCTTCTCTAAAAAATTTGAGTTTCTCCAGCGACTTCTGAAAAGGAAAATGTCATTTCCATCCATCCAGTTTCTTCCTCTGGTCTGAGGTCAGGTCGTGGCGGCTGCAGGTTAACAGATTAACATCTTCGACCAGATGAGGTTTAATCCAGTGAGTTGTGGGGAAAACCACCTGACTTCATTTTCATGTTTGACAGCCCCAGCTGTGACTCAAAGTTTTGTCGTTTTCAGGTAGAAATCTTGTCCAGATTCTTGTGTTCCAGCAACATGTGATGTAGTCGATGTCTCTCTGCTGTGTTTCTCTGTGAACAGAGGATTTAGACTTAAAACAGCTTCATTATTTGTGGTTTTATGTGCACAGAAAAAGCTCGATTCATTTAATGTCACTGAATGCTTTTATACGAGGCCTGATTCTCTTTGGCTGCGTAGGAACATAACAGGCTGAGAGAATACGAACCTCGACTCCCACGTACGAACACTCAGCCTTCAGTGGAGCTCAGTGAAGCGAACGTATGTGGAGGTACAGAGGAGGAGCGAACAAGCTTCCAGCTTCCTGTTCGGCACACCGGTCCATGTGTGGGTTCTTCTCCAAATCAAGGACGCGAGTAGTAAAGAAAAAAAAACACTCTTCAGATTACCCTCAGCGACCTGCAGCCGAGAAACTCCTGCAGCACAAAACACAGAGTGTGTGTCTGAGATGGTTTACTGCCAAGAAAAAAAACTGTGCAGAGCCAGAGAGAAGAAAGAGGAGGAGAGGTGGAACAAGGCAGGGCGGAGAAGAAAGAGTTTCCATCAAGTAGAGTCTGTCGGAGCGTTATGAGCCCCAGACTTCAGGTGAAGAGTCAGATTGTTAGGAGAAACATGCAGACTAGTCGACTCTTATCAGCTCAATGGTGAAAAATGATTTCTTCAGGGAGAGTGTGAGGTCAGGGAGACTCGGAAACCTACTGTAAATAAACGTGAAACCTAATAAAAGTCCTTTTCAAGGCCTTTGCTGCTCTTGTATAGAGAAGTACGGTTTGTTGAAACATTAAATGATGATCCGGAGTAGATAACCCTCGTGGGGGCTCCCGTACAATACAAAAAAAAAGAGATCTTCAGTCTCAGTGAGAGTCGAGTTACGCTGGGACAGAAGCAGTTTATCCGACTACATCAGAAAAGAAAGCTAGAAGTCCTAAAATCACGTTCAGAATCTCAAATCCACTGTTTTATGTCCTAAACGGCCCTTAAACAGAGATGTAGCATCAAATACATCTCACTCTCCACTTCAAATTGACATTTTAAAGGTTTAAATTGGACTTTATTGTCATTGCAAATGGCCTCATATGCTGGAAGACAACAGGGATTCTGGAGCCTTAAATATCTAAAACCAGCAACTTGTATGTTGTAAATGCAGGTAATAACTGGAATTTAACACATTAAATAACATCCTAACACACCTACTGTAATGGGGAATTGACGTACTCAATATATTGTATACTTATCGCTCGATTTATTCATATTTGACTGTAAATCATCCTGTGTTTTTCATTTTAAAATGTCATCCGCTGTACTGATGAAGGTATGAGGCTCAGAAATGTTGGAAAAAGTCCATTGAAGGTGATCATGTGGACCCACCTCTGAGTATCTTTTAACACATTCAGACCTGGATGATGAAGTGATTTCAGGCGTTCTCCTCTGAGTGTTTTTATTCTAATCAGCCCATGAAGCTGTCCCTCCTCTCGGGTCTCAGCTGCTTCCCTCTCGCTGCCTCCGTCAGTATTTTCAGTCGCCTGCAGCAGCGTTCAGTTTGTCTTCCTGTCAGACGGCAGCAGGAGGAAGCCATCACTCTGTGCTGCTCGGCTGCTCGCTGATCACTGCAGGCGGCGCCGAGTCCGGCTTCAAATCTCGCCACCTGCAGGCCTTAGCAAGTGTTCGGACGTGTTTAGTGGCCCGAGGAGACGAAAACGACGATCGATTCCTGAACGGTTCTGACATAAATCTGAGGAAGGAACTTTCTGGTGTTTGGTTCTGTCCGAACTGTCTGTCACTGATCTACTTCCTGTTGTCCTTTCAGAGCGGTGTTGTCTGGCAGAGACATGGCGCTGCCCAGGTGGGAGGTTCTGCTGGTTCTGGCCGTTGTCCTGCTGGTCTCCTGCAGCGCCGCGCCCACCGACATCCTGTATCGGGTTCCTGAGGAGCAGCCGCCCAACACGCTGATCGGCAGCCTGGCGGCGGACCAGGGCCTGCCCGACACCGGACACCTCTACAAGCTGGAGGTGGGCTCGCCCTACCTGAGGGTGGACGGCAAGACAGGTGACATCTACACCACCGAGGTCCCGATTGACCGTGAGATGCTGAGAGACTGCCGCAACCTGTTCCCCGGCGACAAATGCTTCCTGGAGTTCGAGGTGTCGATCACCGACATGGTGAAGGGCATCGGATCGGGTCCACGGCTGATTGAAGGGCGCATCGAGGTTCTGGACATCAACGACAACACGCCCCAGTTCTCCTCGCCTATCCTCACCCTGTCCATCCCCGAGAACACACACATCGGCGCCCTCTTCTCCATCCCCATGGCCACCGACAAGGACTCCGGTGACAACGGCATCGCCGAGTACACGCTGACCACTGGGCTGGACGCCGACCAGCTCTTCAGTATGCAGGTCGTTGTGGACACGGACGAGAAGCTGCCGCAGCTGATCGTCATGGGCAACCTGGACCGTGAGAAGAAGGACTCGTACGACCTGAACATCCGGGTGGTGGATGGCGGGAAGCCGCCGAGGGCGAGCAGCGCTCTGCTGAGGGTCACCGTCACCGACCAGAACGACAACGCACCCAAGTTTGAGAGGAATCAGTACGAAGCCGAGCTGCCAGAGAACAGTCCGCTGGGACACTCAGTGCTGCAGGTGAGTCTCACCTGGACAGGTAACTGTCTGTCCCTAGAGCTGCACACTGTTGTTTACTGATTAATCTGTTGATTGTTTTCTGATATTACCGATCAGCTGTTTGGTCTCTAAAATGTCAGAAAGTCACGAAAAATGTTGATCAGTGTTTCCCAAAACCCAGAAGGACGTCTTCAAATTGAAAGAAAAAAGATATATTTAAATACAGGAAGCTGGAATGACAGAATTTAGACCTTATTCTATTTAACAATTACTAAAACCCACTTTATTACGAAATAGTTGGAATTTAATCAAATAACTGACAGCTGTTCAATCAGTTGTTGCAGCTCTGAGTGTTCGTTGTTAACCATTAATTGATTTGACTACAACTTTTTTATCAATGTTTTGACACAAAACTAATCAATACCAACATTGTCTAAATTCAATTTCAAAGAGTCAAAATCAATAAGAAGATATCAGATGATCAGATTGTTGATATTTCAGGATTAAAACTGTTTAAAGTGGAACAACGTCACAGCTGCAGCTCAGGTGCTGAACCTGTAATGAAAGTTCTCCTGTTTTAACCCAGATTGTTCCTGATGTGGGTTTGAGGGAAAGAAGATAAGAGTCTAAAAATATCAACCCTCAAATATTCAGGACTCCCTGTTGTGACGGCCCTCCTTCATGATATGTTGTTAATATTAAATCACCGTCTTGGCCCTGCTGTCTATTGATGTTAGCTCTCATGCAGTTTTACAGTCCAGAGCTACTGGGTTTCTCCTTCCAGATCACTGGTTCAGATAACTCCATTAAACTGGTCCTGTGTGGTGAGACTTAGCTGTGACTATTATCCTGTCAGGACCAGGGCTGATGGACAGAACCAACCTGTGATTTGCCCCAAACAGCACTTTAGGACAAAGTCAGGCTTGAGATAGTAAATTCAGAGCTTCATGTGTGGAATAAAGGATTCTGTGGAGAAACAGGAACAACATTTTAGACATTTTCTCCACATTTTGTTCATAATAAAAGTGAGAAAGTAAGTAGTGTGTAGGTGAAACTGAGCTTTGCTGCTGCCGGAGAGTCAATCTTGAGTTTTTATTGTCCAGCCAACGTTGCAGTGGAACCTTTGGCCCGGCTGGTGATAACACTGAGATCTGCAGGACAACACGACTGCACATAATATGCTGCTCAATTATCCGTGTGGACAGATGGTGGGGTGGAGGTGAAGCAGGCCGTGGGATCGCTGCGTGTAGTCACATATTAACCACTGATTCAACTTCACCTCCGGGGCCTCGCCGGGCGGAAGGCTCCCCGCTTCATCCGGCGCTTCCCTCCCTGACTGCAGCGCGACCAGCCAGCCTTCCAGCTCGCTGTGCATGACTTAATCTGAGTCAGTCATGAGATTATCCACGGGGCTTATTGGTATTATTGCTCTGGATGTGGCTCATTGCATTTCAGAGAGCCGCAGAATTCATTTCACTTCCGTGCGTTTGAGGAGTGATGCTTTAGAGGCAGCGGGACGACGATCCTGACCTGCTTAAATTGTCCAATGGCGGCGCAGACGTGTATATCCCGGCTTTTGACTCGCTGGTTAAAGGAGCGGACTGCTGCCTTCTGAATATTTTAACCTATTTTCTGCTTGTGCAGTTTAAAAATCCAGCCGCTCGGTTTTAGACTTTACTTTCCAGGCAAACTCGGTGAACATCACAGAGTCTGTCTCTAAAGAGATTCTTATTGCTGTCAAAATACTACATGAAATAATGTCCAGAATTCAAGACTCACTTATTCACATTTTCCTTCAGCTTTCAGCTCCGACTGTTGCTTATTCACATCTGAATATTTAATCTGACATAAAGACACGGAGTCTAGTTTTCTACACAGTTTTAGCTGCATCTCATCAGTTTCCTCTACAGACAAGGTGCTAATTCTTTTTATTTCACCCACAATCGAATCAAAGACTTTCTTTGGTTGACGTAAACCTTACATGGCTGAAGGAGATGAGGAAGACCATGAGATGCAGTAGAAGCTGTTTAAATTGACCAAGTAAGTAACAAGAAAAGCTGAAATCTCCTTTAAAAGTTTGTAAGAGGACTTTGTATGCATACTTTTCATTTAACTTAAATATTTCTGATCAAATAAGCACAGAAAAAGTTTGAATTACCAAAAACATGTCTGCATATTTTTATAAAGAGTTTATACCTAAAAACTCTCAAACTAAATGCTTCGTCAGGACTGTTTGGGTGTTGTCCGATTAGATTCTCATCAGTGTCAGTGAGTCATAGCTTGATTCAAATGTGGCTCTTTTTTCTGATTGGTGCACTGGAATAAGTGACATCACCTCTCACTACCTAAGCCCCGCCTCCTTCAAACCAGCAGGTAAAGCAAACTGAAAAGAAACGTAGAGAAACGTCTCGTAAAATAAAACAAGGCTGCTCTGAATTTGTCGGATTTGGTGTCACTTGTGTGAAGAAGCTGATTGAGGATAATCAACGATTAGCTAATCAGATCGCTGAGAGATTCTTCTGTCTTCAGATCTGGAGATTATTAAAGACTGAAGAATGTTTGAGAACGCTGACAGATCCCTCGAGTCTAATAGCTAAATTCCCCTAAAAGGCAATTAAAGCACACAATATAAGTGTGAGCTGATTAATCAGTTAAAGGAGGCAGCCCCAGAATGGTTTGAAGGGTCCACACTGAACTACCATGTAATTATAATGTAATTTAGTCAACAATAACCGTGACAGGATATAAACAGTGATGGATTATCTCCGTGGAAGTGTCTGCGTGCTCGTTTTCTGAGGAACAAACTCCGAGCAGCAGAGAAACCAGCGGTGGTTTCATCTGAGCAGAGATGAGAGGCGGTGAATAGCTGAAACAGGCCAAGGATTGTCCAGGAAGCAGCCGATGTCACTGGTTAATTGTTAACTGGGAGATAAAGAGTGTTTATACCTGCTGTAAGCTCGACACAGTGGCCTTGGAGAGCAGCCAGAGCAGCTCTGACTGTTCAATACACAATTCTCAGAAGCTGTCAATAATTCACCGCTGTTTGGTGATGTCTGCCGCTTAAAGCCACACCGGAGGAAAGGAAATCAATGGGCAGGAGAAATTATAATTTCACTTTCATGCTTTCTTTAACCTTAACCTCTCTGCCTTGGATCAGTGGCTTCCACGGTCACCTCGGGCTGCCGCTGCCGGTCTGTCACAGTCTGTGATCCTGAGCAGACAGGAAACCAGATATTTATTATGTGGCAGCATGAACTGCAGTGTGTGTTAGAGAAACCCCCTCAGAGTGTCTGCTGGCTGCAACAACCTTTTAATCCTTTTTTCATTCACCTAAACATTGAATTTTCCCTCACAGGCGACATCACATGTTCTGTATCGGCCTGTTTCCGCTCTTCACTGAACCTGTGTCATGTTCATACAGTGTTAAAGATTGATTTGTCTATTGATTATTGCTGCAGACATTTTAATGAAATTCATTCTGACATAATCTCCACTCACACAGGACCAGTAATACCTGGAATCTCTAGCAGTTTGTAATAACTGTGGATCGTCTGTGGTCTTAATCTGGTGCAAATCTGTCACATCCACCAAAAATTACTCACCATATTTCACCAAATGCAACAGCCCTGTGATAATACTGTCAGCATCTCTGAGATTTGGGGTTATTTTTCAGTTTTTTTTTAGCATCGTTTTTGGTTCTCAACACCTTTATTTCTTCCTCTTTCTGGTTCAAGAATTACAGAGTCTATATCTGTAGTTACACATTAAAGTTTGGTGCATTTCGAGTGAATATTTAAAGGCTCATGTCGCCACACAGCATGAAGATGCATTCAAAGAAACAGCAAATCAATCACAAGAGTCAAATCTGTGTAAGCCAACAATTGATATTATATCTTTGGGTGATGCCAGTAAATTTAAGTAAAACACAGGACAGCATTAACATTGGGGTAGCTTCTAAATCACAAGACGATCCCAGGTTATAGTCTTCCTGTGCAAATAGAGCTTTAGTTCATATGTTAACAGAAGAAAAAGTTTCCTTGCTAAATACAACCTGCAGCAGACTGGGAACAACTCACCTGATCTTAACCTTTACATAAGTGAGTAAAAGCAAATTTTATGGTTTGTGCACGCTTCTCGGTGACATACAACCCCATAGAAATAAACACTGGCACATTTTGCACAGATAAAATGTCTGTCAGTGAGCTTCAGAGCTGCTGCTTGGTGGGTTTTTGTTACCTTTGGTCAGAACTAAGCTAGCTGCTCTCAGTCTTTGTGGTTTCATTTTTACCCTGCAGACAAGAAAGTGGTATCTTCAAACACTTGGCAAAACAGTGAATAAGTACATTTCCCCAAACCATTACTTTAAAAACACTGGCATCGCTGCTTGAATTTGAAACAGATTTCTGTCCTTGGCCCAAACAGCGTGAGTTTTATTGTTTGTTTAAAGAGGCTCATCCCACAGGCAGATGTCTTCATCTGATTTTTTAGGAAACCTAAATTTTAGGAGATTGTTTTGCTGAGTGCACGCTTGGCTCCTATCCAGCTCACTTTTAAAGGAATAATGGCCCTAAAATGTGGAAAGCCTGATTACAGTGTGAGTCCCAGGTGAAGGCTGCACTAGCGCTGAACCAGCAGCAGCACCTGGGACATTTAAATCAGCTGTTCAACAACTAGTTCATTTGGAACTACAGGGTGACCTACATTCCAAACAGCAGCCGTGGCATCGAACGGACGCAATTAAGAAGTATTAGATGTGCAGATAGAAAGGCGTTCTAATGAGTACATCCTAAGTGATATTTTGCTGACTGCTCGTACCTCCTAATTGACTAATTACCTCCATTTACTTTGGGTTTGGACACATGAAGCCGGATTGTGGCTCTCGGTCCTCTCCGGTCTCCTAATGGGCCCCGAGGAGCCGGAGCTTTTCTGATAATGAGAGGAACATTAACATTCACTCATCTGCCCATTAGATGCCAATGACCCGCTGCATGGCCGCGATGCTGCTGTGTGGGAGTTGAGCTTTGATCGTCTATTATGTTTCACACACAGCAGAAACTCCTCCCCCTCAGGAAACATAAAGGCCTTTGTGGTGTTGCATTAGTGATGGTCATGACTCTGTGTAAGACAAAGAAGCCAAATAATCAGTTAAATGTAACTGAGACTGTAATGGGAGCGAGGGGCATTCAGGCATCCTCCAACTTCTGGCACTTCATGAAAGCAGCGAAGAGAGGATTCATTATTATGGTCGTAATTGGTGAAATAGCACTCCAGACTTTTATTGTGAAGGTGTTAAATACAGCATATCATTAAAATTTGCAGGAAAACATCCACAATCTTGGTGTTAAGTTTTTTGTCTTCCAGATTGACCGTCTAAATACATTTACTCACGACTAAAGTGGCATCAGACAAATGTTTTGTCACCAAAAAGAAGCCATTTTAAATAGAGAGTGACTGCAACACTGCAGCCAGAATCCCAAAATTTCTATCCACTGTACCAACATGCAAAAAGCCAAAACAGTTTACATTGAATGACTAAAATACTATGATGTGAATGTTTAAACCCCAAAGGGCCCTCAAGGGCCAAACTGCTAATGCCAACAAAACATATGTATGTAGATGAACCTGCAGTGAAGTGAAAAAGGAGCATTAAAAGAGTGCATTTAGATAATCCCAATCGTTCCCCCATATTGGGATTTTGTCATACGTCATCTTATTCCATGTATTTTCTGCTCCTTTGAACAGACTTTGGGGTTCAAAGTTTGGCTGAAAACCTTTTTTTTGCTCTTGTAGGTTCGAGCCAATGACGCTGACACCGGCAGCAACGGAGAGATCGACTACAGCCTCCATCAGGCACCAGAGACCGTCCAGAGGCTTTTGCGCATCGATCGCTCTTCAGGCATCATCTACGTCAAAGGTCCGGTGGACCGAGAAGAAGAAAACTTCCTCAAGTTCTTTGTGGTCGCCAGAGATCGTGGGCCGACCTCCAAGAGCTCCAAGGTCCTGGTGACCATCAACGTTAAGGACCGGAACGACAATGCACCTGCCATCGAGATCCGTGGTATTGGCTTGGTGACGCACCAGGACGGCGTGGCCAACATCTCCGAGGACATGCCCATCGGCACACCAGTGGCACTGGTCCAGGTGTCGGACCGCGACGAAGGGGAAAATGCAGTGGTGACGTGCGTGGTTGCCGGTGACGTTCCATTTCAGCTCCGACCTGCGAGCGAATCAGCCAATGATCGGAAGAGGAAATACTTCCTGCAGACGACAACCCTGCTGGATTATGAGCGTGTTAAGGATTACAGGATTGAAATCGTTGCTGTGGATTCTGGGAACCCGGCTCTGTCCAGCACCAACTCCCTCAAAGTCCAGGTCACAGACATGAATGACAACACGCCGACCTTTTCCCCAACCATGCTCGAAGTAGACTTTGCAGAGGGAAACCAGCCAGGTGACAAAGTTCTGGATGTCGTGGCGAGCGATGCCGACAGCGGCACCAATGCAGAGCTGGTCTACAGCATCATCGAACTCTCGGCCACCAGGCTGTTTGAGATCGATGCCAACACCGGGGAAGTGCGTGTGAAAAATCTGCTGGATCGAGAAGAGACGGAGCGCTATGAGTTCCGGGTGGCAGCATTCGATAAAGGCGTTCCCAGTAAAACTGGAACTGCTACAGTGGTGGTAAATGTTCTCGACCGCAATGACAATGACCCCAAGTTTATGCTCAACGGCTACAGCTTCTCCGTCATCGAGAACATGCCTCCACTCAACCCTGTTGGTGTAGTAACTGTCACTGATGCTGACAAGGGCGAGAATTCCCAAGTGAGGCTGTTTGTGGAACCAGACAACGGAAAGTTTGTCATTCAGAACGGTACAGGAACCATCCTGTCCAGCATCTCCTTTGACCGTGAGAAGGAGAGCACCTACACCTTCCGTCTGAAGGCCGTGGATGCCGGCGAACCACCTCGATCCTCCTACGTGGGCGTCACCATCAATGTCCTGGATGAGAACGATAATGCCCCCTATGTCACCAAACCATCTAACTCCTCCTACACATACCTGACACCTGTCACGCCGCCGGACACCCGTGTGGAGGTGGTTGAGGCTGAGGACATTGACGCTGGGCCCAACGCCGAACTGTACTACACCATCACAGGCGGAAACCCATATGGACTGTTTCAGATTTCACCAAGCAGCGGGGAGATCACACTGGCGCAGGAATTCACCGGCAAACACAACGGACTCCACCGACTGGTAGTGAAGGTCAGTGACAAAGGCAAACCTCCTCGCCACACCACTGCTCTGGTCCACGTTTTTGTCAACGACACCAAGTCCAATGTATCTCTGATCGAGGCGCTGGTTGGTCACAGCCTCTACACGCCTCTGGACAGGGACATTGCCGGAGATCCCAACTACGCCCTTGCTCAGCGCAGCAACATCCTGTATGGCAGCCTGGCAGGAATCGCTGGTGTTATTCTGGTCATTGTCGCTGTGGTGGTCATCAGACACCGGCTGCAGAAGGACACTAAGAGCGGCTACCAGGCTGGCAAGAAGGAGAGTAAAGACCTCTATGCCCCCAAGCAAGGCCCTAAAAATGGCAAAGGGAAAAAGAGCAAGAAAGGAAAAGCTCCAAAACCAGCCAAGCCGTTGGAGGAGGATGAGGAGGCGAGCCTCCAGAAAGGCCTCAAGTTCAACCTCATCAACGACAACGTCAACGACAGCCCCAGAATCCACCTGCCCCTGAACTACCCACCAGGAAGCCCTGATCTGGGCCGCCACTACCGCTCCAACTCCCCCCTGCCATCCATCCAGCTGCAGCCCCAGTCACCCTCCGCCTCCAAGAAGCACCAGGCTGTTCAGGACCTCCCCGCCACCAACACCTTCGTGGGGACGGGCGACAACAACTCCACGGGCTCCGACCAATATTCGGATTACAGCTACAAGGCCAACCCACCCAAATACAGCAACAAACAGGTAGGAGACTACGCAAACACGGCAATGTACCACAGGGACATCCATTGGACCAACCGGGTGTGGTAGTCACGCTGGGACTTATTTGGCACTATTCATCCACCAAAGCTTCACTGATTCCCTGCACTGCACCCACTTCCAAACGGCTGTTTTGTTTTTGGATTGGTTCTGTTCATCATTTCTGTTCTGTTCTGTTCCGTTTTTGGTTTTCACCTCAACATGGACACCACAAAATGCACAGTATGGATTACATGAGCGATAGACCAAATATGGGCTTACCAATATTTATCTTGTGAAAGAAAACCCTCCAAAATGGACTCTGTTGGGTTTTTTGCTGTGAAGTTTCCCAGATATACAACCAAATATTTGATTTCTGTATATTTATTAAAGAATACCTGTTAAATTACAGCAAAAATGTCATATTTTCAAGAATTACAAGTTTGGTATCTGGATATATTTAAGTGTTGTCATTGGAAATCCCATATGGGTCTATCTTCAGCTTCTATATGTTTTTCATTTGTCCTATTTGTGTTTAGTTTCACCTTTTCATCTATGGTTAAATGAAGGAGGTTTGGAGTTTTTCCTGTTTTACTATTCACAAGTGTTTTGAATTTGGAGTTGCCATTCATTGAAAGCTTCATGCTGACATCCTCATTAAGTCTGAATGTCTTTTCTTTTTTTTTCTGGAGAGCAGACTGAGGTTTAAAGCTGCTCTTTATGGCCGGATCAGCTTGTTGAAGTGTGACAAAGAGTGACTGTGAATTCCTGAGTTTTTTTTCCCTCTTGTACCCATTTTTTATTGTTTCTCGGCTTTCTTTGGCCAGGAACTGGACTGGCTGAGCAGCACTTTAGAGTGTTTCCATCCAGTTCGGACCAATTTAAGGTCATTTCAGCTCAGCCAGGGAGCCGAGCACTGAAAAAGAAAGAAAGGAGGAAAGGGAATAAGAAGGGCGAGGGGAGTGGGGTTGTAAAAAAGCCGCTACATTAGAAAGGAAAAGGTACACTAAGACTAAATACGACCATTTCTTAACCTCCGCACTTGCTGTCAGGTCAGCTGAAATACGACTTTTAATTTTGCCGTGTTTCCAATCACTGGGGCTAAAAAGTCAATTGTTTGCACAGATTAATGGCAGGTAATTTTCCAGGCGCCCGCTTTCGCCTTCTTTTACCCAGAGTGCCTTGCTCTTTTCTATTTAATGTACAAAAAGAAGGAGGGGGGGAGGGGGGTTGCGACGCTGCGTGATCGCGATGAGCGGCTTTGTGGCTTCACGTCGATGGACTGATTCGTGAAAATGAAAAATGTCACGTGCACTGTGAAAACCGTGGAGACAATCAGACCGAGGGGTCGCGCTGATGTTCAGCCTGTACATAAATGTGAACAAATGTTGTGTTTCTGTTTGTGCTTATTTCCATCATGTTGCTGTGTGTCGTGTGCGAGTTTAACAGGAGCTGCTGTTAAAAAGACTGCATCATGTGAATACCTGAACCAAAGACTCACTCAAACACACACCTGCTCTCATCGCCATCATACATGCGATCTGAGGATTCTTGTTTGTGGCTGGAGCTGCTCTGGCGGCTCGGGGGCTCCTGCTGGGTAACATTTAGCCTGTTAACACTCGAGCTGCAGGCGTCTCACTTCACTGTAGTTGGATTTAAAGCCACATGGCCTCATATCAACTGTTCCATAGCACACCTGCTCACTCATGTACCTTTCTTCTTCTCTGGGGAAATAAATGTACAGTGTTGTTCTTGTTTTTTTTTTACGGTTAAAAGCAGATTTTGTTTCAATAAACATGTTGCTTAAATGTTGACGTGGGGCTCTCTGTGCATTCACTGGGTGGGACAGAACAGCATCCATCCTCATGTCCATCAGTCATACGTGGAGAAAAAACATAATTGTGTTCATGAATTTGGTTGAAAATGTCATTAAGAAGAAGAATTTCTGTTTTGTGCTGGATTCTGGACCTGAAGCTGAGATTCCTGCTGAATGTTTTACCTTCCAACAATTATTTTCATTAATCTGAAGGTTATTTTCTCAGTTTTATGGACCTGGATTCACAGTTTTGGTCTATGTAAGTCCAGTAAATCAGTCAGTTCAAATTCTTCTTTTACATTTGGCCACTTATTAATTGAACATCTAGTTTTTTGGTGTAGTGTCAAATCAGTTGTCTACTTAAGGAAGAAACAGAGTCAAATATTGAAGACAAATGGGGAAATAATGCATCCGTGTCAAAACTCTACAGCAATTTAGTTTATCACCCAAAACCTGCTGAAGATGTTTCAGTCAGCCTCAGCTGTTCTTTCAGCGCTAATTAGCAAATGTTAGCATGTTAGCAGACGATAAGAATGGTCCACAGATGGACGGGAAGGACAAAACTGAAGGCAAAATTCCTAAAAACAGAATAAGAAGTAATAAACGGTGCGTTGAATTGACTAAAATATGTAAATAAGTGAACATATTGAGAAGTCCATAAATAAAATTAGTTCTAAGAAGAGTAGTAAATAAATAAAATCCATTAAATCAATGAAAAGCCTGATTAAAAAGGGGGATGAAGAGTTTGTCTTTATGTTGGCAGCAAACATGTTAAACTGAGTGAACATAATAAACAACCTGCTCATGTTAGCTTCATATTCCAGGGAAATAATCCGTCCAGATGTGTCTCCTCTCGGCTACATGAACCCGTCCGTCCGTCTCCATCTTTAACCGTGGGGAAACTCCAACACTGAACTCTGAATCAGGTGTCGAGGTCGGAGGTCGCGTCTCTCTCTGAGCTGCTTTTATTGGAGGTCAGAGGTTAGAAACAGGCTCCTCCCCCCGTCTGGATCCGCATTAACAGTCCGCCGCCGTCCGACTGCTTTCACGCTGACCGACTGGCCGTTTCTATGGTAACACAGCGACCTGCTGACTCATAGTAGTGACCAAGCCTCGTCTTCCTCCTGCAATAAAACACAATCCTCCTTCAGTCGGTTTATTTCTGGGCTTTGTTCGCTCCGTCACTGATTTCACGGCTACAGCTCTCAGTCACACATTCACAGACAAACAGATGTCTGTTTATGCACATTTAAAGCCTCTAGATCAGAGTTTTGGACACCAGAAGTGAAGTCGATGCATAGATTCAACCTCAATGAGCTGCAGGCGACTCCGACATGCGATAAACGCCCACATCAGGCTGCAGAAGCCCTCCTGTCATGGAGCCGATCAGCTGTTTGGAGGCTGCAGCCTGTTCTCACAACCACCACTTTGTCCTGATCTGCATTTTTCCCCTCCGTTGGGTTTGATTCATGATCTGCTGTAAAACAAGCAGCAGAGCGTTCGAGGCTGGGCAAAGAAACAAGCCCGTAGGACGATGTTGGTTGGAGAGCTGAGGGATTTTTTATTCATCAAAAGTACACAAATATGACTACTGTCTCACAAACAAATTACAGCTGGGTAATCATCCATAATAACATAGTAGTAAAGCAGTAATAGTGTAGTAATAACAGAAGTCAACCACATCAACATGGTTAAAGACCAGAAATAACACTAAAAAGCAAAGTTTAACAAATTAAATATGAGTTGCTATCAGCATGAACCAGATTAGCTCAGTAAATTATTTTGTTTATGTTCCTTGTGTGTGATTTTAACATGTTCCAGAACAACTTCCATTGATTACCCCTTTCACTTTCAGAGAAGTTCTGTTACTGCTAGCATGAGTACAACATTGATCAGGTTACACTTAAATTCTGTTCTGTTTTGTAGAATTCTGAAAAAAAAACACCTGAACTCATATCTGTAGTGATTTTATGGAGTTTGTGTAACTTTATCGACAATCAGACCACAAAAAAGTTCAGATGTTGTAGTTTTTGGGTGTTTTTTTTTTTTTGCTCCTGTCTCATTTTTCCTCACTGTTTGCAGTAGTTTACCTCTGAAGCCCCAAAACAGAACAGAGCTGAAGCTAAATCTCTGCTGAATCAGTCCATCTTTATTTGAGCTCAGACTTTATTAACAAAAAGCTCAAACAGAGGATGTGGGTGATGTACAAATAAAAAATATTACATAAAATGAGCACTGAAATTATTTCAAAGGCACATTAGTAATATAATAAAACCACTAACAATTAAATAGAGCAGTTAAGATTTAATCGTCTGAACCCTGAAGCAGTTTCTTTTCTGCCTCTGGCTCATTTTTCCTCACTGTGGCTCATTTTTCACTACAATCTGAAGTCCTGCAACTCTATGGAAACAGAACAACATGAAGACGGAGAGAGAACTCAGAGATGTCTTCTGTCAGTAGGGCTCAGTTAGAACGACATAAAAAGAGAAAAAGTAGAATTACTGATTATTTATTTGACAAAAATTGAAACCTGGAATCAACATTTTGTGTCACCATCACTGGAAAACTGAGTGGAGGCTCCACACACTGCCTGCAGTTCAGCTGAAAACTCTGAGGTGTCACAAGACAAATATTTCTCATAGATTTTTTTTTTTCTGGATCCTGTTTCCTCCACTGAAGCAGAGAAATGAATCCCATATGTACAGTGTTTAACTCTTAACGGGCCAGAAACCAGAAGCACTGAAGCTGCTGCCGGTCCAGTCCTTTTTTCGAGGCCCAAACCAGCAGAATTACCTTCTTACCAATAAATATCAGACCTTCACTAAATGTTCAGCTGTCAGGGAGTCACACATGAAGAAGGAATATCCAGGAAACACACACACACACACACACACACACACACACACACCTGTTAAAGTTCCCACTAAATAGTCAGCTTCAGTTTCAGTCCATTAGACGATCCCTGATTTAAAGCAGGTGTTTCTAATCAATAGCCGTTTGACCGACAGCAGCTTCTCGGCTGCTCGGCTCGCTGTCAGGACAGGAAGCGGTAATGGCAGCCATTAGGCAGCCGCCTCGCCGCCTTTTCTCACCACAAAATTACAGTAATTTCACGGCAAGCGGTGAAAATGCAGTCGGCGGGGACGGAGAGTTTGCTGTCAGCTGCGAGCTTCAGACTCTGACGTTTCTGCACATGAAGGTAGAATAATGAGACGTGAGCCTGGCTTTTGGTTCAGCAGCGCCCTGAAGAGACTCTACAGTGTGTTTCTGTTGTTTGCTTTTCTAGGAAGCTTTTTTAAAAACCTTCATCCTTCATGTTTTCTTCACCATTTACCTGTTTATCATCGGAGAAAGATCCAGGAAGCGTCAGGGTGGAGTTAAAATCGATCATTACTGTGTCATTTTAAAAGATTTGACTGCACCAGTTAGTCGGTGAATCCAAGTGAGTTGTCAGAATCTACGACTTATTTCCAGACTATTAATTCACTAAATCAGGTTGCTTCACAATAACTAAAGTCAGTTCTTAGCTGCTAAACAGTTAAAGGCCCATATTCTGCTTTTTAGTGAAGTAAAAGGTCTTCAGACTTAGAATGTCCACACCGAAGGGAATTATTCTCTCCTACAGAAAACTCCAGAAACACCTGTTTTAAGGTCCAGGTTTTCTTCCGTTACTTATCTACATCACCATGAAACTCATTAACATAACACCTGCTAGCAGCTAGTTTGATTCACTGTCACAATCCAACAATTTTTCCTCACTAGAGCCTCTTCTGCTGGAGCTGCATCCCTGTCCTCAGAGATCTGGAGTTACGATTCGTAGCTAGAGTTGTCTCGCTTTTATCAGGCCAGCCGACCAATCAGAGCAGAGATTTCAGAAGGGCGGGGCCTTAAAGAGACAGGAGCTAAAATGCAGCTTTTAAGTGTTTTTCCAACATTAAAGCATGTAAACATGCTCTAGACCCCCTAAAGTACAACTATAAACCTATAAATGTGCAGAATGTGGACTCGTTAAGCTCTATTTAAACTCTTTAAACTCTTATTTTAATATCCAGACATGTTTTATTCTCATAGCATAGACTTTAAAACGTCTTTTACAAATGAAGTTAATCACAGCAGCATCATCAGCTTAAATCACAGTTTAGGAGGCACAAAGTAAAGCCCTGTGTAAATGGAGACGCTGTTTCTGGATTATTTTAATCCGGTCACATGTTATCTGAGGTTTCTACCTGTGAAGCTGGCGTGTGTGTTCGCAGGTTAGAACAGGTATGATGGATGTATGCTGGAGGAACCTGGACACAAAGACCTCTTTGTAACGCACAGCACAGACCCACATTATTGTTCCTACAACACACACATTCCTGAACATGGACATCACTCAGCACACGGTAATCCTCAGAGTGTGTGTATTAGTGTGTGTGTGTGTGTGTGTGTGTGTGTGTACAGTTACAGTTGGGGCGTGCCAGCAGGTCGGAGACACCTGATCTAAATGGCTGATTCTGCTCCAGTTCTGCTGCTGTATGTTTGTCATGTAAACAGTGTGTTTGCACTGAGCGCGCTCACTCGCCTGACGCTCAGGTGTTTCCAGGAGTCTGAGGGAGGTTCAGGTGCTGCAGGTTCAGAACAGCAGGAGGAGAAGCGCTTAAAGTTCAGCTCGAACCAGTAAAATCAGCTGAGTGGGACAGAAACAGACTGAAGGTAGATTTGGTTAGAATTTTTTTTGAAGTTATTGTAATTAATTAGATGGTGATGAGCTCTGGAAGAAAGAAGAAGTTTGACTGACAAGCAAACAAGATTATTTTAATGGTAAATACAACCAATTAGAGGCACTAGAGTTATCTAATCCCTGACTGTAGTGAAATAAATGATAAAGGTAGAATCGTATGATGCTGTCAAGACTCTGCTTTTCTCTTTTAGAAAGAATCAAAGGATGAATGTTGTCTCCACAGAATAAAAGTCCTCTGAGCTGCTTCCATTCAGAGGAACCAACACCAGCAGAACGTAGATGTTCTGGTTGAGGAGAACCGCAGAGAACCGAGAGGACAGGAGGCAAAGTAATCTTTAGAAAACAGCAAATCTGCTTTTATTCTCGAGAAGCTGCTGGTTTGAGTCGATCTGCAGAGAATCTGGAGGATTCAGCTTCTCAGCTCTGACTGTCTCCGTCTAACTCGGTCGAACCCTCAGGGCTGCTGCCACCGAGACGACTCAATACAAAGACCAGAGAGAGAGAGAGAGAGAGAGAGAGAGAGAGAGAGTGTGTGTGTGTGTT
Organism: Dascyllus trimaculatus; assembly: GCA_024666655.1. Taxonomy (NCBI): domain Eukaryota; kingdom Metazoa; phylum Chordata; class Actinopteri; family Pomacentridae; genus Dascyllus; species Dascyllus trimaculatus. Next base: position 4,856,420 of record CM045457.1, on the reverse strand, counting down.
TTAGTTTTACGTGGAGCCAGAAATCAAAAACACAAGAAACATAATTTTGTTAGTGTGTCGTTGCGTGTTCAGTGTGTTTCTATGTGTTTTTATGTATGCGTGTGTGTGTGTGTGTATTGTCTTGCCACCTGCTCCAACAACACAAGTGAAGTGGAACGGAAACCTGCCCGAGGCTTCACACACACACACACACACACACACACACACACACACACACACACACACACACACACACACACACACACACACACACACACAGTAACAACATAAACACGACACACAAGAACAAAACAGTAAATGTGAGTGTTGAGGGAGGAAAAAATGAGGAGGAGGAGGAGGAGATGAGGAAGGGAAGCAACACACACACACACACACATGAACACACACACGAACACACACATGGGCACACATACACAACACATATATCAGCATGTACGTTAGCTCTGTGTGTGTGTGTGTAACAGGGCTGGTAGCAGGTGGTGTGACTCAGGAGACGAGAAGGTCGCTGCCCTGCAACACACACATTAATGAACACACACTAACACTAATATAAACACACACTAACAGACACACACACAGATGCAGGTGAGGTCGGAGGCCGGCTGCTGTACAGCTGCTCTGGACTCGTCCTGCTGAACTCCATGTTTCTGCAGACACACACACACACACACACACACACACACACACACACACACACACACACAGTATGGCTGCTGGTTGTTTTCATCAGCAGCAGTTCAGAGGCTGCTGACATCACTGACTCACTGTGTGACATCGTAGCCACGCAGCAGAACACAAAAACACACAAAACACAGTTCTGATGTCGTGTTCTGAGGATTCTGCTGCTGTTCTCCTTCTGATTCTTCTTGTTTTTGACGCTCAGACAGAAACTGAAAACACATTTCAGCATTTACATAACAGAGTTCAGCGATTCTGTTCTTCTTCTGTGTTTATAGCAGCTTTACATTCAACATGAGTCCAAGCTGGCATCAGAGAAAGCAGATTTATCCCGGTGTTCGTACCGGATCTGCTGGCTTCCTGCAGTTACAGACGAGCCACTGGATGGCTGCACATGTCATCATGGAACCAGAGTCAGGTGACCTAAGGGTTGAACCAACATGGGCGAGCAGCTAAATAACACCAGGACACTATTTAACCCCGTGGTGGGTCTGAAAGACACATTATCTCTAAGAAATCTGCAAAATGACCATTTATCAGAGCAAGAAACTGTAAAGGCATGAGGAAAATCTCTTCATTCTGTGTGTCTAAGTTTTAAAAAAAACACAAATTACACAAACCTGTTCTACTGACTCCACTGAACTAACAGTCACATGACAAAAATTATAGATTCAGCTGAACTGCAGGCAGTGTTTGCATAGAGCAGAGAGGAGGCTGGTATGTAAATAAAATAAAAATATAAATGCTAATGTAAAGTGGCCATTTGTTCATACATTTGAACATACTGGATGTGTTAATATCAGGTTCAACTTCAATTTTTTGTTTTTCCTTTTCTTTCTGGTTTCCATCACTCTAACTGAGTTCTGCTGACAGAAGACATCTCTGAGTTCTCTCTCCTTCTTCTTGTTGTTCTGGTTGCATAGAGGACTTTAGACTGCAGTGAAAAGCAAACCACAGTGAAGAGAAAAGAGACAGGAAGCTTCACACAGTCAAACACCACCTTTAAGTTTTAAAATCCGACATCACTGATATTACCAGCTCAGTAACTGTTTTGCTGAATCATGTCTTGTATCAGAGTCTCATTTCAGAGCAGGAAGGCAGTTTTCCACCACTCCTACCTGAAATAATGTAAATCTGAGAAGAGCATCGAGTAATCAGCTGGTTCTTTCAGCGTAACTCTGGTTTACTGCTGATGTCGTCGTCGTTGGTGCAGCAGATTCATCAGGAGGCCCACTGAGGCTGCTGAGATCCACATTTATTCCTCCGTCTGCATCAGTTCATCAGCCTCTATGCTGCTTCCTGTCAGGACACAGATGCTCTGAAAGCAGCTGCTGACGCCCAGATAACTCCAGATAACTCCAGTCTGAAAAGGAACAGAACCAGCAGCAGAACTCAGTGTTCAGGAAGCTGGAGGAGCTGAGAGCTGAGAGCTGGTCTACACACCAGAAGAAACTTTATTCATCTTCTACAGCTGCAGATCCACTGATTGGTTAATATGTTCTTATTAAACGAAATCCTCATAGGTCAGTCAGGCTGCTGTGTTTCTCTATTAACATTAGCATTAGCAGTACTAGTAATACAAACAACCTTAACAGAAGTACTCTCATAGTAACAGCAGTAGTTTTACCTGCAGAAGCAGCAGCAGTGGTTTTAGCTTTAGTACAAACAGTAGTATTATCTATAGTACTGTAGCTCCTCTACCAGTAGTCAGTCAGTAGGTAACTAACTGCAATAGTAATGGTGGTGTCAGTGGTCGTAGTAGTATCAGTAGTAGTAGTATCAGTAGTAGTAGTAGTAGTATCAGTAGTAGTAGTAGTATTCATACTAACAATACTATCAGTAGTAGTAGTATTTACAGTAGTTGTAGTATTAGTATTTGTAGTAATCACAGTAACAGAGGTATGTGTATGTGTAGTCACAGTAACAGCAATATCAGTAGTAGAAGTGGTAGTAGATACAGTAGTAGTACTCTTGCTAATAGTAGTAGTAGTATGAGTGCAGTAATGAGGGCAGTAATTTTCAGCAGATGCTCAGTGACGTCAGTTCTGTCATCAGCATCAGTAGTAGCAGTATCACTAGTAGTACTGTGTGTATCAGTGCAGTACTTCTAACTTGCAGCAGATGCTCAGCATCAGTAGTAGTAGTATCAGTAGTAGTACTGTGTGTATCAGTGTAGTACTTCCAGTATTTCTAACTTGCAGCAGATGCTTCTGTCAGCTCAGAGTCTCCAGAGAGTCTCTGAGATGAGCAGCATCTCCGTGTGTTCAAGGACCTTCTGCCAAGTGTACAGTCACCGCGGCAACCGCCTCCGTCTGCATCCTGAGTGACAGGTGACGGGGAGGGAAGTGACAGCTACCGGAGAGAGAGATAAACACGACTTCATCAATCACACACAGCAGCTCTGCTGATTCCATTAGAACGCCGTCGCTGCTCATTGATCATCTATTGGATGCTGCAGTCTGATGTTTGTTTCTAACTTCCTGTTTGGTGTTTACTGCTGCAGAGTTGAGGGTTTGACCCAACAAACAACAAGAAGGAGCCAAATGAGAGCAGAGCAGCATCTTCTCTCTCTGATTCCAACACAAACAGCAGAAGCAGCAGCAGCAGCACGTTGTCTATTCAATGTCTGAACCACTGCAACGAGGGAATCCTGTAGTTTAAACTTCACCAGATATCACAAACATAGTAACGTCTGGATCAGAGATTCTCAAGTAAAATGTTTTCTGCTTTTTGGTCCCTCCAGTCCTACAAAGATATAAACCTACAAAGTCCAAACCAGAAGGACTGACTTCTCTGCTCTTTACTTGCCTCTCACAGATCATTAGCATAATATGTGGCTAGCAGCTAGCTTTGTTTGAAGGCTAGACTATCTCGTCACAGGGCTGCTGCTGTTGCAGCTTTTAGTTTCTAACCAACGATACCTGGATTTATCAGACCAATCAGAGCAGACTGTGGCCTTAGAGTGGGAGGAGATTCTTTTGCAGAGTAGAAATACTGATAGAGAAGTATTAATACTGCACAGATGTGTGTGTAAGTGATGTGAGTGGAACCTAAACTAGAATTAAACAGCTGTAAATGTGCAGCATTAAAACTCTCAACCATCAAAACTGAGCTATAAATCAGCTAAAGCTAAATTAGCCTCAGCTGTGGCTAACAGTTAGCTTCAGATTAACTCAGGTGTGGCGAGGTGTGTGTTAGGGTTAGTTAGTGTGTGTGGGTGTTCTGCTTTGTGACGCTGAACGATCAGTTCTACTTTCTGTTTCTGCTCTTCATCCTGTTCAGTCATCGTTCTGCTAATCTTCATCATCCTCTGCAGGGTTTTACACTCTGCAGACTTCAGGCCATAAACAGGGTTTTTACCACTCGGCTGCTGCTTTATACGTCTCACGCTCTCTCTCTCTCTCACACACACACACACACTCACACACTCACACATACACTCCTCTGCCAGTCATAAAACCGCTGAACCCTGCAGGGCCGAGCAACACCAGGCCACTGGTAGTGTGTGTTACTGTGTTATTGTGTGCTATAGAGTGTTAGTGTGTGTAGTGTGCGCTAGTGTGTGTGTGTGTGTGTGTGTTAACTGCTTCAGCGCTGAGGCAGAAAATGACTCAGCGGTCGGCTGAACTCGGAGACGTTTTATGAAGCTTCCATCCTTTTTGGAAACATGTTTCTTTTCTCTCTGCCTCCTTCTCAGTCCTTCTGACTATAGCTTCATCTTTCCTTTCTGGTTTCCTTTCCTGTCCCCTTTCCTTTTCCTGTCTGCTTCTCTTTCCATCTCTTCTTCTTTTCTCCTTTTTTTTGCACATTTGATCCATTTTATTCCTTTACTTCCTCTTTTGTCACATTTGTTTTCTTTCCTTTGTCTTTTTACTTTCTCATCCTCATCTTTCTATTTAATTTTCTTTAGTTTCCTCCTTCCTCCTTCTATCCTTTTCTTCCCTCCTTCCTCCCTTTCCTCTCCTATATCTTTTCTTCTCTATTTCTCTTCCTGTCTCTTCTTCTTGTCTTTCCTTTTCTCCTTCTTGCACATTTTACTTTTGTTGCTTTCCTTCCACTTCATTTTTTTTCTTTAGTTTCCTCATTACGTCTTTTATTCATTTTCTATCTTTTTCATCTTTTTCTTCTTCACTCCCCCTTCCTTCTTTTTTCATCTTTGCTCTACTTTCAGTTCCTTCTTCTTTTTCTTCCTTATCTCATTTTTGCACATTTCTCTTTTTCTTTCTCTCATATTTCTTTCCTTTTCTTTAGTTCCTCCCTTCCTTTTGTCCTCTTTTTCTTCTGTTTTCTCCTCTTTCCTCCTCACTTGTTTTTTCCCTCTCACCCTCTATCTCAGTTCTTCTTCTCTTCTCTTCATTCCCATTTCTTGCTTATTTCTCTCCTCCAGCTCTTCCTTCTCTCTTTCTGCCCCCTTTCATTTCCTCTCCTTCCCCTCTTCCTTCCTCTCCTCCCTCCATCCTCCCCCTCCGTCCTCCCCCCTGCTGTCAGTATTTAATATGGCCGCCTCGTACTTCACCTTGAGTCACCTCGTTGCTCAGACTGTGGAGGGGAGATAAGACGAGGAGGCTCACAGAGATGTTGTCGTCTTTTTACGAGCCGTTTTCTCTCCATATCATCTGAAGTGTCTGTTTGGATGGGAAACACTCGTCTCCTCTCTCCTCCCCCCATCGCTTTATCTCTGCCTCTCATCACCTTTATCTCCTCCACATTCCTCACTTCCTGCTCTTCCTCCTCCTCCTCTTCCTCGTCTACCTGGTTCAGTGTCCAGTCAGCAGGACGTGAATCTGTGAATCTTGTTTCTGCTGGGAAAGGTCGAACACTGGGAGGGTTTGGGGTGAAAGGTTTAACAAATTAAGAAGGTCTTAGTGTTTGTCCAACAGAAATACAGACGAGGGGATGCAGAGAAGGTTGTTCAAGTTCAGTTTACATTCTGTCCAGGCTGTTGGAGGTTTTTGTAAACACTTTTCTTTATGTTAGCGTGTCTCTTCACTCATATCTCACTTCCTGAGAGACAGAAATCCGAAATCCTTCGTTGCATATCGTGTCGATCTTCTCCTGCACCGCTGCATCACCTGTCAAATCAAACCGACGCCCACAAAGGTGCAGCGTTTACAAAGCCGGATTTAAGATTTCAGTGTCGGACTTTCACTCTGAGCTCTGCATTTAACAGACATGAAGATCCTCCATGATGGTGGATGTGGACTGATTTTCGAGTAGAGACGACGTGAGGAAGCTTAATGAAAAGTATCCTGTGTGTCAACAGTTAGCTGGAACTTTCTTTAATCCAACGTTCACACCCAGAGCTTTTAGCTGCTCTGAGGTCGGACAACAGAGATTATCACTGTCTTTAGATCCATTGCACAAAGATCTGTGGAACTTTTAATGCAAACAAAGCAGTTGGAGAGAAACTGTGTCATCCAGCCAGATTCTGACATCGTATCTCCTGTTTCTGTCTCTGACGACCGGTTGTTACACTGGAACAACTATTGACACTCAGAGCTTCTGACATAAACAAGCTCATTAACAATGAATTAATTCACAGATGAGGGTTGAAGCCTCCAGGTCGATGGGGCTGCTCAATATGCTCTCAAATGACTGACTTCTCAGTGTTCAGACAATCAGAGGTGTTAGTTTCATCAGGAGAAAAGTTCGATATCAACAGCCGTCCCGCACTAATCCATTATCAAGATCAGGCTACCTGAGAACAGCCCCGTGTCTTCACAACTTTGGACTGGTCAGACCAGATGCATACTGCTGGGTCTGACTGATTTAATGTTTACTCAGCTGGTCCGTCTTTTAGTCCTTAATAGTTTTCGTGCTGCATCACCAGTTGATATGTTCTCAGAAATCACATGAATCAGTGCAGCTGCTCCGCTCCCAGTCTGTTCTCATCATTTCAGTGGAAAATAGCTAAGTTCAGGCTGCAAATACCAGTTTTTGAAGTTATTTTGAGTTCCTTTGGGCTAATAAGACAAGCAGGTAGCATCTATTCAGTGCACTGTGGCCCATTTTCCCCTCTAAGACCAGTCGATTGATGTAATTGTAGGTAGAATTTCACTCAGATATGATTGTCTTTGATTCCCTACAGTCCGAACACCAATATCTGCGTTGTTTATTTGAATGGGAAACAAAGAGTCTTCTATGTTTAAGTCCAGTGTTTTGTTGACCCGTCCATCGACCCCAGCCTCCTCTCTAAAACGACTTTGTGACTCTAAAACTTTGTCACTTTACTTTTTTTATTCCCTCTCATTATTTTCTACTGTAAATTAATGTAGTTTTGAGGTTGAAACAGTGGATGCTAGACGCTGGTTACCAACAAAACTGGTCTGATGTGATGTTTGAAACTGATCATAAACTAAATGTTGTCATAACATTGGTTAAAATTGGATATTTCTAGACACCAGATTCCATAATATGCTCTCAAACCTGTTTAAGCAGCAGATCAAATGTTGGTTGATGAAGATGTGCAGTATTTATGCAGCTCATCCTCTTCCTCATCATCATGTTCAGCCTGTTTCACTGTTTACTGCGTACATGTACTGCACTGATGTACATGCTGATACTTTATCCGTCCTGTGCAGTGCTGTTAAATATTCTAGATGTTTTATTTTTCATAAATATTTCATGTGTGGCATCAGCGAGTTCAGTCTGTAGAGCGTTTAAGGAGGCTTCAATCAGGTCCTCTAATGCAGCACTTTAGCTGCTCTCAGTGTGTTTTAGCATGTTTCAGTGTGTGTCAGAGTGTGTATTCAGTGAACAGCTGTTTCTATCTAATCCTCCGGCTGACCTCAGCTCCTCATCCTCCATTTCATCCTGTCTTTATTTTAATTTCCCTTCAATCTGTTTTATTGGTAGAAATGGGAGATTTCAGTGCTGAAAATAATATATTTTATTAAAAAAAGAGAGAAGTACATAAGTAATACAGTCGGAGTCAGGACCTTGCCTCTCTCCGGTCTTCAGTCTGGATTAGTGGCTCGTCCTAATCTCTGGAGGTTAAATTAGAGGATTGAGGTCGGACGTTAACACACAGCTCCACATCTGTGACTTTTTCTTTTTGCTTCTTTCTGTTTTTTTGTTGTTTTTTTTTTGGGGGGGGTAGCAGAAAATTTCCCTGAAGGTTTGCGAGAATCCTGTTAAAGCTGCTGCAGAAGCTCAGAAAGAGAAAATAACAAATGTGTTGTTGGTCGGACAGCGGCTCGTGTTCCGTCTTCAGCTGCTGTCAGAAAGCAAACAGCCTCTTAATGCTCATTCCAAAGAAGGCAGCAGACAGTTTATCCGCCCGACACACTCTGACAACTGAAAACACCAGCGAGCATCAATATCTAAAATAATCAATGATGATTTGTAGTAGCCTGTAAATAGGAGGAAGACGGTGCAGCCAAACTGTCTGCCCTCCAATAACAACATTATTAAATCACATTCTACTCCTGGAAATAAAGTTTACAACACCACCAGAAACATGTGGACGTCTGACAAATGCAGCCTTCAGACGGTTGTTGAGATGATAAAACATCTTCCACTCTTCTAGTTTCAGGTCATCCACCTGCTGCTTTGAGATTTACCTTTTTCTTTCTTTTCTGATAAGATCTGACCCACAGTCGGCGTTTCAGTTCATACCAAAGGTGCTGGATGAGCTTAAATTCTTCCACAGCACTTTTTCAAACAAACAAACAAAAGAAATAATCAAGATTTCCCTCCTCCAGCTTCTCAAATGTGACTATTTTATGCTTTGGTTGTTATTTGTGCTTAAAAAGAAGAATACTTTTGAGTTTTGGAGGGCTGGTGCGATAAAACGTCACGACTAAACAAGTCTGCAACAGAAAACTTAACTGCTCTCTTTTTTTACATTTTGAGGTAAATCTATATTTTCTGCCAGATTACAAGTTTCAGATCAACATATCTTTTATTTTGCAGCTTTACTTTTGCTATTTAAAACACAAAAAACAATCACATATTAGATGGAGCTGCACTCGTCGCCATGGCGACCCAGAAAATAGAGGAGAAACTTCAGACATGTGGTGAAAGAATTTAATTTGAACCCAAAATGTGATGTTTTCCTAAAACTAACTGAGGGCTTTTGAAGTTTGTCCTGTTGCTCATTTCTGCCTCCATCGCTCCTTCACTTGGACTTTTTTTTAGCTCTTTCAGCTTTAAGCCAGTTTCCTTTTAATGAGAAAATCCTTTATTTTCTTTTAAAACGTAAAAGAAATGCAGTTTAGTTGTGTAGGAATGTAACTTTTCTGAGGCAGTTAATCAAGAGCATACTTGGTAGATTATTTACTAGTCAAACTATCATTAGCTGCCGTTCTGATGCCTGAAATAACTTTTAAAAAGTTATAATTTATGGACAAAATGAAAGTAAACAGCCTTCGATGGTGATTATAGGCAGGAAATAAAAACTGCCCCTCAGTGAAAACGTGTAATAAGAAAAAATAAAAGCATAATCCGGTCAAAGCAGTGGATTTTTGCGCAAAATGAAAGCTCCTTCTGCTGGTTTAATAATTCTATTTAAAATTCCCCTTGTGGGATCGGACCTCTAATTCACCTCAGAAGTCCAAAAATCTGACTGAAATCCAAAAGTATCAGAGGAGGAGAGAGGCCGAGCAGCTGCCGAGGCTTGATCCATTTTTAATCTACAACCGCCGATTTGAAAGTTTGTTAATGAGACCTGGGAGTTTCAAAAGACCACTGAGTGTGTGTGCGTGTGTGTGTGTGTGTGTGTGTTCATGTGTGTGTGTGTGTGTATGTATGTGTTGCACATTTGCCGTTCCTGAAGTTGGTGTATAGAAATGCTTGGAGACAACAGGTGACAACAGGAGGACAAATGCAGTGTCGACACACCTGGAAAACTCAAACACCACCTAAAGTGTCTGTCACTGCTGGCTGTCAGCGTCGTCATGGTAACGGTGACAGACAGGTGAGTTGAGGGGGGGCGGGGGAGCAGAGACGTGTTCAGGCAGGCAGGAGTCTGAAAACATGGACACACACCTTCTGTTCCAACCGCTGTTTGCATTTCGCTTTGCATGCAGCCTGAGGTCACACTGGGAAGCTGTGTGTTTCCGTGACAACCTTGCATGTGTGTGTTTTTGTGTGTGTGTGTATGTGTGTGTATGTGTGTGTGTGTGTGTGTGTGAGGCAGGTAAAACTGTCCCTCCGTCTTTGGACTCGGTTTGGTCGACCCTCCAGCTCCTGATGTGATGATGCGGGCGGCCAAGCAGCCAATGGAGCGACTCCTGCACACTAATAAATAAACACATGGCGAGGCAGTGTGGCGCCGCAGGGGCTGCTGGGTAGTTTGGTCCGACTGATCCGCCGTGTGGACCCACTGCTGATCTTCACACTGTGTTCATTTGTCTGCCTGAAATCACAAAATCCTGTTTGTGCTCAGTTGTTCGGTTTTATCTGCTGATGAAACAGCTTTGAAGTCATTTATGGAGGAAAAATGGAACATTTTCTTCCTCTGGCTCCTCACTTATAAAGATTTGATGCTTTTCTCTTCGTTATATCACTTGCAACTGAACATACTTAGATTGTGTGTTGTTGGTCTGACAAAAATGAACAATTTGATGAATATTTTAACTATTTTAAAGACCAAATACCTACCACATTAAACAGTAAACCAACAATAATCAAGGGTTGCAGATTAAAGATACAAAAAACATAATATTGTTGTCAGACTGCATGATTTGATTTCACTTTTATTGCCAATCTTGTGAGAGGAGAAATGCATGGAAGAAATTAGATTAAATGCTCCCCATTGCTCTTTATTCTGCAAAAAGGGAAAAAAAAAAACAATAAAAGAAGACATTTAAATATAATTAGGGAAAGGAGGGACGTAGTTAAGTTTAATATAGTCTGCTTCTATTTTGCAGTTAATTAAGTGATAAACACAGAGAAACAGCTAAATGTGTGATAAAAATGTGAAAATATGAAATAACTGTAAGTTGTATCTTGTATTCTGCACTTTGTCCATCACATATACATATGTCCATAACTCCTGCTGGATTGAATGTGTGTTTTTGTTATTTTAAAATAAAGATAAAAAAGAATTGCAAAAAGTAAAAAAAAAAAAAAGAGTAAAACTAATTCTGAAAGCTAACTATGGCAAAACTGCAGTTAGAGTGCAGGTAAAAACAGGTATAAAGACGTCTTAAAATATGGTTTTAAATTAAAGTGCCTGCCTCTTGTCCTAGATCACTGATTGGCTGGGAGGCTGCACTTCCTGGTTAGGCTATCCAATGAATGAGCTAACATCTGACCAATGCAAGACAAGCACCAGGTGTTTGAGTCACTTCAGCAGCAAACTTTTACCATAAAGTCTCATTTAGTAACAACCAGTTAAACAGACCAGTTAAACCAGTTACAGAGCAGAGTATTTATCTGGTTTATGTTTCTGACCAGTGATGAGCAGTTTAACTCTGGATGCTAACAGGAAGTTAGCTGCTACAAACACACCTCTGGTTTCAACCTGCAGCTGCTGCACAGGTGGGTTCACGCAGGTTACTGGTGGAGTTAGTTGACCTGGTTAGTGTGTTGTTGACTTGCTGGTTAGTTGGTTAGCAGGTGTTTTGATTAGATGGTTGGGAAGCACATGGTTTGGTTAGCTAACAGTTACCCTAGTTGCTTCATTGGTTGTGTTGGTGGTGATTTGGTTAGCATGTGAGTTAGCTAGTTGCTTGGCAGGTGGGTAGCTGGTTATTTGGCTGGTTAGCTGTCAGTCAGTAGGTTAGCAGGATAGTTAGCAGATATTTTCATAGAAAGCAGGTCAGTTGATTCGTTTTTTTGGGTACTTAGCTAGTACTTAGTAAATGTTTGGTTGTTTTTTCAGCTGGAACAGTTAACAGCTGATTTTTAATGAAGTTAAAGGTTTCTGAGCGCTGCTGGCTTTAATGTCCTTCAGTAACTGTCTCAATGCTTCACATTATTACACTTAAAAATGAAATTATGTGTGTGTGTGTGTGTGTGTGTCTTTGTGATGTTGTGTGTCTTAATGTGTGTATATGCTATACTTTAGCATAGCGATTAGCTTCAAAATGAGTGGCGCCTTAGAGAACTACTGAGTGGGTTTAACAGTGGAGAAGTACACTGAGGCTGGAATTAACTAGCTTTACTTTACTCTTATGTATGTATGTGTGTGTGTGTGTGTGTGTGTGTGTGTGTGTGTATGTGTGTGTCAGGCTGCAGGAGGGATGCCACACTAAATTGGCAAAATGAGGTGTAAATGTCTTGAGGCAGATGAGCTGCCTTTAGTGAGAGAAGCACTGAATATTTCACCAGCCGCTTCAGGAAAGCTTGTGTGTGTGTGTGTGTGTGTGTGTGTGTGTGTGTGTGCGCGCACGCTTGGCAGCCATAGCCAATCACCGTCTATCATTCAGTTTTGGTTCTGACAGCTGGAAGAGGCAGAAAGTCCCTAAACGCCTCAGAGAAGCACTTAACTGCCTCCACTGGTGTGTGTGTGTGTGTGTGCACGCGCACGCGCGTGTGTGTGCTTGTGTGTGTGTTTGCATTAGAGGTGAGTTGTGCGTAGTGTAATCGTCTCATTATATTCAGTAATCTTCTGCAGTGTGACGTGCTGCTGATATACTGACTTACTGCTTTATACACCTGAGTTTCACCTGAGCTGCTGCTCGACCTTCAAGACTGATTAGAGGTCACACTGATGCTACTCCAGTTTGACCTCTCACCTCTCAAACCTGACACAATCAGAAAATCACATGATATTGTTTGAATAAGCAGCTGAAAACCAAAACCAAAATTAACTCGCTTTGCCTCGTTCAGATCTAGTAGTGTTTTAGATCTTGTGTTCATCAGTGGGTCACAGATGATAAATGGGAGAGAAATAGAAGAAACAAAGGTTTTGATTAGTTTTTTAAGTGCTATAGTAATGTCTTATGTTATTCTTAATATTGGATAGTTTCACCTCTTCTTTGTTGAAAGAAAACAACTTGAGAAGTTTTAGGATGTAAATGGCTCTACAGTGGGCAATAATCTGTGAAACAAACAAGAAAAGCTGTTGCTTCACAGTTTATTTACATCAGTGCAGTATTTCTGTCATTGTTCAGATGGTATTGAAGTACAGAACTGTGTTTTTGCAAGACTGTGTTTGTTTCTCGCTGTAAATGGGGCCTTGCCAGCTCAGGCTACTACATTTGTAACACTTTGTTTGCTGTTATCTTGTATTTTCTGTGCACAGTGATGCAGAAGAACCAGTGTTTAGCTGGTGAGGTTTAAACTGAGAACTTCTAATGTGAGTACTCTTGCTATGTTAAATTGTTACTCACTGCAACGGTTCCCAACCACCGGGCCACCACTGGGTCATTTGGTACCAGGTCGCACAGAAAGAATAAAAACATTTTTTTTCATTTCCGGCAGAGTCCGCAGGGTGTTTTATTTTGCAAAATGACTAGATTGTCTTCCGGCCACTTCTGTCTGTGCTCCTTTCCTGCACTCGACTCATCAATCTGACCCACTGCCAAAACTAATAAAAAAACAAATGTCTCTGGAGAGCTTCTTTGAAAAGAGGCAGAGACTCGAAAAGGTAAATATGCATTTAGCAATTAAATAATTAATAATTTTATTCATTTAGGACACTTTTTTAAAATTCAGAAAACGTTAAATTAAAGAAAGTTGCAACCTTTTTTGCACCACAGACTGGTCATCGAGTGCGATGACCGGTCCATAGAAAATTGTCTTGCTTGAAACCGGTCTGTGGTGCAAAAAAATGTTGCAGACCACTGACTTACAGATCTTCTGAGTGGAAAAGCACAGTTTCCATTTTGCTCTGTTGGTTTGGAAGAACTTTAAGTATCATGTGTTATGTTTTTGGTATCACTTCCATCAGTCTGCTGCTCTCAGTGAAGAGAGGAAGCCAGAAAAGAGAGAAGAACAGCAGATTTAAATAAGTTAGCAGTGTTCCTGATTAACTTTAGATGAGCTCTGGTTTCAGGGCGACATGCACTCAGCTATCATCCTCCTCCTCTTCCTCCTCCTCTTCAGTTTGTCTATCTGACCTCTAACCTCCACCTGACGATGAGGTTTTCTGTCGTGAAGCCAAAGCTCAGTCGTGTATTTTCTCCACATGAAAGAGTTTCTTCTCTCTTTGTTTCTCTTTTGATCTCTCGCCGCCTGGTTTTAAACTTTAATGAAAACATGTACTTCAAAATGCATAAAAATGTTACCAAAGTGCTGTAACAACATGCAACTGGACTCCTCGCTTTTCCTTCCGGCTTTTGTGCATGATGAAAGATTGACGCTCGCTGCACAGGTTGAGGAAAAGACGACGAGCCAGCCGGAGCTCTGCAGGTGAGATTAAAGGGGAATTCCACCAATTTTACTCAAAGCGTGCTGAAGTACATATTTAAAGAGCCAGCATGTAGCCTTTAGTGGCTCCACAAGTGGCTGTGGAGAGTCTGATGTATGGAAAGCCTTCATTACAACACATTTTAATCTCAGGTGGATCTGTAGGAAGCTGGGTTTCATTGTGGCACAGTGAAAAGAAAGGGAAAAAAAAGGCTGTCCAACTGGGCTTCGTTAGGAATCAGAAATTAAAGCCAGAAAAATGACAAAAGTATGAAATAGTGTGTGAAACACTGCGTCTTTGTACAGCGTTCTCTGAAAAGCTGTGAGGTAATATGTTCAGTACACGTCGGATATATTAAAAAGTATAAAGAGCAGCATCAGTTCAACAGGTTGGGTAAAGTCTAAACTCTGTGATTCCAGCTTCTTAAATGACATCCATTTTGCTTTCTTAACTTCTTAAAATCTTTGGGTTATAGATCTTTAGTTTTGGGAAACACTGCCTGCAGTTCACCTGGAAACTGGTTGTGTTGAGGGGAGCAGATTTTTTTTGTTTTTGTTTTTACAGAATCTGGTTTTGATTAGACATGTAGAATCGACTGATTTTCATAAATTATCAAAATCTAAAGCTTCGATTTGGTTAATTTTCCCGACAAACAGTGGACTGTATTGAGGACTGTCGGAAATCTGAAAGCCTGACTGAATTTGTTCTGTTTTTGAAGTTTCTAGCTCTAATAAATGCTGTATTTTTTGTAGTTTTACTTAGAGAAACCATGCCTGTCAAGCCCTCTGATAGGGTTTGTGCTTCAGGTTGTTATAGAACCATGATGTAAAGTCCTGCAGATGCTTGTTGGTGTATTTTGTCACCTTTTGGCAGATTCAGGTTAGCTAGCAGGTTCCCCCGTGTTTCTAGACTTTATGCTAGGCTATGCTAACCAGCGGCAGCATCGTATCTACTGTAGAAAACGTGCCAAGATAAACAAGTTAGCATGTTTCCCAAAATGTCAAATTATATATTTACAATTTTAAAAACTTTCTTTTTGAAGCTAAAAATTCAGCTTTTTTAGATTTTAGTTTCTAACTCTGATAAATTGTGTAATTTTTGCAATTTCATTTAAAGAAAACAAACATGTCTTTGAAACCCACTGACAGGTTTTGTGGTTCAGATTGTTACAGAAACATGATTTAAAGTCCTCATTAGTGAGTTTTGCAGGTGTTTGTTGGTGGATTCTGTCACCTTCAGACACATTCAGGTTAGTGATTTTCATGCTGTGCTAAGCTAAGCTAAGCTAACTGGCTGCAGCATCATATAACGTTTAGGAAACCAAGAAACGAACTGACGGCTGCAGGTTGAATTGTTTTAATTAGCAATGATTTGAAGCCTTAAAGCTGTCGGTTATTCAGTGACATGTTGTTTGTAAAGTGACGCTGCTGCAGTGTTTGTTTGCTGCATCTTAAACAGGACTCTCTACTACTTGTTTCTCTTAATTCTTCTGCTGCTGTCGTCCTTCGTTAGCCGTCCGTCTGATAATCACCTCGCTGTCTGTATGAATATGGAATCTGCTCAGTAAACTTCAGCATCGATCAGTCGGCGGCTCAGTAAACTCTGCAGCGCTCTGGGCAAACGCCGCCATCGATTTCTGTCCTCAGGAGGAGTCGGATGGAGGCGTGGTGGGCGTGGCCTGCCAGCCGCCGTGACATCATCACCTGTAGGTTCACATCATCATCATCAGCAGCTCGTTGCTCTTCCGGCTGCTCACATCTCCAACGCTGATTTCTCCTTCAGGGAGCTGAGAACCTGTAAAAATCTCTTTGAGCAGATGTGAAAACGTGTTTTCCAGGTCTGAAGTTGGCGCTGAGGACAAAGCGGTCGTGTTCTCGCTGAGCTTTCTTGTGCAAATTCTAGAGTCATAAAGTAAATAAATAAGACCCAGTAAATATTTTATAGGCTCATCGCTGTATTTTTAGACTTAATATATTTAAATTCCACTACTTTTAGGTCAACAAAAATAATAAATATTCAGTATTTTCTCAGTAGAAGTGAGGAAATGTTGGGAAAGTGCAGTTGGACATTTAATAAGAATAAAATAAAATGATTAAAACTTTAAAGGGACTTTATTTCTGTTTTTTTTTCTGGGTTTTGTGAGGACGACTCAGAAACCTCACGTTGTGGGTTCAGTATCCTTTATCGTGCTGTTCTGTCATGTGGATCCCCACAGTGTCATCAGATGGACTCTAAGACAGACACATGAGTCACGTCAGCGGTGGTCGATGCTGTCAGGATGACAGGAAGTAGGACAGGTGGGCGGGTGTGACAGGTGGCGTTCGCTCGGAGTGACATCACTTCACAAACACTATTTTAAGGTCGGGAAAGTAGAAATGCTTCAGACTGAACTTTATATCTGTCAGGACGCTGTGCTGTGATGTTGCTACATTTCCCATGATGCCTTTCAGTCCAGAACCTGTTGCAGAAGAGTGAAACTTGTAGTTTTGAACAATGTTAAGCCATTATTTTGAAATGTTTTCAAAGTCATCAAAAACATTATTGCTGAAGTCAATTTGTTAAGGATTATTTTCACACATTGGCTGTAAGACCATGAACCCAAAGGAGTTTCTGGGCATTTTTTGCTCTGGTCACATTGTGCCTCACTAAAGATTCGTTTTTCCTCACTGTAAGCAAGTTTTTCCTTACAGTTGGCTTAAGTTTTTCTCACTGTAAGCAAATTTTTCCTGACAGTTATTAATTTTTCCTCACTGTCGGCTCATTTTTCCTCACTGTAGGCAAATTTTTCCTCACTATCCATTTTAAAGCTGAAAATTCAGCTTTTGCTCAGATATTACTGGTTCTAACTCTGATAAATGGTGTATTTTTTGCGTTTCCATTTAAAGAAAACATGCTTTTCAAACTTGCTGCCAGGGTTTGTGGTTCATATTGTTTCATAAACATGATTTAAAGTCCTCATTAGTGAGTTTTAAAGATGCTTGTTGGTGGATTTTGTCACCTTTGGACAGATTCAGGTTAGCTGTTCCCCTCACTGTTTCCAGACTTTATGCTAAGCTAAGCTAACCTGCTGCCGCTGCAAATTTATCACACAGAAAGTTCCTCCAAGATAAACAAATTAGCATTCTTCTATGAAACCACCGAGGCACAAACAGACCAAAATATCAAATATAGAACCCTACACTTGTGTATTTTATAGTTGGTTTTAAATCTCCACTGTGAAGCTGTAAATCTGCCTTTAACACAGAATCGAACAGGCAACCTGCTGCTGCTATTGATCTGTGATCGGAGAGGAACAACTGGGTTAACATGTAAACCAGGACAAACACTGTGGACCCGAGTTTCTGGGTTACTGGGCACACATCACTCACACACTAGCACACACACATAGACACTAACAGCAGACACACACATAGAGAACAACACACTGCATGAGTGACACGTGTTGTGGAGCCTCGGGGGGAATCTGAATATCGATTGGCCTGGAACAGTTATCCATCCATGATGAGAGATGGACTGTGTGTTTTGATGAGGAGATAACACATCATCGACGGGCTAATGGAGGGAGGAAGTGTGTGTGTTTAACAGCAGTGACTGTGTTGGTGGTCGATTGTCTTGTTGCACACACACACACACTGTGCAGCAGCAGGTCAGAGCTGGTGTGTCTGAGCTCGGATCCGATTGAACCTTTGATGTTGTCAATCGAGCCGCCAGGCTGCAGCGACACTGAGCATGCTCAGAACGCCTCGGTGCGTGTGTGTGTGTGATGCTGTCACAGATAAATGATCGGCCTGCAGCTTCCTGTTCTCCTGCTGGATAAATCTTTATTTTCCAAACACCCAAGAAAACATTTCATTTGTGTGGATGATTCTGAGTTTCAGGCTTCATTTATGAGAATATTGTGTTCATTCTGGTAAATTACTGAGAACATGGTGATGAAGTCAGAATGGAACAACTCAGAAGTTCTCAAAGATGCTTCAAAGATGCGTTAATGCAATAAAAGTACAAATATATCAATGGAAAAATACAACTCTTACTAAAGTTCAACCTTATGATATCCACTCTGACTGATGCTTGATGCATTGATGTGTTTCTGTTAGCTACATACAGTACAGGAGCTTGTTTGGTTCAGTGGTTGGCTGTTGGATAATATACTTTTACTGAAAGTAATGTAGCATAGCACAGATTTATTAAGCTTATAACTAAGATTTTAGAAAGTAGAAAATAGAAAATA
The DNA here is from genome assembly GCA_024666655.1 of Dascyllus trimaculatus. Taxonomy (NCBI): domain Eukaryota; kingdom Metazoa; phylum Chordata; class Actinopteri; family Pomacentridae; genus Dascyllus; species Dascyllus trimaculatus. The sequence goes on along the minus strand of CM045457.1, from coordinate 4,838,211 downwards.
AGCATGATGATGCTCTTTTTTAAAAATCTTACACTAATCTTAATAACTACAGCCGGTACATAAATGCTGTTCAGTAGAATCAGACAGTAAAAAGAAAAGGAAATATCAGATTTTTCATGTGCTCACATCTGAGAACATATTTTTTCTCGTCTCCAGTGCCAGGAGAAGTAACGCCGTGGTTCCTCTTCTGCAAACAAACTGTGAGGAACAATAGGCAGAAGCAGAATCATTCGTGTTCTCTGTGCACAAAATCACATTTAGTTCTTGTGTTTGTGCACACGATGAGCATATTAAACTCTGCATTAAAGCGTCCTCCTGTTCCCATGTTTACAGCCTGATTCCTGCTGTTATACATTATTCAGAGAAACTGTTCTGTGATCAGTGCAGCTGCAAAGTGTCAAACGAGGGATTCTTGTTCTCTCTGCTTCCGAAATCTGTAAACCTCACAGCAGAATCACTTTTATGTAAGGTAACACGAGCCTGAGTCAGCAGCTGCTGGGACCCAGTGACTGATTGCTGAGACCCTGGATTTTATAATGACATTGGCAGAGAAGTTGCGTTTATGTGGACTGTTCACATCAAGGCTGATACCTGATCCACTGAATAAGGTCTGAAGCTGATGTGATGTTTAGCAGCGCTGCAGGAGACGCAGCAAAAAAGACTGAGCCTGGTAAAATGGTGAAAGTCTGGCAGTGAGTAGGCCAGAAGGACATGTTTAACAAGCAGTGAAATACTGAAACATACAACAACAAATATCTGTAGAGTAATCATATTGTACAGATATTTATGATTTTACAGTTACGGTTCATTTTACAGTATTTTATGATAATACAGGTTTTTGTTGTGAACATTTTTGACAGTAAGAACTAGTGAAAGTTTACGTTCAAATGTTAATAAAGATACTATCTGTCAAAACACAGATCTTTCAAGTGGACATTACTTACAGTTTTTTTCATTGTGAACATGTAAATTAATACTATTTTTTCTGTAATTTCACCAGATATTTTCTGCAATTTAAATAAATTCTGTAAAATAACAGTTAAAAGATTTTTTTCAATTACTAATATATAAAATATATTAATAGTCTCAAATATCTACGAAACTGATATATTTTGTTGATATAATTACAGTTAAAATTAGTGATATTTTATGGTTTAATGTTGTAAAAAACAAATGAATATTGTAAAAATACTGATTTTTGATGTGAACATTATTCACAGTTTTGGCCTGTTGTTTTTTCATAGTTAACATGTAAATTTATACTTTTTTTCCAGTGATTTTACAGGCTAATATCTGTAATTTAACTAAACAAGAAACATCTGTAAAATACCAGTAAGTTGTTAAAAAATTAGAAAATGTATATTAAAAAATAGAATTGTTGCCAGTGTGGTGGGTTGGAGTGAAACCTTCCTCTGCAGGTCAGAGGTCGACCTGTCGGGCTCCTGGTGTTACACTGCTGCAGGTGGTTCTGGTTATCTCCTAGTTACCGTTGCCCACGGTGACCAGGTGTTGGGTGATTGATGAGGCCTTTTTATCCTCATCCTGCTAATGGACGGGAAGTGGCCACCCGCGACCTCTGACCCTGCCGACCCCGCGGCATGCTGGGTAACAAGCTGAGTACCTGTCACAGACACACTCAGTAATGAGTCGGCAGCTTGGCTCCACTTGCTTTCATCTTCCTCTTCCTCCACGTCCTGCTGGTTCTCTGCCCGCTGCCCAGGAGGATTGTGGGTAAAGGAAGGATTTTTGGCGGGGTAGTCTGGGTTTGACCCTGAGAGGTCAGTGGAGAGGAGACGAGCTGAACTGAGCTTTTTTGAAGGCTAAAGTTCAACTGTAGCATCAGATAATCAGGCATCCACTTACGAGTCTTCCAGGTTTTCCCATCTTTAGAGTCTTTACAGTGTCTAAAATGTGAATATGAGGTACCTATAAAAGTTAAAAACTGAACCTGGTTTAAATTTGCCTCCTTGTGCAGCGACACTCTGCTCCCAGAGCTCCTGCAACACCTTAAACGCTCCCTGGAAGCCTCCTTTTGAGGGGGCTTCCAGGGAGTGTTACAGGTGTTGCAGGAGAAATAGCAAGTTTCAGGAAGCTAACTCTGGTGATCAGGGTGAGTGGAGAGTGAAAAAATGAGACCCTACATGCCATAGATGTTTCATGCTTACACTGCCTGCAGTTCAGCCGAGAAGCCCTGAATTTTTGTCAGTGTTTTTTTTGTTTGTTATTTTTGTCTGTTTGTGGCAGCCGTGTTGAGCTGTGCAGAGTTTGTTGTTTTGTCAGAGTCTGATGTGGATGAGAGATTTCAATGACACGTGATCTACAGGTTAGATTTGGACAACTTTACCGACAGAGCTGCAGATTTAGCAGAATCAGTTAACGACGAAGTGAAAGTTAAAAACGGTTTTGCATTGCTGATAAGTTTCTAAAGATAAGGTGCTTTTTAAACCTGCCAGAATGGGAAATTACAGAACAGAACGGAGTTGTTAAAAGGCAGCCATCCTGTTCACACTGACAGTTTAAAAAGTAAATACGAAATGTGCAAGGGTAATATAAATATGTGCAGGTGTATCTATGAAACAGTGGGATGGATTATTCAGTTTGGCGTAGTGTGAATTATAAAAACAGTAACTGATGCTGCACTGTGTTAAACAGACATGAAAAACCAATGACTTAGAGTGCAGCTCCGGATTTGGCCTGTTTCTATTGGCCGAGAGGCTAAACAGGTGGGCAGACTGGCAGCCTGTCGTCCAATAGCTGTGAGGACGAGGAGGAGGTGGGCGGGACTCTCTGAGTAGCCTGTTAACTGATTAATTAACCCCGGCAGGTAAAGGAGAGGAGGTCTGGGTGCATCCAGACACTGTGTGTGTGTTCAGGATATGAAAATGAATGAAGGTCCCCCAGAAAGCAGCTCGTTAATTATCCAATTTAAAGTGATGAAATTGAAACTTGAACCCCACAAACGAATTAATTAGCCTAATTGTTGGTGTGTGTGTGTGTCTCTGTTTGTGTGTGTCCTACTTCATTATTCAGCTGAACTAAATACAAACATTACTTAAATATTTCTGCAGAAAAACAAAGACTTTAATAGTTTAATTAAGAATGACAGGAGACTAAGAGCGGGAAAAATAGAAACTTTCTGCTGAGTTTTATAGCAGCCGAACGTTAAATGACACATGAAGAGCCATCTGGAGGGAATTAAATCAGAGTAAACAGTGATTCTATGGAGGGAAACTGGTCAGCTGTGATGTAAAGTGTGCATTATTTGCAGTTAATGAGTTTAAATATCAGACAACACGGCTAAACGTTGCTTTAAATCAGCTTTACTGTCTCGTTTATGGGAAGATAGAAGCTCAGAGACTCATTAACAAAGTGGTGATGACATCAACAGGCCGCTGTGACCTCTGACCCCCGGCCTCATGTACTCGCTATCGGCTGTTTGTAATGTTGTGTGATCTGAGAGGTGCACGGAGAAGCTTCCCCTTCACATCCCACTGACACCGGCTCTAATGAGGTGGTGGAAGGTGACGGAGTTAAAGGTCGCGCTCTGGCTCGGCGGTCAGCAGGCGGTGACGGATTCCTGTCTGAGCCGGAGGTCGGAGGTCAGACAGTCCGGTCGGGGGGTCAGAGTGGGAACGCAACACTGAGCTCGCGTCCAGATAGTCTGAAAGTGAGTTTGTGTTGCTTTTTACGACTTTGTGTTGGTCTGTCATCAGTTGTAGAAGTTCCTCGCAGTGTTTGTTGGCCTGTGAGTAAAACTTTGGCTTCGTCTGAATGGATTCAGTCGCTTTGGTTCGCTCATTCTCTCAAACCAAGTCACAGTTTTTTCAAATAGGTGTTAAAACAACACTCACATGCCATTTGTAGTACGAAGAATGTTCTGCTGTCGTCTTCCCTCCTGTTCACGAATAGATCCTCTCCTAACTAGATTCCTGTGTGACACAACCAACATCTCTCCTCCTTCTGAGCAAAAATGTACTTTATCCAAAGTTAATCTGAGGCTTCAGCAGTCTAACATAATTAAATCTGCAAAATGAAAGTGGGGAACTCCCAAAGTTAATGTGTTTTTAATGCATTTTCCATGCAAATGTATCTGAAATTCAGGAAAATCAGCAAAAGAAAATGCAAATGGATGCCAGTTTCCATCCAGCAGCATGATGTGAATATTAGGAGCTGAGATAAATCATTGCAAGAGATTCCAATGAGATGATGTAGTTTAATGAGCTCCAGTTAGAACTCAAACTGTGAGGAAGAATGAAGAAACCTCTCTGCTAGCTTCATGCATTCATGTCAAAAGGACAAAGTTTCCTCACACCGGTCTCAAGTTTTCATTTTACACTTAAACAAACAGAATGCTGCTTTTACTTCCACTTCCTGCTAATGTTCAAATCCTTGCATCGAAATGAGATTTAAAATAATCACCTGAATTCAGTGCGTCTCTTGGAGGCAAAATGATAATAAAAATGCACCTTGAACACCTCACATGCTTAATATAGTACATGTTAGATATGCAACCGTGCACTGGGAGGCTTCTAGTCTCCATCAGTAGCTCAAACAGACGAAAAAACAACATTTAAATTGAAAAGAATGAAATAAGGAGTTCTAATGTCAGATTTACTCAAGTAGAAACCAGGTGAGTTTAACTACTTGGGCTGTGGAGCATCTTAAATGTGGAAATTCGCAGCTTATCATGTATATTTAACTGTGCAAAGTTAAAATCATGATTGATATTGGATTATTGTGCAGCCCCAGTTCAGTGAGTCACACTTTTGCACTTGACTTTATTTTTACTTCCACATCTCCAGCTTTCATTGAATGTTGGATGTGGCTACTTTTCCTTCTGTACATGTGGAGGGTACAGATTCAAAGGACTGAAAACATCCACAAAAAGACTGTTCAGGCCTCAGATCAACTTCCTGAACTTCAGAGGGATTTTTTTTTAACATTTTATTGTTAGAAGCACATTAAAGGAGCATCTGGTGGCCTCATGGCTCAGACTCATTCCACAGAACCACACGACTCACATCCTCCTGTTTGTTTCTACGTTCATATGGACGCCGGATTATTGTTTGAAGACAGAAGAACTCTGGATTGATCCTTTAGGCAGCAGCTTCCTGTCCTCTGCTTTCAGTTCGTTCACCAAATGTTGAAGCTGTTGTCAGGATTTGGCCCCATGATGGTGTTGAGCCCAGGCCAGAGTTTAAAACTCCACAAGGTCATGAAGGGACATGTTCCCACCATTTCATTAAACCGTGGTTACAAGACAAAAAGATCAGGTTCATTTTTGGATATATTCAAGAATACTTTTGGACATTTTGTTAATGTTATCTGACAAATTTTTGTAGCTTTTTCCTACATTTTATTATTTTCAGATCATATATTGTTATTTTTAGACATATTATTAGTATATATTTTTTATATTTTGTATTCTGTGGTTCTGACCTGGTTCTGGTGCTGACAGCAGCCTGTGGATATAAAGCATCTACTGGAGTTTCTCTGCTGTCGGTCAGCTGGTTTCTGACTCAGCAGCTCGTCTCTCTCTCTCTCCTCGTCCTGCAGTGCTTCTCTCTCGCCCCTTTGTCCGGTCCGACTGTGATCCGGTCGGTTTCCTCCGGCTCAATGAGCTGCTTCTGGGCCTGCAGCGAACACGTGAATCACGCTCTGACTGAGTCCAGCTGACCAGTTTGAGGCGCGATCGAAGCCAAACGTTCTTTCTGGTCACAGATTTTGTGCAGTTAAATGTTGACAGCAGATTAGACGCAGTTTGCAGCCAGGCTGATCTGAATATGTGAGCAGAATGTGTGATTGTGACGAGGACAGAAAGTGACAAAACTGCAATCTGAACAGCAACAATATGGAGGCTGCTGCAAGAGACGAACACGAGGCGACGGGAGCCTCATTTATGCAGCAAACAAGCAGCAAAGTCACAATGTACAGATTTAAAACTCACTGCTGGGAGGGTTAATGTGATTTAAGGACATGAATGAAACAAAATCATTTTAATGGCCGCAAACACTATCTCTGTAATAGAGAAAAAATACCAGAATGCACTCAGGACTGTCATTTTGATCAGTATTGGAACAGTGATTATTTATTGATTTTTTATTACATTTTTATTACATTTTCACAATAAAATCAACTGAGTGCTGCTTTCATGTCCAGTTTCTCCTAATGTACAAACCTTTGTATCGAAATAAGTCAGTAAAAGTTAAATAAGGTTTAGAATAATAAAATTGCTTCCTAAATGCATCACATGCATGCTATGGTACATGTTAGCTAGTTAGCTGTGCACAGAGAAGCTTCTAGTCTCCATCAGTTACTGCAGCAGCTCAGACAGCTGGAAAACTAACGATGAGATTGATAAATAACTAAAATGCTTTTTATGGCCCCAGATATTATCTCTTAAATAGAGAAAAAATACTAGAATACACTCAGGACTGTCATTTTGATCAGTATTGAAACTGATTATTTATTACATTTTGCTGCTTTCACATCTGATTTCTGCTAATGTACAAACCTTTGTATCGAAATAAGACTTAAAATTACTAGAATTCAGTGCATCTCTTACAGGCAAAATGTGAGGAAAATTGCTTCCTGAATGCATCGCGTGTGTGCTACAGTGCATGTTAGCTAGTTAGCTCTGCACATAGAAGCTTCTAGTCTCCATCAGTTGCTGCAGCAGCTCAGACAGCTGAAGACCAACAATGAGATTGATAAATGATATTTTTTTCCTTCATGATAAATGAATAAATTCTTTTTTTCATGAAGGAAAAAAATAATAGAATAAACCGTGAAAAGTATTTCAAGGCACCATTTCCCACCATTTAATTAAATAATAAAGTCAAAATAAAGTTCTAAGATTTCGATAAACCTTTAAAAATTAACATTAATTTGATGGTTTGCATTGACACAATAAAGTTGCCTCATCTTGATATTTTGTGTGATTTAAACTGAAACTCCTGCACTAGCTGATTTAAAACTAAACTCAAGTTGAGGAAACTGAATGAAATGGGCTTGGAAATTAAGTTTTTCCTCACTTTGTGTTCAGGATTTTAAGTTTCAGCCTTGATCTTAACATTTCTGGACAATTTGAAACAGTTAAGACTGATCATTAGAAATACCTTTAATTGAAAAGGAGAAGCTCATTCCACTAAGTCAGTGTCGTGTGTTGGCTCGACATAATGTCAGTAGAAAAGGCTGATAAACGTTGCATTAACTGTTTTTACTGAACCCAAACAATCGTATTTTGCAGTACAGAAAGAGCAGCAACAGAGCAAAGCCTACTAAGATTATCAGTGGTTCCATTTCCTGTAGCAGAGGTTGATTTTCTCACAGATTGTTTGATGATTCCACCTTTAATTAGAGACCCAGAGCTGTTTTTTCACAGCTTTTTAGCTGCACAGGGACATGACACCTCCATCAGGGTTTCCTTGACTCAGAGTGAGCCTCTCAGGGTGAAATATTCCCTCATCAGACAGAAATCTGAGAATTTCCTCTTATTTCTGACCATTTCATAAAGAGAAAAGCCTTTTTGTGCTTCTGTAAATGAAACCTCAATTCTCTAAGTGCTTGTTTTATCCTCGGTTCTGGTTATTCTGGTTTAAACTTATTTGTGTGCTGCCAAAAATTCCTCTCTGCAGGAAAAACATGTATATTTTAATAAATTGAAGCTCCTGAGCTGGAAACCACTTTTATAACTTATGTTTAATGGTTTTCAAACAGCAGTTTAGGAGTGAAATCAGCATTAAGCATGCTGCTTCCTGTTTTAACTCATACCGACGTTGCTGCTAACAACACAGACTGCACATGTCGTTTCTAGGACGTAGAATTTGAAGCCAAATGAAGTCCAGCCTGGACCTCCTGCTGGTTTTACGTCTGAGCCTCCCCCTCCTCCACCTCAACCCCCATCTCAACACTACCCCTCCCACCACTCGACTGCTCCTCCAGACCTCTAACTGCCCCTCCACCTCCACCTCCACCTCCTTCCAGCCAAATGGTTCCTTTTGTGGTCGAAGCCATTTGTTTCTCAACAGGCTGCTCAGGAGGAGATCTGCTTCCTCCTGTCCCTCTTCTTCACGACAGTTTAATAGAATCAAATCTGCGTTTTCTGTCCTTTAAAAACACTTGGTGACGGCTGCGGATGAAGCTGATGCACTGAAATAAGCTTTTCTCTTCCGATTCCACTTCAGAGAAATGTCAAAGCCATGAAGTGTCTCAAACCAGAAAACGGAACAAACATCTGAGATAAAACGATGAATCCAGGGTTTAAGGAGCAGATTATGACCTCGTGATGGTGTGTTTTGTCTCTTGACTGCTATAATTTGGATTCCTGGAAGGATTAAAAACAAAAGCAGCAGGTGGAGGAATGTTTGGGAGGGTCTGTTAACGCTCTCCTCCTCTTCCTCACCAGGAGACACAAAAGGGACAAACAGTCACATGACTCAGTGAAGAGGCTGCTTTGAGATCATTTTTAACCCCTGAATGACTGGAGTTCTATTAAACGTCTGGTTGGTCAGCAGGTCAGTTAAACAGTTCACATCTGGGCGTACAGACCATAATAAGATAATAAATAAGGTCTAGAATGTATTAGAAATACTGTAATATGGAATTAAACTGCAGGAAAAGATGATTATCAGCTTTTCGTGACACATTTACTCATAATTTTAGTTTCACAAGCATCTAAAGAGGAATATGTAAACATTTTAGACGGGTCTACTTTTCTAATCCACTCATGTTTCATCATCTTTAGAATAAAGTCTACATTTATCTATTGCAGTATTGTTAATAGCAGTTTATTTCCAGATGTATAAGCTCAGAAAACAGAAGAAATATTTATTGTGGGAATGCTACCAGTGACTAATTTTGATGCTGATTAAACAGAAATTTAAATTTAGACAACTTTCCAACATTGTAATAACATTTTCTGACATTTAAAAAATATTTTCAGGCATAGTAACATTAGTGGGGCATTTTAGCAGTATTTTCAGACATTTAATAATCATTTTTGATGTATACTATTGGCATTTTGATATAGATTGATATATTTTACATCAATACTTTCTGACATTTTATTTTTTAATTTTACATTTTTTGATATTAATATTTTTAATCATTTAATTAGTATTATTTGATTCCGATTTTTAACATTTGATTATTATTTTCTGACATTTAGATTTCTTAAGATTTTTAGACTTTGAATTATTTTTCGCATCTTAATAATAGTTTCCTACATTTTATTAATATTTTGGGACATTTTATTCACATTTTAATATTATTTTCAGTATAGTCTAAATGTAAAAAAAAAACATTGAAAAAAATGTAAAAAATCAAGCAAAATTTAGCAGTAAGGTTAAAAACATTACTTGCTTTAAGAGCCATTTAAAACTATTATCCTAAAAACCTTAAAACTGTAGCACTGCGATTTCTGTATAGAAGTTACAGCAGTATTTATTTGACCAACTCATACAGTGCATACCTGCATACTCACTGCATTTGTCGTCTCCTGTGAGTCGTCCATGTGAACAGTAGAAGTTGCATCGTGTTAATAAGTGACATTACGTTGCATCATGTGTTTCATCTGCAGTTTCTGCCTCAGCAGCAGCTCTGTGCTCCAAACAGTGAAATGAATGAAGTTCAGTTTTATTTCACGCAGTGCTACAACAGTTGAGCTGCTGTTTAAGGGCCCCTGAGCTGCCAGAAGGGCCCCAAACTGAACATAAACGTGGATTTTGTCAGTTTATTCTGTTGTACATAAGTATGTTAGGATGCACAGATTTTTATGGCTCCCAGTAAGACCATTAAACTCCAAATCTGCTCCTCTATGACAAAACAAGCAGCATCTCCTGGGTTCTTATCAACATCCAGCTTATGGCGCCTAAAACTCCTGATTTGAGTGTTTTCTGCTCTTTAACAGCTGCTTTTTCTACCACATGACCTTGAAGCAGCAATAATAGGAGCTAACGCGGAGGCCAAGCAGGAAGCTAGCAGCAGGTTTAGCATCCTGAGCTAATGAGGAGCGACAGCATTAATGTGACTGAGAGCTGCAGCCTCATGTTCCTGAACACACCACACTCTGTTCTGTCCTCCTGCGTCTATATTTAGCCGCCGTTCGATCCCCGTGGCGTGTCGAGCAGTCGATAAAATCAGCCGCTCGCCGTCGGACATCGTGTCTGAACCTGATCCACCCCCCCCAGCAGGAAGCGGCGGTCCGGACACTTCCTCCTGTCTGCCGGTGAAAAACGAGCGCTCGCTGCTCGACGGAGGGATTTCAGTCGCTGAGGTTTAATACCGGCAGAGTCACCTTCATGATAACAGCAGCAGCGGAGCAGGGAGGTCAGAGGTCAGAGGAAATCTCTCAGTGAGCATCGAGCCACGACACAAAACTCGTGGAGGTCAACGTGATGTTTATTTCTTTATTTCTCTTCTAAAGTCAACACTTGAGTCTGTAACCTGCAGCTTTTACTTTAGATTTAGTTCTCAGTCATATCTTTTTGTACCAACTAAACATCTCTGAAGTATGTTCACAAATTTTGGCCAATTTCTCTTTTACTGTATCTATATACAACATATCCACACTGTAAAAAAAAAGAAAGAAAAATATTACTTATGTTTTAAAAGCAATTTGCTGCTGCTTTACAGATTTTCCCCATTTTGTTAAATTGCTATTAATACTTAGTAAAATCACAGAAAACATATTAAGTAGAAAATACAATAATATAAAATATAGTAAAAATTTAAAAAATAGTAAAAAACATCAACAACAACAACAATAATAATAATAATAATAATGATAATAATAATGTCCACATAGAAAATCTGCACTTTTTAAAAATGCTATTTTAAAACATTTAACCAATACATCGCAATATGTTTCTTGCATTTAAATCAGCAAAAAAATGTATATTACAGATATTTGAGGTTATCTGAAAGAAAACACAGATTAACAGATTTTTCTTTTTTGATTAAATTCCAGATAATATCTTGTCAAAGCATGTATAATAATGTTCATGTCAGAAAATTTGCACTTTTACAAATAATAATTTGTTCTTTTACCAGTGTTTAACCTTAAAATTACACTTTTACTGTATCTAAATCAGCAAAAATATAATTTTGCAGTCATTTGAAAGAAACACTGTGTATAATTAGGACTGAAAACTAGTATATTATCTTTTTAAACTGTTATTTTAGAGAATTCGCCTGTTCCCTGTTGAGCTACACCTCACCACAATGAATACTGGATGTGAATTTGGATGGACAGGATTTTAGTGATCCGACAGAAATGCAGTGTTTCAGAAACAAGACTTCAGAGACTCTTTATATATTTAAAAAAATAGAACATTATTAATGTTTTTTTAGTTAGAACTAGCTGTACCTAGGATTTACTATCAATTAATGCTGATCCAATGCTTACCGGTTCAGTAATTGTGAGGTTTTTTTTTGCCTTTTTGTTGAGGAAATCCAAGTAGTTAACAATGCAGTGAGCAAGATGTTAGCTCCAGGTGGATAAGTTCTCTGTTTCCCATCGGTCTGACTGAAAACAAATGTTTAAAATGAATCACAGAAAGGTGCAGAGAGCTCGCCAGTGTTAGCTCGAATCTAAGTTAGCATGTTAGCACGTTAGTATAACACTTAGAGCCGCGATAGCCACATGAGTGTTGAATATGACAGGGTGAAATAAACCAGAACTCTCCTTTCAGTCAGTAGTTAGTGTGTATGTTTGGTTCTGCAGTGGTAGGTGGCCTGCAGATGTAATATTAAAATGGTTTCTGCTTATTAAACTGAGCCCCATTGGATCATTAATACCTGCACTATGCATAAGGCTAACTTTTGGCTGTTCTTATTAGTGCTCTTATTAGAAGTTCTTTGCTTCTTGAACCAGACAGTCGTCCTTCTTTCATCACCACCACTAATATGAAACGGTTTATTGGACCTTATCAGTTTATTGGACGTCTGGTTTCACCAACCTGCTGTGAGTTTTAGGATGTTTCTCTGTCAGAGGAGATCAGAAGGAAGTTAGTTGATCCAGAGTGGACCTGAAGATTTGTCTGTAATACTATAAGACGTCCGTCTCTCCATCCCACTTCTTTTCCTCTAAACCTCACAAAGCCCAAATAAATCTTCCCAACTTCATTTTTCTGCTGCTTTTAGTCTGAAGACATCCTCTGAGAGTCGACTGAGCTGATCAGAGGAGAGTTTAGACGATGACGGACGTCGACTCTCAGAAAGTCCAGAGCTGAGAAAGTGTTCATGTTAATGCTGCATCAACAGGCTACAGAACGGCAGGCAGAGCTTCAGTTATTGTAGGTATTGATGGCAGAGTGTGAGTGGGTGGATTACTGATGAAATCCGGCATGACAAAGTGTTCCGATCGATTGTTTAAAACATCCTCAGACACAAAAAACAAGTCAGACCAGATGTACACAAACTGCACTGAAAGCTTCTACACACTCAGCTGGTTTCCTACAAAACACAGGATCAAGATTAACTGAGCTGTTTCCAGGATTACAGCTGAAGTCACGCCTTCCTTTAAACAACCAAACCTTTGTTCCACCAGAGTTTATTCTCTGTTTCTTTCATTTAGTCTCTTTGAAAGCAGAAACTTCCCAGTGAGGTTCCTTTATGGCCCCAGTCAGGTCTCATTGTCAGATATATTTAATCTAATCAGAGTTACAGACGATGAAACACCCGCTTGTTTGTGTTTGGAAGCATCCAGTTATGGCTCAGGGTTTAGTTTTATTATGAGTAGCTTCTTAGTAGCTGATGTTTTTATGGAGCCTCAAAGTAGGAGGATGTCGGGGTGGATGGATGGGTCGGTAAAAGATCACTGTTTATTTCTCATTTCAAATCTGTAGTTTTTGGTTGTTCCACAATCTTACCTGAGTGTTTATAAAGGCAACCAGGACGATAAAGATCATCTAACCTTAACAATCTTCTTATTCTGACCCAAACCAGGTTCTTTCTCGCAATCTAATTGATTTGTTCAGTGGTTAAACATACGCAAACCTTAAAAAAAGGCACATCATTTGTTTTTCTTAAGCAATTTTAAACTGTTTTTCTTCTGCTGCCAGTATATTCCTAGGGACTGAACCAGAAAGTCAGCATAAAATTCAGTTGGTCATTCAGTTTGAAGGAATCATCATTTATGCAAGTTGGGTTTGACTAGATTTCTTGTTTTTGGACCTGTGAAGAGCTTAACTTGGGTTTTCTGCCTCTAATTAGATATACATGGTTGGCTGATCTTCTATTTATTGAGACTGTTGTTGGATTGGGCTGGTATTTATATAGCACTTTGCTCATCTCCTGTTGTTTTAAATGTGTTTTATGACAATACAATTGACTTGACTTGTAGTGACAGCAGCATGTGAATATGTAGTATTTAAACCAAGCTAACAGGTATTTTGTTAGCATCCAACAACTACAGCTACATGACTTTTTTTGGGCATTTAAAGTTTGTCCAAGTGACTGGAAATCAGACAGTGTTTTGTCACCTGTATCTGGGTATAATGAAATCAAGGAAATGTACTAAAGCAGCAGGACCAGACTGTGGTAGAATGCAGCTGGTCCGGTTTGCATTGCAACCATGTCTCAGTTATCTGTAGATAAAATTCCTACATTCCTAAGAAGAAATGTTCAACCTCAAAGGTCATCTGAGTCAGTTTCTTCTTGTTAGCTCAAACTTTAAGTAGGAGCAGCAACTAGCAGGTTCCCTCACAAAAAGTGAATTTACTTCATAAATCTAGCAGCTCAGCTTCCTTACTGTCATAATAAAACCATGGCCTGAACTATGAAGTAGGTTCAACTTATCCAGGATAACTTGTGGTTATCTGGATTCACTAAACCGAACATGAAGCTGGTTATTAGCTCCAATATAAATATATAACATTTTTATTTGCATTCTTTGAGCTGCAGCCGTGGTGGTTGTTAAACTGTTTAGGGAACAAGTAAAGAACAAATAGAACAAATATGTAAACATCACTTAAACTGATAATTAGACTTGAGGTCAAAGAGAAGACTGTAAGGCTATAGTATTTAATTCTGTTCCTGATTTATGATTATATCGCTCTGACCTTTCCCTCTCTGCATCTGTAGGATCTTCAGGAATCATGATGATCTTGTGTTTTAATATCGATCCATAACCTGCTGAGTAAAACCCAGATGTAAACCTGAACTTACCTCTCTAACCCTAGATCCTGCTTCGTAGAACAAACCTGTGGTCACTTAGCAGGTGGTCATTATCCAGACATCCAATCCCGTCCTGACACACCTTGACTCCAGTCTAATTGTGCTCTTTACTTTGATGTTCTGCTAGAAACAGAAACCCGTACGCTCTCTGCTCCATTCTGCACCGTTCTGCTCCGTTCTGTTGTTCTAATGGATGGATGGATCCCCAGTGTGTTGTTGTGGCCGACATGGAGCCACTTTGTCTTCTTTCTGTCCTGCTGCCTTAAGCTTTTACACCCAGGCAGCTACAGTACACACACACACACACACACACACACACAGTAGACACATATATAAATATAGATATATATACAGTATATTCACTATAAACCATCCTTTCAGCTGTCAGTGGATGTAGAGCAGCTGGGCAGAACCTGCTCTGACACTTTCACTGTGCGTCTGTTTCTGTGTGGCATGTGCAGTGTGTGTGTGTGTGTGTGTGTGTGTGTGTAGTTTCACAGCACACACACACTTGAGTAATTAATTTTCAACATGGCTGGGTTTTCTGTGTGTGTTTGTGTGCAGCGGCGAAGGTAGCTGCCGTCAATACTAATTTGGTACGAGAGAAAACAAATGTATTTAATCCCTGGTTGTCTTGTCCTGTTTTCCTCTTCCTCCCTCTTCCTCCCTCCCTCTCTCCCTCTATCTCTCTCTCTCAACCCCCTGCCTTGCCTTACACCTCGCTCGCCCCTCGCTCGTCCCTCCCCATGCCTCGCGGCCTGATAGCCATTAGCGCTGCAAAGGGAATTTTAATGCAACGCCGGCTTCAGTGGAAAGGAATGAATATTTAAAACACCGAAACACTGACTGGAGCAATAAAAGGAGAAGGACATATCTCTCATTTACACACACACACACACACACACACTCACACTCAAGCTGGAGTGTGTTTGTGCGACTCTGTCTGGTTTGAAACCAGTTGAGCTGGTCTGACTGGAGATCAGGCGCTGCTGTTTGTTTTGTCTCGCCGTCCTGTCAGAGATGAGGAAGGTTTCCATGGTTACCACTTGAAAGCTTTTCACTTAAGGCGTCGTGCGACTGGAGATCGGCCTCCTGCTGCTCCTCACGCAGCTCCGACTGTCCTGCGTCGCATTCATCCTCATCTGTCTGCTTATTTACATCACTTCTGCCTCTACAGAGCTGCTTTAACTCTTCAGAGTCACTTTACTTTCACTGCAGCTCTGACCTGCTGGGAATGTGTCTGTTAATTACAGCTTCAGGGTTTGTTGTTGCTTATACATGTGTTTTTACTCTATTACATTTATCTGATTGCTGCTATTAAACTCTGTAGGTTTCTGGTTCTGGCGCTGTTTGACTGGAAGAATGTTGCAGCTTCATTTATACTCATACATATATTTATATAAATGTGTCTCTCTGCTAAAGCACTAGTTAGCCGTGATGGTTCCTGCAGCTGTGTTGGGTTTTTGGTGAACTTTGAACAGCGGTAGCGGATAGTAGGGAGCTAAAAATGTTGGTACTTTTACCAAAACTCTGTAGGTTTCTGGGTCTGGTGCTGCACAACTGACAGAATGTTGCAGCAGCTATCGCTTAGTGGTTTTTATTTTTATTTTTCTACTGATATTTCCCAAATATTTGCTCTTTCCCCTTTGCTGCTGAAACAATACTAATATTCCCACTGTGGCAATAATAAAGGATTATTGTATTGTAGATTCACATATTTCAACTGACAGAAAACCAGCTAACAGCCACATCCCAGATCATAACAGTGATGCTAACAGTGATGCCAACAATGATGCTAACAGTGATGCTAACAGCCACATCTCAGATTGTAACATAAATGCCAACAGTAATGCTTACAGTAATGCTAATACTAATGCTAACATCGATGCTAACAGTAATGCTAAAAGTGATGCTAACAGTAATGCTAACAGAGATGCTAACAGTGATGCTATCAGCCACATCCCAGATCATAACAGTGATGCTAACTGTGATGCTACCAGCCACATCCCAAATCATAACAGTGATGCTAACAGTGATGCTAACAATGATGCCAACAATGATGCTAACAGTGATGCTAACAGCCACATCTCAGATCGTGACAGAAATGCCAACAGTAATGCCAAAAGTGATGCTAACAGTAATGCTAACACTAATGCTAACAGTGAAGCTAACAGCCACATCCCAGGTCGTAACAGAAATGCTAACAGTAATACTAAAAGTGATGCTGACAATAATGCTAACAGTGATGATAACAGCCACAACACAGATCGTAACAGTGATGCTGACATGATGCTAACGTGATGCTAATGCACGACATGACATTGTAACGTCAGAATGAAGCGTCACATTAATGCAAAACATCAGCAGCACAACACAAACTGTCAGAGTAAAACTTCATCTGTACTTACATATATTGATATAAACATACTGCTCTGCTAAAGCACTGGTTAGCTGTGGTGGTTCCTGCAGCTGTATTGGGTTTTTTAGCTAACTTTAAACCATGGCAGGAGATTGTACGGAGCTAACAAATGTTGGTACATTTACCAAAATTCTGTCATTGTGTCAGAGGGAAGATTTCGGACACTGATCGGATGTATGCACGAATTAGCAGAGCTATGAAACAAGAAAAGGCTCAATTGGCAGATTACTGGTTTGTGTGTTTGCATTATAAGCAAGTAAAGTAGAATTACAGCCGATTACATGTTACTTTTTGTTTCACAGATGCATTATTTTGGTGCAAATTTGTGCAACTTTGCAGATTAGTACTAAGCAGACTTATTACAGTTGTTTTTCTCTGTGTTGCTGCAACATGTGGTTCGGTCACAGTTCAGGCAGCCCATTAACAAATCAAGCTTAATACGACAATACAACATGACAGCAACGTAAAGCTAATGCATGAAATAATATGACAGGAAACACTGATAAATAATAGCAACACTTAGGGCAACTTGTAATGAAACACAGCAATGTGATGCTCATGTATTTCATTTATTTTGATTTATTTTAAGTCGCTTTAAAGGAACACAAATAAATTTTCATATTGCATAGATACAAACAATAAATACAGACACTTATAACCAAGTCGTGATAAATGAGGACAGCATGGCTTTATTAGATAAAAGTAATGCTAATACATGACATGACAAAACGTGACAGTAGTATGTAACTTAGCATTAGAATTAGCATAGCACTGGTGCAACATTAACTTAATAGCAGCATTATAGCGTGTTAAATAACCCTTAAAAGTAACATGAAATATAAAAAAACATAAATACTAAACATAAAACAACATAATTATAAATATCACTGGTGTAATATAGATTAATATAGATGCTGCAGCACATAACAGTGATTGATCGCATTAGTTTAAGTCTCTATAATGCAGCACTGAGCTGCACTTAGATCAGCTGCAACATGAAACTACTGCTTTAAAGCCTATTGTACATCAATTATTCATCATTATTATGTTATTATGAAAAGGAACAAAGATCAGAAAGATTATTTTTACTGTTTACATGAGTACATTTGACCACCAGGACCTCTGTATTTTATTTCAACTGTTAAAATATTTTGAATGCATCACTCACATTCAGACATTTGACTATTTTCCACTGTAGAGCAGCTCCAAAGAGAGATTTTTTTAAAACTATTTTTTGCTTTGGAAGTTAGCGGAGACCACAAACAATTTAAAACTGTCAATATGATATATTAAATGTTGACTACCTGCCGTGTGTCACACTATTCTGACATCAAAACCACATATTTCTGGATTTGAAGAGCTGGAAAATCACATATTTTTATTTGATAGAATAAAATGGACATAAAAAACCTGCTTGAACGTTTCACTTATGTAATGAAATATGTGAGAAATACTGTGAACAGAATACTTTAGTGACTCCTGAATAGAATTTTAAAGTGAAAACCAGAGTTCAAGAGGTTTTTAAACATGCAAAAGAGCTGAGAGAGGAGAGCAACAGGTGAGCTGGAATAATCGTCTGTTGTTATGGAAACAAGGTGCGCTGTCATCCTCCCGTTTCTTTCTCCTCCTCAGAAAAACCGCCGCAGGCTGCACTTTCTCCACAAACAGACAAACTGAACCTCACCTGCTCTGCATTCAAGACATTTAAATACCTCAGAAAAAAAAACCCTTTGAGTTTAGATTATAAAAGGTGTTTTAAAGCATCTGTGGAGGAATGAGAGAGGAATGCTGTAAAGACTGCAGGAGAGGAAGGATTGAACAGGTGGTGCTTTCAGTACAGGACAGAGCTCTGAAGAAGGCTGATTCTCTGGGTAAAATAGAAAAATCCAGGTTTTTAAAACAACCTGGGAGGGTTTCTGCTTAAATTACAGATGTTTTTATCACCTTTAATTAAGTTTCTAAGATCTTTTTGCCTGATTATGACCCAAACCTGTGTTTAAACTGAACTTTTTAACCATCAGGTTACGACCAGGCCGACTGAGCGTCATGTTGTTGTGTAATTTCCGCTAATCGACCTCCAGGACATGAAGGATCCTGCAGCAGCAGTGATCAGGCGCCTGGTTCACAGGAGTGATTTGTGAGTTCTGCTAAGTTGCAGATTGCAGCGACAGAAATGTTCCGTTTTAACAAATGACGTTTGCTCACAAATTGCAGATGAATGTTTGAAATCGTTCAGGGCTCAGACTGAGGTCACACTAGTTTAGACTAGCGAAACATGACAAACTGAACGGACTGTAAATGATCTCAGGTTGCAGATTCTGGTGAAGGCTGGTCAGTCTGATGATCAGGTTAAGTCGGGTTAATGTCTGAGTGTGTTCAGAGCAAGAAAACACACTTCAGAGCTTATTTCATCCTCGAAGTTTATGACTGGTGTGATGTGATTAATTCAACATTCAGAAAACTTGACTGTCGACCAAACAGTGATAAAAGATTCACATAAAAGTGCATTAAAACACCAACAGTTCCATAAATAAGGGAGAGCAGGTGTCTGCTGCCGCATTATAAACCGGTGGCTGTTTGTTTGGCCTTGTTTAAAATGGATATTGCAGCGAGAATGGAGAGTTTTATAAGTTCCCTTTGTGGTCAGAGCTGCTGTGAAGCGTTGGTCTGATGGGAATAGAGCAGAGCTGAAGGGTCCTCAGTGATGGAGTCTGACTGGCTGTTTGGCTGATGCTCACTGTTTAGAAGTTTCTACTAAGGATATTCAGACCAGTACTCTGCTGCTCTGGAAGACATTAAAACCTTTCTGTGCTGTCGGACCTTTTGTAAACCAGCATGTCTGAATGCTGTGTGAAGAACACAAAACTCACAGTTCTGATTGAATCACAGCTTTAGAGTCACAGATCGGATCATTATTCAGATACAGGAGGTGGAAACTGTTTTAAATCTTGTCACTGCATTTAGATTTGGGGAATCATCCGTTCATGGCTTGCTGTTTGGTTGTTTGTAAGTGGGATTACGAAAAACTACGAGCTGAATTTGGAGACACTTGGTGGAGAGGTGGAGCACAGACAGTTAAATGTGGGGGAGAATTTGCACCAGATTTGGAAGCTTTCATACAATTTCATGGTTGTTTGGTTGAGTTTAGGCACCAAATCTACTCAGTTGGGTTTAGAAAATGATCTTGGCTTGAATTAGAATAAACTCTGTTGCTTTGTTTCCAACATTTTACGAAGCTCCATTTCATCCGATGCATCAAAAATCTTAATTAGAGATTTTAGTTTCTGTTAATCAGTGATCTGAACTGATTGTGACGCTCCAGCTGGTCATTTTAACAAGCTTCTCCTCAGTAGGGCTGCAACTAACGATTATTTTAACTGCTGATTAATCTGTTGAGGATCAATTAATTGATTAGTTGTTCGATGCTGTCGATCAGTGGTGCCTTGATTTGTCAACGATCCAAAGATCTTCAGTTTACTCTCAAAGGGAGCAAAGAAACCAGAGAATATTCACGTTTAAGAAGCTGGAATCAGAGAATTTAGACAGTTTTCTCAAAAAAGTATTTAGATTTTGAAAATTTAGGTGACTATTTATGTAATATCTGACAACTAATTATAAAGGTGGAGGAAGTTCCTGCCTGGCTGTCTGTATGGGATGACCTGGACGGATAAAGGACTATTTAATGTCCTAAAAATGTTTGAATCACAAGGAATCTGGATCAATTTCTTTAAAAGTGAGACATCACTGTGTTCTTGTAGTTGCTTTAAGAAGTTGCAGCTGCAATAAAACTATTTGTAATGAACCAGCTGTTAACATGCAGCTACGGCTGCTACATAAAGCTCTGGATGTTTTCCAGGGAGTTGAGCCAGACTGTCGTCCTCATTCTGCCCGTAAATAAAGATGCAGCAGCTCAGTCCTGTGAACTCAAACACCTTCGCCCTCAGTTATTCATGTGCAGCAGGTCGGGCTGCAGGAGTCTGTGTAATCGAGCAGGAAACCTGATGTTCATGTAAACATGCTGACAGTGAGAGCGGATGTCGGTTCCCATGAAGAGGAGAGTCGGAGGAACGCTGCTGGACTGGATGGACGTGGAGCTGAATATCTGCTCAGTGACTCACAGCCTAACGGTGTGGCCAATGGACTGATAACAGAGTTAGAGAAGGAGTGACGTCTGAGTAACGGCTAACAGCAGCAAGTTTCAGTGAAAGCAGAGATCATCAGAAAATCGTGCAAGTATGAAAAAGACGATTTAGGGTTTGGATGTGAGCTCCGGAGGTTGTGAGTGTAACCGGATCCTCCAGGTGTTTTAGGCGGCGGATCGGATTCCTTCACTGCAGAAGCTGGAAACGCCTGATGCTGGAAACTGATCCGAGTTCAGGATGCACAGAACCGGTTTGATGCTTCATCACATTCTGTCGACTCTGTCCTGCTGTGAACTCAGAAGAACTGTTGATCAGTTATCAAATAATTGTCACTGATTACATTCAGCTTCAGCGTTTGTTTGTAGGCAACTGATGAAATAATGAACCTGCCGTCTGTAGAGGAGATCAGTGACTCCCTGACAGGTTAATCCAACAGTTTGGCATCTAACCAGCTTCTTATCATGCTAACAGTAATGTGCTATCGTGGCAGTTATCTACAGAACAGGCAAAGTCGGTGCTGCGTAGCAAAACAAATCAGAGTTCAAAGGAGAAGGACAAACACTAATCAGACGTGTTATCAGAGACATCAGACAAATATTCATATTAAAAACGTGAGCTGGATCCTTCTGAGCTGCTGCTGCTGCTGCTTTACTGTAGTTTTTTTAAGGGTGTAGACACGGTTTACACTGTGGATCCTGAAGCTTCACTTTTAAAATGTAAAAAATCTAATTGCAAATCAGATTCCCTAAATCAGAGGTGAACCCCAGCAGTGGATTAAACAGCAACACTGGTTGCATACTAAACCTTTTCATTTACACATTAGCATGAGCGGTTGCCACGTTGTTCACCTTCTGTACACGATAAAGGTGCACATAGTCTTTATTTGATTTTATTGTACTTTTGTATTTCTCTTGCCTCAGTTGAATCTAGCCACTGCAGCATGCAAATTTCTCCAATGACGGATCAATAAAGTTTATCTTAGTAAGCGTGTTAGCCTGCAGGGACTTCACATGCATGTTAGCAGCTGCATGCATTTTAAATTCTAACAAGCTTCTCCTCAGTGGGCCTCCTACTAACGATTATTTTAATTCCCAACTAAACGGTTTTCTTAATTGATTAGTTGTTTGGACTTTAAAATGTTAGAAAAATGTAGATCAGTGTCGCTTTGTTTCGTCCACAACTCAAAGATATTCAGTTTACTGTCACAGAGGAGAAAAAAACAGAGACTTTCATATTTAAGAGGCTAGAATCAGAACATTTAGACTGTGTTCTTGAAAAAAGACTCAGATCATCAAAATAGCTGACAATTAATTAAATATCTGGTAACTAAGTCATTAATGGTTCCAGCTCGTGTCCTCAGTGTTAGCATTTAGCATCATATTAGTACTTTGTAATTACTGTGTACTATGTTAGCTGCTATCCTAGTAGCATAATAACTTGTGGTAATTACCATCAATCCGTCTGTTCAAGCTACAGTGTTTTTAATCCGCTTGTATAAACATCAGATTCAAGATTAGATTAGATTGAACTTTATTGTCATTGAGTACTAAGACAATGGAATGCAGTTTAGCGTCCAGCCAGAAGTGTAAAAGCAGCAGTAAAGTACATTATTTACAGGATTGCATGTGCAATTACTAAAAAGTGAAGTTTGTGTGACATTTTAGGAAGTTAAAATCTTATGTATGGGTCATGAACGAGAAGTTAAGTAACTAAAGAAGCAGCAGATCTTTTCCCCTCATCAGTAACATCCTGGTTCTCGAACCAGAGCTGCTGCTGCTGCCTTTTCGCCATCTCTTCACTCCTGGTCGTCTGTCCTTAGCTGAGAGATTGAAGCTGCTTCATTAAAAGCTGCTGGATGGTTCGGTTGCTCCCTCGGCATGCTGGGAGAATCTGCTGACGGAGTGGAGCGAGCGTCCTACATTCACACAAACCGAGGGAGAAAAAACAAAAAAAAAACAAAGAAATATGTTCCCGTCTTTTCTGGTTCTCTCTGGTTGGTTCCTGGACTCGTTTTCCGCCTCCTATCTGTCCTTCTCCTCTTTCACTCGTCCTTCTTCCTCTTGCTGGTTTTTGTCGTTTCTTTCCTGCCTCCTTCCTTCCTGCATTTCCTCCTGGACTTTTATGTAACATGCAAACACAAAGGTCAGAGGCTGGCGCTCCTTCAGGACACAAAGACAGACAGAAATATGGACAAACGGACAGAATCTGAGTTTAAAGAAATGAGATCTGCCCCTGGAAGGGAAAAAAAGCCTATTTTAGCAGTTTCACTTGTGACAGCTGAAACGTTAGCTGACAGGACGACAAACTGCAAGTCAGCGAGTCAGGAGGCAGCCGGTCGTCGCTCTGCGTTAAATGCAGCCACATATTCACAAAATGTGTGTTGTGTCTCGACAATGCTGTATGTGTGTGTGTGTTTCTGTGTGTGTAGATGGAGCACTGCTGTAATTGAATTTTACATCTCAAAAAAGCTGTGACATTATTGTATTAGAGGAAGGATACGCTGCTCGGCCTCGGAGAGGAGAGAGGAAAGAATCGAACAGCAGGAACTAAACTGCAGCTAAACGCAGTGACATCACCAACATATCTGACCAATCAGAGCTGTCGGGTCTCTGTTAGGGTGTAGTGATGCCCTGAATGGCTGTAAAATAAACATGTAAATATCTAAAATTACACCATTTATGTTGGAATCGTTGGATTTCCAACTTTCCAACTGTCCCTTAACGCATCACGTGGGACGTGCAGTCTTGTTGGAAAAATGAATCCATCCGATTAATCTGCAACCAACAATTCAGCAATTATTCAGCAGAACAGAAAGTAGAGAAGTGTGGAAACAAATTAGACAGACTGAGAGGAAAATCCAACCTACTGGATCAATAAATAAATGCAGCATGGCTCAGAAACAGTGAACAGAGGAGACAGTAGATGGAGATACATTCAGCATGGTGAGACATCTTTCTACAGCTGATGAGTCTGGAGAGGATGGAACATGGAGATACTTAAATATCTACAGTATTAGGAGACAAAACCACCTCAAAGTCCTACAAAGACACACAAAATGACACAAAACAAGAAATATGAGAAGGAAAATGAGGAAAACAAAACAACATAAATGAGATGCAAAATGACATAAGAGAAGCCCAGCTATCTCACCAGTTAAATATCTAAAGTATATGGAGACAAGACGACAACAGAACTAGAATTAGGAGGCTGTAGATGAGAAAAACAAACACAAAATACCACAGATGAGACAGAAAACAACGAAAGAAGCTGTAAACATGGAAACAGTTAGATATGTACAGCATGTGGAGGCAACAGTATCTGTGGTCAGTTAATTTCTTTGCAAAAATATGCGATCAAAGTGATTCAGCTTCTGTTTTCTTAATGTCTTTTTATGATTTATGGCATTAAAGCTGGATTATACTGCATAAGACACATTAGTTCTGTTTCCATAGCGGAGCAGGACATTATATTCCAGTGAATAATGAGCCCAAAGCAAGTAGAAATCTGACGGGAACATAAAAAGTCCAGAGACTGCTTGGAGTTCAGAGGGTTAAACTTTAATTTATTCAGGAAATCTGCTGCCAGTGATGACCATCCAACCTTTTCATGTAGCTCACAGAGCCGAGTGTGATAGCTGTCTGCAGTAATGAAGGGTGGTGGGCAGCGTCCAGCAGCAGCTCTGTAACACTACGATGGACTGTTTAATGTTTTCTGCTCTTGAGCGGGTTTTCTAAGGTTTTGGTCTGAGGATCTGATTTGAATTGGTAATTTCTGAGCTGAAAGAACAAGGAGCTGGAAGAAAAGATTGTCCTGCAAGACACAGGAGTTGTATCAGTTACATCTCTAAATGGGGAAAATCAGCACGACTTCTTGTGAAATGGATACATTTGGTGTTTTTGGAGTTTAGAATCAGTCTAAATGAAACAGAGCAAGTCTTCAGAATCAGGCTGGTTTGCAGTGTGGTTGATAAAGATGATATCGTTAGAATAAAAATGCACATTACAGCACAGAGTTAGAAAACAAACAGCGGTGGGCCGCATGTTGATCCCTGAGGGACACCTGTAGCAAACATTTTTACAGGTGGTCCTCGATTTTATGAACAACATCCGTTCCTATGTTGTGTCGTAAGCCGATTTTCAATGTAAGTTGGATTTTATACCTAAATTATACCTGAATTATACGTTTCTTCTTCCTTGTTACGCCGCGTGACTCACTCTTTCCCTGCGACTGTGTTCACAGCTGTGCACCAGCAACTAGTTCTCATATCGTATTATTTACGAACCAAACCGCTTATTTGGAAACTAGGTTTTTTAGGGCTGTGTCCGAAATCACTCCCTATGCCCTACATAGCTCACTATATAGTGCACTATGTAATGGTCCCTATATAGGGAGTAGGGAGTGAGTGGATGATTTCGGACACAGCGTAAGTAATTTATAGGAGTCATTTGTAACCACGAAACATCATAATATGAGACCATCATAAACCGAGGACCTCCTGTATTTTAAATCATCTGAAACAAGAGTTTAACCTGTGTAAAACAGATAATTTAAGCTAAAACTCCACAGAACTTATCTATTTAAGAAGATGTTGTGAGCAGTAGCATCAAAGCCTTGGTCAGATCTGCAAAAATAGTCATTTACATCAGCAGTTACTGAGCTATAAGCAGGTCTTTTTGGTTCGAGGACGTCATTATTTTTCACACAGTTCTGAGTTGACAGTTGATATAGGTTAATAAATGTTAAGGCTACAAGTTTCACCACCTTCACAAACACCTGAGCAGTCTTAAGATCTGAAGAGCTGTTTTGGACATTAAAGATAAAGCAGTGGTGCGTTTGGTTTCGGTCCTGGCAGCTCTCAGGTGGGTGGAGTTTGGCTGCTGAGCTCAGGTGACCCGGTGGAAAATATGCACCTTGAAACTGGGGCAGAACAACAAAGTCAGGACAGACGCAGAGAAGAGCTCAGTTTGGTTCTGTTTCAGGTGTTTCATCAGGTAAAGTTGGTCAGTAACAAACCTCATTTCGTCATTACCGTGAGTTAAACTGGATTTGTACCCGTTCGGCTGCAAGCTGCACCGACACATCAGGGTTTGCACGAAGCTACTGCTGCCAGAAGACTCTGTAGTCGTCTTTGTTTCATACCAAACGCGTAACCACAAACTGCAAAAGCTCTGCATGAATGAATAAATGAATCAACTCTAGTCGTTGGAGTATTTCTGCCTTGCAGTTTTTATGATCAAAGATAAAATTGTGATGATTTTCTACGGTTGTAAAATCCTTGGATGGGATCAAACCTTCCTTCTGGTTCTGTGTAATTTAACTCACCTTGCGGATCCGTTTTTAAAGTTTTAAATGACAGAAAATCACAGGATTTGGTCTAAAAAAGACATAAATCTGCTTTTAAATCAGAGGAAAACTGATTCAGAGTTTGCTTAGGTATCATCACATTTTTAGGTGTTCTTCAGGGTCGCAGGGATAAATTATGGACAAATTATGGCTAAAAATGGTGCTAAATGAGCCGACAGCCAAAGGTGCTTTCATTTCTTTCCATCACTGGTTCCTAAAAGAGACGTTATAGATATAACATGCCCTTTTTCCACCAAGAGGGACCAAGTGCTAGTTTGGTGCTGGTGCTGGTGCCAGTATTTAGTTGGTTCAAATCTTGTTCCTCCTAAGAATCTGTTTGCTTTTCCATTGGCAAGGACCCAAGTTAGAGCCATGTAAAACGACTGTGCTTGCATCCATTACATAGCGGTTAAACAAACGCAGTAAACTGATGTTAATATCTATGTTTATCTCTGTAGATGGTCTTAAGGCTGATTCCCAGGCAGAGGTCGCCTGTTGCCTGGACACATCTGCGATTGCGCTACTGTTGGGACACAATTGTACCGGATTTCAGCATCAACAGTTTGTGCAAAACTTCCGTGTGTCCTGGGAGTCATTCCAATTAATCTGTGATCAGACCAGGGACGTCCTGGTGAAGAAGGACACAAATTACCACTTGTGTGTCCCTTTCCACCGTCTATGGTTGGTCACCATAACCCCGCCCCCAGCCCCTGACATACTTGGTTCTTAGCTCTGGCCCAGAAAAAAGTTGGTGCTTGCTAAGAACCAGTTTTTAGCACCTGAAGCCGATGCTTAGGTGGTGGAAACACAAAGAAGTGGTGCTAAGTCAGGCTCTGGCACTGGAGCCAGCTCGGTGAAAAAGAGGTAACAGTGTTCACATGTTTCCACCGAACTGACAAAAAACATTCTGAACTTCCTCCATTTTCACACAAAAGCAGAATTTCACACTGAGGTGATAAATTGCAGGACTGAGTCATTTCAAGAGTCATTTTTAAACACAAGCATGTGGTTCTGCACTCGATTTAAATGAGATGGAAGGCAGAAATGTGTAGAAGAACTGGAGGTCACTTCAGGTCTGATAGTTTCAGAGAAGGAGGTGAAAAATAACCCAGATACTTCAGACGGGATCCAAATCACTGACCAGAGCAGGTTAGAAATATTCCCACAACACCGGCTGACATTACTTAAAGGTTCTAATAGCGTTTTAATGATATTTTCCATTTCAGATAATGTTCTCACAGATTACTCTACATGATCACAAAGAATGATTAATATAATATAATGTGAGCACTGGTGGTTCAATGGTAGAATTGTTGCCTGCCACGTGGGAGGCCTGGGTTTGATTCCCGGCCAATGCAGCACATCTTTTGAGGCAGTGGGGGCCTAGTGGTTTGTGAAGCAAACTTGTAATTGTTGGTTCGGTTCGAGTCCCCACACTGGCAAGAGGTTGAGATGTGAAAGCAAGTTGAGCAAGGCCCTTAACCCCTGACTGCTCCCCAGGTGCTGCACCACCAGGGCCGCCCACTGCTCCTAGTATGGATAGTTAAGGTTAACTATGAATAGGATGGGTCAAATTCAGGGAAGGACTTAACCTATGGGGATCAATAAAGGTAAGATTACAGACTCTAGAAAGAAAATTCTCTAAAACATTTCCACAAGGTAGAGATGAACAGTTTAACAGTGTTGTCACCAAACATCTTCAGAATGTCTTTAGAGAGCATTACACCTTTAAGAAGAACATTCTGGGAACTAAAAAAACAAAAACTTCATTACTTCAACTTTGCAGATCTTTCTTAGAACATTTTAATCTAATGTTTAAAGAACGCTTTAAGAATATTTATCCCTTTAAATAGTGTTCCTATCAGGTTAAAAGTGAAGACATGAAGTCTAACATTCAGAAGACGTTTGCAGGATGCTGTCAGATTCTGTTACACAATCCAAAGGAAGGACGTTCTCAAGCCAACATTCAGAAAACATTTTAAGAATGTTGGAGCAGAGTAAACTAAGACTGTTATTATGAAAAGAATATTTTCATACCTTTAACCCTCAGAGGCGCACTTTGCATTCAAATTCACATCATTTCTTTGCTGATTTACTCTTTGATTTGACATGTGCAGGATAAAATCCAACTTGCAAACCAAATGGCACAAGTCATGAAATTACACTGAAAATGTAAATATAGCTCAAAAAGAACATTCTGGGAACCCTCTGAAAACATTACTAGAACTTTGCAGATCTGTTGTTGAAGCTGCTATAAACAAATAAACAAATATTAAACAGAAACCCCTGAATAATCCACCTGTTGGTGTTGGTGCAGCTGAAATTCAGTCCCCTGAGGGTGCAAGGCTAATGCTAATACTGAGTGGTTAGCTTTGCCTCTTAGCATGCGGCTAACACTATCTGGAAAGATTAACGCTCTGCTCTAACTGACTGACAGAAAAACAACCTGAACAACACAAATATCAACACAAATCAGAACATTAGCTGCTTTCAGAGTGCTAATGCTATGCTAACTGCTAGCTGCTAAGTTAGCAGGCAACCACAGATTAAGCTGAGTCTGGAAAACAATAACTAATAACACCTCTAGATCTGGACGTAATCGACGTCAGCTCATTTTCTTTATTTTTCTGTTCAGCCAACCAATCATATGTTAGAGGGGGTGGGACTTGTCACCGTGGTAACCCAAAAAATAGATCAGGAACTTAATAAACATTGTAAATGGGTCGTATTTTAACTCAAAACGTTGTATTTTTCCTAATGTGGCCAAGTACCTGTACCAAGTACCAAGTAGCCTGACCTTAACCAAGCTTCGAACATGTGAAAGTGTCTAAAAAATGTGAAATTTTCTTAAACTGAACCAGAAAGTGGGTGAAAAGTAAAGTAAACAACAGAAAATCAAGCTTAATTCTGAGATCGATGGTCTATCCTCTTTAGTCTCTGACGGTGATCACAAGTATGCTTATTTCAAACTCATATTACATTCCCTTTAAAACATATTCGAAAATGCAGTTTAGTTGTGTAGGAACATAGTTTTGTATTTAACGTTTCATGACTATCAGTTATCAATCTCTTTGATTATCAGTTATTCGTAGCAGTCCCTTAAACACTCTGATCCATGTCTAACCGGTATCGACAGCGTCCCACTGTCGATACCAGTTAGACTTCCACATGGATCAGAGTGTAACAGGGACTGATACAGAGCTGATCTGTTTCCATCAGCTGCTGGCAGCGACTCTCTGTGGTGTTTAAGGTTTGAGGTAAGAGGAGCTGAGGAGGAGGAAGTATCCAGAACCTCCTGTAAGACGAGCTGCAGCAGCCTCCTCGCTCCGTTAGTGTCTGACCGGTGGCTGTTCGTTAACCAACCCTGACCCGTTTAATCCGAGCAGGGAGGCTTCAGGTTTCGGCTCGCAGGGTTTGTTTCCAGAGAAAAGAAAACTCCACCTACAGTCAATATTAGCCTGTTGGCTCAGGGCGACCCCTGACCCCGACACGATCACCTGCCGGGAGACAAACTGGCAGTCGGACGGAGGGAGATGATTCATGAGATAAGAGGAGGTGAAATTAAAACAGCTGCACTTCATTTACACATCTGGACCGCTGTGTGTGCGCTGGAGGTTTTTATTCAGGCGTGTGTGTGGAGAGATGCTTGAATGTTAAAGCGACGGGATGAAGGTGTCATTCACAGCTCAGTGACAGTGTGTGTGTGTGTGTGTGTGTTACTGTGTGTGTGTGTCCTGTTTGAAATTCTGCTCGTCTGTTATCTGACTCCATCCAAGAAATCCAGAGCTGGAAGGAGACGCAGAGAAAGAGGAAGAAAGACGGTTTGTGTTTCTGTCAGCGTCTACAGTTTAGCTGGAGTCACGTTAAAACTCGTAAACTGGATTTTATTCACTGAACAAACTGTAGTTCCTCTGATTTAGCAGCTGCTCACCTCCGACATTGTCCAGCTCACGTTTCAAAATGATCAAAGTCATTGCAGCAGAATGAGACAAACGCTGCACCTACATTACCCACAATGCATCTGAATGGGTTGGGGGATATGCTAGTAGCGGCTAACGTAGCCTGCAGCAGAGATGAGCAGCTCAGCTACTTTACTTTTTGAATTTGTTGTCTTCAGACCCAACAGTTATGAAAATGAGAATTAAAACTCTAGACTACATCATAATTTATTTATTTTTCAACAGGTTTAATTTTCAGTTTTGAGCAATTTAGTGTTGTTTTACAGAATTTTCCTGTTTTGTGAAATTACAGAAATAAAATTCTTAATTATTGACTGTAAAAAAACTCAACATCAAAACTCTGTATTTTTACAAATGGTAATTTCTAACATTTGACTGTAAAAACACACTAAGCAAAAAATATCAGTGTTTTACAGAATTTCCCTGTTTGGTTAAATTCCGAATATATTTACAGAAATAAATGTAATTACTTGTTGACTGTGAAAAAAAAAGTCAAATTTCAGAATAATATCAACATAAAAATCTGCATTTTTACATTTGACCATAAAATTTCAAAGTTTTTACTCTATTTAAATCAGCAAAATTCATCATTATTTTACACAGGTTTGCTATTTTTGTTTAATTACTGCTAATATACAGTAAAATCTCAGCAAAAAGTATTAATTTACAAGTTGACTGTAAAAACAAAACAACAAAAAGAGGCCAAAACCAAAACTATACATTAATTTCACATCCAAAATCTTTATCTTTACAGTTATTAATTCTTTAACAGTGTGTGATCATAGTATCACCACGTTTAACTGTATTTAAACATTTTAAATAATGTTTACAGATATTTGCCATTATTTTTTACAGTGTCCCACCACCTTTAACAGATTTGTTCTGAAGTGTTTTTCCTTTAGCTCCGGACTGATTCGTCTGATTCTGATCTACTTTCTTCACACGGCAGTTTCTCAGAATATTTCAGTTTGTCTGAGCTTCTGTGGGAAAAAAAAAAACCCAACCGGTTGCATAAGGTTCAGCCTTCAGATCAGCAGATTCTGACGTCAGCGGACACGGATCCTGAATTCACAGCAGTTTCTGGGCTCCAGTGAAAAATGTCCAGGTTGTTTTCAGGCTCATTAACCTGCTGCAGAATGAATCCTGTTGCGGCTGCAGGTTTCCAGCAGTCATGATTTAGAGGCGACAGCTTCTTCTGACAGGACGTTTACTGATTGTGTTCTTTGTTTAGTAAATTCTGTGATGAAGCTGCTTGTCTGTCTCTGGGTGAACAAAGCCTGACATATTGATGTTCTGCTCTCTTTGTGTTCTGATCCAGTTTCCTCACAGTGTTTAAGGCGCTCTGAGAGCTTCAGTCCAGCTGCGATGTGACGCTGAGAAAGACTCTATGCTCAGAATAACACCGTTACTCAACTCTGATGCCACGTTCGACTCCATCACAGTGGAACTTAAGCTGATTTCTAACGTGAACAGAGGCTGCAGGTTGATTTACTGGCCGAGAAACGGAGCAGAATCAGAATATTCCTTCTTTGTTTTGTCTCGTGCCATCGATGTGCTCCATTAGATCATCAGGATGTGTTTTTATGATGCTTTCTGTGCTCATCTGATGAGTTTAACGGCGGTTTACCATGCTGTGGCTCTTTGTGGGTCGAGTCTTTGTGCGTCTCTTCATGTGGTTTCGGTGCAGCTGTTTGGTTTCCAGACAGCCTAAATGGAGCAAACCAAATGGGTTGAGTGTGAAAGCTTCCTCACATGAAAAATACAATTTACTGTTTTGGGGTCAGAACCTCGTTTGCTTCCTAAATAAGTGACATTCTGCTTTTTCCTCTGGGAGTCCAAACCCTGGAGTTTGAATCCGTCTGAGCGCCTTTATCTTCTGCTCTGTGACACATTTCTGAGTGAAAACGTGGGTGGAAGTGCAATTTGTTCAGATTTGATTGGATTGGAAAAGTCTTGGCCTCCTCCCACAGCAATGTCAGAGCAGGGATGAGGGGGAAGATAATAAATCTGACCTCAGACACATTTTTTTGGAAATGTAAGAAACCTTAATGTCGCTGTGTGAAAAGCTTTGACTTGGAAGTTTTATAGAACGCTGGTGGTCAAACGAATCACATCTGGATAGGTACATTCATGTAGTTCAACAGGATTCATCAGTGTTTTTGTGCCACAAAGACACACAAGCTGACTCTGGGAAGCTAGCACAGCTTGTTTTGAACAGAGAATTAGAGCGATTGTGATACAACAATACTTTCTGCATGTTTGCCAGGAGATAATGGAGCGATTAACACTCAGGATTAAAGCTCCTGTTTTTATTTCTCTGCATCTTTATTCGTCTCCCTGGAGCCTCCTGCAGCTCCTGCAGCTCCCAGTGTGAAGGTCACAGTTTTAACAATCAATTAAACAGATAACTCTTACCATGACTAGTTTATGACTAGTTTATTAGCCCTGTAACTGGTCGGGTGAATACACAGCAGGGCTAGAACAAATGTTAAAATGGCTGCCATGTCAGGAAGGTAAATAAATAACATTTAAGATGAGCACATCAGGGAGAACATTACCCTGATCAAAGTCATAAAACCTGCATCAGATGGGACTTTTAATGTCTTCTAGCAGGTGGGCGGGGCTCGGCGCTCGGCAGACATTCCTTTATTTATCACTCCGCTCATCACTCCATCCGTCGCTCTGTCTGTCTGTCCGTCTCTCTGCCAGCTGGCAGCAGCTCTGAGCCTCATCAATAAGACGGCAGATCGGAGATTGATGACGGTGACTAACAGAGAAGAAGCTGTCGGTCTGACGGATCGTCCTCCTATAGACACAGGCTTTAATTGTGCTGCAGGTACAAACACATCCAGGGAGTATAAAGGAGCTGTCGCTAAGCTGGCTGTTTACCCCAGATTCCAGTCTGCGTGCTAAGCTAGACTAACCTGCAAGTCATTTATTCCGCCCTTGTGTATGGAGATTATTGAATGGGGATTTCAACTATATTTTCTATATAATAGAGCTGGAAAATTGGAAACAGAAACACGGCAAACTCCACTGTGCTTTATGTGGTGAGTTGGGAAGATAGATGCTAATGTTAGCCTCAAAACTGCCCAAGAGGAACTTTCTGTCTCTTTGTTTCTGTCGTGACATTTTGTAGGTGAGGCCCCTGACTCTTCGGGCCCTTGTATTTCCTCTGTGCATCCGATTTTTTGTCTGTCCTGAAGGTGTCGCTAAGCTAGCATTTTGCCCAAATTCCAGTCTGCGTGCTAAGCTAAGCTAACCTGTGTTGTCGCTGTGCAGGTCTTTTGCTCCGCCCTCTTGTATGGAGATTATTGAATGAGGATTTCAACTATATTTTCTACATAATACATCTGGAAAATCTATAACAGAAACACAGCAAACTCCACTGTGCTTTATGTTGCGAGTTAAAATAGATGCTAACGTTAGCCGCAAAACTGCACCTGAGGAACTTTTATTGTCTTTGTGGTTGTTTTGTGTCAGATTTTTCCTCTCGACGCTACTCATCAGCTGTTTCACCATGCTGGATGTATCGTCCAACAACTAGTTTAAAGTTTGACGTGTTTTTCTGTTGCTATAGTTTCTGGCTCTGATTAATACTGTTGTTTAGATTTTTTTTTAAAAACTTCTCTTTCAAAGCCTCATGCAGGTTTTGGGGCTTCGGTTAAATTCACTGACTCCAGTTTAATATTGACATACATGAGAATGGCACAAATCTTCTCATCTAACTATCACAAAAGTTATTCACTGTAAGTAAAACCGACAGCAGTTGTACGAGAGATTTAGCACACCACGTTTGTGTGCTCAATTGCATCTTTATTTATCACTTTTTCTTCATTGTAGCATAAATCCTGCACTATAACCAAACTACACCCATAAACCTCGAAGGTAATCAAAGTAAACTGATATCTCAGCTGACTTTGGAGAGACGATAAACAGGCTGAGTGAATGTCAGACTTTATGTTTAACATTGAAGGAAGGTAAAAACAGAAGCTGGCACTGGAAGTTTCCTGCGAGCCAAACGTCCCATCACGCCGCAGATTCCTTAAAGCTGCTGTTAGAGCGACCTGAGCTGACTGCTGAGTGAGTGTGCAGCGATAATGCTAACAAAAGGCGCAGCAGAGAGCCATTAGCCGAGAGGAGTTAACGAGCCCCATAAAGATGGAGGGAGGAAGTTATTGACCGCCATTTGTCTCTGTTGTGTGTCTGTGTGTGTGTGTGTGTTGTGAGTGTGTTGTGAGTGTGTGGTCTTTTGTTTGAGGGTAAACAAAGCCAGAGGTCACAGTCGTCGACATGCTGCAGTACAAGGTGACAGCAGAATCCAGCTGTTCGCTCTCTGGGTGTTTGTACAGCTGCTTTGATTGACAGATGAGATGAAGGCTAATGATCAGCAGGGAACTACGGTCATGTGACACAGTGTCTCAGGAAAGACACAAAATCTGGTGCACGGAGGGAAATACAGCGGCCATAAGAGTCAGGTACCTCACCTGAACTGCATCGGTAAAATATCTCTATAGAAACAACCAGAAAGAGACACAAAACAACCACAAAAAGACATGAAGCAACCACAAATAGACACAAAAGCACTCAGACTGACTGAAAACAACTTCATAGTGTTGAGAAATTGTTTGTAAGTTATGCAAACAACCACAAAGAGACACAAAAGTACTGAAAGTGGCTTAAAACAACTACTTAGTGATGCAAACAAGTACAAAGAGACAAAACACAACTACAAAGTGATGCAAAAGGGCTTCTAAGTGACGCAAGTAAGTACTAAGAGACACAAAATGAGCACAAAGTGACTAAAAACAAGGACAAAGATTGACTGCAGGAAATGCAAAGTGATTACAAAGAGTTAAACAGGGACAAACAGACACAGACGACCAGCACAAAGAGACAAAACACAAACCAGGAGGCACAAAATGACTCCAGGATACATTTAGTAATTACAAAGAGAAGTAAAATGGCTATAAAGAGACTCAAACACAACAAAATGAGCAAAATAACCTCAGAGATACAGATAATGTGATTTACTCAAACATAAAAACCGTTTTTTGTTTATCAGACGGCCAGAAATAACAGGAAGATGCTCTAATTCCTGTCAAATAAGGTGACACAGGCTCTCTGTCTTTACTGTCATGGGCAGGAAAAAGCCTGAACTGGCATTAAAATGAACCATCACAGAGGCATTTAGAGGAGACTAAAGGTTGTCTTTAACCGTCACGCATCTTAGGTCATCATTTTCTAAAAACCCACTTTACTCTGAAACACTGAGCTGGCGTTTTCACATTTCAACTCTCTGCTGGTCGGTTTGAGGGCCAGAAAAATGCTGTTTTAGTCTGAGCCGAGAGGAAAAAGCAAATTCAGTTGTCTTAATGTGGTCATGCTCTGTGAAGCTGCAGATCTTTCCTTCAGAGCAAGGAGGTTTTCAGTTCCCACTATAAGATCTACGTGAGTTACAGACGCCGTCGTGTCCTGAAGGGATTCCCCTCCAGCAGCAGCAGCAGCTCGGTTTGTTTTTTCCTCCTCCGGTTCTCTGTTGTGGCTCATCCATTGTCGTCCTGTTCCTTCCTGTGTATACAGTATGGATGCATGTGTGTATGGGGGGGGTCTTCCCAAGGGGACGCCTTTAACGGTCGGACCACAGCCCACACGCTTCCTGCATCGCTGCACAGGAAATGATGACATCACTTTGTGTGATGTAAAGAAAGGATGACATGGTTTCCAGGAAATAGACGCATCCTTCTATTGACTATTATTCTCCAGATCCTGCTTCTTAAAGTCGGCTTCTGCCTCATGTCTGTTTATGTTCTTGTAAACTGATGTTAAAGAGCTGAGACCTAAAGAATGACGCTGGTTTCTTTCGACTTTTTGTTCTTTTTGCCAACAAATCCCATAAAACAGCACCGAAACGTAAAACGAAACAGAAAAACACTGCAAACTGATTGAAAACAGCTACAAAGTGGTGCAAATGAGACACAAAATGGCTCCAGGAGATGCAAAAATGAAGATAAAGAGAAGTGTAAGGAGCTGAACAGGGATAAACACACACAAAACAACCATAGAATGACTTAAAACAACTTTAAAATGATGCAAAAGGTCCTGTAAGTGATGGAAACAACCACAACAAAACACATAAGATGACTCCAGGAGATGCAAAGTGATCACAAAGAGAAGTGAAAAGCCTACAAAGAGCTAACAACAAAGAGTTACAAATAACTATAGAATGACTTAAAACAACTTTAAAATGATGTAAAAGGTCCTGTAAGTGATAGAAACAACCACAAAGAAACACATAAAATGACTGCAGAAGATGTAAAGTGATTACAAAGAGAAAAATAGACACAGCACAGCCACAAAGAGATGCACATATACAACAATAATGGGCAAAATAACGTCAGAGGTGCACATAATGTCATTTAGTCAAGCGTGATAACCTTTTTTGTTTATTAAATAATCAGAAATAACATTAAAATGCAGATTAATGTCAAATAAGGTGACACCGACTGGCTGTCTTTGCTGTATGTGCAGGTTAAACCCCCAGCAGGCATTTAAATAAGCAGAAAAACCCACTTCCGATCTGCTGCAGTTACATTATAATGTGATATAAAGTGTTTAAATGTTCTCTGAGAGGAAACAAATCAAATGAAACCCAACCGCTGACCTTTCAGACCGGAGAGTGGCTTCCCCGAGTCGGCTTTGAATCTCTGCAGCTGAACCCCCCTAACACACACTAACACACTCACACACACACACACACACTGGTGTAGGTCTGACTGTCAGATCAGCTGCTGTGTGTTGCTGCAGGTTTAATGACTTTCCCCATGTGGACAGACACAGTTTGGCTTTCAGCTGCTTCTCACTTTTTACAGCTACATCCTGGTGCTCGTACACTGTGCACGCGCGTGTGTGTGTGTGTGTGTTTGTGTTCTTGTGTCAGCACTGCTTCAGTTAAATGTGTGTGTGTGTATTTTGTGCATGCAGGTGATTTATCTAAGTCAGAGCTCGCTTGGCCGACCACCGCCGTTGAATCCTAATTCTGCCTCTCGCTCGCTCGCTTCCCTGTCAAAGAGCTGCTGTTCATTCAGAGTAAAGAGGACGGAGGCGACACTGCTTCTCTCCTTTCCTTACGTCCTTCTACGCATCCTTCCATTCATCCTTCCATTCATCCTTCCATCCTTCCATCCTTCCTTCCATCCTTCTATCCTTCCTTCCTCCCTTCCCCCTTGAGGTAGTTTTATGTTTTGACTCTGAGAGGTTTGGTGTGTTTGCAGATTTGCAGCAGCGGACGCAGATTTAGCAAAACTGTACTGTTAGATTTAATACTTTATGACACAACAGAGTCTCTCATCGTTCTTTTGTTTCCATCTGACAAACAACACACACACACACACACACACATACACACACACACACTCTCTCTCTCTCTCTCTCTTTCTCTCTCTCTCTTTCTCTCTCCTCCTCGGCATCTGTCTTGTATTATTTATTCCAGTCTTGTCATCATTCATAAGTGATAAACTCCCTGCAGAGTCGAGCAGGAAGTTGTGGGAATGATGAGATGAGGAATGCGGCGCCGTCTTTTCTTTTTTCTTTTGTCACTCGTTCATATTTAAAGCTCCGGCCTCCACCTCGTTCCCTCCCCGCCGGGCCTGGAAAAGACCCATCAGAGCCGGGTGACATTAGAGAGCAGGTCCGACCCAGAGAGCCTATAACCAGCATCTCCTGATCAATAATTAAACTTCTCCGAGCTCGTTTGTTTCGTCTCGTGCCGAGCAGGGAAACAAATCATTATTTTCCAGTTTTCTACTCTCCTTCTCTGCCTTTTACCACGGAAGGATCCTTGGTGTGTTGTGTTCTCGCAGCTCGTTGTGGTTTAGATTCTCTGGTGTCACAGTTAGAGGATGTGAACTCGCTGAGTGACGGTTTGTTTTGCTGAATAGTTCACATAACTCTGGTCAGAGCGAGGAACAGCGATGTTTGACTAACAGAGGACTTGATGATGAAGATATGAGGAAACAAACTTAGTCATGACGAAGCTATAAATCATTTGGTACCTGGCAGATGGTTTGTTGTATTTGAGGTACATGTTGTTAGAATATATAGTTATGTGTCATGATATTTTAAACATTGACCATATTATGGCTTGTATGAGTCTAACAGTGGACAAAAACACAGTTCGGTATATTTTCAGTGCAGGAAAAATAAGATATACGAAATATTAAATATATTTTTTATAATTAAACTCTGGTTTATTGAACCAAGTGCAGCTGTGTGTCAGCAGCCTACTAATAACAAAGTCAAATTTCAAGCAGGAAATCAAAGTAAATATCAAAGCTGTGAGCAGCGCTGGGCGGGTCCTCGCTTTGTGCTGGTCAGCGACTGAGACAGGAAGTCGCCAAATGACTATCATCAGGGCCGGACTCTGATCGCCCATGTGATGTTTGAGGCCGATTGGCGCACGTACAGGTTAGTTAGACATCACTTCCTGTTTCATGGCGTGCTGCTGACTGAGGCAGGATATCACCATATGGCTGTCATCATGGCCCGACTTTGATCACACGTGAATTCTGAGGCCATTTGGATTATGTACAGGCTACTTAGACAGCACTTCCTGTTTCTTTCATGGCAAAATTGCAAAACGCCGCAGTCCGCCACACCCACGGCCACGCCCACAGCCACGCCCATGCCCTCATACTTTTGCGGAACATTTTAATAACTTTTGCTCACCAATACCTGTAGCTTATGCTGGCCAAATTCGAGATCTCGGAGTTACCCCTAGGATGAGTTCGCTCCTGAAAATTTGAAAATTTTTGCCAAAATTGCCAAAAATCTGACAGTAAATTCAAAATGGTGGAGTTCCTGTTGCATTGTGGGTATAGGTCATTGAGGCTTTTTTGTGTGTCTTGCTGTGATACATATGTGCACTGAATTTTGTAGCTCCAGGTAAAACGTACTTCGGGGGCTCAATTTTTAAAAATATTTAGGGGGTGTTATTGAGACATTTTGCCATTCATTGTATCATTCGCCCAAAATATGATGGTGGTGCACCGTCCTGATGTGTGTTCCAATTTATACACCTTCCCAAGAGTTTAAGGGCCTCATAATTGTGCACAATGAGTTGGTAAATAATAATAACCTGAGGAATAACAACAGGGTACTACGGACCCTAATTATCTCAAATACATTTGAGGTGCAGCATTTAGAAACGTAACTGTGCTGAACTCATATTTAACAACAGTTGCATCGAACAAACTGTGGACAGCTGCTGCTTGTTTGTGTATAAAGAGCTAATATGACTAGCTAGCTGAAATGCAGATGAGCAGAAACTTCATAACGGATACGAGGTGTGAAACCGGAAGACCCAGACTGAAAAGTTTTCATACAAATACACAAACCTTTACTTCCCTTTTGGCTTGTATAATGTGGATTAACTGAGTTATGATGATACTGGATGATGTTGCATGACGTGTATGTTATTTTTTTATTGTAGCATAGCATGGTACAGTAAGTTATAGTATATTATGGTATGATAAAGGATGTTATAGTATATTATATAGTATGAGGTATTATGTTGTTTAGCTACATATCAACCGATTCCCAGTTCCTAGCTAGAAGTTATGTTATCAGGTACAACAAGGCAATATAGCCAAAATTAAACATTTTATATTTTATATTTACATCCAGTTCTAATGCATATCGCCTCAAATATTCTACTTTTATTAGAAACTCAATTGACAAAATCTTATGTAATCAATATGTTTTGTGTAAATCTCTTGTTGTTATAAAGCAGTGATAAATACTAAAGTATACACTGTGGTGCTACGTGTATTTTAGCTGCTACTAGTAGTGTTAAATTTGCCATTTTACCATTTTAACAGTCTACACATGCCTTTTACCTATTTTATTTTTTTTATTTCTCACTGTTA
Organism: Dascyllus trimaculatus; assembly: GCA_024666655.1. Classification (NCBI taxonomy): domain Eukaryota; kingdom Metazoa; phylum Chordata; class Actinopteri; family Pomacentridae; genus Dascyllus; species Dascyllus trimaculatus. Next base: position 4,798,244 of record CM045457.1, on the reverse strand, counting down.
TTTGGTGTTTTTACACATTTATCCAATATTTTTTGGCCATTTTGTTCAAATAAAACATTTTTTATTTGATATTTACATCCACTATTGGTGCATATTGCCTCAAATATTTGACATTCATGGGAAACTCAACTGACAAAATCAGTTCTTTGCTCTACTTACCCGAAACATCTGTATATTTTGTTTAAACCTCTTGTTGCCCTGCTGACATCGATAAATGTCAGCAGTCTATACATGCCTGTTACCTATTTTAAACCTTTACTTCCTAATGTCAGGTGGTGTTTTTGCAAATTTACCCAATATTTCACCTGTTAAACCATTCTGAACCTTTTTATTTGCTCTCAGCTGCTGTATTGCAACTGTAAAACCCAGTTTTCTAATAGTAATTGATGTTGATAGCTGCTACTGCAGTAGTATCCTCTGGAGTACAAGTTCTCCTGTTTGGAGCTCAGTTTGCTTTGGTGTGGTGATGGTTTGTACGCCACAGGGTGGCTGGTTATTAATCCTGGAGCCAGACTATAAAACATCAGAAACATAAATACAGTTTAAAGGTTCATCAGGACTAAGATCCTCTCACCAGTTTGTGTTCTGGTGTTTGTGTTCCCATCGAGGCTCCATCGTTCTGCCCGGTTCTCTGTCATTAACGCGACTCTGGAACGCCGCCGCTGGTTAACCACAGCGTTCCCATGACTCCGCCCACTCCTCCCTCTGCCCCACCCACATAAGCAGACCACTGCTCCCAGTACCACAAACCAGTTCTGCCAAAACCAATCAACACATTCCACAGCGAGTCATTGCATGGAGAGAAAACAAGGAGGAGGAGGGAGGAGGCTGGACTGAGGAGGAGGAAGATGATGGAGGAGGATGAAGGAGGTTGTAGAACTGAGTGAGGAGGATGATGAAGGAGGCTGGACTGAGGAGGAGGAGAATGAAGGCTGATATAGGAGGAGGAGGAGGAGGAGGAGAAGGAGGAGGAGGGTGAAGGCTGATGTAGAGTGGAGAAGGAGGAAGATAAAGGAGGATGAAGGCTGATGTATATATCACAGTCGGAGGTAATTGAGAGGATGGGTGAGGGAGGCTGGGTGAGGATGGATAGGTGAGGGAGGATGGGTGAGGGAGAATGAGGGAGGCTGGGTGAGGGAGGATGAGGGAGGATGAGGGAGGCTACTCCGTCTCTGTCTCTGTAAACGCTGCTACTGTAGCTGAATATTAAACTCTGCAGTGACTTATGGAGCTGATGTCCTTACAAGAGTCTCTGTTGTTGTTCTTCTTGTTTCTGGCATCAGCTCAGTCAAACTGTGTGTGTGTGTGTGTGTGTGCGTGCGTGTGTGTGTGTATGTGTGTGTGTGTGTCTGTGTGTTTGTGTGCGTTTGAATGTGTGTATGTTTTGTGTGTGTGTGTTTTTGAGTGTGTTCTTTGGCTGACACTTTCACTTAGTTTGTCCTCGTCATTTTTAAAGGAACACTCCAGGCTTTTCCTTTAGGAAATCCTTTCATTGGCTGCCTCATCCAGACGAGACGAGATCAGTATTAGAATGAACTACATCCTGAACATGACCCTCAGAGCTTCAGTAAAGAAGCTGGATGTCCCTTTGAGGTTCTTCAAGATGTTTTTCCTTCATCTAAGAGCCTCCTTTAACTGACTGGTGGTTGGTCCAACATACCTCGAGGTGTAAATGGTTGTTAAACTGCCAGGTGAGGTATAAATACAGATGTTCATGGCGGTGAAACCTTCTGGGTTTGGATCTCAGGACTGCATTATAAGTACCTGGTAGGTGGTGTCTGTTTAGACGCTGCTTCATGTAAATCTGGTGCATCTGGTAGTGCTGCAATGCATTTTGAGAGGTGGGGCACTGCCTTGTCCTTACCCTCATTCTTGGTTACTTTCGTAAAGTGGGAGCATCCGGTCGCCACTTAACGTCTCTGGAAACTCACAAAATACTTCCTAAACAAAGACAAATTCAGAAGCAGCCTATTTTTCACCTCAGATGCATTCAGAAACAAATTTTGCTCAACTGCTCCAGTAATATAAGCAAACGAGCTGCCATGTTGGTCCAGTTTGGAATCCAGGGTTAGATTCATCCTGAAGAGCATCTGACAATCATCTGTCGTGACAAATGATGAGAAGATTAGTGATCAAGCTTGTCTAAAAACTCCTCTCTGCATTGAACGGCATGTACAACATAGCTTAGCTTGTGTTTGGGTGTTTTATCATCTGTTTGAACCAGTGTTATGTGGTGTTTGGAGAAAAGGTTTCTCTCCAATGCCAATATTGATGTCTGAAACCACAGACACATGATACAGGCTTGAAAGGTGACTGCTGCACATGCCACTGACATAATTGCTGGCTGGACGTCATTAAGCATCAAAAAGACTTTGTCATGGTGCCCCTTTACTAGCTAAACCTCTGCAATGCTCTGAGCTTGCCCACACTGAACTGACTCCCTTCTCTGGTTGCTACAGTATTAAACAGTGAGAGTACTACAGCTAATCTAGAATACTTGAAGTGTGCATTATCAAGGGAAATAGCATTGGCTTGGGACTCTGAAAAACCTGGATCGGGAAGTTTTTTCTTAACATGCATGTGCTTTGGTCAGGACATTTTCATCCTGGTGCTGTAAGGTTCTGATGACTCCTAGTTTGTGTTCCACTGGATGCTAAATGTTGTTTCCATCTTCCTCAGTGTGCACAGCACCAGTGGTTGGACGGCGTTGCCTGAAAGAAGCTCAGTTTTCTGCTTTTGTCTGTAGAAAAGTCTGATTTTATTTAAACTAGTTGGTGGTTAGGCATTGGTCCAGCAAGGCTCATATCTAACTCTTGCTTTCTCACCATTTTCCTTTCTTGAGTTTTGCTGTTTCCATTCTCATCAGCTTGTCAGTCTCCTGTAAATCCCTCTGAGATGCTCTAACCTCTGCAGAAGGTGCTACATCAATTGATCAGTTGTGGTTTTATCAGCAATTAGCACTGAAGTTATTTCAGATGGGCTATTAGAGAAGGTGTGGTTTTTTTATTTGTGCTATTCGGAGCTGAACACTCTGGATTTATGTCCTTAGCAGCCGCTCTGAGATGCAGCTATATTGTCTTGTTTCAGTTCTAAAATATCTCCCTGGACTTCCCCTTTAACACAGCAGTTTCACCACACTCACTCACAAAAACACAAAGACACACACTCGGATACAAGATAATTGGATAATAAGTTAGAAGACGCCGTGCCTCTTTCTCAATCGGTTTAATTTATTTTCCTGTTTATCATGAAGCGTTTCTGCGCTCCGGCTGACACGCCTCATTATTCACCCGCACAGTAATCACTAAATACACTGTAACACAAAACGCCGATGATAACGCATAACAGCCGATATCTACAACATCATGAGCTCTCCCAAACTGGATCTGCCTCTCTGGCGTCTCCTCCTGAGGCTCCACCATGTGACTGGCTGATGCTTTGTTTGGGTCTCCATGGCGACGGCCCTCTCCCTGGCTACAGTCCGGTTGGCACGGTTACAGTTGGCATCCTCCGCTGACCCTTTACCTTCCATCGCTGCTGTAGTAAACACACACACGCTGACCTGCCGTCCATCTGTCTGCTGATAAAACTCGACTGTCTGCTGCACATAAGGAGCTGCCAGACGTTGTTACAGCATTAAAAGCTGCGTTGGTCCATTGTTTCTATTGATTACAGCACATCGTCCTCACCAGGTTAACTCACTGTGGGTATAAATCACCTTAATCTGTGCATCTGGACTCACTGATAGTTGGTTTGTGTAAAAAGTTGTAGCCATAATTACTGGAATGTTACTGAAGCTGACTTAACCATCTGAACTCCCATCTCATTTGTCTTCACTGTGGCTCATTTTTCACTGCAAGATAAAGTCCTGCAGCTCTATGCAAACAGAACAACTATGGCTAGAAGTAGACGGAACTCAGAGATGTCTTCTGTCACTATGCCACAGTCAGAATGACTCTGCATACTATATTTGACTATTTTACATTTTTATTTAGTTTCCATACTCGTCAGCCCTCTGCTCTGTGGAAACACAGCCTGCAGTTCAGCCAAAAACTTTCGGAATTGTTGTCATGTGACTGTTGGTCGCAGCTGAGTCACTAATGGCTTCACGGATACAACAAGCAGCATACATTTTTTTTTTTTGTTTGTTTTTTTAAAAAAAAAATATGGCTACTAGGGGGGCTGCACAGTGACTTGGCTGCACAGTGACTTGGCTGTTAGCAGCGTCGCCTCACAGCTAGAAGATCCCCGGTTCGCGTCCCGGTTAAGACGACTGGGATCTTTCTGTGTGGAGTTTGCATGTCCTCCCTTTGCAGCGTGGGTTTTCACCGGGTACTCCGGCTTCTTCCCACAGTCCAAAAACATGCTGAGGTTAATTGATTATTCTAAATTGTCCGTGGCGTGAATGAGAGTGTCCTCAGTTGTCTGTCTCTATGTGTGGCCCTGTGATAGACTGGTGACCTGTCCATGGTGTCCCCTGCCTTCGCCAGAGTCGGCTGGGATAGACTCCAGTCCCCCCACGACCCTACAGAGGAATAAGCGGTGTATAGATAATGGATGGATGGATGGATGGGTATTAGGAAAGAGAAATCAGAAATGTCATCTGTACAGTATGACACAAAAACTAAATGACTAAATCAGAATATTTCTTTTAGATTTTCATTTAGCTTATTACAATTGAAAACACCTAGAATTAACCAACATGCTCACCATGTTTTCAACTTTCGCCAATACGGGAAAGAAAAATGAGACTCTGAATACAATAAATATTGAACTGCTTCTATTTTTCATTTGAACACTACCTGCAGTTCAACCGAAAAGTTTCTGAATTTTTATCATGTGACCATCGTTTGCAGCTGAGTCAGTCAGTCAGTGCTTCACAGTTGCAAAGATGAGTGCAGATGTTTTTGTTTTTTACAGAATCTGATAAGAGGAAACTTTATATTTGGTGAATTTCAAAACAAGACATATTTAGTAATTTTAAAGTTAAAATTAGCTTTCCAAAAGAAAGTGACACATTCGAGAAAGACCTGCTGAATTGTCAACTTCTCTTCAGTTTTTACAGTTTCTGGCTCACATAAATGATGTAACTCTGGTCATTTTTTGTCTGTTAAACCCAGCAGTGGGTTTTGGGGTTCAAGTTTGGTTTATGTTACTGTTAGAAACAGAAGTGTAGATATAAATGAGCTTCAGGTCGAGGCATTATGAGGATGTTTTTTGTTCAGTTTCATGGAATCTCTGCTTTGCTTGTGTACTTTTGCTCATTTTTGCGATGATTTAAGTGTGAAACCTCAAATCCCAGCAGCCCGACAGCCTCAGGTTTATTGTGTCACTCAGTTTTTAGTGATTCCACTAAATGCAAGTTGCACAATTAAAATGCCAAATAAACTGACGCCTGTGCTTCATTATTACTTAATCTTGTGGCTCTGAGTTGGAGAGTATCCCTGCGTGAAGTTTAGCTGTACAGAGTGGAAATTTTTGGAGACAGAGATGCTGTAGTTTGAGCTTTTGAGGTTATGGCACCAATTTTTCAGAGTTTTGCAGTTAAAATGGACCCAACAAGGAAAAGATAATAGTGTTTTAACATCATATTTATTAACTCAAACAGGATTATTATTATTATTTCTTGACGCTGGACTCAAGGACTCTCCTGCTTGACCTCATGTTAGTGATCTTAGAGGTACCACCTTTTATTTAGTCTTTCCGTCCCCCAGTTAGATGTTCCCAGAGTGTCTCTCCGCTAAACCCAGTACAGAACTTTCTAGGTCCAGTAACGCACCAACCTCTGGATCACATTCCTCCTTTAATTACAGCTCTCTGGTTTGGTGTTTGCAGTGAATCAGCTCAACCTCTGAGATGCTGGAACATTTTCTGCAGCAGTCTTTTCCTGGAACAGCCAGACTGTTCTGCTTTCTTTTTCCTTCTTTGTCTCTGGCCTTAAAAAACACACTTATTAAATCATCTGCCGGTGACTAAAGCAGCTCCTGTTTTTGAGCCGTAAACATGTTCCTGCCTCCGACCGCAGCAAATTAAGCAGCGAGGTGGAGCTGTCCTGCTGCACCTCCGACTTTAATTAAACCCACACAACAGCTCAAAGGGGAGATAGGAGGTTTCCAGCCGGCAGCAGACACAGTGTGCCGCTCCTGTTAAAACATCTCTATATTTTACTTTGCTAGCACTTCATTATACGGCTCCTTTAATTTACGACTAATTTCAGAACCATTTTCTGGTTTGTAACTCTTAATTTTTGGAACACTCGCTGCAAAGAGCTGTTTATTGTGGTAGTAATTCTTGGGGAAAGAGTTGAGTTGGTGCAGCACTGAGACACTGCAGCTCATTATTTGTCTGAAGAAGATTAGAACTGTAAGAAGCAACAGAAGAACTGTGAAAACTGAGAACTGTGAAAACAGATCGGTACATAACCAACGTATAATGATCCGTATCTCAAGTTTAAGCTTCATAATTGGCCCTTTGTTGGAGCCGCCGCCTTAGTTACTGTTGCTGTGATTCCAGCTTCGTACAGCGAACACATGATCAGTTTGCAAGTAGCACAAATTTTAGGCAAAATAAACCAAATTTGAAGGAAATGCAAATATCTGGAGTTTGTTTGAGTTAAGCAGCTTCAGCTGATTATCTCACTGCAGAAGAAGCAGCACAGTGAGGCATCGAAGGAAACGTGTTCAGATCTGAAAAAGTGAAAACAAACGTAGAAAACTTTGATGTGCCACTCTGAGGAACCTTTAGTGTCATAACTCATTCAGAGTCCACTCCTGCTGCACTTTGTTGCATTTTTCTTTCACCTGAGCCAATTTGTCTTTGAGATATTTAAAGATTTTCTTTTAATTTTCTGCATTTCTTCTTAAGGTTCGTTTATTGAAAATATCTTAGGGTGTAGTATTCAGGAGGACTGTCCGACTGGTTGGTCGATATGCTGGCATCAAACCAAATCTTCATTGGTTGAACTATCTCCGGTGTTACTTTCAGAAGGAAGAAGGTTTTGCATCACCAACCTTCCTGGATAAATCTATTGTTTGAGGCAGCAGGGGGAACAGACAATGTTTTCACAGCCAAAACTGCTCCAACTTGATGAGACTATTAGGTCTGACTTTTATTTAACAGTTACTTAGTGGTGGCAAATAATGTCTGATAACAGTTAATGCTGAAAGACTGGAGTTAGCAGGAGGAGGTCAGGGTGGATGTTGGGTGTATAAAGCCCTCAACTTTCAGTCCTGTCTGTGGTTCAGATCAGCGCTCTGCAACCTTTTTTGCATCATGGACCGGTTTCAAGCAAGACAGTTTTCTACAGACTGGTCATCGAGCGCGATGACCAGTCCGATGAATTGAAGCATGGTAGTGGCAGCATCATGATGTGAAGCATGGTGGTGGCAGCATCATGACATGGGGATGCTTCTTGGCAGGCCATGGTTTCAAGCAAGACAATTTCTACGGACTGATCATCGCGCTCGATGACCGGTCTGTAGAAAATTGTCTTGCTTGAAACTGGTCCATGGTGCAAAAAAGGTTTCTTTTTTTTTTAAATGAACTTTTTTTAAAATTAAAAAAGTGTCCTAAAAGAATAAAATGGGTTTTTATTGCTGAATGTGTATTTACCTTTCCAAGTCTCACCCTCTTTTCAAAGAAGCTCTCTTTTGCCAGGGGGTCAGATTGACGATTCAAGTGCGGGAAACAAGCACAGATGGAACTGGCAGGAAGACGATCTAGTCATTTTTCAAAATAAAACACCATGCGGACTCTGCCAGAAATAAAATGAAACGTTTTTATTCTTTCTGTGCGGCCCGGTACCGGTCTGAGGCCCAATGATTGGGGATTGCTGGTTTAGACAACAAAAACACTTTAGTGTAGGAGAGACGGTGGTCTTCTTCTGTATTGCCTCTTTTAGAAAGTTCTCAGGTACAACAAGAGAAAGTTAAATAATGGTGCTTTACTACAAGATCGGATAATTTTTTGTGATACATACCAGTATGTTAAATTTTTAAAAAGTTCCCCAAATTCATTAACATTTTTACTTTATGCTAATAATGAAAACACATTCCAATCCAAACCAAACTTTATTTGTGAAGCACTTTTAAACAACCACAGTGGACCAAAGAGCTGTACACAATGGATTAACATTCGCTGTTGCAGTTCAGTTGTATATAAATGTGATTTCTACTAGAAATAGTTTAATAAATACATTGTACAATGCTGTCATGTAGGGTAGATGCTCAGAAAACCAGCCGATTAACACAGCAGCTCACATATACCTTCACAGGACAAACGTTTTTGTGCCTGTAAATCAGTGAAAATAACAATTATTCAGTTTGAATAGAATCTTTTGACATGAAAACAGACACATTTAGTAGGGAAATTACATTTTTAAGCATTATACCGTCCAATAACAATGTCATGAGTGATATTCATGAAATGTGTACATTTTTAGAGGCGCCTCTGTTAGTTTTATTGCAGCAGCTTTATAGACGGATTAAAAAAGAATTGTTTAGGTAAAAGGTTTCCATACATGTAGTGAGGACAGTGAAACAGCTGCTGAACAAAGTCAAACCTGAACTCAAGAGGGTTAATCATTTTCCTCTTCACAGTTTGTCCTTCAACACAGATGTTCAGGGAGGGAACACAAACACAGTTCAGAGGTTAGTTTCAGATTCACGTATCCAAACAAGACTTTCACAATCATGTTTGACACCTGAATGTTTGCCAGCAGTGAAGAGGTGATTCATGATCAGTGAGTCAGTGTTTTATGGGGAAAGACTCGCACCTACCGCAGATGACATCAGCTTATTGACAAACAGTTTTACATGAAACTTCCCAGTTTGCTGCTCTGGAGGTCGAACCACACGGATAGCAACGATGAGAGGGAAGTGTGTGTGTGTGTGTGTGTGTGCGACCTCATTTCACAAAACACCTGCTCAGTGTGATAAAGGTTACCTGGTTGGACCACAGAGTGAAGATGCTGCCGCAGGTCGGAGGTCGGTGTTGAGTTGACGTTCATCAGTGTTCCTCTCTCACCTGAACTCACCTGAGCTCACCTTAACCCCAGAAACACTGATGAGCATCAGTGTTTCTGGAGTTAAGGTGAGCTCAGGTGAGAGAGGAAGTGAGACAGGAAATGCGCCGGGCAGGTATAGACTTCACAGGAAGACCTGCTGACTGACTGAGCTGCTGTTTCTGCTAATTCGTGCCTTTCAGTTTGTAATTTGTCCCTTTAAATTACTTAATTGCTCCTCTCGGATTAATCATCGCCGCCCTTGTCTTCTTAAATCTTCGTGTCCTTGTCCTCAGTCTGATTCGGATCTTACTCTGATAAACTGCAGGTTGTGGCCTTGCCATCCCTTAAAAGCAATTTGCACAGCCTCGAGAAACTGCTAAACCGAGTGGAACTGCCTCGCAGAAAATAAATATCGTAAGGATGTGATTTTCATTCTGTTTTGAGGAAACAAATGATTCATCTCATGGTGGTTTTCTGTGTACAGGACGGTGTTTGAATGAAAACACTAGTGGTGGGTAAAGCTCACCCATATATGAGTAGTTTGATGCAGAGATTTGTAATCTGAGAGCAGAAACTACAAATTTGAAGGAGTTATTCTTTAAAATGTGCTTTTATGACCCTTACTGTGATCTGTAGTGCTCTCAGGTGACTTGGTACATTTATTTTAACAGCCTTTGTTTGGTTTTCTTGGCTTATTTTTAGTTTAATCAGATTTTAAAAGTCACTCCACGGTTAAAAACTACCCAAGTTCCCCTTGTTATTCACGTTTCCACTGCAATAATCCTTTAAATGCAAATAAATGCGGCCTTGTGGTTCAGGGCGACTCTCGGGGTGTAATAAGACACACTAGTTGTGCCACTAATGGATCTTCAAATTCCCTCCGGTTTAAAGAAACATTGCAATCCCTGAAAATCACTTCGAAAGTGAAGATTTCTGAAAACAATGGAGCTTCCCCTGGAGCTAAACCACGTGTGGTGCATGAATACTTTGCCTCTGGTTTGTTTTCAAGGTACTGAAAAAGAGAATTTGCCATAAACAGTCTCCAGCAGTGGAGCATACATTTACTCAGTGCTGCACTTAAATGTGAGGTATTTGTACTTTATGCTTCTACTTCACCACATTTAACTGAAGCTTTAATTACACTGCAGGAGCTTAACCTTTGAAGAGCTCATAAATATGATTTGTTATTAACCCACTGAGCTCCAAGCAGTTTCTTGAGTTCCTGCTAGAATTTTCCTCACTGTGGGCTCATTTTTCAAAGCAATATAAAATAAATGAGTGTTTTTTTTATTTTACTTTTTACCACAGGTAGAAATATACATATTTTTATATAGAATATTTTCCTATCTGGGCTGCACAGTGGCTCGGTGGTCAGCAGCATCGCCTCACAGCTAGAAGATCCCCGGTTCACGTCCCGGTTAGGACGCCTGGGATCTTTCTGTGTGGAGTTCTCATGTTCTCACTGTGCAGCGTGGGTTTTCACCGGGTACTCCAGCTTCCTCCCACAGTCCAAAAACATACTGAGGTTAATTGATTATTCTAAATTGTCCGTAGGTGTGAATGAGAGTGTGCTTGATTGTCTGTCTCTATGTGTAGCCCTGTGATAGACTGGTGACCTGTCCAGGGTGTCCCCTGCCTTCGCCCGAGTCGACTGGGATAGACTCCAGTCCCCCTGCGACCCTACAGAGGATTAAGCGGTGTATAGATGATGGATGGATATTTTCCTATCTATTATTTTTTATTAGTTTACATACTTGTCTCCTCTCTGCTCTGCATAAACACAGCCTGCAGTTCAACCAACAACTAACTGAATTTTTATCACATGACTGTTGGTTGCAGCTAAGTCCCTCCTGTCTTCACAGTTCCAACAGGAGCCACAGAATTTTAGTTTTTTTTCACAGAATCTGGTACAAATGTTTTTAAAAATGTTTTCAACTTATTTGACATCTTTTTAAACACATTTTTAAATAGATTTAGATGAGTTCTGAGTAATTTAGTTCATTTTTTGACAGAATTGCGCCTCGCAGATGATTACTTCAAGGACCATCAGAAAGTTGACTATTCTATCTATTTTTACAGTTTCTGGTTCTTAAACTTCTGTCGTTCTGGAAGTTATTCAAAGAAAATTTGGCTTTGGGTTTTCAGACTCAAAATCAGAATCAGAATCCTTTTATTGTCATCATGTATACGCTTCCATACACACAATTAAGTTACAGTTGCAAGTCTTGGCTTTCAGCAAAAAGAAAAACAGCATAAAAATACTCAAATATGAATATAAACATTAAAAATTGTGCTAGTTGCAAGCACAGTGCAGTTTGCAGGGTTGGATCAATTAGTGAATCGACAGAAAACTGGCAGTCACAGAGGACATTTTCATGATTATGCTGACATACTTCCACCTAATCTTCAATGCAAGACAGCATATTTTTACAGTGCGTTATTAGTAAAATATGTGAATACTTCACATAAGAACCATTTTGTGTTTTCTTTACATAAAAAATGCCAGCACTGACAAAAATCATAAGACTTACAGTGATTTTCAGCTCATTAGCTCCTCAGAAGATGCTGATGTGACGAACAGCAAAGACAGACAAAAACACGTGATGGTAATCTGATGATTAAATCTTCTTATGGCCCCTACATGTCTATTATTAATGCTTTAGGTTGCATCCCTGCAGCTCTTCCTCTGCATACTAACTCATGAGCCGTAGATATGTGGGGTCTTACTGTACATCTGCTGCCGTTAAAGCTCATTTTTATGTGTTAGTTCGGCTTTGAGCCTCTTCTGGTTCGTGTTTTGTGCCCTACAATATGTTGTGTTGTTTGGCTGCCTCTCTCTCTCGCTGCTTTATCGACTTTATGAGTTTGTGCTCCTTCATTGTGATTCTGTAGGACCTGCTGCTGTCCTGCTGCCATCTCCGGCTCTGCTGCTGCCGGCTGCTGATTAGACTTGGCGTTAGCGCTAGCATTAGCCTGTCCAGTCGTTCCCTATGGGCCTGTTGTCTCTTTTGGCTAACTGCAGCAGTCTTGGCAAAGTTAGCGGCTAATCCAGACTGGATGCTAATGAACTCTGGCCAGCGTCCACCTCGTTCCTGTAGAGACGTCTGTTTCTATAAAGCCCGACGGCTAACCAGCTAACAGGCCAACACACAGACAGACAGACAGACAGACAGGAAGACAAGCCACCAGCAGGCTAACTGGCTGTCTGCTAGCTGTGTGCTAATAATGGAGGATGATACCGGAACATGGAGACTAGGAGCATCTTAAACACAACTTTAATACAATAAACACACTTTATTTATGTCATAGCTTTTAAATTACACACATTTACAGGCATCTTTACTATTCAAACTATATTTATTCAGACATTTCTCTTCAGATAGATGAAAATTTAAAATATGCTTCATCTTCTATACATTGTGTGTTTCAAGTGGACTTTTTCCAACACATAAAGGTTTGAGACTGTAGCTAAACCTGATTAATGATTCCTTGACCTTTAAAGCTGCATTCAACATGTTTAAATAAAAACACATTGGATATGGATGTGGAACGATGAAAAGGTCGTAACTCTGGGACATCCTTCGGCTCTACGAAGCCTTCTTCTCTTCCGTTTCCATCGTTTTTCTTTTCTGGATGAAACGTACATTCATCAGGTCACTAATGCGTCTCCAGTGACATGATGTTGTTGCTCTGTCAGTGGTCATACGGACTCAGCTTAATAACTGTTTTTATCTAGTCATGTTTCATCCAGAAAATACATCCGCAGTGTTTGAAACCTGCTTTGTAAAAATGTCATGCGGGATGATCTAGACCAATTTGCATGGATCTTTCTCATGAACACTCTTGGCCTGTTTTGCTGCAACATGAATAAATAATAATGTTACAATAATCAAAGGGTGAAGGTGGGAAGCAGGAAGTATCATAGATTTGTCATAGAATTTATTAATTGCTTGTGTGAAGCTCAAATATGCAAACTAAAAAAACAAGAGACAGACGACGTGACTTCCTGCCCTCGTGACGCTAATGCTAACATGCTAACAGGACAGTAGTGTGGTGTATCAGCAGCCTGCATGCAAATCCAAGCCACGAAGCTTGTTTCCAACAACAAAACAACAATTTCAGTTCATTCTTCATGCTGTCAAAAATGATTTTCTTCATGCATTTAAGACAAATAAACCAAGCAATGTCATGAAAATACTAACATCATAGGGAAAAAAATGCAAATATTACATGTGATTTTCACCCTTGTGGGAGCAGAAGTGTCTTCATCCACTCAATAATCTCACTTTTTAAACTATTAAACACCATATAGGGTCATTTCTGTATTTTTATCTTCTGAATGAGCAGAAACAAAATCAGAGACTTGCTAACAGTTGTTCATTTAATTCCACTTTGGCTCCTTTTGAGTCAAAACAAGAGACATTTTAAGTAACTACACGTTTAATAACTGTCTCAAATATATAGTATTCCTCAATAAAAGGTTCATTATAGATCTGAAATCTACGTCAGGTTTTTCTTCTTGTTAAAAAACGGGCATTTTGGTAATTTTTAAAAGTTTAGCTCCTCAGAACCTAGTCATAAATACTGAGACTTGTTCCTGAAGCGCTGTGTAGAATGGTCTGACAGCACCTCAGTATCATTCTGTTGTAGAGAAAAAATACTAATCCACTGAAGCACACTCTTACTCTGTGATCCAAATCTTTATCAGAAATTGCCATGTTCAGTGTGTAAGTTGTTGTTTGGAGGTTGTTGTTGTTTCCCGTAGTGAAGGAGAAAATGGTCACACATAGATCACGATAAGTTGTAATTGGACTGCGATTAACTTCCAAAGTATCTGTGATGCCACAAATTGTGCTCGTGAGTCTTACACCTCGTTTCTACACAGTTGGGTTTGTTTGGTGTCTGTAATGCTGTATAATATAAAGAATGTGCCCCCTAATGATCACTGCAAAGAAATACATTTCATCAGGGATGGATGGAAACCATTAGCCAAGAGGCTAATCTGATGGCAGCTAGCAGTTTTTACCGTCCAGTTTGTGCAATATGTGCATGGAACCAGTGATGAATGGTAGAAATAAGAGGGGATGTTGTTCTGACAGGTGTGGATCCAGTTTAGTGAAATATTTAGTTACAGGACGCATGAATCACTACAGGATGTGTGTTTTCTGTACGCTACACAGCTAGCATGTGCTAAGCTAGCAAAACGAGTTTCTTTTCAATCTGTATGCTAATTTCAATGCAGTAAAAAAGTATAATTTATGATCAAGACTCAGATTTAGATATTGCTTAGAGTTTTGGCCCTTTTTTACACTTAACATTTAAAGTGTTTTCTGTAATTTCACAAAATGAAGTGAAATCTGTTCTGTACATTTACATAGTCTGGCTTTCAAACATAGGGAAGCAGCTGAACAGCTTGCTTGCATATTAATTTTTCCAAATTGCTGGCACACACAGTCTGGTCTCTCCATAAAACACTGCAAAAGTTTAAATTTTTAAAAGGTTCTTGAGGTAAATTCTGGAGTTTCACAAACACATTGGGGATCATGGAGGTTCTTATAGGAATGAATGAAGTTCTGGTTGATAAGTTATGTAAAAACAAGGCTGCATAAACATCATTTAGACTAGAAAGAAGAGAATTAAGCATATTCCCGAGTAGACGAGGACCTGAGTTCCATGCATGAGACACTGTATTGATAAAATGGGACTACATTTAGGAGGTAATTCTTCTCTGAAACTCTGAAAACTTCTGCTGCATCATTTAAAAGCCTCTATTTGTGCCTGGGGGTCGGTTCAGTCACTCGAGTTTCTCCTCCTGGATTGTTTGCAGCAGGTTTTCTTTCCTGTTCCTGTTAAACGCTCTTTATTTAGATGCGTTTTTGGACCCACAGCAGAAGCTCCTCACTCAGAAAAACACTTTCTGTAGAGGTCCGTCAGTGTTTTCCTTCCCTCTATTGTTTCCAGACAATCGAATCGACCTGAGCTCCTGGTCTCATCCCCCCTCCGACTATTTTTACACATGGAAACGTGTGGCTTCACCTCCTCAGGCATTCATGTGTTCACCTGCACACATGTGGACTCAGTAACAGATCCCCTATAATATCTGAGCTGCAGACGGGCGTCCTGAGAGCCGCTGTGATTTATGACCTCCATGTTTGGAGATGGAGAGGAGGGAACAGTGTGGAGGATAAAGGAGCAAGTGAAGGAGAAACCGGAGCTTATGCTGTGTTCACATTCAGCACATACTGATACTATTATGCTAAAAAGGATGCTTCCATTCCCAGGAGATATAATAAGAACACACATGTTCCTGTTAATCCATGTATTCCCAATAAACCTATTAATGCTGCCAGTGTGTAGTTTAACGCAGGGATGTAAATAGATGTCACACTTCTATTGTTTACACACTTACAGAACACGGATCCTCTTTCTGTGCATCTACATGTCATTTATTACACCATAAATACAGTATTATTCACCGCTGATTGTAAGATGTGAAAGGCAAACGTTGAATCAGAACATGAAACCCACATTTCTGTCTTTTCCAGCCTCTCATCATCCATTTACTCTCAGCTGTTTGACGGATCTTTTGTCTGTTTTTCTGTACCGCAGGAAAACACATTACATGATAATGCAGCCAGATTATACAATTTTAGAAAGATGTACTTTCATTTTCGAGTGCAGTGATGCTTTGTGTTGCTACCCTCCCAGTGAAGACACATTTTAAATGATTAAAACATCCTATAGGTTCAGTGGGTGACCTTCAAACTGCAGTACGGTTCAGGGAAAAGCCTCTTTCACACCAATGCAAGCTTGTTCAAAGCTATGTTTGTGTGTCTAGCTTCTGTAAATTCAGGCCTAGAAGTCTGCGATTTCATACAGGTGTAGTTAATAAGGTGGAGAAGGCTTGTGAAGATTTTTGTAGTTCTGGTGTAAAGCATGTTCTAGTTATTGTTGCGCAAATATGATTTATTATAGACGAGGACAAAAAAACTAGCCTTTCTTTGGCTTGTTTTTAGCATCATGCTAAACAATGACATTTTCAGAGACTAGAAGATGTTACTTCCACTCTCAGACATGCATGTTGGCCTTTTGTTGTGCCACTGTTAAGATGTTTAAATGTTTAAAATGACTGCAATGGGGGAAAAAAAACCAATTTCTTTGCATTTTTTGACTAAAAGAAGTCAATTTTCCCTGCTGAAACCTTTCAAAAGCCTATCAGTCTACATGCATGCAGAGTCCACCGATATAAAAGGAAACAGTACTACAAGAGACATTATATTTTGCATAATTATGAATTATTTGCACACATTCCTAGTGTTTGCTCTTATTCCACTCCAGTTCATGTAATTTCCCTTTGAATTTCTTCTTTTTAGAAGTGTATCTTTGTGGAAAGGCAGACAGAATCCATGTAAAATGTTCCTCCAAGGTGACTAAAATCTGGGTTTCTTTCCAGTCAGACTGAAAATGAATCTTGTGAAAATCAGACTTTGCAGTGAGCTGCTCTGCTCTTCTGTGTGACTCCTTGTTTTCTTAAATCTCTCCAGCAGAGGTGAAGTTTAAAGTCAGAATGGAGACACAACAGACTGATTAATGTGGAAATACACCAGGCTGACATGAACTGGAGTTACCCTTTCATATTATTGTGGTGCCACAAACAGTAGTGAGCTTTACTTTGGTATGTCTGTGGGATGTCAGTGTGGAAAAATCCTCAGTTTACAGTTTCATTCGTGATGAAAAAGCAGGTTCAGGTTCCATTTCTGCAACTTTGCAGGTACAATTCAGAATTTAATATTTGTCTGAACCCTGCAGGTGTTTGCTTTACTGATAGTATTCTGTCTTGGTAGAAATTCTGGTGTTTCTAACTTGTTTGGGTTTGACTTTCCGTCTCTCCTCTGCTGGAAGAATGTTCCTGAGAGCATTTTTAAACCAGGAAGGTGAGAGTCGCTCGAATCAAAGGCACACAGGTCCTGTAATGTTGTAAATGTAATTTGTCGGAGCTTCAGTGAATCAGTCTGAGAGAAACTGGCTGAATAATCTCCTTAGTTTCTCCTGGACCGGTGTCACTGTGAGCTACATGGCTTTCTGGTGGCGGTGAAGTCGGAGGCGAAGCTGCACTGCGTTGTGATTGTACTCGACTGGAACGCTGAGTGTCACCGCCAGAAGTTTTCATGAGAAAAGTTCAACAGATTGAGTCTTGTGTTCGCTGAACTCTCTTCACTCTTTGCCTTTCAAATCTCGCCGTCTGTGAACAAAATTCGCCAGAGATGGATGAAAAAGCCTGTCATGCTTTTTGAAGTGCGTGTGTGTGTGTGTGCGTGTGTGTGTGTGTGTGTGTGTGTGTGTGTGTGTGTGTGTGTGATGGGCAGAGGACAGAATGAAGGCGAAGAGAAAATCCTGAAACCGAATCTCGTCCTGACCTCAGCAGACTGAATGTGGAGGGTTTAAACTAAACACTCATTAAAACATGCGTCTCCTTTAATTTCTGCCCCTTGAACAGAATCATGTCTGTTCTCACGTTCTGATAGCAGCTGGTATGTTTCATATACTTTAACCGTAAAAAAAATAAAAATCTGTAAAAAGAAAACTATGAAAATCTGGCAGCAGGAGTACCAGAAAAATTACAATATATAGAGGAATACTGCAGCCTTTAAAAAGGTATCTTAAAAGTATCTGTTAAAAAGTAAAAATTATGTATTTATATATGTTTGCAAATTGAAATCCGGTAAAAGAATGAATTAAGATTTGTAAAAAAAAAACAACAACAAAAAAACAGATTTTTGATGTGGAGAGAAAATGCAGTGATTTATTTTTTTACAGTCAAAATGTAAATTAATAATAATAATAATAATAATAATAATAATAAAAACTTTTATTTGTGTAGCACCTGTCATACAAGGTGTGCAGCTCAAGGTGCTTTACAACAAATAAACAACCACAATATTACAAGGTAAGAACATTAAATAAATTACAGTAAAATACAGTTGCACCGCCCCAACATTGCACAAAAGAACATTTAGAACAATAAAAAGAAAACATAAAGAATCAACTACCCCAGCCTCTCACCAACTGCACCAAGAAAAGCGGGGTGGAGATACAGACCCTGGTTCAGATAGGGGGTAGTGAAAGTATAAAGGGTGCTGAAGTTGGAGGCAGCATTAAAAAAGAGAAAAAAGAAAAACATTTAAATGAATACTTTTATGTGGTTTTACTCGATATTAACAGCAATTTACTCAGACAATCTGTAAAACAAAGTTAAAAACACTCTTTGCAGTTGTTTAATCCTAAATATACATAATTATTCTTTCAAAATAAAGCAAATATCTGTAAACATAATTTATTATTATTATTATTATTATTATTATTATCATTATTCAGTGCAATAAACTTTAATATAATATTATGTACAGTTTGGGCCTGTTTTTTTTTTTTTTTTTTTTTACAGTTCCTTAAAATGATTTTTTTCTGTGGTTTTACCAGTTATTATCTGTAGTTCCACAAAACAGGAAATATGTGTAGAATAACAGTAAATTGTTTGAAAATCTACACCTAAAAAATGATTTTTTTTAAAAAAAAAATCAGTTTTACAGTGTTTACTAGGGATGCTTGATGCTAGCCATATTCTGATATTTGATAATTCATTGATTTAAATGCAGTGGAATCGTGACATTTCACAGTCCAGATATTGTAAAAGAATGAATTACCATTTATAAGAATACAGATGTTTGATGTGGACATTATTGACTATTTTTGGCCTTCTCTTGTGTGAACAGAGAAAATCTGTAAAAACAAAACATCAAATTTCAAAATAAATTTAAAAAATTTGAGTTAAAAACTGTTTTACAGTGTAGATTAGCCTCTAACTGCCAAACAGCCTCCAGGGTAAATCCTGTTAAAGTCACAGTAATTGTAATAAACTGGTAAATAAAGAGGCTTAGTGTTGGTGATTTTCACTCTTCACAATGAGGAATGTTTGTTAGTTTACCAGAAAACTTCAACACTTTCTCTGCTTTCTTCATAGTTTATACTAAATCTGACTCTCTTGGACCTACTGCACAGATGAAAACACTTCATTTTAGGAAATTATCAGCTAAGTTTGGAGGAAATTAGTTGTAGCTAACGTGACAAAGCATCAGCACTGAATTCTTCTGCAGCTTATAAACGTGTTTCATTCAAAGAAATTCACCAACAACATCAGATTTGTCCTGTTTGCTCACCATCTCAGCAAATAACACATAACCTGATGGTATTGTTCCTGTGTCCTTTTGAAACATCACATCCTACAGATCTGTGCCTGACATTCTGCCTTCTTCAGTATCCAGAAGTGTCGTCCTGTAATGTGATTTCTCTTCTCTCGCTGTTCGATCTGTTTGAGCATCATCTCTGAGAGGAAAGTTTAAATTTGCCCGCCTCCTTGTGAGACCTTCGTTTCTTGAATTGAACCAGCAGTTACCGTCTCAGATCTCTCCCCGGAATTAGGAGGAGAAAAGATTTCTGAGTCGAACTTCAGTTTCCTGCTTGTCTCTCAGCTTTTTCTGTTTTTTTTTTCCCCGACTCTGCGCCGAAGCTGGACGACAGCCGAGCAAATCAAAACCAAATCTCCTCGCTCACATCTCTCCTTCTTTTTTATCACTCCACCTTTCTGTCGTTCTTTCATCCTCCCTCGCTTCGTTCTGGAGCCAATTATAACCTGCTGCTGCATTCCTGCTGCAGGAGGAGGTGGAAGGAGGTGTTTTTAGGGATTAACATACCAGAGCTGTCAGCTGGAAAACACTTCATCACACTTTCTCCACTGTTTTTCCTCCTTTTACGCATCAGCGGAGTCCAAAGTTTCCCTGCTCGTTATGAAAATACGCTTTACAGTAAATCACGATACACAAACACGAGCTCAGAATACGTGTCCATGGTAAATATGCTGCATTTAAAGCGTGACTTTTACCTCAGCAGTCAACAAAGTGCTTCACAATCTTTATGCAGACAGATATAAATATGTAAATATATGGAAAAGACTGCAAACAGGAAGAAATGCATACAGAGGTGTGTGCAAAAATGTATGTAAATAGTTAGAAATACATGTTTATGCATAAATATGGGAACATACAGACATATTTTATCCATACATGTTGTAAAACTTCACACCGAGACACTTCCAACACACCAAATATACTTAAACATGCAGCAGTTTTAGTCAGGACGCTGTTGGTCACAGCTGAGTCAGTCGTGGTTTCTCAGTTGTGCAGAGGAGGGTAGAATTTTTAGGTTTTTACAGAACCTGCTTGTAGAGAAAGGCTTGTTTCTGACAAATTTTTAAACGAGGCATGTCGAGTGAAGTGATTTTGATTAAATATCATTTATATTTCTTGTATGTCACACATGATTAGTTCAAGGACTGTTGGAAAACCTAGAAAAATGAGGATTCTGTCTGATTTCACAGCTTCTGGCAGATAAAATATGTTGTTTTGTAGATTTTTTTCTTTTCTTTTTAAAGACAGAAAGCTTTTCAGACCTTCCTGGAGGGATCAGAAGGTGAAGAAATTGAGCTAAAAATAAGGAGGTTTGGACTGTTTCTATTTTTTAAAAACCCTGAATCTCTGTTTTAATTTTGCTGCTGCTTGAACCAAAGATGCTCTTCCCCTGGTTTTACTCGCATCACGTGATTCTCTCCACCGACGTCCTTCTGCTTCAGTAAAGACAAAGAAAAGCCTTTCTGCTGTTTTACATGACTGACAGCTGGAATACATCAGCAGGTCATAAATGCACAGACGCACAAAAACGCTGCAAACATGCACACTGGTCAGTTCGTGGTGCGTTCGCTGTCCGGCCGTCTCCCGTCAGCGCTGCGTTCACTGTTGTCGGTGAGTTCGAGCTCCGAGTGACGGAGCGGCGAGGCAGCAAATTGAAAAAATACGAACCGAAGAAGGAGATTTATTCAAGTTCATTTCTCTGATCTGTGTGTGTCTGTCGGCTCTGAGTGCACACACACACACACACACACACACACACACACAAAGAAACATCTTCAGAAACACTGTGTTGTCTGTGTGTGTGTGTGTGTGTGTGTGATTCTTCAGAGTTGTGTAAAACAGCAGATGTGGTGTCTCAGTGATAACGCACACAGGCACAGACACACAGACACACACACACACACACACACACACAGACACACACCTGCAGGCAGAAAGATTCAGCTAAACTCTGGGAACCAGATGAGAGACTCTGCTGACCTGTTTCATCTGTGTGTGTGTGTGTCTGTGTGAATGTGCTTGTGTGTGCGTCAGTGTGTGTGTAAGTGTGTTTGTGTGTGTGTGTTGATACGAAGCAGAGTGATGCTGAGTGACAGATGCAGTGATACAGTTTGTTTCAGAGGCAAAACTGAGCATCAGGACACAAACGTACTATATGTTTGACTGTATATTATAAAAGCAGCATATTTACCATGAACACATATTCAGCCTATTACACTATCATTTGTATATATCAAGATTTTAACCTCAGCAGTCAACAACGTGCTTCACAATCTTTATGCAGACGGTTATAAATATGTAAATATATGGAAAGAGATCCAGAGATATTTGCAAAAATGCCTGTAAATAGTTAGAAATACATGTTTATATAGGAATACAGGAATACTTTGTGTAAAAATACTTCACATTGGGACACAGAAATACTTAGAACTTATAAAACACACAAAATATATACTTTAACGTACAGCAAAACACAGAATTGATAAGAAAAGTATTTGTAGAAGAGAAACACTTTCAATAGATGGAAATGCAGGAAGTCAATGGTGCTGTTAGCATGTTGCTAATGCTAAACTTAGCGTAACACTAACAACAAAACACGCAAACACTTTTTGTCCTCAACAGAATCCTGTAGTGACCAAACTCTGAGTCTGTTTCTGAGTCTTCAGTTTGTAGTAGTGAGACCTGAGTCTGGCAGCTTATCAGATCTAATAATCAGCTTTTTGACAATTATTAAAAATTATTTTTTTTGATTTAGTTTGAAATAAAGTCAGAAAATGATTGTGAAGACACAAACATGTTGGTTTTACAACATTTAGAGCTTCATTTGAAGGAGTAATATCTGACTTCTCTGCATCAAAATGTCTGAAAACAACCAAACCAGTGTTTGTATTTTGTTAAACATCAGAGAGGAGAGCTGGGTAGTCAGCTGCTGTCTCCAGTTGCTGTTTTTCTTCACTGTTTGCTGTAGCTTTTAGTCATAATCATTACTTGAATAATAGAAATAAATGTGGCTGAACACAAAACATTTTTGGTGGCTGAGTTTGACATTATCCGTCACTGTTTTGAGTTGTTGTTTTTGGTCACTGTTTACAGTTGTTTTCCGTCACTGTTTTCAGAAGTTTTTATTCACTGTTTTCAGTTTTTTTCAGTCGCTACTTACTCTCTTTTTCAATCACTGGTTTATGGTCACTGCTTTTGGTCACTGTTTTCAGTTGTTGTTTTTGGTCACTGTTTTCTGTAGTTTTCAGTCACTGTTTTCAGACGTTTTTAGTCACTGTTTTCAGTTGTTGTTTTTGGTCATTGTTTTATGGTCGCTGCTTTTGGTCACTGTTTACTGTTGTTTTCAGTCACTGTTTTCAGACGTTTTTAGTCACTGTTTGCAGTTCTTGTTTTTGGTCATTGTTTCACTCTTGATCATTACTTGCATGAGGTGACTATACATGGCTGACCATAAAGTTTTTGGTTTTCTGAATTTTACTGTTAATTGAAAACACAATAATGTATATTGTACATAATATACATAATGTATACTACATTATAAGGAGTAAACAATGGTAAATATGCTTTTATAAACAGCAGTTTTTCAGATTTTCACAGTTTTGTCAGAAGAAACCTCTACATAATGTCAACATCAAAAATCTGTATTTTTACAAAGAGTAATTTATTTACACTGTTTAACTGCAAATACATTCTAAATATCAATATTTCATAGATATTTACTTTTTGCTTTGTTATTTTAAGTTTTTGAACAATACATTTCTGTTTCCCACCGTTTTAAACAGATTTTCTTCTGGCAATCACGTGCCAGATTTATTTATTTTATTTTAATTAATTAATTAATTTTTCACAAATTTTAATTTTATTTATTTATTTTTTTACAGTGTACCAACACAAATCAATGACATTGATCAGTCAACAGCAGAAATTGATGGCAGTTGCTGAAATCAGATAAGGTCACTGGTTTACTGCATTTAAATCAGATAGAAATATCACTATGTATGGATATTTGTGTTTATTTTCACAGCTTTTACATTTTCTTTTTTATCTCTTCTTTCTGGCGCTCCTAAAGTTGTTGTGTTGCACTTGGACATGTTGTTGTGTCGATAATATTTCGATAAATCTCTCAGACGTGTTCTGCAGAACCGAATGACTTGAGTGAGTTTCAAGGCTTTCTGCATGTGTTGATGAACAAAAACATAATTTTATGTAATTTCGCCGACAAACAACCAAAAGAGAAGCTGCATTAATGGTTAAAGAGCAGTTCTAAGGCCAGTTTTATCATTTTCATTTAAATTTTATTCAGTTTATTCTCTGCTGAGGGTGATGGAGAGCAGAAGGTTGTGTCTGAGTCTTGCTTTTAGGGTTGAGGTTGGGAGTAATGTCCTCACAGCTGTAGAAAGGCAGTGTGTGCACAGCAGCAAACAGCCCTGCAGCCTAAACAGCACTCAGCGTGAAAGTGAAGGTTTGAGTCGGAGGCTGCAGGCAGCGATCGGCTCTGAAGCACTGAGCTGGGCAGGTGTGATTCCTTCTGCTGCATCAACTTTATATAATACGAACAGAAAGAGAACATCTGCCTGCAGCTGCAGACTGAAAACATGCAGGGAGGGTTTCATCACGTGTCCTTCCAGTCCGGCAACAACATCTGTCAATATCTGCTGCTGGACGATCAATATCATGATGTAGCAGCTGATTGATTTGTTGTCGGACACTGTTCAAAAAAATAAAAATCAGTAAAGACAGTGGAAAAATGGAAAAGATGGTATAAATAACAGCAAATCCCTGCAAAAACAATTACATATTTATTATTATTTAAAGGCAGTAAAACAGCATACTTTTGGTCACACATTGTTTAAGAACAAATTAAGATTTTGTGAAAACATAGTTTTTTTACAGTGTTATATAGATGAATACTTTTCTGTGATTTTACTGGATATTATGTGTAATTCATGGTTTTAAAATGATTTACAATTTTTCAATCCTTAATAATTTAAAAAATTCAAATAATGTAAATTATCTGTAAAATAATTCTGTATTTATTATTATTTAAAGGCAGTATAACAGCGCATTTTTTGGTATAAGAACAAAATATGATTTCTGAAAACAGATTTTTTGTGGACATCATTTACAGTTTTATATAAATGAATACTTTTTGTGATTTTACTCGATATCATGTGTAATCCAACAAAACAGGAAGCGTGTAAAATAGCGGTTAAAAAAAGATGTACAATTTTTCAATTCTTAATAATAAAAAATTTAAATAATGCAAATTATCTGTAAAGTAATATTTAAATACAGTTAGAAACGGTTTAATGTTACAGTCAAATATTGCAAAAACAGCTATTTATTAAAAAGGTATTGATTTTACAATTTGGGTCTTTTTTACAGTTAACATATAAATTGCTCCTTTTTCTGTGATTTCACTTGAAGTTATCTCTAAAATAAGAGCAAATTGTTCAGAAAATTGCAGAGAAACCCGTTAATGTTATGGTGTTACACTCGGCATGCACGACGCTCTGCTGCTGATATTTTTTCTATTTATTTTGGCCGACTGCTGAAATATGCACATATTCTTTCCTCCTAATTGCAGAGAGCATCAGGTCTCTGTGCACTGGAATTAACATATTATTACGCCTCCTCTGCCCAGAGAATTTGACAGAAAACAGGAGAAATCTGTAAAATAACGGTCAATTGTTCAGAAAGAAATCCAGTTAAAAACGTTGGTGTTGTGTTGTTTCAGTGTTCTGCTGCTGATGTCTTTCTACTCTTGTTGGCCGTCCGTCTTCATATCCACACATCCTTTCGTCCTAATTGCAGACACATAATCAGGACTCTGCTGCAGTAGAATAAACACACTGTACCTGCTCTGCACATAGAATATGACAGAAAGCAGGTTAAATCAGTGAAATAGCTTTAGTCATATAATATATTTAGTCAGTAAATGATAAATCCAGTGTTCTTCTGAGCAGGTGTCCTCTAATAAATGACTGTCCAGTGTGTTGATGCTCAGATTACATGTTCTTCCTCCTCATTCATTCAGATTCTGTTGTGTGAATCGTTGCTGGCAGCAGCTCTTCTTCTTCTTCTCGTGGGCCGAGTGTGTGTGTGTGTGTTAATCAGTGTGTTGGTTGCAGAGTGTGTGTGCATGCATACTTGATAAGGACAGACTTTTATAAGCATGCACAATGCAGCCTCACACACTCTTATCTCCCACCGAGCGCAGTAATGAGGATCTCTCACACACACACTCCTTATCTGCCGCTCCGTGTCTCGGCTGACAAACAGCCAGCGAGGCGTCCTGCTTCCTCCTCGCTGCTTTTTAATCATCTCTCAACAATGTGGCCCAGTGAAGCCTCCTCCTCTTCCTCTATCACCTCCTGCAGGAGAAGCAGGAGCAGGAGGAGGAAGAGGAGGAGAGGCGGCCTTCGTCTTATCAGCCTCGACCCACAGCTGGACTCCTTGATCCTCCTTCCTCCTCTTCTTCCTGTAGGTTCCTTTGGCTGCTTCCTTCATCTCTCTCCTCCTCTTCCTTCTCCAGCTTCATGTCTTTTTCTTCCTCGTGCTTCTTTTCCTGCACTGTGGGAAGAAGAAGAAGTAAAAAGAAAAACCTCAAAAACAGCAAAAGAAATTACATAAAGCAGCCATCTCTTTAAAAAAAAAAAACAGTTTCCACAAAGTTACAACTAAACTGTGTTCAGTTCAGATTGTTTCTTTAAACAGATTTTTTACTTTATTTTTTAACAGATTTTATTATTATTATTGTTATTATTATTATCATTGTTTTTATTATTATTAATATTATTTAATTTATTAATGTATTAATTTATGTATTTATTTTTACAAATTTTACAGATATTTATTTATTTTACAGTGGACCAACACAAATTAATAAGACTGATCATCCGACAGCAGAAACTGATGGCGGTTGATGGGACAAGATAAGATGATACTGTTTTACTGGATTTAAATTAGCTAAAAATGTCATTGTTTACAGGTGTTTTCACTGTTTTTACAGTCTTTGAACAGCATTGTTCCTGCAGAAAAATACTGTAAAGTAACGTGAAGTAATCGTCTGATAAAACAACAACAACAAAAATGATGCTCCTAAAAAACTAAACTGTGTTATTAATCATGTTTTTCACCCAGAAGATCAGCGTTTGTGTCCCATAATGGACGAGAAACCACCAGACTAAGACTTAGATTTTATTTTCCGTTAGTTTACTTTCACTTTTCATCTGGTCAAGTTAAGGCGCCAAAATCACTTGACTAGGAAAAATATCCTGGTTCAGGTTAAAATGTGATTCTGTATTTTAACAAATAATAATTTATCCTTTCCCAGTATTTAAATTGAATTAATAAATCAACAAATAGCCTGTAAAATCTCTGAAAACTGTTTTAACTGCCAATAAACACAACTGTAAATAATGTCCAGATCAAAAATCTGTAATCTTACAAGAGCTATTTTTCTTTTACAGAGTGTGACCCTAAAATTAGACTGTTTTATTGCAATTAAATCAGCTAGAAATAGGAGTTCTACTGTTAAAATACTAATTTTGCTGTTTTTTATTTTTAAAAAATAAAGATTTTTTAAATAAACATTTATTTTATGATTATTCACAGGCCCTTGTAGTCTCGCCGAATTTACCCAATACAGGGCAATCGGACCAGCTCTCCGTTTCTAGGGTTAGGTTCTAAACTGCTCATAGGTATTACCTAATAAGTTCAGCAGAACAGCTTAAGCTGGTGTCGAAGAAACTCGCCTAGCTCTCACTGTCTCCATCCAGACGTCTATCCCTCTTGCTCTGATAGAAGACTGCGCTAGGCAGCCTAAATAGTTCAGTCCTCTTATCAGTCACGTCTGTTAACGACAGCTTTCTTCTTAATAGACATGGCACTTGGTGAATTGCTAGGTTTTAATTTAGCGGTTTGGATTAGTGTAACCGCAGGGATCCGTTTATAATTCTGTGCATACCTTAGTGACCAGAACAACCTGTAAGAACCATTAGATTTCAAATGCACACAATTGCTTAACCTTTCACACCATGAGGATTTCATAAACTTCAGGTGATAATTCAAAACTCCATACTACATCACTTTAAATGCAGGTTAAATGTTTATTGCATAATAATAGCAGGGCAAAGCAACAGCTCATAATCAAAAACGCCAAAATCAATCAAAAAGGTAATCAGGGATAATAATTCTGGTCTATCTCACAGAACTGAGCATGTCTGAGCAAACACACCAAAATCATTTAAACATATGCTTCAGATGATAATTCTGGTCTAACTCACAGAACTGTGCATGTCTGAGCAAACACACCAAAATCATTTAAGCACATGCTTCAGATGATAACTCTGGTCTAACTCACAGAACTGTGCATGTCTGAGCAAACACACCAAAATCATTCAAGCATATGCTTCAGATGATAATTCTGGTCTAACTCACAGAACTGTGCATGTCTGAGCAAACACACCAAAATCATTTAAACATATGCTTCAGATGATAATTCTGGTCTAAATTATAGAACTGAGCTTTCTTAATTAAATCTCCAAATATTGTGTTTTAATAGTTGGAGTGTAACAGCATGGCCTGGGCTGTCACACCCTACCTGACCTGTTTTGTGGAGATCTCCTGGAGGATGTGAAGAACTCAGTACAAAGTCTCAGGATCCTGCAGGAACTCTCCAGAAAATAGGGGGAGAGAACGTCCAGACCCCGATTCAGTCTTTGCAAAAAATCTTTAAAAGTCTTTTGGGCTCGTTGCAGAAAAATAGGAAAAGTGTCAAAAAAGATCTAACACGATGGTAAACTGTCAAAAGTCACAGGAAGAGATGAGCACTGCTGGAGTCTGTGGCTCGGCTAGCTGTTAGCTCTTCTGTTAGCTCTTGCTGGGTGATAGAAAAATCCACTATCTACTTTCTGAGTCTATTTGCAGACCAATTCTGGATCGTTCTAATTAGTGAGAAATAGCCTCACTGTCCATAGACTACATCGGACGGGACCCTTCTCCGACTGCGTCCACGAACATCTCCGGACAATTGTCACCTCAGATCACTTTTATTAAAGTACCTTACACACCCATATTGCCTAATTCCTACATACGTAAATTTGTACTTTTCCACAAACTCACCCTATGTTAACGGCTCATCTCCTTATTAGGAGATTGTTTTCGTTAATCGGCCGAATTGCACCATAACCTCTTCTCGGCTGCCAGGAAGTCACCTGAATTCACCCCAGGTCAGTTTCCCCTTTCCACCTTATAAGGAGCCTGTTGCTCAATTGTCGGCCGAATTACACCATAACTCCTTCCTCACAGTCTTAGCCGACAGCCAAGAGCTCCATCACTTCTCATCTCTTCCACCTGCAGTACTTTAACACAGTAACCATCAGTTATCCATCACGCTGGTTATTTAATCATAAAAATTCATCTGATTTTACAAACCATCCCATAAGCGTAGCTTTAAATTCATCTAACTTCAACATTCCAAATTATTACATCGTAAACATGACTTCTCATCTAAGCACACACACACTTTAAGCCAAATCCATATTACTCTATTGAACTCGGCCCCCTCATCAGACCTATTTCACCCCAGTGACCTTGTTAATAGCTGCTCCTGTGATCTCAAACCTTGGCTCAACTTGACACCCTGGTTTTAGATATTATTTCACATTAGACATTAGAAACTTTCTTCTTTTTGTAATTTTATCTTTTTTTCCTGTGTTTTCAACATACAGGAAAAAATCAGGAAATCAAGCCTTAGAATTTGAGTTCAATTGCAGGATTTGTTGCAGCTTTTCTCCTTCTACTCCTTCAGTTTCCTCATTTCCTCTTTTATTCACCTCTTCCCGTGAACTTGAACCCTCCAAAAGTTAAAGTACATTTCTATAAAGAATGTATGAAGAGTCGTTAACGGCCTCCTTTCTCTCTGAATACCTGCAGAACTCTCCGTCTTTTTGCTTCTTTTGCTTGACTTCGTTTCGCTGCTGCGTCTCTATAAACTGCATTTAAAGCATCTTTAATTCGCTCTTTTTGCATGATGGGTTTAGCAGCATATTCATGGCCTCGGCTGCTTCACTCTGCGATGGTAATGAAGGTCAGTCATTATGGATTCAAGGAAAAATGGTTCATCATGGCCTCTTGTTTTACATAAAAGTGCATACGTGCATTTTGCCTGCAGACGCCTGAATATTCTTCAGCGGAGAAATTATTAGAAACTTCCATCAGAGTGCAGCATTAACAGTTTGAGGCCGTGATGAGCTGTGTTTCCTTGAATTCTTAATTCCTGACCTTCATTGGCATCACAATGTATTCAGCAAACACACTCGTGTCCATTATATATGTTTTTAGGGTCAAAACACAGAATATTAACAGCATAAAATAGAGGTCAGTGCACACAGAACAGACAACAAAGAGAGCCAAAGATTTGACTTGACTCCTGCTCTGAGCAGAAATCTACAGTGAAAATGACATTTAACCTTTTTAAACCAACTTCTCTTGTCCAACAAAGCAGCAAACTGGCTTCTGTTGATTATTAGACCCTTGACATGAGTTAGAACAGAATATTTCCAGAACTTGTTGCACTGTTGGACTTTAAGGTGGTTCCTGAAGGTGGGGAGATGCCATTTTCTGCCAGGTATTTTTTGTATTTGTGTCATTTTTAGCTTCAGCTTGATAAAATTATGACTTTGTGTCATTCAGATCAATTTCCAGGGACTTTCTGCAAACATGTTAGCTTGTGTTGTCCACGATAAGTCCTCTTTGCAGTGAAGCCTGCTGCTCCTGAGCGTAATGTGGTGCATATTCTTAAATGATAGAAAGTCTCAGCTCAAACTGTGTCATGGCTCTGGACTTGCTGATTAGACTCGCTGTTTTGCACCACGGATGGGTTTCAAGCCGTCAAACCGGGGCCTACCAAGAAGCATCCCCACATGCTTCCACCACTATGCTTTACATAATGATGCTGCCGCCACCATGCTTCAATTCACGTAGAAAATTGTCTTGCTTGAAACGGGTCCATGATGCAAAAAAGGTTGCAACTTTTTAAAAAAATATTTAACAACATTTTTTTTAATTAAAAAGCATCCTAATTTAATAAAAATTACTTTTTGTTGCTAGATGTGTATTTACTTTTTTGAGTCTCTCCCTCTTGTCAAAGAGGCTCTCCAGAGACGTTTGTTTTTTATAAATTTTGGCCGGAAACAAGCACAGACAGAAGGGGCGAGAAGACAGTCTAGTCATTTTTCAAAATAAAACACTATGCGGACTCTGCCGGATATGAAATAAAATGTTTTTATTCTTTCTGTGCGGTCTGGTACCAAGTGACCCACAGCCCAGTGCTGTTCCAAGACCCAGTGGTTGGGGACTGCTGGTGTATTCCTCAGCAGAGGACTATACTCTCCCAGTGGTTTCTAGTTACTTTAAACAGTAATAGTAGCAGCTAAACTGTATTTCACATTATAATTGTTAAACTTTGCAATGAATCTTTAGTTTACCTGCATGTTAAACTGTTTACAACCACAACTACAGTCTGTTATACCACTAGTCCTAATCACAACACACATATAAACGTATATAAACTACATCAGTGTGTTGTAGTCGTGTCTGTGTCTATCTAACAATGGATAAACTGAAAGAATTGAACAATATGGTTTTAACTGATTATTAGTAATTAAAGACATCCATGTTTGTGTTAATCTAAATCTACTCTAGCGTCTTTGTTTGTTGAAGTTTTATGTAAGATTAATGATGACAAAATAGAACGTTTCGATATCTATCGTTCACTGTTGATTGGCTGCTACTCGTGGCATGTAACCAATCAGATAGAGCTGTGGGCGGGACCTTGTTGGAGTCCACTAACAGCTGAAAAGAGCCAAAGTGGTGATTTTAAAATTAATTTAAAATCACTTATCATCAGAAAAATGCTAAATATTGAATCTAATAATCAGTTAGGTTGATAGTCTGCCGACAGTTTATTGAAAGTGAAAGTTCTGACCTTCTCAGATCTTATAGAAGCCCTGGTGGGTTTTACACCAGTTTACTTTGGATCTGGTCCAGAATGCTGAAACTGTCGGAGGTCAGAGTCACAACTGAAGCTTCTTCTTCTGCCTGAGTTGGAGCCTTCAGCTGAAAGTTCTGCTGCATCTTCTAGACCTCCAGCTGCAGGAGGAGTTTGTGGAGGTTCACGGTGGAGATCAGACAGAAAATAGGGCAGCGAGGAGCGCAGGAGGTCAGGCGGACAGCGGCCATCTTGTCCTCCGTGCAGCAGTAAATCTGGAACAGGAGGACACCGTGTACGGGCACAAGATGGTGGCGGGCGGAGGCGGTTCTGGATGGCGGTTGGTCTTTATCATCCTCCCCTCTGATCTGCTCCAGTTTGGTGCAACCTGCTGAGGCGGCATTTCTATTTCCAGCAAACAAACACACACAGCAGAAAGCAGGAGTTCTGCAGAGTGTGTTGCTGTTGTTGTTATTGTTGTTGTTGTGTTGTTTAGGTGACAAACAGGCAGGAGGAGTTTTGATCCGCTTCATTTCTCTCTTCACGGACGTACAGATGTGATTTATTTCCTACAGGAGCAGGAATCAGTTATTAAGAACACAAACTGCTTTTCCCAAACTCACCTGTGAGACGCTGCCGGTTTCAGGTAGGCGTCGACACGAGTGTTTGGCGAAGGAAGTGTTTGCTCTTTGTGAACGTGTTCGGTTTTTATTTGTTCTGGGAATCCTGAGACGGAACAACACCGAATCTCACTTCTGTCGTCTTTACAAGAAGCTGTGTTGTAGCTTCTTTCACAGGTTTAACAGAGCAAACTGAGGCTCGGGTGCTCCTCACTGAGATATTCACCTTTAAAATGCGACTTAGATGTCTAAAACCATCACCTCACTGTGAACAAGCTGGTTTTAGGAGACGTTGGTTGGAAGGAAATTAACTTGATGAGAAGGAAAACAGATGATATGTGGTCTGGTATTTAATAAAAGTTAATAAAACTGTCTGACATCGTTCAGAGCAACGACAGCTCAGCTTTTACAAGAGCCGGAAATACAACCAAACCCTGAACAGCTGCTCCATCTCAACCTTCATCGTGTAATAGACCAATTCAGTCTATAGTCCTAGTCCTTCCTAGTCCTAGTGCAATATCTTTATATAAATAACCGTGTTCCTCCCCTCTTTTTTCATCCGAAAATGTCGCTAGTGATTAAAAATATCCTAAAATGAAGATGTAATAAAACCTTCATTGGGCCTTCCATCTGGTTTCATTTGAAACAGATTCGCATTTTCGTGTATCTGTGTTTGAATTTATGTCTTCATGCCAACTGCCCTGAATTCTGGGTGAAACTTGTTCACAGCTAAATGTAGCAAACTGACTTTCGGTTCTGGTCAGCGTAAACCAATTTGTCCCGCATTCGTGATTTAGTATTTGCACAAACTTAAACATTAAACAAAACAGATTTACAGACTTAAATCCAGCACAGAATGAAACTGCTTTAAACTTACATAATCCTCCTGAGTAATAAAAGCAAATCTGGTGGCTGAAACATGAACGTGACACGATGAGTCTGTCAGTAATCTGTTGAATGAGCAGGATTTTATTCTAAACAGTCTAATGTGAACAAGTTTTTTTTTTTTTTTTAGTTTGACAGTAATTTATTGAGAAAAAGAAGAAAATTGATTCAGTTCTTCACATTCAGATCATGTGGGACTGAAGAAAAAAACTAATAAATTCAATTAGAAGACTGATTTTTTCCAGTTCATTCTTATTTTTTACTAAATCCATGTTAAGATCCGCTGTTGGAGCTGGAATTACACCAGACCGGTCCTCTAACTGATCCTCATTACAGGATTTAAAGTGAACTCATTCCAGTCACAGGCCTCCACCGAGTCATAAACTGTTAGTCTTCATCACTGACCTCTGCTCATTCCCTCAAGTATGTCCTTTAAAACCCTTTAGGTTTGAATCGGCAACATGTATGGACAAGAGCACTTTGGAATACCGTAATTATATCACGGTTTGTGCTATCGGAAAAAATCCAACGGTTTCTGAAAGCTGAGACGTTGTGCTTTACATCCAGTGTGGTGTCATTACCGTAATGTCATTTATACCCCCCAGGAAGCTCACGAAGCAGCCTGTTTGTTCCCAGGGAATACAAACACAGCAGCAGAGCAGAGAGTTGCCCTGTGTGATACCCTGTACATGGTTTACACTTTATGGCCTGCTTTTGCTCATTTAGAGCCAAAGACTCACACAGTTTATTGTAAATAGTTTTATACTTTTCAAATTTCAACTTTAACATGCAAATTCTGTAATTTATGCTCAGTTTCATTGTTTTTTCTCACTGGAACTCTAAAATCTGATTCCGGTTTTGTGTTTTTCTTCATTTTTAAACTGTCGTTACTCTCTTTTAACATGCAGTAAATTCTAAATAACTATCAGATACTTAACGTTTCATGTCTTCTGAAAAAATGGGCAAAAGCACTTACTCGCAGGACATTATCTGACCCTACTGTTATCAAGATAAGAAGAAAAGACCAGGCGGACATTTTGGGGCTTCAGTCTTAAAGGGTTAACTAGTCCTGCTTTAGTGTATTAATTGCTAGTTGTGTTGATTCTGACATGTTTAAATCTATTATCCAACTTTATTTTTTCTCTGTTTTTGTTTTGCAATATGTTTGACGTTTTAAATAATGTGCATCTGGACACTTTCCCTTCGTAAATACACGAAGACGTTTGTTTTGTTTGAGGCTGATTTATGAAAGGCTCTTTGGATTTTGTGGTCTGTGCAGCTCGTGGGATGTTTGCCGTCCTGTGTTGTATTTTCATAAATCCGTGACAGTGCTGGTGAGTGTGTGGAGAGACAGAACAATGTTCACGTTCATATTCTGTCTTCAGGATCTCTACAGGAGATCTCTGCAACAGTAAGCTGTAGATTATTTAACAAAGAGCTGTTTAACCTGCACTTTTCAATTCACTCTGGG
Organism: Dascyllus trimaculatus; assembly: GCA_024666655.1. Classification (NCBI taxonomy): domain Eukaryota; kingdom Metazoa; phylum Chordata; class Actinopteri; family Pomacentridae; genus Dascyllus; species Dascyllus trimaculatus. The sequence goes on along the minus strand of CM045457.1, from coordinate 4,764,028 downwards.
ATCATTTTTCACTGTTTTATTAATTGCATGCAGCTGTTTTAACGACATTCTCTACTAAAGTCGTGTAATTTCTGTATAAAATGAGATGGATATAATTGAACCTTGCATTAACATGGAAATTAAAAGCTGTCCAAATGCTCCAGTGATAGCAGAGATGATTGGCAGTAGTAATGAAACAGCAGATTTTGTGCCAGAACCAAACACGGATAGTTTTCTGACCCCGCTGAGCTCCTGTAGTTTCAGGGATCCTTCGGGGATGAAATTCAGCAGATCTGCAGCGAGTCCAGTTTTTTTTCCTGAGTGTGTGTGAATGTGTTTACCTGGAGAGGAGCCTGTCGCCTGAAGCACCAGGGATTCTGGGCTTTTGATGCTTTGACAGCACATTGTGTCCACTCAGTTTAAAGGACAGCTCCACCGTGGCTCTGTCTGCACACGCTCCGTGGCCGGGACATTAATTCTGCTGTTTCCTACCTGCTCGCTGGACAATTACAGATAATTTAAATCCTCTCAGACTCAGGAAGCGACCGATGCGGCTGCAGAATGTGTCTGAGATTGTAGGTTGTAGGATTTAGATGCAGCCGGGGGGTTGCTGGTTTGAAACCTGAGCAGGAAACATTTTCTGCTGCTGCTGGAAAAAAAAGCTGCTTAAAAAAAGTGGAGATAAAGGTTTTAGGACGGAGCTCAGCGCTGGTGTGTCTCTAGATCTGCTGGTTTTACTGGTTCAGAGTCCTGACAGCGCCCAGTTGCCATGGTGACAGAGGGATGTTGGTCTTTATCAGGGCGGCCGGTCAGGTGTGTGTGTGTGTGAATCAGGACACTGTGTTTGTGAGTGTGTGTGTATGTCTCTGCAGCGCTGTACGGAGACTGATTGTGTTTTAATTACAAAACCATCAAACGCACACCTCAGACAGTTTCCCTCCACCTCCAGAAAACACAGCTGCTCTTATTCAACCGGAACTATTTCTGTGTGTGTTTTTTAAACTCATGTTCACATTGGAATATAAACACGACAGTCTCATTCATAGAGTTTAGGGACATTTTTCACCCAGTAGGATTAACAGACAACAAATGGACCTTGTAGTTGATGACTGGTACCTTAAACCCACCTTTTTCGAGATATTTAACCCTTTCAACCCGACAGATGTACTTGGCATCCTTTTCCACACCTCTTCTTCTCAGCTGAAGTGCTCTGACCTGCAGCAGACATCAGATGAAACTGCACAACTTGACCCTTCCAACAAAACCTTGTCTTGTCTGTGCAACAAAGCTTTTGTGATAAAACATAATCTTGAATTTACATTTAATGTAATCATAGGTAGAACCTGCAGCCATGTCGCTGTTACTCTGGTATGAAACTTGTCGTTACATAGACATTTAATATCCACATATGCTTTTATCATATCTCAAGAAAGAGCAGGACAGGAGCTTTGTGAACGTATTTGTACATACTGAGGTCACAAATCAAACTTCTCTAGAGTCATATCTTCACTAATTTCTTCACCAGTTTTCACTTTCTGTCTCTATCCCTTCATAACCTTCCACACATTCAAACAAGCAGCAGAACTTATCCTTTCTGATGATGCTACTTGATCCTTTGTGCACTAAACAGGAATCCAGTGCACACTTCTGTAGTTTGTCTAACACAGTTCTGACATCACATCCTACTTTGAATAAAATAATTTCCATCAGAGAGCGGTCGTTTGGGAGGTTTGGGGGCAGAACCTTTGCTGGTTTGCCACATCTGTAAGTAGACTATAGTGAATAACATAATGTATTTTTTTTTCCAATTTCTAAGTCACACAGTTTCCCACCATCATGGTTCAGATCTTTCAGGTTCTAGACAGTCTTCTCTGAACAGTTAAGAAAAGAAAGCTCCACCTCTAGCATTTGATAGTAAAATACAAGTAAAAACACACCAATATCATAACACTAAATAAGATTGTCCTTGATATAAAGGCTCATATAATGGCATTATCATATTAAATGATGGAACAGGTGGACAGTCTGGACTGTTCTGATAAAAACAAGCTGCTTCATGTCTGCCTGCTCCTCATAATGACCAAGATAAGAGCTTTAAAGTAAAGGTAGTGGAGTCTTCCTGAAAGCAGCCCGGAGCCTGTGTGTGCAGTGTCTAAAGTACACTTCTATATGTCTTGATCAGAGCATGTTGAGGTCTTCATGCAGCCCCACGCTGTCACTGTTTTAGAGTTTGTGTGGGTCTTTGTGCAGCTTTGTCAGCTGTGCCTTCTAACAGTATTTCTGCAGACTGAGTTACAGTACAGACTCTGCCTCCTACACCGAAGGAGAATGAAAGCGGACACGTTTACACCGAGTGTGAAAGCAGAGACGTTTGGGTTAATGGCGGTCAGTCGGTGAGAATGTGGAAGTTATTCAGTGGAAAGCCACTTGTCTGAAATTGGTTCTGACTTCGGCTTTGTGAAAAAATACCATCAGCACGCCTCCGATCGACCTCCAAGTCTGGACCAAGAGCGGTGTGGAAGAACGTTTGATTTACTTCCCGAACCCGACAGAAATTACTTGCGAGATTTGTCGTTTAAATGAGTGATTTGTTGCATTCTAATCACTAATCTGGAGGCAGATCGTCTTTAACCTCCCCGATCGGCTTGAATCTCAGGACGCGTCAACACATGAAGGCTTTAAATAGACTACAGCAGAAGCTTGTAGCTCTTTGTTTAATGTTTTCCTGGTGGAGCCTCTGATAACAGAACAGACACTTGAAGCCTGTTAAAACAAGTTAAATCTCTGTAAATAATTCACGAGTGAATCAATCAGTCCTTTCAAATTCAGAACCACATTAAGGTAGAGGCCAAATTTACAATACAGTCGAACAAAGACACACACAAAAATGAAAATGCAGGAAACTTACAAATATAAAATGGAACGAAATTAGTAATGAAATATTAAAAAGGGCAAATTAGTGCAATAATAAACCCATTAAAAATAAATAGAACAATTAAAATAAAGTTCTACACCTCTGTGGAAACAGCACGACCAGGACTGGAAGGAGAGTCTGTGGTGCAGAACAACAAAGTTACACCAAAAATCAGGAAAAAAATTGAATATATTTGTTTTTTTATTTTACAAATTAAAAAAAAAACTGATACCACCGTGTACAACACTCTTGCAAGGCCACATAACTGGAGACTCACATACTGCAGATGTTTAACTACTTTCATGTATATTTTGTTTACATACATGCTTTGTCTATTCTTTGTGGAAACACTGCCTGCAGTTCAACCGAATTTTTGAAGCATTTTTCAGAATTTTTGTTTTCTTGTGGTCTTCATGTTTGCAGGTTGTTTTTTGTAAAGGTGTGTTTTGGGGGGATTTTTTTGAAAAATATGACGTGTAGAATAAAGCTGTTTTGATGAAATATCACGATTTTAAGCTGGGATTTGTTTATTTTTTCCCCACACATGATTAGCTTGTAGACCACTTTTGTCAGTTTTTGCAGTTTCTGGCTGATAAATGATGCTGTTTTACTATTTTTTAAAATGATATTTTTTTTAAACCCAAGGGCAGGTTTTAAGATTCAGAGGGTTCCAATATGGTGACTATTATTTTTAAGTTTGTCGATTGCATTTGCTGTTGAGGTCTGAGAACGGATAAAATAATGAGATGGTATAAAATGAGATGAAAGTTGACTGTTTTGAGCCACAGAATCAAAGTGAAACCTGAAATCAGTCACTTTGAGATCAGAACACAGTCGTAAAGGTGTCTAAATGACTTCTTTAAGGTTATTTTTATATTCTGCTTTGATCATTTGAGCTGCGTGAGATCAAAATAAAACCATTTCACGTGTTAAATTTAACTTGACAACATTAGCCTTAAATATGTGAGAAACTAAATGAATCCCTCTCTCTGCCAATCACAGCTGCCCCACCGCCGAGTCACCTTCTCCACGGCCAATCAGGCGCAGGATCTGCAGGACGCCTCCCAGCACAGCTACTACGACAGCGGCCTGGAGGAGTCGGAGACGCCCAGCTCCAAGTCGTCGTCGGGGCCCCGGATTGGGCCCCTGGCTCTGCCTGAGGACCACTACGAGCGGACCACACCTGACGGCAGCATCGGCGAGATGGAGCACCCGGAGAACGGTAAGACCAGGTGGAGTTTCCCTCTGTGTTCTCCTGCTTCACCTCCTCCATCCATCCATCACCTGAGAGGGAAGCAGACACACAAACACACAGTGACAACCACACACGTGCTGCACACACACACCTACACACATCTCGCATGTAACCAGGAATGTTAACGTTGTATATTTAATCAAATTCCCACAATTCCCTGCGCTGTGTATACCTTCGTTAAAGAGGTGTGTGACCTCACAGCAGCACAACACAATCAATATGCAACATAATCAAGTCCCACAGCTTAACGAATTAACATCTCAATTATGTAAATCATACCGAGTCCAACCTTCCATCAGCTCCACTTATAGATCCTCAGAGGGAGGCTAGCAGGGAATACGCTAACACAACACCCTGCTCTGTGTCTGCAGTGGTTAGCATCCTGTCAGCTGTCATCGTGTCGCCATGTTGAGTTTTATATGTCTTTTCCTATTTACTGTTTGCAGCAAAACAGCTCGTCTTCATAAAGCTAACAGGTTGTGAGAGTAGCAGGCTTGGCCAATTAGCCATAGCCTGTTAGCAGATGTGAGAAACAGAGAGATGCTAATGATGCTAATGTCCCTACAGATTCTCAAGACAACAGTGTTTTCAGCTTTTCTTTTGAAGCCTGTTGACTCATACAGTTCCGCCTGTTTGACACGAAAACTGAGTAAATAATACATCCTCTAATTTAGCAAGTTGTTAGCTGACAGCTAGCCTCTTGACCCAATGTACACATCTTGTTAGCAGGTGTAAGAGACACTAAGAGATGCTAATGATGCTAATGTCCCTACAGACTGTAGTGTTTTCAGCTTTTCTTTAGAAACATGTTGACTCACACAGTTCTGCCTGTTTGACACTAAAACTGAGTAAATAATATATCATCTAATTTAGCTTTCAACAATATAACTGGGATCCAATGTACACATCTTGTTAGCAGCTATGAGAAACACCAAGAAATGCTAATGATGCTAATCTCCCTGCAGACTGTAGTGTTTTCTGCTTTTCTTTAGACGTACGTTGACTCAGACAGTTCTGCCTGTTTTGACACTGAAACAGTTAAACTGAGTAAATAATGTATCATCTAATTTAGCATTAAACAACTTAACTGGGGTTCAGTGAACGCATTTTGTTAGCAGATGTGAGAAACACTGAGAGATGCCAATGATGCTAATGTCCCTACAGACTGTAGTGTTTTTAGCTTTTCTTCAGAAATGTGTTGACAATAAAACTACTTAAATAAGACATTTTTCAATTGAAATAAGTTGTTAGCTTTGATTGACAAGAAAATTTTAAAAATGCTAATGATGCTACATAACTGCAGAGTTACTTTTCATGTGCGTGAAGGCATGTTAGCATTTAACAGCTTAACTGAAGTTCAGTGAACACATTTTGTTAGCAGATGTGAGAAACAGAAAGATGCTAATAATGCTAATTACCTTATAGATTATGAACATAACACGCTGCAGTGTTTTCGGGGTTTTTTTTGGAAGCATGTTGACACAGACAGTCATTTTTTGACACTGAAACACTAACACTGAGTAAATAAGAAAAAAAAATGTTAGCCAGTTGTTAGCTGACAGCTAGCCTTTTGACTGATTCTTAATTGTCAAAATGCTAATAATACTAAATCAGTATAGAGTTACTTTTGATGTGCTTGAAGCCAGGTTAGTATTAATAAGCTTAGCTGGCCTTAAATGTACACATTTTGTTAGCAAACATGAGATACGATGGGAGATGCTAATGCTGCTAATGTCCTTACAGACTGTAGTGTTAGCCAGTTGTTAGCTGATAAGCTAGCCTTTTGACTGATAAGAGATTCTGAAAAACGCTAATGATGCTACATCACTGCAGAGTTACGTTTGATAAGTTTTTAAGCCAGGTTAGCATTAAACAACTTAGCTGGGACCTGTATTATCATGATGTTAGCGCACTAAATTTGACCAGTCTCTGTTTTTCAAAGAAGCTCTTAAATTATATGGTACTATGTGTTTTTTCCGTAGTATTTGTTTGCTGGTATTTATGTTGTAGTTCTGGTTTAAGTTAACAGTTTACCACCTTGAATTTCTAAAAACAGCTAACTGTTGTGTAAAGAATTGTAGCTTCTGACGTTTGTCACTGCTTCCTCCTGCTGCATCCCTATTCTGCTTTGCAGGTGAGATGCAGTTCATCCACAATGCATCACACTGTTTGCTTTACGCTAAAGCCTTGAGCTAGCTGCATTGCTTGTAGCATGGCAGTTAGCTGTAGCGGTTATTAGCAACTAGTAAAGTGGATAATCGCTCCTCCAGCACAGATCAAAGTAGCTCAAACTGCATTTTATTGCATGTTTTAGATGAGCCAAGACCCAATTTACTGCTCAGACATAAAGGAAAAAGGATGAAAAAGGTTTGTTTTGGTCCACATTTGACCTGAACAGCACCGTAGATGTTGAGTCCAGACACCGAACACATTTCCTTCTGCTAGCACAGCGGCTTCAGCAGTAAGAACATAAAGCCAGTCAATTATGCTTGTGCAAAATATAATTAATACATTTAACATCCACAGTCGTGTGTCTCTGCTGCATATTTGAAAAGCCTCATTTAAATCTTTAAAGTCCAAAAACATAAACCAGCCCAAGCATAGAAAACCCCTCATTTATCCAAATGAAGAGGAATAAGACGTCTTTATATCACTAACCGAACACAAAGACTGAATTAGAAGACACTCTCACTTTGGGCTGAGAGCTAATTACATATTTTAGGGTTTTAAAATATTTTTATTTCATGGCGTTTGTGTGGTGTTGTTGAGATTCACTCTCATTCTGCCTCCCACCTATAATATCGCTTTTAGATCATGATATGCAGCTTTTAGTGGTTCACTTTTAATGCTCAGCGTCTTTTGGTCGGAATGAAGTGCTTCAATTATCTACTTCATGAAGCCAAATGATTCATTAGACACACATCTAAACACCGAACCGCGTTTTATTTTTTACTTATGTTACCACTCATTGTTCTGGTTTGGCTGTTAGCGCCTCGTTAACACTCGTGCTAATTAAGCTAACTGAGGTGAGGAATAAAGAGAGAAGGGGGGGGCGAGCGAGGTTCAGTTTGAATGTCCTTTCTTATTTTGTGAGGGTGAGAAGCCCGACTCTCTCTCTGCAACCCACAGGTCCAACATATACCATCTGTAAACACAATTATTCACAGCTGCTCGCACGCCCACCGGCTACTGCCACCCAGTGTGTCTCTGAGTGTGTGTTGTGTGTGTGAGTGTGTGTGAGATAGCGATAGAGTGCAGGCGAGTGTGTAAGTGGCTGTATCTCGTCGTGCACACTGGAATGAGGTCAGGGCGATGTTGAGTGTGTGTTGGGATGATGGTGTTGTACAATCTTCCACTTTGATGGTCAAACATGTTTTAGCTGCAGGTATTTTCCCAAGAAAGTGTGTGTGTGCGTGTGTGTGTGTGTGTGCAGTACTAGCAGAGAGGTCAACAGATTACAGCTGGTCTTCTGAGGATTAACGCACCACCACAGATACACTTTACTCTCCCTTTTTCTCTCTCGGCCTGATTCAAAACTTAAACCTTTATTGCTAAGATAAGCCGAGCCGAGCCGAAGCACGATTTCCCTGGTCATATTCATAATCTAATATAAAAATAATCCCTGCTTTTTTCCCCTTGTTCTTGTAATCTGTGGGTAGATCATCCCTCGCTGCTTTGTCCGACCAAACTACATTCAAAACTCCACTGACTTTTCCCTGCAGGGATGATTCAAAACACAGGGTTGATATATTATAGGATGTACACTGTAAAAAATGATGTTTGGGCTCAACAAAAAACAGTTGGCATTCATGTTTTTGAGTTTATTCAGTCAAAAGTATGTTTATTTACCTAAAGCTATATAACATGAACACAAGTCTTTAAATTGATTCCTCTGGAAAAATTAAGTTGTTCTATGTCGTATCTTCATGTCATTTTAAAACTGTTTTTGTGTTTTTCGTGATTTATTAACATAATCCAGAGCACAACTTTTTAAGTGGACAGAAATCAGTTTTAAACTAGTTTTTTTATACTAGTTTTGGCTCTTTTATGTTTTTGTTCATGCAGTAGCCTTAGGAAATTAATTAATTGATTTAAAAAAAAAAAAAAAAATATATATATATATATACACATTTTCTACATGTAATTCCTAAAAGCAAAACACAATTTAAAATGATAAATTATGAACATGAAAAGCCCTCTCCAGCAGGACAGATTCATCAAATACAACTTTATCAGTTAATTAAACTAGATTAAATATGACTCGTGTTACCATTAGCTACATGCAGCAGAACAATATATTCCATCAACTGTATCATCTAGTGGAGAAAGTTCTCTATAGTCTACTGTTGGTCAGATCACTACTAAAAATATTCCAGAATGTATTGCTTTAGTGGACTTTATTTGTAAAACTCACATTGAAATGTCCTTTATATCCGAGTTAAAACTGCCCAGATGTGTTATGGAGGGAGAAATCCTAAAATCTTGAACTCAAGATGAAAAAAATGAAGTTATCAATCTAGTTTCATTAAGTTACCTCATCTTTAATTTAGTTTTTAATCAACTAACACAGACATTTGAGTTTAACTTGTACAAAATATGAAGTTGATGCAACATTATTCAGCCAACCACCAGAATAATGTTTGCAACTTAAAAGTTTTTTTCTAATCAGTAAATTAGGTTTTTATGTTGTATTTATACCTTTAATTTGGTCACTCTAATGTACGTAAAGCTCACCGTTAAATCAAACATTGACGATACGATGGCAGCTCGTGTTTTTTCTTGATTTCGTTTTCGAGCCAGCAGACCTCATTGAGTGTCTTCAGCAGCCTGTTTCCTGGTGTTTTTCTCCTCTCCAGACTGAATCGATCATCCAGTTGTGTGACTGATTGCTGATCAGTCAGATCTCAAGTGCTTCAGACAGATTGATGAAGAGCTGCAGGATCAGACCGACTGGCCTCAAACACATTTCCTATCTGTTCCCTTAAACCGGCTGTAGCTTTTTATTACCGTTTATTTACCCTCTGTAGTTAAATTATGTGTCTCCAGTTACTCTGAGCGTGTACAAATTTGATTTAACCATCTGAAAACCAGCGTCCTGTCTTCCAGAACTGCTTTGTCTCTGTTCAAGCCTCACCGGATGTGGAACTGATGCAGTTTTAAGGTGGATGCCGCTGAGAGGTGGAGGTCGTAGCTGCAGATATTTGAATCACACGGGGCCAGAATGTGTCTGTGAAGAGCTCTGAGTGATTTCAGGCTCTTCTTAATGTATCTTGGTTGCTTCTCCACCTATTTTTGTTGGTGGATTATCCACATATAGTACTTTAATCTGGACATAATCCTCATAGCTGGATGCTCCTGACATGTGATGCAGTGTTCACACAGATCAACTGCTCAGTTCACTTCACCGCTACAACTCGGTGTTACTGTATAGGAGGGGTTTAGGGAGCTACATGAAGGGACGGAAGGTGTTATGTGGATGATCTGGTGCACTTGGACAAGATTCTCAGTATGAAAACGTTTCATCGCTGTGCCATTATATATATTTTTAGATAAAGCTAAGCAGGCCACAGTAAACATGGATTAATAACAGTTTGCTGAACTCACTAGAGCATTTTCTAGTATATTCATGATGCCTTCTAGTGGATGAGGGTGTAGTTTAGATTCAGATTCAGATTCAGAAAACTTTATTTATTTTTATTTATCCCATACGTGCAATTCAGTTGACGACCTCCAGCACTAAAGAAGCAATTTGCAAAAATGCTAAAACGTTTTAAGGTGGATTTGTTTTGCTCCTGTTTCATTTTTCCTCACTGTGGTTCATTTTTCACTGCAACAGAAAGTCCTGCAGCTCTATGGAAACAGAACAACATGAACAAGGAGAGAGAACTCAGAGATGTCCATGTATTATTTACAAAAGGACACAAACAAAAGTTGAATTTCTTCATTTGTCTTGCAAAAATTGGAAACTTGGTCATGTCCAACATGTTTCCAAGTGTCCACAGATGTTACTAACACTGTAAAAAATAATAAAAATTAATTAAGGCTCCACATCCTGTAGATATTTATCTATCTCCATGTTTCCAGCCTCTCCAGACTTTTCCTCTCTCCTTTGCTCATCAGCTGTAGAAAGAAGTTTCTCCATGCTGAATATATCTTCAACTACCTGCCTCTCTGTTTACTGTTCCTGAGCCATGCTGCATGCAGGAGCTCAGAAGTTTTAGACTTTTGCAGAATCTGGTACTGACGCTTTATTCCTGTTAAAAAGTGAGACATGTAGAATGAAGCGGCTTTGATTAAATGTAAGCATTTTAAGCTTAAATTTTCCCGATGGAACAGCACATCACTCTTGATACATTCAGGGACCATTGGAAAGTTGAAAATCTGATGATTCTGTCTTTTCTTTTACATTTTGTGGCCGTCTTTTTGTGATTTTAACAAAATATAACTTGCCTTTACAACACAGAGGTGGATTTTAAACTCCAGAGGGTCAAGTATTTAGCCTCTTCATTTCTTTTTAAAAAATTTTAGTTGCACATTTTTGGCCCAAAGTTGGAATTAAGATTCGATAACTTTGATGATATATGGACATAAGATGAGGCCAGTGTAAACATGAAATGCCATGCAAAGAACAAAACCCATAGTTTGGGTTTGTGTATCCAAACCCTGACATATTCCATTCGTCTGTGCCATAGAACTCTGCTGTCCAACAACAACATTATACATTTATTTACTTGAATCCAGTCCCACACTCTAACCCGTCCTGCTGCTCCAAATACTCAGCAAATGTGGATTAATCTGCTGCTGAAAATAGCCCCTAATAAAAGCATAATTTTTCCTCTTTGCTCGATTAAAAGCACAGTGATCAGCTGTTTTTGGAAATTACTGAGCCTCTTTTTTTAGTTTTAAAGATTTATGTCCTAGAACCAAGAGCTCAGAGCTGACAGCTGCAGAAAGTCCAGAAGATGATGTCGGTTGTAGTTTTTTTAATGAGATTTGTAGACAGTAGAATTCCAGACTGGTTTTTTAAAGCAAGGTTTGATAAGAGATTTCCAGGTTTGGCAGCCGCCCTCGTCCTGCTCTGACCGAGCTGCCCGCACAAACAACACAAACAGGCTTTCAAACACACTGTGGTTTGTTCTGCAGAGCTGAGAGCAGAGATGTGGTGAGATTTCTATCATTTCCTCCTCCCTCTTTCATCCTGCTCTCCGTCCTGTAAATGGTCAGATAATGGACGCTAATTCCATCATCCCGTCTTCGCTCTGCTAATGCACCAGCTTCCTGTCTGTGATGGACAGATGGAAAGAGGAGAAAAACCAAACTGTGAGTGAACAGAGGGTGTAGTTTGTGGGATTTGATTGCATGTGTGGCGAGAAAGTAGAAGGAAAGAGACAAAAAAGGCAGCGAGAGGAAGAAAAAGAACAAAAACAAGGGAAGAGAAAGGTGAAAAGTGGGAGAGAGACATCGAAATGATGCAGAGAGAGAAGAATGCTGCCTGACACTGATGCTGCTGGATAACAAGCTGATTTATGAAGTGTGTGTTGGAGGTGCACTCATCTCTGCGGATGAAACCTCATGCGAACATACTGTGTTGGTCTGCACATGCACACACACATACAAGCTCTTTATCTGCTGATTGCATCAGTCTGAGAGCTGCAGTAATCGCTGCACAACACACAAAGCAGACAGAGAGAGACGCACAACATCAGGGAGTTTTTCTATCTCGGCTCTTAATCAGCCACCAGTTTGATTTCCAGATAAAACTGCGAAAACACAGAAAATGTTCAGTATGCAGCCTGACGTCAGCTGCGTCTGTTAGGACACGTGTTCGGTTAGATCAGTCTGATTGCACTGGAAGGCAGAATTTAAATGAAAATACATTTCAGCTGTTCATTTCTGCATGGTGGAGACATGTGTGGACACGTTAGATGCATTAACCTCACAAAAACTATGCATTGGCACCTTCTGTCAGATTTATAAAGCTGAGCATGATGTTGAGTTCAAAACTCAAAAATACTGAAATCGTGCACATCAGAATCAGAAAGGTTTTCTTGCCAAGTAAGTTTTAGTGCATAACAGTAAACACTAACATATAGATTAAAAAAGTGTTGCAGGCCAGTAGGCAGTAGGTGTTACAAGACAAATTAGCAGTAATATGCATAGACCTAATTATAATAAAATATGTATATATAACCTAAAAAGAAAAAATACTCCACGCAAAACAGTTCACACAAAATAAATGTATTTACATATATTATCTATATGTAGACACCAGAATATGCCTACCAGTTATTCTAATATAGCATCAGGACATTTGATTTACTGTGTACAAGAATAATAATGCATATTAGATGTGGCTTCTCAACTCATTTTTCTATTTCTTCATTAGCATCTGACTTTGCTCTAGAAAAGTGTGTAGACTCGTCTTTTGTCATGTGACGAGGTTCTTTTTAATGTGTTTTAATGATTTTGTATGCGTCGTTTTATTTTTGCAGTGTTTAGTTTGAACCAAACAGGTTAAAAGCTGCGACAGTATGACTGAGTTTAACAGATAGTAAAGAAGGTGTAAAACTAACAGAAGACTTTTCTTTTCATGTGGATCTGATGAGCTTGTTTTTAGGGAAACAGAGGAGGCGAGTGAAGGAGGTCATGTGTTCTCCTCAGTGAAGCGAATCGCCTCCATCTGTCTCCTACATGAGGCCTCTGACTTCTCCTGCTCCTCCTCAGGGATCCTGCTTCCTTCTCCTCCCTAAACCCTCCTTCCTCCTCCAGCGTCCCTCCGGTGGGTAATGATGGGGGGCAGCAGTTCTCCTCCAGTCTGTCAGAAACTCCCCAAACACAACTGTTCCCTGGAAGCTCCGTTATTTTTAGTTTTTCTCAAACTTGTGAAGGCTTCATGTCCAAAAGTTCAGATATTTCCAGCAGCAGTCAGTGTTCTGCAGCTGCCAGCAGTTCTCCAACAAAAATAAACTCCTAATGTTCAAGATAATTGGCCGCTGATCCAGGAGTAACAACACTTGCACTAAAACCCAAATATGCAATCAGAACCACCAAACGATAACCATATGGAAATGCAATTACATTAGTGAATTTCAGACCCACTGAGCAGGTTCCTTTAGGGGGTTCCAGATGTTTTCTTGAGGAGGTACCAGGATGTCTGAAAGAGGACCCAGAGGTGGAGTCCAGTCAAAGCTTTAGGACCCTCTGAGGAGAACCAGGTGGTCACTGGGGGGTTTTAGGAGTCCGTTCGGATGTCCAAGTGTCATGTGAAAGGTTTTAGGGTTTATCTTGGATTATTCAGGAGTTTTTAGGGGTCATGGTGGTATCACAGTGTTAAAAAGAAGTTTTAGGGTTCCTTAAGGAGGTTTGAGGTACCAGCATTCATTGAGAAGGAACCATGAGTCACTAATGGTGTTCCAAAAATCTTCTAAGGGTTTGTGGTGCTACTGGGACTTGAGAAGGTCGAGGTCTTACATAGGAGGTCCAAGGAATTTTTTTTTAAAGAGCTCCTCGTTGAGGAGATTACAGCAGTCCTTCAGAAGGTACAAGGGTTTATAAATTCTATTTCGGCACTAGATGTTCTTTAGGAAGATTAGAGGGTCCTAACAGAAGGTCCTCAGTTCCTTTAGCCACTCCAAGGGATCAGTGATAGTTATGCAAGTCAGGTTCCTTTTGATTTTGAAAAGGTACCGGGATTTATTTGGCAAGGTCCATGAGTCAGGGACAATTTTCTAGGTGTCTAATGTGTACAAAACATGATTCAGAGGTTCTTGACAAAGGTTTTGAAAACCTCCAGAGGTAACTTGAGATCTCTTGAGTCTTTTAGGCGTTTCCACAAGTCAGCCAAGATACCAGGGGTCATCAAGGAACTTCCAGGTGGTCTTAAGGACATCCTACTCCTTAAGGTTTTGGGGTACCTAACAGAGATGCTAGGCATCACAAAGAAGGTACTAGAAGTCATTGGGTAGATCCCAGTGGTTAATGTAATGTTTTCTGGGGATAATGAAGAAGTTCTAAGAGGTTTCAGGAGATTCTGAGGAGGTTATATGGCCCCACGAAGAGGTTCTTAGGTAGATTAAGAGTAACTTAGGACGGTCCAGATGTCACCAAGGGAATTTTGTAGTTCTTACAGTGGGTCCAGATGTTTAGGTGGAGGTCTCAGGAATGACTGAGACATCTGGGGAGGTTTCAGGAGGTAGTTCCAAACCAAAACCCAAGGGTTTTAAGATGTAACATGAATTCAGATGTTCCACAAGCAATGAAGAACTTTAGTGGTCTTTACTTGGTTTCAGGAAAGGGTTCCAAGGGTCTTCAATAAAGCTCAAAGTGTTGTAAAAGATTTGGGGTTAACTGAGTTTGCTAATGAGATTTCTTGGTCTTGCATAGAGCTCCTGAGGTATCCAGAACCTAAGTTAGGAAGTTTTGTGTTTAGTCGGCAACGTTCTGAAGAGGTTGAGTAGGTTCTGGGATTTGATAGGTTTAAAACTAACCAAGGATGGTCCAGATGTTACCAGAGGAGTTTTGTAGTTCCTCAAGTGGTTCCAGATGTTTAGGTGGGAAGAACGAGACATCTGGGGAAGTTTCAGGATTCAGGAGGCATTCTCTAACCAGAACCATGAATTCAGATATTCTACAAGTAATGAAGAACCACAGTGGTCATTGGTTTCCACGGCGATGGAAAGAGGTTCCAAGGGTCTTAGATGAAGCCAAAGGTGTTGCAAGAGGTTTGGGGTTAATTGAGTTTGCTAATGAGATTTCCTGGTCTTGCATTGAGTTCCTTTGGTATTCAGCACTTAAGTTGGGAAGTTCTGTGTTAAGTTGGCAACGCTCTGAAGGTTCCTTGAAGAGGGTTCATGGTTCCTTGATGAGTTTCCAGGCTGAAGGGTTGTTTAGCAGGTTGTAGTTCCAGGGTCGGTGACCGTTGTGTATCTGAAATATCAACATACACAACAGCAGCAGCTCGTTTCCTCTTTTGGCAACTGCTTAGTTTGCAAAATCCTCATTTACTGCCTCATCATGGACACACACTTTATCTACACACACACTTTATCTACACACACACACACTGAGTGTAGGTGCACACACTCATTAGAGCATGTAGTGTTACTGCACTTCATACTGAGGGGAGAGGCTGAGTGTTCAAAGCCTTTCTGGGCTCAACAACACACACACACACACACACACACACACTGTATGTTACATAATGTTTTAAGCAGCAGTCCATAGTTTTGGAAGTGGGACACTCGCTGAGAGACGGTCTGACGAAACCAGCGTCCTGAGGAGGTGTTCATATGCATTTGGCTTCTGGAGTGTGTGTGTGTGTGTGTGTCTGTGACTGTGTGTTTGTGTGTATATATCTGCTCCTCATTAGCCAGTAGATAAAAGGAGTGTGTGGAGCGATAGAAGAGGTGATTCCTCCCACTGGAACCATACCTCCCTCTCTGTTTCTTATTTGTATCGCCGAGTGTGTGTGTGTGTGTGTGGTTGTGTGTCTGTGTGCGAGTGTGTGTGATGTCGAGCAGCTTTATAGTAACAGGCTTCGTTCTTTGGATGCCCTCTCTCGTCCCCAGGGAGGGGGAGAGAGAGGGAGGTGGATTTATTTTTCCAGGTCTGTTGTTTATTTGAGCTTATCTGCGGTGGCCGCTGCACACTACTACAGAAGGAGGTGTGTGTGTTTGTGTGTGTGTGTGCGTGTGTGTGTGTGTCTTTGTGTGTGTCTGCCTCTCAGTGTGTGTGTGTGTATTTGGCAGTAGCTGTAAATCGGAGCTCGGCCAGCATTCGACTGATGTACAACAGCAAGGATGCTGAGAGCTGCAGCACACACACACTGTGGTGTGTCCATGATTGGATTATTTTGCCGGTGTTGTAGTGCGATATAGATAGTGTGTGTTTGTGTGTGTGTGTTTGTGGGCTCTCTCTCTCAGTTTGCCAAACTAGAGTTGTTTTTTTTTAAATTCAGAGCTGCTTGTGGAGCTTCGTTGGTGTTTTTGGGGTGATTGAGAAGTTCCAGTTCTGCTGAAGAAGGTCTCAGGTTTAGTTTCCTAAGTTCTGGAGGTAATTGGAAGAGTTTCAGAGATTGCTGAGGACATTGCAGAGGTTCTGGGAATCACTTCAGGGTCTCTCACTAGTGGTCCTTAATAATTTTCTACACTGGTTGCTGTAACAAAAACAGTAAATATGTTAAAAGTACGTTGAAAAGTGGAATAGTCCAATATTCAGAGACTGTCTAAACTAAAACAGTGGATATAAATAATGGAAAATATTACGTACAAGGTCCATGAGAAGGCTTGAGGTGTAATTAAGAACTGTACAGGGACTGGACCCGAGGGTTTTATAAGGTCTTTGGGGAAGTAGGTTTTAATATTGTTTACAGTGTCTGACCTTAGACGTCAAAAAGATGTCTAAGAATGAACTGAGCAGGCTTTAAATTACACTGAGGAAATTACCTTAATTATGCAAACAGTAAAGACAAAGGGGCCAAATGTTGTCTGGTGGCAGATATTTCTCACTTATCTTAGCTCAGAGTTCTGTGAATGAAACAAAGTCATACTCATGTTTAGTTCAGTTATCATTTGGTCCCTTAAAATGATGCAAATTACGAAGTTCATGTATCTCAAAGGAGTTCTAGGGGATAGAAAAGTAACTCAAATGTTCCAGATACTCATTTTGTTAGTACTTTTGGTTATACGTGTCATTTATGAGGTCCTAGAGGAAAGCTGGTGTTGTTGGGTTCACATAAATGTTTCTTGGGGGTAAAATGAACAATTTAAGGCTCTTTTAGAAATACTGGGCTACTTTACAGAAGTTCTGACGGGGCAACATGTTTACGGACAGATTTATTTGACTTCTATCATCCTGTCTGTCTCTATTTTTCTGTTTCTGCACAGCTCTTTAATAAACAGGCCTTCCAGAGGTTTAACATGAACAGGCTCCGTATGTTATGGAGAACTTAGGTAACATTCAGAGTCCAGGGTTGTTTGAAGATCTTCAGTGTGGTTGAAGAAGAAGTTGTGGACGAAGGAGTCTTTTGAGGAACAGTGGAAAGACTGGACATGAAAAGGGTTACACAGACAGTTGGAAGGTTTAGGAGGATCCAGGTCTCCTCTGCGAAGTTCAGAGTTGCCAACAGTTAGTAGAAAAGCTACAGGAACTACTATGAAGCTATGAGAAAGGTTCTTAAGGAGGTTTATTGGGTCATTGTTAAGGACGAAGAAGTCGTTGAGGAGAGTTAAACCTAAAACCTGGTATAATTTCTATACAATCAGTATAATCTGAATGTTTTTTAATCAACAGTCTGGATATTAACACTAAAGAACCACAACTTTATATTTTCTTTACCATTTTATTTGCTTCCGTCTGCTTTATACCTCCATAGAACACAATAACTCAATCCTTATCTCCCAGATAACAGCCAACACAGAGCCTGAAATTAATAACAGGCTGCTGTCTTCTGAAGGTGAACTGTTCACATTTTCTTCAAGTGTCTCTACCTCAGTTTTTGGTTTATTTGCTGACACGTAACCTTTAACAAATAGTAGCTTCAGAAGCCACGTGTTCTACTATAATCATGAATATTCAGCGCGGTGAACTGCTCTGTATTCTCTTCAGAGTTCGGGCTTCTTGGCTCTTAAACTGCAGCTTGAATAAACTGTCAAACTGTCCTCTCTGTCAGCCTGAGTTTTCTTTATTGGCATAAAATATAAAAGCACTTGAAATATAAAAGTCCTTCCTGCGGAGTGGGAGAAAAAAAACTCCTCAGAGGCATGAAATCAGTTTTCAGGCGTGATAAAACAAGACTGATCCAATATCAGTCCTCTGGAAATCTTTCAGGCTAATTGGTGACGTTCTTTATGTTCCAGTATCCATTTAGTAATTAGACCTGTGTTTGTAGATGCTGTGATATCAGGTCCAGGTGATTCCAGGAGTCAGAATTAAAGGTTTTAGGGAGAAAGTAGCATCAGTGGAGACTCATAGGAGAATATTACAGCAGACTTCAAGAAAAAGGAGACAAATCCTTGAAATAGTGAATTTTTGGTTTGTTTTCTTGGTTTGGTTGAGGTTTTATAAAGGGAAACATCAGTGTTGAACCTGACTGATGTTGCTGTGTATGAATGGCAGCAAATTCCTTCTAACATCTGGTAGAAATCTGATGTTGATGCTCACAAGTTCAACTCACACAGCTATGCTCAAAGAAAGGACACATGTTAAGTTTTCATGAGTCCTTTTAGGTTCTGACAACTTCCTAAGAAGCTATATCCAACCAGCTAACTATACTGCTTATTATACAATCAAACATCTTCTTCATTACCAGTCGTAGCCTACCTGGACAAATGTAGACGGTTAATATAGAGGAGGAGACTTGAAATATGAAGAGAAGTGAAGTTATCAAGCCAAGTTCATTCAGTGACCTCAACTTGAACTTAGTTTTAAACCAACTAAGGTAGAAATTTAAGTTTAAATTACACATAATAGGATGATGCAGTTATCGACATTATTATATTGTTTGCATCTTCAGAGGTTAACTTTTTTCTAGCAGCTATGCATTTAATGGTGTATAAAGTTCAGGTGTCTGTTTATACGGAGGCCCTAAAGGGACATGGGCAGAAAAAAATTAAAGCGTAAAACGAAATAGTTTCGCGTGCTCACAGGATAACTCCCTGTTTTTACATACTGCAGGTGCGCACAATAGACCAGCAGTCCATCTTGGCTTGCTTGTCTGAAAATGATAATACAGGAAAAATATTCACAGATTGGGACTTCCGGCATCAATAACTCATTAGCGATACGTTGTCAAAACATAAACGATGCCTCTTTCCCATCATTGTAAGACAATGTGCCCAGTATTATCAAAAGTAGCTGTCTTTCAGAAATAACATTGGTGTCTACGTGCAGCCGGCTGTACAGAAAGTGCACAGGGACCGTCTGCAAATTGCAAAAATCGCTGCAACAGCGTAGAGAGACACCACACAAATATTCAATAACGTCACCCTGATACACTGTAGTGTCACCAGAATCACTGCAGCCATCGACTGGCTCCTGTTGATCAGACCACAACACTTGGTTTGAGATACATGTTTATATAAAATTACTGTCTGCAAAATTGCAATTTGCAGACGGTCCCTGTGCACTCATCACACAGCCGGCTGCTCATAGACACCAGTGTTATTTCTGCAGCCTGAAAGACAGCTACTGTTGATAAAGCTGGGCTTGTAGCACATTGTCTACCTGACAACGATGGAAAGAGGCATCGATTATGTTTTGACAACGTATCACTAATAAGTTATTGATGCCGGAAGTTCGCATGCGCACGAGAAACTTACATTTTAATTTTTTTCTGCCAGTGTCCCTTTAGGGGCTCCGTATGTTTACTTTTGGTCATAAATTACATCTGTAAAACTCAGATGTTGATAAAGTCAGACAGACATTATACAATGTTTTTGCTTCTCCATGTGGTGAAAACTTACAAGAATCACAATTTTTGGTTTTATTTGTAAGCTCAGTGGTTTTCAATTAAAGGTTGTTGGTTTAATTCCCAGCATTCCACAGATTTCTCCAACAGTTGTCTCTTTTTCAGCTTCATATTCTGCCGTTTTCTGTGACATTCAAATCTGCTCATTTATCCCATATATTTCCACATGGTTGTAATATTCTGGTATAATATTTGCCCTGAGCTCATCAGTGAGATTATCTCAGAGATCAAAGTCAACACTCGACCGTTCGCCCTGAACAGGATGCGACTGGCCGCTCCAGCGCCGAGCGAGCTAAAAGCGGCTCGGCTAAAGCTGCCTCCCGCCGGGTCCTGGCTCCGGTTAGCCGCCTCCGTTAGTGTCGGCAGCTGTTCCTGGTGGGCTCGGACGGCTTCAAGGCGGCGTCTCCAGGGCAGATGGCTGGCCGGCGGGGGGCATCGCGGGGCCGTGACCCCCGGGAACCCGTCCAATGAGAGCGCGGCACAGCGGGGGAGTTAGCCACAGGTCTGGTTGCTAGGTGGGAGTTGCATCATCGCAGCTAATGAACAGAGGAGCTGGCTGGAGTGTGTTTGCTGAGGTGATGTCAGGGTGTTAATGGGCAGAGTGCTGCAGGTAAACAGGTACGACTCCCTGGAGCATCCAACACTGTTTTTCTGATGTCCTGCTGTGACCCTCAGCGGGGATGGATCGCCATGGAAACAGGGAGACAGGTAGAGGTGTGCAGGGTTAGCCATCAGTGCCGAGTTACCTAAGGCAGACACAACGAGAACAAAGTTTCTACATCACTTTTCCAAACAAAGTTGCAAAGAGCTTTACAATGCCAAATAAATCTGCTGCTGCGACTGAAAGACTCTTCATGAAGCGAGCAGTAATGAAGGTCAACTATAGAGTAATAGAAGTAAATATGAAGGCACCGCACGAAGGCCTTTGCATTAAAGGCAGTTTAAAGACATGATTTCTTGCTTCTGAAGTAAAAGCAGCTGCACCACCAAACAAAAACACACAGTTAAAGTTCCATATTATCAGCAAAATGTACAGTCCTCAGTATTAAATCTAACACTTCAAATAAATTCTTGAACTTTTAACATCACTGCCATGGCCGACTGTCAAAAGCACAAAAGAATCCACACACGTAATGTAGAATTCTGTCTCTTAGTGCTTTCAGATGATCTACTGTTTGGCCCCAAATCTGAATCATTTGGAAATATTCCCATTTTTTACTGAACCTTTTGAACCCAGCAGCAGTTTCTGGCTGTTTTTTGCTCCTTTTTCTTCACTGTGCTTCATTTTTCACTGCAACATAAAGTCCTACACCTACATGGAAACAGAACAACCACGAAGAACCTCTTCACACTACTCTGCTCATCAGCTGTAGAAAGATGTTTCACCATGCGGAATGTATCTTCAACTACTTGCTCCTCTGTTCACTATGGGAGCCATGCCACATTTACTGTATTGATCCACTAGGTTGGATTTTCTTCTCTTGATTATTTTGGACAAGTTTAAGTCACCTAAGACAAATTTTGAGTAATTTTTGGAACTTTTTTTCAAACATTTCAGACAAATTCAGGTCATTTTGGACAAATTTTGAGTGTTTTTGGACATTTTTTCAGACGTTTTACAAATATTTTTGGACAAGTTTAAGTCATCTAAGACAATTTTTGAGTAATTTTGATTATTTATTTATTTATTTTTTGGTAATTTGAGTCCTTTTGGACAGATTTTGAGTCATTTCAATAAGAGCATCTCCATGTTCCAGCCTCTCCAGACTCATCAGCTGTAGAAAGATGTCTCACCATGCTGAATGTATCTCCAACTACTGTCTCCTCTGTTCACTGTTTCTGAGCCATGCTGCATTTATTTATTGATCCAGTAGGTTGTATTTTCCTCTCCTTCTTTTTAAGTCATATACTATACATAACATCTGCTCTCTGGAAACACTGCCTGCAGTTCAGCCAAATAGACTCAGAGTTTTTGTCATGGGGCTGCTGGTTGCAGCTGATTCAGTCGTGGCATCTTGTTTGTGACGAGGTGCACAGAATTCTGTGTTTTGGGCAGAATCCGTTGCAAACGGTTTATTTGTGGTTGTTTTTTGGAACTATTTATTTTTCACATTTTTTTAAAGGACACATGGAATAAAGTGATTTTCATAAAATATCAAAATTTGGTATTTTTTTCTGACTGGACCACATGTCACACACGATTAGTTTAACAACCATCTGAAAGTTGAAAATCTGGTAATTATCTCTGTTTTTGCAGTTTGTGGCGCTGATGAACAGTGGGGATTTTGGTGATATATATTTTTTAAAACAACATGCTTTTTAAAGCCTGACAGCCGATTTTGAAGTTCAGAGGGTTCAAGGACACAGTGTGAAAATACTCTGTTGCTTTTCAAAATGTCAGTCAAATAAAAAAGTGCACAATTATGAACAGGAAGCATGAAACACAGAAATAGTTATTAAGCAGAAAAACAGCACCTGCTAATGTTCAAGTATGTTTTATATGTAGAAGACTGGGTGTCAGTGTGATGGTAGTGCAGTAGAAAGTATTCATGAATAAAGTGAAGTACAAGTAAAAACTAGCCAAAAATGTAAATACACAAAAGTACTATGACTTCAGCACCCAGAGGTGCAAAGTCTTTATGACTTCAGACACTGCTTATATTAATGGCAACCAAAAACAAAAGGAAACATATGGTACTGTCAAAAAATAGCAAATAAGATTTAAACTTAACACTTACAGACTTTCAGTAACAGTAGAGAGCCAGTTTACACAGGCCAATTAGTAAGAAGTATTAAAGTACATGTAAACGTACTCTGTTGCTTCAGGCATGGCTTCTTTTTTGTGCCAAGGTGTGTGAATCTTTTAGCCTTTACCTGAATCTGGTGCAAACTCTTTATTCTTTGCTTAATTTCGAGACACAGAATAGATAACCTTGATTAAATGTCACGATTTCAAGTTTACATTTTCCCAATGGAACCACACAAGACGCATGATGCTTTCAAGGACCGTTGGAAATATGGCGATCAGCTTATATTAAAGGGCACAAACAAAAAGGGCACACCTGATGCTCTTGTTTGACGTATTTGAACGGTACCAACGCTCTCAGTAACAGTGAAGGCTTGAAGAGCCCAGTTTAAACAGGCAGATTAGTAGAAAGTATGAAAGTAAATGTACCCAGTTACTTCCTGCTCGTGCTGTCACTCAGTCGATTAGTGTTTTAACTGGAAACTTCTCCCAGAATTAAGTTGGCGGAGGCTGATAGATTAGCGGAGGCTTAAGGTGTTGCCGGTCACATGCTGCTGCTCCACGTTTCAGCCTCTTGATCGCCTATTAAGCCCCACAGATTAATGCTCTCAGTAATTAATGAGCAGCTTAGAGGCGAATCACAGAGTGGACCCGCTCTCCTAAACCCATATTGTTTCCCATTAACGATGAAACCAGGAACGTAGTCGAGCATTTCCTGACCTGCCGCTCAACATGGCCCTGATTGATGAATGCTGCCGCTGCTACGAATTAGCGCTAAATGCTGCATGGAGGGTCAGTGGTACCAGTTAGTAGTACCAGACAGTCCTTATACTCCCAAATGATGCCTGTAAGTAGTTTGTGAGGAGGCTGCAGTCCTTTATGCAGCACCTGCAGTGAAAGTACTACACTTTATTAACCAGCTGAGCTCAGTTTGCTTTACATTCGGCTGATTTCAGAGATAAGAACGGCAAATCAGAAACGACAAAGTGAAATTTTCAATACATTTTTAGAGGTTCTTGGTCAATTTCAATGTTTCTTTCACCATTTTCGACAACCTTTGAGTGGTTTTGAATGTTTCCTTAAAAACCTAAATGCGGATGCAGTTCATCTGTATAGGAACATATTTTACCTTTACAGACATTTCAGTCATTCAGCAGCTTTATAACTTTTGAAAAGTGATGTCAGATTATTGCAAATAAACAAAAAAAGCACACAAGCAGGAGCAAAGGATTGACATGTTACACTGTTTTATAATATATTTAAAAGTGAGATTTTCTGAACATGATGTCCATATCAAAAGTCTATATTTCTACAAATATTAGTTTAAAAAAATAAAAATTAAAAGCATGTGTCTTTACTGTATTTAAATCAACAAAATACATGTTATATAATATTGTTTTACAGATAAGTGATTATTTGGGGAGAGAAAGGTGTAAATTAAGGACTGAAAAATCCTAAATAACTTCTGTTATTTTACAGTTTTTCCTTGTTTAATTATAAAACAGTATTAACTCACAAACAAGACGAAACCTTCAATAATGTTCACATCAATAACCTGTAATTTTACTCATAGTAATCTGTACTTTCACAGTGTGTTACTGTGAAATTACAGTCTTATGTCTTAAAATCACCTAAAAATATATTTATTTTAAAAGTATTTGCAGCTATTTTGATTTCATTTCACAGGTTTTTGAACAATAGAATCTTCTGATAAAAAAATTAAAATAAATACATTTTTAAAAGCATTAAAAATGTAAAAATCTGGTCATCAGGGTGTCAGAAAAGAAAAAAGAAAGAGTAAAGATCATGTAAAATAATAAATGTTTAGTTTTTTTTAATAGGATTTTATTTTTTAAACTGTATTTTCCTTTAAAGTCTGGTCTGCAGCTGATTCTGAGGATGCTACTGCCTTTACACAGAGAACATTTTGGATTTTAACCCGACTAGACTGGAAACAACTGAGGCATCTTAACGTTCAGTAGTTTGCAGTGTTTTGTGGGCTGAAGTTGTGGATTGAATTGAATATTTCGTCAAACAACGTCTGCAGTAACATGTTTGCACCTGCAAATCCATTTTCACTTTCCGTTGTTGTGTTGGTTGAGGAAACATATCGATGTAGCACCGGAGTTATTCCTGTGATTTCAGTGAAACCATCGAGTGCAGCTGCTTTGATCTCATTAACACTTTTCTACCTGCCACATTCACATGATGCTTAATCCCACCTACAAAGCTCCGATGGCTCAGTTCTCCTGCGAAGCAACACGACCGTTGGAGGCGCTGACGAATCAGACGTGGGCAGAGCTGCAGAAAGAGGCAGAAATACTAATAATAATGTGTGTGAGTGGAGGTGCAGGGCAGCAGATTAAACCAACGGGGCAGCAGATAACATGAAGCTCTCAGCCGTGTGTTAACATGCAGACGTCTTATCCTGCTTCCACACATCCAGCTTCTTATCATCTGAGGCCAGTTGTGTCTTGATTTCTCACTTTCTCAGCCACACTGGTAAAGAAATAAAAAAACATCTGGCTCAGGTGTTTGCATGCTGCAGTATCACCTGGGTTTCTGATAAGATGCTGAAAATGTGACGAGGATTCTCCTGAACCCCCGATCAGAACCAGGATAATCGGACCATGTAAACCGTCCAGATAGCATCGTGTCAGACCTTTCTGATGTAGAGGAGGTTTGGCAGAAGCTGAAAACGGCTCAGCAGCATTTACAGATCACAGGAACTCTGAACGCAGAATCTACGAGTCCAGAAGCTAAAATTTCAACCTGCGGTTCTCTCCAGGACAGCAGGAACCCCTGTGGAACTGTCCGGTTCTACTGCAGATCTCAGTCATCCACTGCTTCTCTTCACTGGAGATCTGCAGAACAACAACAGCTGCAGCACAAACAGCATCTCAGTGCAGAGAATCACCAAACCACACAGTGAAAAGCTGCATTATTATCAGAGAGTCCATCTCAGCACATGGTTTTCTCTTTTCACAGAGACTTGGTGAATTTTCAATGTTTGGACTCTTCACCTCCTTGGAAAAACTCATGAGCACCTCTTCTGCAATGGTGTGAGGACATTTTCATGTGTAGTATTCTTCAAATACTCCATGTTTTTATGGCTGCACCATTCCATTATTAGAAATGTGAGTGTAAATAGGTTCCTGAATTTTTGTCAGGTGATTGTTGGTTGCAGCTGAGTCACTTGTGGCTTCATTGTTAAGCCCAGAAGCACAGAATTATTTCTTTTTTTACAGAGTTTGATTCCATCAAACCGTTTATTTTGGCAAATTTTTAAAAGACGTGTAGAATAAAAGGATTCCGATTAAATCTTATAATTTTAGGCTTATATTTTGGTCAAGCTTTTATTTTGAAACTACCCATTGGTGAGTAGTTCAGATGTTGGAAAATATATTTTAGATATCTTAAATTTAAACGGCTACAGTCCAATAAATTCAATATATTTTCTCGACTGTTAGACACGCCCACTACGCTGTATTTTTTCTTCATTATTTTTCTATTGTAATAAAATGCAAACTAGCTTAAAGAAACCTGATTTCACTGCTTTTGATGCACCACTTGTGTTGTTGTTGTTGTTGTTGCTGTTGTTGTGTCGGTGACGAAAAAACTCTTGAATCCCTTAAATGTAAATATTTCAGATGTTTAATAATTTCCCCACAATTCAAGCTGGTATATTTCGAACATTCATCTCCACTAAAGTACAGTTTTGTGGGTTTAAACCAGGCTCGTTTGTAGTGAAGGTGACTTTATGCAGAATAAAAGGGTGAGGAAGTTGATAAATCCATAATCTGTATTTATTGACTGTTTGCTACAGCAGTCTCAGATTAACAGGAAGGACTTTGCATGTAAATTCTTATTTTTAATACTGTTAAACAGCGGAGCTCCTTTATTGTGTGGTATGGATTATCAGCTCATTATCAGGGATCTTTAGCTCATTAGCTCCGAGTCATATCATGACGTTTAAGCTGCTTTACAGGCTGCTTGTTTTAAAACATGATGCAAAACAGTCGGCTTACATCGACGAGCTGCAGCCGCTGAAAACAGCCAGAAAAATCAGCATTTATTGGCTGAAAATGAGAAGCTGCTTCGTCGACTCGTGTCTGTGAACTGGCTGGAGAAATGGCCAAGACATGTGATGGTGAATGCTGAATTATTCCATGCAGCGCCTGGAAAACCTTCTTTCTGTGGCTCAGAAGAACAGAGAGCCTGACAGGAAGTGCAGCTTAGCAAACAGTTAATTATTTCACTTCACTAACATTTAATTGCGCCTTCAAAGGAAACTCCGCTGGCAGCAGGAATTAAAGATACAACAGAATTCTGTATGTGCAGAACAAAAATATGGATAATGTATACAGCTGTAAGAGCACAACCCAGAAAAACAGCACCGGAGCTGCTCTGAGGGGAATCTGACGACCCATAATGCACCTGGTTCTGCTCAGAACATCCGGTGATTCTGTTTGTTCTGGTGTTTGACCCACACATGGACCAGAACCTTCCCCATCAGCTTCCTGCTCCGGGTCTGGAGTCGCGGCCCTACGTGGTCCCGGATCAACCCGAGGAGCTTTGAAAGCTTTAACTCATATTCATGTTCCAGGTATCTGCTGTTCGGCTGCAGAGGGGCTCAGAGTCCAGCAGCCTGTCGGTCCAATTAGGACGGCCGGTCGAAGCAGGTCGGCGGGGGAAGCCGGGCTGGACCGGGTTCAGATGGGTCGGTTGTCACGGCAACAGCAGCTTTGATGTTTCTGCTTCATTGTGAAGGAGAGCAGACGAAGAGGGAGGTCTGGATGGAGGTACAGAGAACAAAGATCTGTGGAGGCTCCTCCTCTGAGGAGGCAGAACGTCTGGACCCGTCTGGCTCCGACTCTTTACTCTACAGGATTTCTCTGAGATTACGGGTTTCAGGGAGGGGAGATGCCAGGATTGAACAAAAACCGCCGTCTAATCCACGGTGACCCCCTGCTAATCCACTTATTTGGCAGGTATTAACGTAACAATCCCTCCTAAGTTAATAAGGTTTTCCCGCATCCTGCCTCCAACACAGCAGGAGCAGCAGAACCTCCCTCTGAGTCCGAGCAACAAATAGTCTGTCTGTTAGCTGCTTTGAAACCTCCTCGGACCTCCTGCTGTTTCCACGGAAACTCAGCTGTTTGTCCGTAGAGCCGAGATCAGCTAGTTTCCAATACAAATTTTGGGGTAAACATGTCTGAGATAGATTAATGTTGAGACACAGAGAGTGGTGCAGTCACAAAAAAAAAAAAAATTAAAAATAAAAACAAAATAAAAAGCACTGTTTATATTTTAAAAAATCTTGTTAAAAAATTGTAGAAATCTGGTTGAATAAACATATATATAACATATAATATAAAAATCTGTAAAATAACAATATAAAAAATAATTTGCCATTTTTTTAGAGCAAGTTTTAGAAGCAGTTTTACTCCACATGCTTCCATTTTATATAATAAGAATTTAATGTGAATCTTTTCTTCGCTTTTCATGTTGATTTAGAATTCACTTAAGCCAATAAGGGTAGCAGGGAACATTTAGCTCTTCTACACATCTGACATGCAGATTTTCTTTTTCCACCAGCTGATTGGTTGAAAAGGTTCTAGAGGACCTTTGCTGGTCCAGTTGTTTGGGCCTTTTCCTGCAGCAGTATTTAGTTCACTGACTCCAAATAAAGGATTCGGGTTCTCGTTCTTGCTGCTGGTGAGAGTCGCCGTGGTCGCTGTTGAACCTCACAGATGTGAAATGAAACCTGCTGCCTCTAAGTTCTCATATTACTGCATCTCTTCCCACCGAATCTGTAGAAGTTTCAGGCCGACGGCTGCAGCAAACGGCACCGAGAAGAGAAAACGGCTAGAAAACACGAATAAGAACAAAACAGATGAGAGCGGGAGACTCATAGCAGCTGACGATTCCAGCCTGATGTGGAAATGTGTGGATGACAAAGTGAGAAAAAATGAAATGGAAGAAAAATGCACGGCGGCTTTATTAGAATTTGACAAAACCAGCAGCCGAGCAAACGAAGCAAAAGAGCTCGGTGTGGAAACACACAAAAGATACGAAGTATGTGGAGTGTGAAAACGGCGAGGAATGTGTGGATGTATGCAGAATGTAAAACTCAGAGAGGAGGTCAGAGACGAGGATTAGCCGGACGCTGGCAGGTAATCCTGGAGGAGGAGCTCGTTAGCCGGATCCAGCTAATTAAAATGTGATTTGTGCTACAAGCAGCTTACAGGCTGCAGTAGCAAGAAACAAGAGAGAAGAGGAAGAGGAAAGAAGTGATTCCTGCTGAAAGAGAAAAGCCAAATGTCATTATTGAGCTTTAATTTAAACTCTGGACAGAAACAAACAGGAGCAGAGGAAAGTAGTGAATATTAAAAATGTACAACACGTTCTAACCTCCTCGTTTGGTGAAATATCTCCACAACTATTCAACAAGCTGTGGTCAGATTTTGTACAGACCTTCATGGTTCTCACAGGATAATCCATGATCCCAACCAAGGGTCAGATTTATTACATATCCTGTTTGGTATCTTAGTATCTACTTAATCACCATAGACGTGTTTCAAGAACAGGTTTTAGTATTTGTTGAAGTATTACATCACAAATAAATAACAGAAATGATAAAATTCCATGCAAATTCCTTATTTTTGAGCTCTTACACTCGTTTGAGGTATGTTTTTGACCTTTTTCTGAGGTTATTCTCGTGCTTCATAACAGATGGAAACACCTTTTTTTGAGAATCACTTCTAACATAGTGAAAACTAAACTTATGTGACCGATCGGGGTGAACAGCATGAAATAAAACCAATACCAACTGACTTTAAAGAGAAATGACAGCTTGCTCGATTCAAAGCATTTCTGAAGACCTTCCTCTGTGTTTTTCAAGGTTTTGCTTCTTCTTTGAGGATATTTATTGGCTGGGCAAACAACTGGTTTTCCTCCTTCCACTGTTTATTACAGCTAATATAGCCTCTAGCGCCACCTCCTGTCAACGCTACGCAGCTAAACAGTTCATAGAAATAAGCCTAATTCACATCGTCTGTTTCTTTTAACATTTTTTTTTGCACCATCTCAAACTTCACCCCAGACTTGCTCGGCTGTTATTTGGAAACACGGTCTGTGATGGTAATTTCGCTTTTAAGCCAAATAAATCAACAGATTATCAAAGTTATTGGTTCTTTTTCTGTTTTTGTTTGGATTCAGCATCTCAGCATTTTATGATTTTGTCTTCTCCTTCTTAAGATGGACTTTCCTGACTGATTGACCAATGAAAAACTAGCAAAGATATAGATTTAATATTGAATTTAACTTCCCTGTGAGGATGGTTGTGTGACAGTAGAATGCCCTGGTTATCATTTATTTTAAATTATTAGTCAGTGATCAGCTGCTTCCATGTTTATTCTCAGAGGAACTGAATCCGACTGACCAGAGTTACTAATGTGAGATGTTTCTGTGGAGACCTGATGCCTCCTCAAGGTTTGGGCTTCCAGTCTGAAGAGGCTCCTCGGTAACCTGAAGGAACGTAGGATTAGAGTTTCTGAGAGCGAACAGGAGCTGGGTGAACTGTTTTCTGTACTGAATTGCATCTAGCAGCAGTCCAGTGAAGTGTTTTGTGTTTTCAGCTGAAACAGAGGCCACTGTATCTGGGAGTGTGACAGATTCCTGCCTGTGTTTTCCTGTAATAACCTGTTAAACATGTCCAGGTGAAGCTCTCGCCTGGCCCAGTCTGAGCTCAGATCTCCTCCCCGGAGTGAAGCCGTGAGAATATTACGTTACAGGGAGAGAAAATATCACACCGCTGCTGCTGTTTATTCATTTTTTCTCAGTTATTGCTCCTGTTTGATAGAATCCTCCTTCGCCTCCATTTTTCTTCCACTCCCCTTCCGTTTCCTCTTCATCCTCCTCCTCCTCCTCCTCCTCTTTGAGGCGGTTGGATATTGGATTCTGAAATGTTTCTGTGTTGTATTGATTTCTGCTTTCGCTTCAGAGCAGCTCGGGCCGCCTTGTCTCCTGTGTGTTTTTGCCAGCGAACATTTCAGCCTTTTCTTTTTACTGATTTACCGGCTGTGTTGATCAGCAGTGTGAGGTCCGCAGTTAACCAACGTAGTGGAAGCTGGGAGGTCAAACTTACAGCAGTGTTCTGATGCACAGAGACAAAGGGATGTTTTCTACAAATCAGAGCTGATATATCTGAGTTCTCTGTGCCAGTGTTGCTTTAAAAATGATTGCTCTTCTTCTGAGTCCTGCAGTGTCTTCTCCTGCTTATGCATTGGTTGCAATTGTAGCTTTTGGTTGCATGTGTATAAAATGTAAGTATAAAATGTTAGTAAATGCAAGGAGAAATTGGAAATTTGCAAAACAACGTCTAATTTCCACAGAAATGAAGCAAAAAACCTGATATATCTCAGACTTTTGAGCCATTTCTGTCCAAAAATGACTGGAAACATGAAACTGAGCATCACTGTTGCTCTTTCTCTGAGTCCTGCAGTCATCTCTCCTGCTCCTGCATCGGTTGCAGGTACAATTTTAGTTTCCGTGTCAGTAAAACATCAAAAAATGTGAACAGATGTTGCACATTTGTAAAAACACGTCTCTGATTTCCACAGAAATGAAGGAAAATGCAAGATGTGCCTCAGTGTTTTGAGCCATTTCTATCCAAAAATGATCAAAAACACACCAGAGAGCATCACTGTTGCTCTTTCTGTGAGTTGCAGTGTTTTCTCCTGCTAGTGCATCGGTTGCAGTTATAATTTCTGGTAGTGTATCAGTAAAATCTCACAGTAAGTGCAAGGAGATGTTGCAAATTTGCCAAAACCAGTTCCTAATTTCGGCAAAAATGGAGCAAAATACCGGATAGATCTGAGTTCTTTGAGCCATTTCTGTCTAAAAATGATCAAAAGCACCCCAGCGAGCTTCACTGTTGCTCTTTTTCTGAGTCCTGCAGTGTCCTCTCCTGCTCATGCATCGGTTGCAGTTATAGTTTATGTGGTTGTGTGTCAGTAAAATATCAGAAAATGTGAATGGATGTTGCAAATTTGTAAGAACAGGTTACTGACTTCCACAGAAATGAAGCAAAATGCCAGACATATCTCAGTCTTTTGAGTCCTTTTTATCCAAAAATGATCAAAAACATACCAGCGAGCATCACCGTTGCTCTTTCTGTGAGTTGCTGTGCTTTGTCCTGCTAGTGCATCGGTTACAGTTATATTTTCTGGTTGCGTATCAGTAAAATCTCCCAGTAAGTGTGAGGAGAAGTTGCAAATTTGCCAAAAAGAATCCCTAATTTCCTGATATGTCTTAGTTCTTTGAGCCGTTTCTGTCCAAAAATGATCAAAAACACACCAGGGAGCATCACTGTTGAGTCCTGCAGCGTTGTCTCTGCTCGTGCATTGGTTGCAATTATAGTTTTTGTTTGCATGACTGTGAAATGTCAAAATACGTGAGAAGAGATGCTGCAAATTTGCAAAAACGAGCCGCTGATTTCCCCAGAAATGAAGCGAAAGGCCTAAAAACTGACTGGATAAAGTGGAGAATGCTCAGAAATCCCAGAACACAGAGGCTAAAACGCTGATTTCTGATTGCTGCTTCTCCAAACTGATGGATTTTTCCTCACTGACTGAATTAGAAGCATCCAGTTGTTGTCTGAACGAGCCTCAGAGATCTGGGCTGAATAGATTTAAAAATATCTGTAATCACGCTGTGGGCTTCAGGGAGCTGTCAGGAATAACATTAAAGCGGAGAGGAAACGTATTAAATGGGAAGTGGATCGCTGTAATTGTCCTTTTAATGGACTTTTGCTAAAGTGTGAAATGCTTTTTGAACGCTCGGCCGTAAATAAGCACAACGATGTTGGCTTCGCAGCGGGAGGCCCTGACAGACGGATTCAGGTGAACTCGGCAGCCACTCGGTGAATCGGCTTCCTGTGATCCGCTCGCCGTGATTGGATTAAGCCATCATCCGTCCACCCACAGCAACAGCCAGATCCTGCTGCTCCCCTAAGCAGATTTGACAGACAATAGTATTATGGCTGCACCACATGTCCTTCATTAACGGCTGGAGGGTTGGTGGACAGAATCTGTGCATCCAGGAGGGAGGTCCAGACCAGAAAAAGTAGATTCCTCTCCAAGTTTTTCTCCTTTTATTGGAGAAAAATGCAAAAAGTCTTTGATTAGAGCCTCTCCAATGTGAGGATTACTGCTTTTCTGTCTTTATTGAGTTGTAAAGTGAATGTGAGCACTTATTATTTACAGTTTTTAGACATTCCTTTGACAAATAAAGCGTCACAAATACCCAGAATTATAAAATTACCAAGTCTTATTGGAAGCTGCGGTGAAAAAGTTCTAAAAACTGCATTAATCAGTGGTTTTGTAGCAGTTGTTTAATGTGAAATGTAAAAGCTGTCGTTGTGTCTCTGCTTCTTTTTAGCCTCGGTTAGCCCAAAGTTCTGGTTTTGTGTTTCATTTCTTGTCTGGTTCAGTTTCAGCAAAAGGTTTCAAAGTTCAAACACACTCTGAAAAAGCTGCTGAACTCTACATGTTCTGTCACATTTTGAGGGAAACGTATTTGCCAGATTGTGCTTGTGACGTGTCATAAATAGGTTTCAGACCAACGCGTCTTTGCCGTTTATTTTACTGCTTCACTGTCGCTGCTTCACAGGCACAAATAATCATATATTAGATGGTGGAAAATGGAGGAGAAGCTTCAAACATGTTGAGAAAGAGTCGTACTTGAACCCAAATTGTGCCATTTCCTTCAACCCAACTAGGTACTATCAGTGATTAAACCTAACCAGGCTTCCAACATGGAGGCTTTGTTGTGAAAATGTGGTATTTAACTGAACTGGACTCTATTGGTGATTATGAAAAACCAAAAGTAAAAGAGTGAAAATGAAACTTAAGTCTGAGAATAATGAATCACATAAACCCTGAAGGGAAAGTCCTGGTGATGATTTATGCCTCCATCCTTTACTCCTGTGGACCTAAATGTAAAATCAGTTTAGTTGCACAGCAATGTAATTCTATGGAAAACAGGGTTGCAGCTCATATTCAGCTCCATGAGGTGACGTGTTGATGCCATTTCTGTTCGTTTTTTGCCTCTAAACCTCCGTGTAGACTATGATAACTGCAGCAGAGGTTTCTGTAGATGGACAGTCAGTGAAAGTGGAGAAGCAGCTGAAACTGTGCACTTTGAACACAATAGCAGTCGATCTGTCGGCTTGTTGCTCGGCTGTAATTGGGACGCAGCTGGTTGCTCCTCCTGCTGTTCTGAGCATGCTCAGTTCCTCCCGGAGAGTAAAGTTTTGGGGCCACGAAAGGTTTTCACATTTAAGGACGTAAAAGGGGAAAAAAAGAATCAATGAGAGCAGAAACAGTGAGCCGCTGCTGCTATCTGTGGAGTCTGAGGACACAAGCGTGTTCTGTTTAATACAATCTGTAAGGAGCTGTAAATATGAAGCTGAGGCTGAGTGATCGTTCAGGCCTGATGAACACATGAGTCCCAGCAGAGTTCACGTCCAGCATCAGGCCTCCAGACTGCAGCTGCTGCATGTTAACGCGTCCACAGCCTCCACCACACAGCACGCTTGGTCATTCTGAGCGCGCTCAGTGAGCCTCCGGTTGAAGGCCGCCGCTTTCACGGCCTCGACTCCAGAAAATCCCCAGAACCAGCAGAGAGCTTCAGGTAGGACAGCCGGTCCCGGAGGAGGAAGAGGAGAGAAAAAAAAGACGGAAGAGAAGAAAAGGCAGCAGAAGGAGGCAGATAAGGATGATGGAGGAGACAGAATGACGAGGAGGAGAATAAGAAGGAGAGGAAGGAGAAGCCAAAAACAAAAGGAGTGAAGAAAGATGGAGGGTGATGGATGCCAGAGGGAAATAATGTGATGATGAGGCAGGTGGAGGAGAAAAAGGAGGTGACAGAAGAGGAGGAATCAATCAGGAGGACGAGGAGATCGATGTGCTAAAGAGGGTTAATGTGGAAGAGGAGGCGTGAATGTGATTATTGTGAGCAGCAGCAGCCGGCCGGTGGACGATGGGGGGAAGGAGGACAAAGATCTGGGAGGACAGCGAATCAGAGGAGAGCTTCCAGGGTTTGAGGACAGACTTCAGTGTTTTCCTCCCGCAGCTCGTCAGCCAGCAGGAGGCGCTGGATCATCCTGGATCAGACCATCTGCTCCACATTTGGCTGCTGACCCTGAAAACGAAACCCCACCGACACAAACACAAAGTCAGCAGCTTCATCTGCAGCGACAATCAGCTTAACGCCATAGATCTGAACATATGACACCCGTCAGTCAGTCAGTCAGCCAGTCAGACAGACAGACAGTCCACTCAGTCCAGTCAGTCAGTCCATCAGTCAGTCAGTCGGTCAGACAGACAGTCAGACAGCCAGACAGACAGTCCACTCAGTCCAGTCAGTCAGTCCATCAGTCAGTCAGTCGGTCAGACAGACAGTCAGACAGCCAGACAGGCAGTCAGTCCATCAGTCCATCCGTCTGTCCATCTTTGAACCACATGTATCCAGTCCACAGTCGCAGCTCGTTGAACTCCTCCTCTTCTCATTCATCTGCTGGTCATTGCAGTGATTTTCCTCCATCCTGCCTCCAGAGTTCTGCTTCCTCCTGCCTGCTGCTGTTTCACACTATTTACATGAAAAATATCGTAATGTCAAAATATTCCCCAGCCTCTCAGACTTCACTTTAGAGACACACTATAAATGTTGAGCTGACACGAGGAAGCAAGGAGAACATACCAATAACTTGTTTGTCCAAACCCTCTAAACAGGAGTGTATAAGCAGGAGGAGCTCTGATGCACTTAAACTGAGTTCAGATGTTCTTATTGTTAAGTCAAGTCGTTGTTATTTACATAGTAAAACCACAGACGTTGAGCTAGACCGTTTTCTAAAAGAGAAACAGGTGAAGTTTAACCAGAACCATTTACCTGAACCAGATTCTGCAACAAACTTAAAATTTGTACAACTGGAAACCATTAATTACTGAGCTGTGACCGACAGTCAGGTGTAGAACAGTCAAGGCCTTTTAAGCTAGACTTGGCTGAAATCCAGCAGACAAGTCAATAACTGGTAGAATACTTCCAGCATCTAGAACCACTCTTTTCTTTTCTGCAGTGTTGGTAACTCTAAAAATATCGCCCATGTTGATTCTAGTTTTTTTTTCATTTTTCGTTAAACTAAGTTATCAAAGTAATTCAACTTTTGTTTTAATTCTTTTTCTATTATTTGATGCCCAGAACACATCTCTGAGTTCTCTCTCCTTCTTCATGCTGTTCGGTTTCCATAGAGCTGCAGGCCTTGAACCACAGTGAGGTAGAATGCGGACTTATTTTTAGTACTTTTGGACCAGTTTCAAGTCCAAACTGAATTGTTTTGGACGTATTTTGCGTGATTTTGGACCAGATTCAAGTCACTCTGGAGGCATTATGAATTATAGTGGACTGATTTTGTAAAGTAAATAATTCCATAGAGGTGCATGTCTTTATATTGCAGTGAAAAATGAACCATAGTGACTAAAAATGTGTCAGGAGCAAAGAAACACTGAAGTTTAGTTGACCCACTCGGGCACCCCGACCTCCTCCCTGTGCAGACTCCATGAAAGCATCACTATCATCCTGCTTTACTCTTGTCATAGCTTCTGCAGCCACCAGGGGGCGTTTACAGAAAAGACTGATGCTAGAGGTCGACCAACAATAGCACTCTTTTGTCTTTTCTGTACATAAGTAGTTCCCACCGATGTGTATTTGTTCCTGGTGGCTGTTTGTCTGTCTGTATCTACATTAACACAACCTCAACACACCTGAACACACACTAACCGGCTCCACGGTGTCGGCGCTGGTTAGCTGCAGAACATCCGTCATGCTGCTGGCAGCCGCAGCATCACCGAGGACCGGAGGTCGCGGGTCGCAGGTCGCCATGGAGACAAGGACGCAGCCCGAGGCCACACACACACACACACACTGACGTACACAAATGAACATATAGTGACACACAAACGTCCGTTCCTGATGTCATGGTCACCTCCCCTGCAGCAGAACAACGTTTCCTCCCCCAGAGAACCACAAAGTCACAACTCAACAACCTTCCTTCATCCGCCTCCTCTGTCCTCTCCTCTCTCCTCACCTCACCTCCTCCTCCTCTTCCTCATCGCCCTCTCGCCTCCTTTTATTCTGTCTGCGGACAAACGTTCACTTCTACGGATCATTTCTACAAAACAGGACCAAACTCATCAGCTCAGATCATCAATGAAAGTCTTTAATCAGGTTCAAGTGCAGCTTTGAGGCGACGCAGCTTCAGTGTTTCTCAGCTGATCAGAGATTTCAAACCTCAGACTCCTGATTTTAAGCTGCACCTTTTTTTTTATTAGGCTTATTTCTTGGTCTCTTTCTCGAGCTTCCTCTCCTTCCTCAGGTCCTTAATTGGTTCGTTGGTGGCTGGAGTTCGTTAAGCTCGTTAGCAGCAGCGTGCGGTCGATGCTCGCTGATGTCCGTTAGTCCGCCACAGCTGTCCGTCCAGATGTTCTTCCACCCAGTCGGCTGCTTTGGATCTTCATAAACTTTGGTTTCTGACAGTTATCAGTGTTTCCTACAGACATGAAAACACCCTGTTGGCGTATATTTATTATGTAATTAATAATTTAGGTTGGGAGACGTGACGCTGTGAAATCTGATGACCTATTATGACACACCTTTAGCTTTAATAGAAGATATTCAGTCGACTGAAATCATATCTAACCCTTAACAAATTGATGAATTACCGCTGAGTGACTCCACCTGCAGCCTTATCAGTCTGGATGAATGTGAAATCAACATGTAGAATTAAAACTATCAGCATATTAAATCACTGTAACCTGGTTGTGTTCTACAGCTGCACACATTCAGAGGATATCAGCTCGTAGTATCGAATGTTGTTGTGATAATTTAGCATCTTTTCTTGGTGTGTTGGAGTTTTGTGTCTTTTTACGGTGCTTTTACTTCTTTTAGTTGTAGTTTTGCAAGTTTTCCTGGTGTGTTTGTGTGTTTTTGTTCGGTTCACATGCCTTTTTGTGGTTATTTCACATTTTTTTAGACGATCTCTTGGCTGTTGAGCTGATACCCAACCTGCCGTTTGTAAAGTTCGGACGCCACTTGTGGTCCATCATTTTGAACTAAATGCAGAAACACAGACGACCTCGTTGACATCACTTAGTTTGGAGTCGACTTTGAGTCTTTTTGTGTGTCCTTGTCACTGATTTGTGGCTCTTGGTGCTTCTGTTGACTAATTTAGTGTCTAAATTTGTTGTCTGGTGTGTCTCTGCTGTCGTTTTGTTGTGTTTTCATTGTTTTTTCATCCATTTATGTTCGTTTTGCATCTCATTCATTCAGTTTCAACCTCTTCCTGGTCATTTAGTGTGTCTTTGCAGTCATTTTGCATTGAATTGTGTTCTTCTTACATCTTTTTTTTTACTTGTTACGCCTGGTTTGTGTGTTGCTGTAGTTGTGTCGTGTCTTTTTGCAGGATTTTTGCATCTAGCACACCTTTAGTGGGTCTAAGAGGAGGTTTGTGGCCTGTTTCCTTTGAAATAGCATCTGTTTGTGGTCATTCTGCATCTCGTTTAATCATTTTGTATCTCTCTCTGACCATTTTGTGTTTCTTTGCAGTCATTTTGCATTTAATTGTGTTGTTTTTTCATCTTTTTTCCTTGGTTTGTGTGTCGTATGTTTGTTGTGTGTCTTTCTAAGAGCTGGTTTATTGCCTGTTTCCACTGAAATAGCATCTGTTTGTGTTGATTTTCTCTTCAGTCAGTCTTAATCTCCTTCTGGTCAGGGTGTGCTGGTTAGTTTGGAGTCGACTCTGAGTAAACATTCAGTTAAAGAAGTCGGACCCAGCAGCCTCGGTCAGGTTGGACCAGTTCAAAGTTGTAAAAAGGCCGAGGTGTTCACAGGTGATGTGTTCCCCCCTCTGCTAAAAGTAATGGATTAATCCTGGAGGGCTGTTGATGTGGAGCTTCTCTCTTTATGAAAATAACGTCGGAGAATGTCAGAAAAATGAGAATTTGGTTGGATAAGAGCAAATCGGCCAACTAATCCACCTGGAAGTGACTTTGTGAAGGTGTCTGTGTGGCCCTTGGTGCATTGTGGGAGCTGTAGTTGTTAAATGTTTGTAGATCTTGGGATATAATTAACAGAAAGAGGTTTTGGTGGAAATAAATCATGTGTATTTATAATTTAAAGTCACCGTGGAACCTGCAGGTGTTTCAGGATTCAATTCTCTGCAGGTTTGACTTTGTGAGTTGTGGAGATTTTTTTTTTTCAACACAACATGAAAATAAAAGAAACGGAGGAAACGCTGCTGTGTTCAGGAACAACGTTCTAATTTAACGCTGGCAGCTGTGTGTGTGTTTTTATTTGTGTTTTGTTTTGAGCATGCGGTGACATTCCTCAAGGAAAGGAAGTCGTGAGTCACCGCCGGCATCATGAGGAAACACCGCAGTGTGTGTCTGAGTGTGTGTGTGTGAGTGTGTGTGTGCACCGATATACATCCAACAGCCACGAACATGTTGGGATTCATGCTGTGTGTGTGTGTGTTTGTGTGTGTGTGTGTGTGTGTGTGTGTGTGGAGTTGTTTCCTCAGATATCTCACCGTTCTGACAGGAAGTCAATTTCCTATTTGCAGTTTGTTCTGCCAGCGATTGGTCCGGTCTGAGTTGATTTATCTTCATCAGAACCAATCAGGTCCTTCCGGCGTGCGAGCAAACCGAGATCACAGGTTGTCATTATTGGCCGGCTGACGTCTTGTTGCCAGTTTCCAGCACATTTTTCTGCATTTGTACCTTCAGATCTGCATTCTTGTCGACTTTTGTGTGTGTGTCTGTGTGTGTGTGTGTGTGTGTGTGTGTGTGTGTGTGTGTGTGTGTTTATGTGTGTGTGTGTGTGTGTGTGTGTGCGCGTGTTGAGATTAGTCGCCGTGAAAATCCATCCAGGGGAGAAAGAAAGACAGAGAAGAGCTTTTTCCTGGTCGGCGGTAGCTGCAACCTTCGCTATTCATCACTGTCATTAGAGAATCTGAAGCCGCCGTATTATTCTGTTTGCTGCTTTGTGTGTGTGAAGTGGCTCAACTCTATCTGGGATTGAATTCTGCAGCGATCCAGCAGCTATTTTCTCCTCGGAGTCTGACCTAATTGTGGACTCACTCGACCGACTGCTGGGTTTGTTTGGACGCTTCGCTCTCCGGTTAACGTCCAGACTGAGCTCATTAAAGCAGGAAACAATCCGCCGCACACACTCAGGAGCATCAGAGACGCTACTGTACGTCAGGAGTCCTTCAGAATTCTGCCCTCATTTTCATTTAAAGGTCTTATTTTTCAGCTGTTTTTCTCCCTAATTTGCAGAGCGGTGATTCCCTCCTTCAGAAAACCTTCAGCAGCAGCAGATCTCTGACTTTTCCAGAAGTCATCTCTGCAGTACGTTTTGAAACTGATGATCCTTTCTTGTCAACTATTATTTCATATTTATGTACTATTATCATATGTTATTTTACTGAAGTAATAATGATGCAAACAGACGAGACGGTAAACCCACATTTAGCTAGCCGAGTTCAGTTTTGACTGAAGCCTGAAGCCTAAAGAGTAGTGTTCTTTTTCTTTAAACTTCTACTTTACATTTCTTTTTTCTGTCCCGTCTTTTCTTCAGTCGTAATTCTTCCTATACTTACCCAAAAAGTTCCCACTAAAGTCACCAGCCGTGTTTCTGGATAAATGTCAAGCAAATTTAAAGCAAGCCTCCGAAAAGTTGCAAAAAATGTCAAATAAAAATGCAAATTAAGCTAATTTCTATTAACTCAGCTCATCAGCAGGTGGCGCTGTAGGCTACACTGGCTGTAATAAACAGAGTAGAAGAAGTCAGAAACCTAATTTTAAAAAAAGGTTGTTGTGCACCACTAAAGCAGTTGCTGGATGTTTTTTTCCCCTCTTTTTTCATTTCTCCTCATTTCGGCTCATTTTTCACTGCAACATATAAAGTCCTGCACCTCTTTGGAAGCAGAACAACCACAAAGAAGGAGAGTATTTATTTGACAGAAATGGAAACGTTATTTTTCCATGCGCCCACAGATTCTGAAATACTGGGAAAACAGTTGTGGCTTCACATACTATGAGTATTTTACACTTTTAATTTGTTTACACACTTGTCTAGTATCTGCTCTGTTTGAACACAGCCTGCAGTTCAACCGAGAACTCTCTGAAGTTTTGGCACATGGCCGCTGGTTGCAGTTGAGTCACTAGTATCTTCTTGGTTGTGCAAAGGAGTACAGAGTTTTTATTGTTTTACAGAATATTTTTTGTGCAAACGGTTTATTTTTGGTGGATTTCTAAACGAAGAAGAGTTCAAGAACCGATACTTTCTGGTTTTTTTTTTTAAATTTTCGGCTTCCTGCTCTGATAGCTGGTGTTATTTTATTTATTTTTCTCACACGCCTTTTGAACCTGCCGGTGAGTTTTGGAGTTCAGAGGTTTAATTAAATGCGACTATGTTCTTCCTCAGACTCATCCTCGGGTCAAGCATGTTTTTCCAAATTGGTATTAATAGAATATCTGTGCAGGACGACATTTTGTTAAAGGATAATTTGGATTTGAAGACGTTGTGGTAAAAGGTCAGAGAGATGGAGACACCGACATCCAGCCTGATTCACACAGACGGAATCGATAATGTCGCCTTCTTTAACCCGTTGTCTGACATTAGGACTGAATATTTCTGATGCTCCTTCACCTGCATGAACTCTCCGTCGATCAATAACTCTGCAGCCATTATGCTCTGAGTCAGCTGCAGCTTCTTTGGATTCTCAAGTGTTCGATGTGCGGCGTGAGTCATCCCGCTAACCAGCGAACACACAGCAGGATGTGATGTAGACAACAGAGGAGGCTGAAGAGGAGGCGTAGCGCTGAAAGGACAGGGCTGGCAGGGGTTGGCATGGCGACCTCGGCCAAGCAGCCCTCCAAAAGTTTGATCTTTTTTTTTTTCAGACATGAAAAGACTTTTCTCTTTTTCAAAACCAAAGCACGAGACAGTTGGAGTGAAGAAGATCAGATGCAGAGGGAGGCCCGGACGGTGGGAAGTAAAGAGACGGACCAACAAAGCGAAGACCAGGCCGCCGGTCAGCCTTGGCCCCGCCCCCTTTCCTCCTGTCCGCTGTTGTCTGGCTCTGAATGGTGTCGGCGAGGTCGTGACGTGCGGTGGAGCTTTCATTGTTGCTGCTGCTGGGGGAGGCAGGTGTATTGTCATCGTGGTCACACATGAGAGGAAGCAGCTCAATGAACTTCCGTTTTCCTTTTCCTGCTAATTTGACACAGAGACCAGACATGAATGAGGAGCAGCAGCCCGCCGACACTAAACACAGAACACTAAACACAGAACACACTGCTCAAGGCGTCGCTCTGATGAAACCAACCAAACCTCCTCAGAATTATCTGGTTCTTTATCTCCAGTCACTTTATTTAATGGAGCAAACCTTCAGACTATGAATATTTCCAGAGTTATAACTTTTTCTTCTACCAGAGACACCAGATCATCACAAAAACACTCAAATTCACCACGGAACGCTGCAAAATCACTTCAAAAAGATGAAAACTCATCACAAAAAGATGTGAAACCACCACAGAGTTGAAATTACCACAAAAATGTTGCAAACAAGCACAAAAAAACACAAAATCACCACCAAAAAAAATCAACCAATCTGACAAAGTTCCCCCTTACCTCCTCAGAATCAGCTGATTCTTTACTACTGATCAAAGTCTTACCTTCATGCTGCACCTGGATGGATGTAAAACTGATCTGGGTTCAGTTTTTAGCAGAACTCAAATGTGTTTTTCCTCCTAAAATCTGCTGTACTGATGAAGTTCTGAGGCTCATTAAAGTGATAAATGTGGACACATCTCTATGGACTTCAAGGAAACATTCATAGTATGAAGCTAAAACTCTGTTATTGCACAAAAGATGTTTGATTTTTCATGTGTTGACCAAATATTAAGGCATAAATACAGAGCAGCAGCCTGGTGGTCTGAAATCAAACCGTGTGGCTGCATGTCACATGTCTCTGTCTTCTGTCTGAGTCTGAGGCCCTCCAGAAGATTATTTTCTTATTCATGATGCAGAACCATCAGCAGGCATCTGATCAGCCCCGCAGTCATTCTGCAGCTCGACAGCTCGACCAAACATCCAGACAGAATCCTAAAGAACCAACTTCAGCCACAAGGAAAACATTTGGTCCTGCCGCAGATGGTCCGAACCCCACAGAGCCCAGATCTCAGCATTACAGAGTCGCTCTGCATCACACGAGATGACAGAAGACGCTGAGACAGAGAGGAGACTCCAGATATGGTTCTGACTTAGGACTTTTTCTCTTTATGGAGCTTTTAACAGTCTGAGCACTAGAACCTGCCAGCAGGTTTGAAAGGAATGCTGTGTAAAAATAGCTAAAAACAGCACCATTTATCAGAGCCAGAAGCTAAAAAACAGAAGGAATCAATGAGTTTTTAACTTTTCAACAACCCTTGAATGAGTGATGAATTCAGGTTGAACTGCAGGCAGTGTTTCCACAGAGAGACGGAGAGGAAAATCCAACCTACTGGATCAATAAATAAATGCAGCATGGCTCAGAAACAATGAACAGAGGAGACGTAGTTGAAGATACATTCAGCATGGTGAGACATCTTTCTACAGCTGATGAGTCTGGAGAGGCTGGAACATGGAGATATTAATTTTTAAAGTAACTAATAGATTGTGCAAACTAACAAACGTGTCCAAAACAATTGAAGAAAAATAGTCATAATGACTCAAAACCTGTCCTGAATTCCACACACTTTGTTAAAAGAGTTGAGAAATGTTTACAATTACATAGCATGGCGGAAGTTTGTCTAAAATAACATGACTTTTTTTCAAAATATCATCTAAACGTCTCAAAATATGTCGATAACAACACAATGTTTTTAAAAATGATTTACAAATGACCCAGAATGTCTCAAAATTTCTCCAAAATCATTGAAAAATACTTTTAAAAGGACTTGAAACCTGTTTTAA
Source organism: Dascyllus trimaculatus (assembly GCA_024666655.1). Classification (NCBI taxonomy): domain Eukaryota; kingdom Metazoa; phylum Chordata; class Actinopteri; family Pomacentridae; genus Dascyllus; species Dascyllus trimaculatus. The sequence continues at coordinate 4,720,590 of CM045457.1, read as the reverse complement.
ATGACATCAAGCTGTATAAAATGAACACCCTTAAATGAGTGATGAATTCAGGTTGAACTGCAGGCAGTGTTTCCACAGAGAGGGACTGAAAGGAAAATCCAACCTACTGGATCAATAAATAAATGCAGCATGGCTCAGAAACAGTGAACAGAGGAGACAGTAGTTGGAGATACATTCAGCATGGTGGAACATCTTTCTACAGCAGATGAGGAGAGTGGAGAGAAAAAGTCTGGAGAGGCTCTAAACATGGAGATATTCTAACTGAAACTCTGTCTAAAATGACTCAAACTACCCAAAATAATGTTGTCAGAATGAAAAAATGTTTGGCGAAAGTCATCAAAATGACTCAAAATTAGTCTTAGATGACTTTAATTATTCCAAAATGATTTTTTAAAATCTCCAAAAACACCCAAAAATCATCCACAATAACTCAAATTTGTCTAAAATGTTTGAAAAAGTTCCTAAAATTACTCAAAATTAGTCTTAGGTGACTTAAATCTGTCCAACATTATCACGAGTTTGTCCAATTTCATCCAAACTGACATAAATAATAAATAATTGAGAGGATTGTCCAAAATGATTCAAAGCTTGTCCAAAAGGGTCAAAGCTTTTTCAGAATTGTTAAAAAAATAGATTCAAAATACCCCAAAAATGATCCTGAGAGAAAAATCCAACCGACTTGATCAATCAAATAAATGCAGCATGGCTCAGAAACAGTGAACAGAGGAGACAGTAGTTGGAGATACATTCAGCATGGTGACACATCTTTCTACAAACGATGAGTCTGGAGAGGCTGGAACATGGAGGTAGTTCATATCTAGAGGATGAGGAGCCTCCATGTTTTTCACACCATTATGTTGATCCCATTTCTTTTTAATTGTTCTAGGAAGTGTAACTTTTATCTTTTATTTATACTTGATTTCTAATATAATAGCGCTGTCCCTGTACTTCCAGCCATAGTTCTATATTGCAGTGAAAAATGAGCTCACAGTGAGGAAAAATGTGTCCGAAGCTAAAACTGGTCTGAGTTTAAAGGTTTAAATAAAGCCCAAGAATAAACAAAAGTAAGCATCTCAACTTTACTTTTCCAGACTGAAACTTTTGCCCAGCAGCAGCAGCAGCAGCAGCAGCTCATTCTGGCTGCTGGAAGTCAGAAATGTCAGAAACACAGAAAGGCAGAATGCGGCGAGCTTCAGTTCATTCATTTTCTATGAGAAGACGGTGACAGGGAAAGAAGCCTGCTGGTGACAGAATCATGAACCAGCTGTGACCTGCACAAACAGGAGGATCGTGGAGTCACATGGGAGATTGGCAGCTTTTTATTCTGCACTCGAATGTGTTCAAAGCGTGTGAAATAAATACAAATCAGAGTGTGGTAAAGACTATCAATCTGGGGGAATTTTTAAAATAGGACTTTTGAATCGTTCCCTGGAAGTAATGCACCGATCAGGTTCAGCTCCTGCACGAATAATGAGCTGAAATAGCAAATTCAGCTCTGCTAATGCTGTGAAAGCTGGTAGTAATAGTTCTAAACATGGCTACTGCTGCTGCAGACTCCTCCTGCTGAAAGTCTGGCTCAGAGACTGAACAGAAATCCTGCTAATCAGTAGATTGCACAGTGTTTCCTGATCGGTCTGTGATTTATTTTTCTGCTTTGGAAGCTCTCGAGGCTCCACCTGATTTCAGAAAGTCCACCGGCCCTGCAGAGATCTGCTGTAATAAACTGCCTCCAGCTGATAAATGTGACTTTGTACTGTATGGTAAAGCTGCTCTATTAGAATCAAGTGATGGCTGCGTTTTCAGAGCCTTTATACAGGCAGATATAACCTTAAATCATAGTCCAGCTGAGTGTCCGTCTGTCTGCAGAGTGACTGAGAAAACGGAGATATAAGTCAAAGTGGGAGCAGAGGAGCTGAAAGTGATTTGACCAAAATATAAAAAAGGCATAGAGAAGAAGAAGTGGAGAACTGAGAGAGAGCAGAACACTTAAGAGAGAAAATCGACTTTGAAAAATGAGAAAGAGAGAGCGACGGGTCAGAGCTTCACCAATAAAGCGAAGAGAAAGATAAAAGATTCAGCCTTGGCAGGAGAAACCGAGGCGTTTTCCTGAGAGCTCTTCAGCCCGGTGGACACATCCAGCTTCCCTCGCCGCTCTCCCACAGCCATTTAACTGATTTAATTCTCCAAAATGGAGTCTCTCTGTCAGTCTGAGCAGTTTTTTTCTCGGCTGTCACATTTGAGACGCTCTCCTCAGCCTCCTCCACGGTAAATCTGTTTAACAGCGGCACATAAAAAACGACATAAATTCAAAGGATGAGCCGCGTAAAACAGCACAACAAGCAGCCAGAACCCAATAAAGACGGCAATACAGCTGACTACCGACACTGTTATCTAATGCAAGGCAATAAGCTAATGCTAACTGATGAAGCTCTTCAGACAGACTGAAACCCAGGAAGGCTTAAGGCTGACAGACAGCTGATATCTGACAGTCAGTCTGAACCTCAGATCAGTGGCCCAGTTCTGACACCGACAGGGAAGGTAGAAAAGTAAGAATAAGGTCAAAATATAGGAATGTTCGCAGGAACATGGACTCGGATGAATCAGAAACTTGGTTCCTGCTGTGAGAATGAAAAGGAAAGTCTGTAAAACTGAATACAGGGAGGAGATAAATGGTTCAGATCTCCAAAGATCACACAAACTCTTTAGATAATTATAGAAAAGACTAAAAGATTAATGAAATGTTTCTCTATGGACAAGTTGATGCATAAAATCAGAAGAGGGTTGCTATGGAAGAATGCATTTGAGAGCAAAATACAGGGACTAGATAAAGCAGCTCAGCTGCAAACCAAACTTTTGGATTCACCTTGTCTTTACAAATTGATTTTACTTCCACAAAGACATTTTTGGTCTATAGTTTTGCTCTAATATCTGTTTCTGAATTGCAAAATGATTCTGTTCTGGAGTAGCCCCACATTATTCCTTGTGCGTATATCAAAAAGTTGCAGCAAAATCTAAAAAAAAAAATGTATGAAAAATACAAAATGTCAGCAGCAAACAAAAGAAACTCAGTTCAAGAAAAGAAAAACGGTATGCAGACATTCTGATTCTGGTTCGTAGACCATAACATTGGAAATAAAACCAAGCAGCATAGAGGAAAATGCCAGATATGAAATATTAAAATGGTATTTCCAAACAGTTTCCATCCTATAAAAATGGCTCATAGTACAAAAGAGAAAAATAAAACCACCAACAACCCCTAGATCAGTGTTCAGGTCCTGTACTTGACAGCAGTAGTCCCTGCTGCTGATGTTAGTCTGAAACACTTGTTTCTATTGAAGTACAGTAAAATCAGACGAGGAAGGTGGAGTGCAGTGCATTAATACATATTCAACAAAACACAGTATACCCTAAAAACACAAGAACTGAGTTGCGTTTTTAGGTATTGAGACATTTTCTGCTACTTGCAAATTAAACTCATATGTTGCATTGTATGTCCAGCAGGGGGCGACTCTTCTGGTTGCAGATAACACTGAAAATGAACCAACTTCTCACTTAACTTGTTGCCTCAGTAAATATTTTCCTGATCAATTTATGGCCTCAGTTGCTAGTTTTAGGTCTTCTTGAATGCAGCATGATGTTAATTTGATAAATTGTGGTTTTATTTAGAGGTAAATGGATGGTAAACGGGGCGTGTTTGAGGGGGTGGTACTAATTTGTGATTGACAAGTCGCTAGTCGCGTCTGGTTTAAAAAGTGAAGATGGCAGCGGCTAAATTCTAATTTAAAGCTTTAGAACAGTCCACAAACCAATCATGCTCGCTCTCATATACAGTCTACAGTTAAATTTATTTTCCTCACAGAAAACAGTGATTCACCTTCGAAACTCTAAGTTGTTTAAGGATAAGATTAAACACTTTGCATCCTGTCTCCTACCTACAACGTTTTCTTTTAAACTTGACCTCTATTGTTAACATCATTAGCATCTTAGGGCTAGAAAATGCTCGCACGGATCTTTAGAAGTCAATAACAAGGCTGCATTTAGTCTTCTTTGGATCTTTTAAATGCTTGGATCAATTTATCTTCTGCGCTTTATTATTTTTCACCATCTGGGAACTAAATTGCAGCTTCAAGTCCATCGTCCGGCTGAGCCACTCTGAGCAACCAGTCGACCCTGGTAGTACAGTGGAACCAGCTCCGGACAAAGGGACAGTTTAAAGTCGCCTCCAGCCGCCGGCAGACCCCACATATGGCACAGTGTTTATTCTATTATGGACAGTGTGAAAGGGAGGCCTGGAGCTGTGAATAGAGACGCTGCTGGATAGCCACCGTAGCATTATCACAGGCCTGACAGACAGACCAGGCTGTTGAGCCACACTGCCACTTTACCCACCACTGAAATTTCTCTTTTATGCGGCGACGCAACACTTTTCATGCAGGTACACGCCGCAGAAGCCTCTCCGCCTTTTTGTATTCTCCATTGTGTGCTGCTGAATCTGTAGGCTAATGCAGAGCTGCTCAGCCGGTGTCGAGGCGATGTTAAAAAGGGTCTTTATGTCTTGTGAAGTCCTGGGAGAGCCTCGGGCGCACCGCAAAAACAGACTGTGAAAACACACATTCAACAGTTTGCTTCTACAGATGTGCTCATGTTTGATGGGATTCTCATTGTTATCCAGCCCATATATCAGGATCACATGAGGAAGATGATTTGCTTAGAATTTAAATTAGTGACACCAGAACACGTGTAGCTTCATGACTAATAGCAGATTTTATACGATCATTTGGAGATTTCTGAAACATCTAATCATTTATTTTGCATTTCAGTCAGCAATCAGGGTTTGGTAACAGGATAATTGGGTTTCTGCCTTAAAACAAACTGAGGCTCAGGGGGAATTTTCATTTGAGTTTAAATCTGACCGTTAACTAAAACTCCACCACAGGTTTTAAATGTTATCAAGCCATTACACGGTGGATTACTCCCACACATATGGACCAGTAGAGGCATCCTCCACCTTCTAGTAGCTTAGTAGGTGCTTCAGCATCCCATTTAATATAGGTGGAACAACGAAGTCCACAGTCTGAGGTTGGAGGGATTTTTCGTGGAGTAAATCACCAAACTTTTACCCAGAAGACTTCAGTTCAAGTCCCATCTCAAACTATAGTTACACTTATATTTTTTTTGTTTTGACTTCTGCTTCGACTCACTGTTTTTCAATCTGTGTTTACTTTTGGCAGAAAAACCACCTTGTTAGGTTTAGCAAAGGGATTGTGGTTTGGCTTAGAATACACCTTGTTGCTATGAAGGATGTTTGTAAAATATATCACTGAATAAAGCAGAAGACAAAGGACATACATTCTCTGTAATTAGAGACTCTTACTACTTAATGACCAGAGGAGGCGTTACTCAGACTACAGGCATGTCATGTTGGAAAGCAGAGAGCATTGTGGGAGTTTAGCTAGCAACGGGCACCATGACAAAGACTTCTGTGGCAGATAATGACCTCCAACCAGAGTTAATTTACTTAAGTTGAGCCAGGATCAACTTGGACAGCGTTCCTATATCCCAGTAGGACATTATATATACATATAAATCAAATAGTTAATTATTGATCTATAATGCTGCTGATTATTGGTTAATACAGTCATTCAAAATTTGCATCTGTAGTAGCTATGGTTGCCACAAAGCTCCATTTTGTATGTTTTCAGGGTGAAGAGCTCCATATGGGAACATTACAACCACTGAAGGCTTTTGGGTGCTCAGCATTTCGACACTGAAGTTGTGTGTTCTTGCATCATCCTCCATGCTGACAGCATCCAATTATACCTTTAATTTATGCCAGACAACCTGCAAATGGAGTGTTTTCTGTAGCTGTTTGAATTCTACAAGGACTGGTGGCAGTTTGGAGATAAGAAGGAAGAGTTTTCTTTTTATGTCGCATCAAGTAGTTCCAATTTTGATATCTTTCTCTCTCTCTCTCTCTCTCTCTGTCTGTCTGTCTGTCTGTCTGTCTGTCTGTCTGTCTGTCTATCTATCTATCTATCTATCTATCTATCTATCTATCTATCTATCTGTCTGTCTATCTATCCATCCATCCATCCATCCATCCATCCATCCATCTATCTTCAGTACTTCACACCATATTTCTGTCTTTCTCATCACTGTTGACTTTAATTAAACCCTCCATTCCCCTCGATGCCTCCAGTCTCATAATTCAGAGTGTGATCGAGCACTAAATCAGTTGATCAAACCTTGCGGCTGCTGGGATGGCAGGTGGTGAAGTTTATCCACTTTACATATTGCCTCAGGATTGTTTTACTTTCTGTTCAGCATCATTAAAGCCCATTTCCGTCCTGCTCTTACAGTAGCTCTGTCAGAATTTCTTTCCCCTCGGTTTCTTGCAAAAGACAGTTTTTGACAGACGATTCTGCCATCTGATTCGTCGTCCTGAAAGTTCGAAGCCTGCTTCCTGCTTCATGTCCTTGTTTCACTCGACTTTGCGTGTTTCTGATTCAGCTTTAGATGATGTTTAAAACTCACAAGTGGCATTTCAATCCATAGTAAGATTATTGTACCACAGCCTCCAGCCGTTATTAGATTTGAGGGCCACTCCAAACCGAGGACTGGGACAAAGGCGGCTTCACTTTACCTTCAGCGTACGCAGAAGCTTTAGAGCTCCATCAGCGTTCCTCGTCTCCACATTCTAACTGGGATTGTTTGTATGTGAAGGTCAGGAATATTTCATGAGAACAGACCTCTCTCATGTATGTTACATCTGAGACTCAAGCCAACCAGCAGGCTGTTAGCGTAGCTTAGCACAAACAGGCGGAAATCTGGCGTCGTCCAAAGGCATCGAATCCAGAGCTCATTAATTAGCACTTTATGCCTTGTTTGTTCAATCGGTACGAAAGCTGCGGTATTAAACCAGTGTGGGGTGATGTCCCGGGCTATTTCCTGGCTCTGAGAGGTTGCCAGCAGAGATAGCAGCCAAGTCGGTTTTTACACATTGGTTATTTTATAGATTAAACAAACTGGATATAATGTGGAAGTGTGGCAGCTCTTTGCCACAGAAACTGGGGAAGATGAAGATGGAGGCTGAAAGTGTTTTTAGCCCCCTCTGGAGCAGATGACTGAGTCCCCACCGCCAGTTTCTGTCTTTGTAGATGTTGTTTGTGGATCTGAACTGCTGCCTGTTCGGCTCCACGCTGACCTCCGACCTCCATCGCACAAACTTTGTCTTAATCTGCAAAAGAAAACAAAGCAAAACAGAACAAACAGAGACAGGCGCCGGCTGCATACAAAGCAGCTCAGGGTACAAAGTATAATTGTAGGGCGTCCTTGAAGGAGAAGCACATATTTATCATTTTCACAGCTTTTATTAGAGCAGCGTTGGGCAGTATTTAGGTATTGTTCAATATTTTTTGCAGAGGAAAAGGAAAGGAGAAGTCATTTCTCATCAGCTGAGGGGAGGCCAGACAAGCTGCATTTTATTACACCAGCAACTAAAACACCTGGTCTGGTCTTTACCAGAGTTCAAGCAGAAAAGCAGAATCCACGGCTCTGCTCTCAGTTAAAAGTTGGGCTGCCTTCAGTCGAGGTTTGGCTGTTTGAAGCTCGGAGAGAGTTCCTTGTTTCTCACTTGCTCTTTGAACAGATGGATTGACTTTAGGCTTTATAACCTCTGACTATGAAGCGTTTGTTTTCCCGCTTTGATTCAGTTAATCTGCGGTAAACAGTAAGGGCAGCTACCCTGACTCTATGAAGCCGAGTGCAGCACGCTGGGTTTGTTTTAGACGCACAAAATCTGTCTGAGGAGTTAAAATGTGAACAAGAGCAGCGATGAATCTTTATCTTTGTTTTCCAATCAGCTTCATCATGATCTGCCGTCTGTATAGAAACATAAAAGACTCTAAGAATTCATTTCATTCTGGACTGAATCCTGCAGTTTGTGTTCTTCCAGAAGTTGTCCATCATTCTTTTGTGGATTGTTAAGAAAACAGAAGCACCTTAGTTTGGTTTGGAAAGCACAAATCTTAATTATCATGTTTATTTTCCCTTTAATTAGCCAAATCCTGCTAAAACATAACCATAAAAAGTTAATTATTGCTATAATTGCTAAGAGCCATCATCATATGTTCGAGTCAGTATTTTGCAACATAAATGTTAATTCCTGTCTTGATTTATTAGAACAGTCATTAGCTTTGACCTGATGTTTATAATACACATTAAACACATATGGAAACACATGTCTGAAACATACATTAAGGTATAAAATGGTAATAAAACAATCACATTCAGGTTTCTCAGTGACTTCTTGGTGAAAACTCTTATCTTTCACCTGTTTGAGATTAATTCAGGTAGAAGAACCTCTAATTTTTCATCATATAATTCATTCGTAGACTTATTACTCCCAGCTGACCTCTTTTCACAGACAGTGATTTTAATTTCAGTAAGTAGAAGTTAAACACAAAGATTTCAGTACAAAACATCCTTCAGTGTCTGTTACATGTCAAAGGGCTGCAGAACAGAACCATTATGGTTTAAGTTCATGAAAATAGTTCAAACTGTAACAGTCTGCATGAACATTTCAATGAATCTGCTGACTTTTTTTTCTTATATTTAAATGTGGCGTCTCTTTAACCACATATCAGTTACAGAACATGCCTTCATCCATCCATCTATTTACTTCAGTCATCTGAACAGAAAACTACAGAGTTCATCCTGATACTTTCTTCAAGGCTCCTCAAGCTCCAGCAGGTCAAACATTAAAGCCATTGTCAGAGTAGTGTAATTAAAGGCAGAGGCCTTGTAGGTCTTTTAACTACATACTTAGAGCTAAGCTACTGAAACGTTGTTTTTTCCTGAATGATAAGAAAGTAGAATCTTTCTCTTGAGGATGATATTGTTGATGATGATGATTTTACACCAGCGGTCCCAACCAGCAGTCCGTGGGTTAGTTGGTACCATAAGAGTAAATAAAAAAATATTTTATTGATCATCAGACTGAAAGATGTTTTATTTTGAAAAATGACCCGATACATCAACCTGTGCATATGTGCCTCTTGTCGCATGTCAAGATGCTCATCTTGGTCACATGATATGTACCTTAAAAATTTAGCCCCCGAGCCAGCAAATGAGTAAAAAACCAACGTCTTTGGAGAGCTTCTTTGGAGGGGGGAAAAGACAAAATGAGGAGACAGAAGAAGAAAACAACTTCCAAGAAAAAGAAAGCTGCATTTAACAGACAGTATCAAGAGTCCTACTTAAAATATGGGTTTATCGCTACAGGTGATTCTCATGCGCCAAGTCCGCTCTGCATAATGTGTAGCAACAAGCTAGCAAATGAGGCAGAGAAGCCTTCAAAACTGCGTCGACACATGGAGACCAAGCGCCCTGCATTAAAAGACAGGCCTTTGGAGGTTTTTTGAAAGAAAGAAACATGAACTGTTATCGTTATATTTGTCCTCAGCCCTTGAAGCCTGGTCCGTGAAAATATAGTCTTACATGAAAGCACAAACAAGGTTGGGGACCGCTGCTTTACACAACATTTTAAACAGATTGTCGAAGCAGTCCTTTATGAATAAGTGCTGCTGGTTGTGAAAGCTTCATGTTTTTGACGTATTGTGCATTTTTCAGTCCCTAAAGAGCTTGTTTAGAGGGAATTGTTTGGATTTGTTGAGTTACCTTAAGATTTGAAGAACCTTCAGATGGCATGTGAGTAAGTGTTCTATAATTAAAATGGACCTGAACTGTGTTGACAGAATAAATACAGCAAATATACTGTGTTAAGTTGCTTGTATTTAAATGTAGTTTCTAGGAGACGGTGTCAGTTCTTGTGACTGAATGTGATTCTTGCTCTTTTGTCAGCTTGTGATGATGTTTAGTGGTCATTTAATGGTCATTAATTACCATATGGTGTGGTAAATAATTACTTTCCCATATTCCTTGTTGTTCCCTGATTGGAAAGCCGCCACAAACAAGAAGAACTCGCAACCAGAGAAGTGTTAAGGAGGCATACGAGGTGGATGTTTAATTGGTAGAGCTCCAGTAGGTGGATGCAAGCACTGCGAATCCAGTCTTTCCCAGTTTAACCAGTCTGATGCCACTGAGCAGCTCCCCTGGGCTTTGCTGAAGGTTATTTCGATGGTGGTAAAGTACGAGAACAAGCCCCGTTCTTTCAGATTTATCCTGCGGGTCGGGAATCAAACCAGTCGATGGTCACAAACCTGCAGCTGCAACAACGATTCCTCCTGCAGGAATAAACAAAGAAAAGCACCGTCAATGAGCAGAATGTGGAGTTTCCAGAGGCATCCAGTCTGTCTGTTGGCTGATAAAAAGATAAAGAGATAAAAAGCCAACTGTCCTCAAAGGTTCTTCTTCACACACAGGGTTCATGTGTTGCCTTTTTGACTCTTCCAGCCTCCTTCAGTGAATGACTGTTACAGAGAAGCTGAACCTTGACTATAGAATATTTTAATACAAATCTGTGTTCCCTGGATTTAGAATGAACATCCAAGCTCAAGGCAACTACATTTTTATGAATATATTTTATTCTCCTTCTTCTTAAATTTCTTGATTTTAGTTTTAAAAAATCCCTTGAAGCAGCTTTACTGTTACTTATTCTAATAGTATTAAATATATTCAAATAGGGTTCTTCATTGAAGCTGCAGGATGGTGTTTAGTAGAAAAGGTTTTCTGGCTTCTCTACTGCAGAAAATGGAAATATTTTACAAATTTCCTCCTCATTCTCCTTGACATATTCAGCATCTTTTGATAGTTTTGGATCTCTGCTACAGTTTTAAATAAGGTTTTGTGAGTTTGAACAAATCTCAGGTTTGTAATGTTGGAAGGTAGCGGGTCTGACATTAATTAAAAGGCCATTAGTGAAGGACATCAGGTGCTTTCTGGGGTAAAGCTGATGTTGAGTGATGTCCGTTGCTGTAGTGTGTATTTTAATGCGTCTAAGGTTGCATGATTCCATTGAAAAACAAGAAATAAATCTTGTCTTACATCCTTCGCACTGGGGATGTTTTAGAACTAAATATTCCAAATGTATTTCTGCTCCCTCCAAATTAGCAGTCCTATTTACACATCCGTGTGGCGTAAAGGCCAAGATCTTCACCCTGTGCACCTTCAGCATCTGTCATGTCTGCAGGCTGTAGACTCTGTGATCACAAACCTGCGAACGCTCCAAACGTCACCCGTCGCATTTCGTATTCTCCCCCGTAAATATTAACCCACGCTAAAATTACATCCAGTGTCTGCCTCGGAGCCTCGTGTAACCTGGCTTTGATTCAGCGCTGTTGTGACCCACTTCCCAGATCAATGACATCTGGAGGAGGAGGAGGAGGAAGCGGGGAGGGAGGGGGGAGGGAGGGAAGGTCGCTGGGAGGTGCTGATGATGTCTAACAAACGCGCCTGGCGGGAGGTAACCTCTGGAGCAGGTAGCGTGGAGGAGGCGCTAAACGAGGACGACGTCCAACTGTGTGTTTCATTATGAACAGATGCTGCCGCGATGGGAGGGAGGAGGAGGGTGAGGAGGGTGAGGAGGAGGAGGAGAATCCAAGAGGAGGGAAAGGAGGCGAGGGAGGAGAGTAAGGAAAGTGGAAAAACGAAGACAGAATGAAGCAAAGAGAAACAGATGAAGACACAAACACTTAAATTTGAACTGCGCAAATAATGTTCAAATCAAGCAAAAGTTCCTCCCTGAGAACAAACATCAACTCTCAGAAGCAGCACTGGAAACTAAATTAAGAGGAAATCTTAATTTCAAAAAGCCATTTGCTCGTAGAACCATGAAGAGTAGAAGTTTATCAGTTTGTGGAATAGACCATGATCTCAAAATGAGCACAACCATAGAACTATTTCAGAAAATACACATAAAACCCCACTATAGTAATGTAGCGCAGTAAATGTGTTCTTGGGGTTTCTGAAAAGGTTCAGAGTATAAGGTCTGATGCAAACAGGAAACAGTGAGATGTGAGAGCGACAGACATGTAGCTGGTAGAAGTTAATAAGTTAAATTCCATCCTATTTTAGGTTCTGGTTTTGGTTTGTGTGTTTTCTTTCCTCTTTTGTCTCTATGATGCGGTGACAGGACTGAAATACATCAGATACATACATTAATTAAAATAAGACAGTAATCCGTGAAACATGCAGCAGCAGCTCTGCTCATACGTGTGCGTGAGTTTTGTGCGTGCGCATTATTAAACACTTTTCCGTCACAGTGAAAATGCGACCTCACACACGCATGCATGAACTAATGCAGGATCACGACACCCTGCAGCCAACAGCTGCAGCTGAAGCAGCTTCAGTGAACCTCCAGGTCCGCTTGATTCACAGCCAGAAGGTCACTGATGCTTTTAAATCTCCTTGTCACATAAACACACAGTATTAAATTAGGAATTCATAATAGTGGAACAATAGCAGACAGATTGTATTCAGACTTAACAGGAAGCCTTACATTACCTGCACTAATGCGACCGCTGGACTTTTGTACCGACTGCACTATGACTTCATATCCACACCTTTAGAAGAACAACTTCAGTATATAATCACAAATCAACTTACTGACTCTGCATTTGTTGTGGTGTTTGCAGTACAAATAACACACAATACTGATTGTGATGGTAGTAGTATTATCTTTACTGGAGTATCAGTACTAGTATAGGTAGTAGTATCATCCTTACTGGAGTTTCAGTACTGGTAGAGTATTTAGGAGACTCTACTGCTTCACTGTGTAAACTGAGACTGTCTGCATGTTGGTTTTGTATCAGGCTGTTTGTCTCGCTGGGTTCAGTCCAGTCACAGCTGCAGACCGACCTGTTGTTCCACTCGGTCAGTGATCAGCTGCTCTGGGATCAGCTGGTTTCCTTCAGGCCTGGTTCTGTCTGAGGCTGTAAACTGCGTTCCATCCGTCACACCATCCACGGCTCCCTGAAATGTGGGAAACGAGCATGAACATGCAAAACCTGATATACAAATAGCTTACAATGCAAATAATCTGTGTGCTGCATGTAAAGTGACTCAATTTCAACTGATGTCTGTGTTCCAACTGATGTTTTGTTTTACGGCATTGATTTTATTTGATTGTGCTTAAAACCTGAAGCTAGACGTACATTAGCTGTTCATTTAAAGCATTTAGGCTATTTTTAAACTGCTAATTGTGTAATTGATCAACATAAACCCACTACTTTAGCTGCTGTACTGAATTTAGCTTGGAACCAACTGTTTCAGGTGCAGCCCTACTGTTAGCTAAAGTTGCTAAAGCTGATTAGCTGCTTTTACTTAACTATTAACAAACCCAAATCAAACCTATTACAACACTTAACCGAACCATTAGCAAAACCAACCTGAAATATTTTAGCTGCTAAATGAAACTATGTAAGGAATCTTGCACCAGCTGTTTCAGATGCTACACCAACTGTTAACTACAGCTGCCAGAACTGTTTAGCTGCTTTACTGGACTATTAGCAAACCAATTATTGAAGCTGCTAAACTGATGTAAGCTCGGTAACAAACCTGCCTAAAGCAACTAAACAGTTTAAGCTGTTTTACTGAACAGTTAGCAAACCCAAAACAAGCTGTTTATGATGCTAAAATACACCATTTCAAACTCAGATTTAGCCTCTAAACTAAATAGGCTAACTCGAACTAGCTGCCACAGTAACTGTTAGCGCAGCAACTGAAAGAGTCGCTACCTTACTCAGAGACTAAAATATTTGGATTTAAATTTCCTGATGGTTTATTTTAGCAGCACGAGCAGCTTGTTTTGGGTTTCTAATAGTTCAGTATAGCAGCTTAACAGTGTTAGCTGCTTTAGCTTACAGTTAACAGCAGTAAGCTGACAGCGACTAAACAAGGCACCATTTCAAACAGTGGATTAGAGTTAAGGGCAGCAACTGTTAGCTAATGCAGCTAAAACTGTTTAGCTGCTGTACTGAACTATAAGTAAACCTAAACCTAATTGACCTAGCTGCTAAATTAAAGCGTTACCAAGTAAATTTAAGATATGTTAAAAACTAATTCATCTTATATTATCTTAGATTTACTCATGCTTTGATTATTTAAGCTGAAATAAATTGTTTGCTTTTAGCTGCCACATTAACCACTTAGCTCACTAGAGAGCTTAGCTGCTAATTTGGACTGCGAATCAAACTATTTCAATGTTAAAACTGAAGTGTTAGCTAGCTAACAGTGAGCAATAAATGGCTGCTTAACTGAACCATAAGCACTGATTTTAATAATTTAAGATGCTTTTAAAACTGAACTTTAAGCTAACTGCTACCATATATTATAATAATTTGAGTTTTGACTCAGTTCTTTAGGGGGTTAAGGTAAAGTTGAAGTTGCTTTTTAAATAATTTCCAAATACATGATCTTTGTTTCAGAGTCTGTGCTCATTTCAGAATTGTTTTATAATGTCTGCATCCAGTTTGAATTCATTTTATGTTTTTGTTTCATCTGAGGGGCAAAGATCTTAACAGAGATGTGATCTATTTATCTGGCCTTATTTTTTATAATGATTATCATAAGTGCTGCATTTAACTGTGACAGTGTGAGAATTGTTTCTACATTTTTTTCAACTGATCTCTGACTTTATTTTGCGTTATTGTGGCTCTGCAAACCACTCCTGCATTTTTTACTGAGCTTCTTTTTTTAAAAACATTATTTTTTGTCTTCAGCCAGCTTTCAATTAATCCTACTTTTTTGACATTTTTTTTTTTATTTTTCCCTCATTGATGAGACATTTTGCATGGAATGTGTTTTCTGCGTTGCGTTACCTGAGGTGTAAGACGTTCGTATCTATCCTCTTGTAGGTGGAGCGTCGTCAAGCACCCAGCTGGAGAGGGGGGCCGGACAAAAAAGACTGCCTTAAGACAAAACTAAAGACACAAAGAGCATCTAAAGCTTTTTTTTTTCTCCTTCGCCAATTTACAAAAAGAAAACAGATTAAGTCCTCAAGCTTTTTTCCTCTCTGCTGCAGTTCTGAGGATTTTCTCGTCCCTTCCCTCCTTGCCTGTGGTCGTGAACTGCTTTTTTTTGCTTCATGTTTCACATTCTTGGTACAAGTTCCCGTCGAGGAGAATCACAAAAACACTGATGAAAGAGAAAACATTTTTGTTGGAGCGATTGTCCTGAATAACGAGGGATTAATCATCTTTGGGGGCTTTTTTTTCTCCCGTCACGTCCTTGCTAGGTCATTTTTTGGGGAGTGGATTTGTACTTTTTGTCTTCGCTGCTCTGTTCTCTTTGTGGATGTAACTGAAGTGGACTCGTCATGATGCAGTGGATTATCGGCTCTCCACCTTTCATGGGTTTTTTGCTCTTGTTGCTAGTTTTTTAGCTGTTTTTTGCAGCTTTTTTTCCCCGTGTGAGAACCGTAGTTCCACATGCTCCATGTTTTATGGGCGCTTGACTTTATTTTTTTGCTCTTTTTTTGGTACCCTGGTGCCTGTAGTAGATTGACAGTCAGGGTTCGGAGGACAGGGTGACTGGCAGATAATCAGCCGACCTGCCTTCTCTCACAGGCCAATAGAAACTGAACCGACAGGAACTGTTGTAGAAACCTTTCTGGCCCTCATCGTCACGACTGCCACTATCGTTCTTCCCTGTTTGATTGGGACATTTCAAAGCTAAAGGAGCTCTAACATCTTTGAAAGTCCTCTCATTTGTCAAAGAAACCAGAGTCAGATGAGAAAGTGGGATCAGTTCCATCCGTGTGTCAGAATAGAAGATGATCAGGTGTTGAGTTTAGCCGAGCACAATGAACGGAAGCAGAGGAAACCTTTGGGCTGTTTGGTGCATAAATCAACCAATAAGTTAGAAGAAATCACTGCCTTTAAACGCGGGATTGGAGATTTTTCTATACAAACTGAAAACATTCACTTTGCTCTCAGTTTATTGGCAGTGTTTCAGCCCTCAGATGCTAATTAGGTGAAATTAATGAAGACAAATAGCAAGTTTTTAAAAAAGACCATCCAAAGGAGTTTCTAGTTATAAATAATGAACTAAACTCTGCATACAGCACGTCTAATGCAAAATTTTCAACTAACAATATTCACAATGTTGATAAGGACTCCTGATAGAGATGAAGAAAAGTTTCTTCATGTCGTGTTTATATTAAATATGACTTTTAGCCCTTATTAAAAGAAACAACACGTGGTCTTATGATCTGACCAAATGATCATTTTAACGTGACTTCTTAGTACCTAGGTTATGGAGTTCTTTTAATCTTTTACCAAGTTAACTATTTTGGTAAAAGTAAAAATGATTTAAATGGACTTATTAGACATGTTTTTTGCAATTAGTTGGTAAGTTCCTGCTGGTGGGGCCAACTTTAGGTAAAACTATTGCGGTTTATTAGTGTTTGTAGCTAAATTTACATGCCAAGAGCATATCAACTTATAAACTCTGCAAGAAAATAAGATGGCACTTGACCCACAGGTGGCACCATGGAAACACAAAATAATTAGAGGTCTTACAAACTTATAAAAATTCAACAAAAACAAGCTTTTATTGGGGCTAAACTCACAGTTTCCTCCTGCTTCCAGTCTTTGTTCTGAGCCAAACACATTAAAATGTCGTTATAGTATCTAATAGCAGTGATATAAGAATATAAAACTGTCAGATAATGAAATCATTATAATATACATGTATAATACATTATAATATAGAAATTACAAGAGAATATTCAGATGGATTATGGAGGAATGACATGAAAACATTACTGTCTATCTATCTATCTATCTATCTATCTATCTATCTATCTATCTATCTATCTATCTATCTATCTATCTATCTATCTATCTATCTATCTATCTATCTATCTATCTATCTATCTATCTATCTATCTATCTATCTATCTAAATTCTGCTGCTACTCCATATTTGAACCAAAACCATCCTTCTCTCTCCTCCTTCTCTCCTAAAAAGGTTTCCACTTTTAAAGACCAATAGCTTGTTTTCTATGAGGTCTGACTGCAGGTGAACCCACGCAGTTAGAATCTTTATTAAACCTGTTAAACTTCTCAGAATCTCTACTTTCTTGTATCTTCGAGTAAATAAATCTGTGTAGGACGCAGCTGGTTGGTTAGTACAACCGCTTAGACGAGTAACCAAGCCTGGACTATTTGTTTGTGAGTACAACAGTGTGTTTTCTTCAGAATTATACCAGTATGTTTATGGGATATAAAGTTGTACTATGGTGTATGAGTTTGAATATTTGTAGTCATCACTGGTTTGCTGTAGGAGTCAAACAGAGCAGCTCAGTGGCCTGCTGCTGTACCTGTGAATGTACTTTGTATTCAGAGGTTTTTATTACAATAAACAAGTGCTGATATCACAGCTGGAGCTTCTGGAGTTTAGATGTGTTTGTTGGTTTCTTGCACGAGTGGGTCCAGAGAGAAGAAATCAACAGGCGTGATCGTGGTTTGTGTTTTATAAGAGCTTTGTAGGGAATCTGAATGAATTAATGTCACAAATAAAGCATTTATGGCCTTTAAGGTGGTTCCCATGAGGAAAAAGTATTAATACCTTATTTTAAAGCACCTTATCATGACTTATTCCCTTTAAAAACTGTCCCACTGATCCATCTTCAGTCCTGGGGCTGCTCTGTTCCATACATTTATGTTTATAACTCTTCTGGCCGAAGCATCTTTTCTGCAGCGGCACCAAACTATTTCTGACAGCAGCCCCCTGAGAGCTTTCATTATGTTACTCAGCACCTTAACGTATTTATTTTCCTGGGAACGTGCCAGTGGGGAGATCATATCGGCTTTCTATCCGAAATTTTAATTGCACAATTATATATCATCTCAAGCAGCTCGATTATTGATCACAGAAAGCATGGAAATGTTTGCTGCGCTGAGGAGTAAACAGCCTTTAATGAGTCTACGTTTAGTCAGTTAGCATCCAGGTTCATGTTACTGCATTAGAGATGTGGAGTCCAACGTAAGACGGAGGTATAAACTTCTGAAATCTGTCCACAGTGCTGATCATTAACCTTTAATTTATGGACTCCAGCAGGAGGAGCCTCCCTAAAAATCAAGCTGAGATGCTGCTGTTGGTTTAAAGTGGTTCGTGTTCGCTTTTGCATCACGGAAACTGTCAAATCAAACCTCTGCCGCGCTCAGAATTCTGATTTAATACCATTAGAAACCAAACACTGGTTCAAAACTGACCCAAAATCAACAAATTAAATGAAAATGTGTCAATGAGGTTTACTAATTTGAACATATTCCATGTTTAGTGTTTTTTCTGACTGTAAATGACTGATGCTCATCTGCTGCTTCTAGAATAAAGGTGGGGCTCATCTGCAGGGCTTCCTACTCTTGGGCTGTGTACTTTAATGTCCTTTTTTAAATCCTCCAACAAGTCGCACTGATGTCCACGAGGTCAGAGGTGAATCTCAGGATCAGTCACAGCGACCTGATGTTGGAGGCGAGTAGAAAAACAGTAGGAACCGGTAGGAAACAGCAGAAAACGAACCTCTGAGGATGTTTTTATTATCTTTATAATTAAATATATCTCGTCTATGCGGCTGCACTGCAGTGGAAACAGCACCGTGTGTGTGTCTGTGAAGTTTCTGTGAAATGTGTGTGGCTGCAAACTTTGTGAAGTTCTGCTCGCTCAGGTACGCTGCTGTCATTTTCTGACTAATTTTCTCCTTCAGTGACGACTCTACACCTGGTTACACTCACACACCTCTGAGCCACAATACGTGAGCTGCTGTCATTTGGACGATGTGACTAAACTTCTATCAGCGGCTGGATCCAAAATGTGGAGGCTTCAGGCAGATTCTAGACTCTGAATGAGCTAATTGATTAGTGGCCTGTAGTCCGCCTCAGTCCTGGTTCAGGTCCAGCTGGAGATCACTTAATTTAGAGGCCTTTACAGTTGGTGCATCATGTGGTAACCCAAACCCTAATCTACACTGTAAAAAAACTAAATATGAAAAATAAAGTGAAAATCTGGAAGCAAGGGTGTCAGAAAAGATATGTCAAAAATAAAACAGTTCAATAACATTTAAAAATATGAAAACTACAGCAGTTATCTGTGAAATGACAATATCTTTAGTAGAAACAGTGTAATTATACAGGAACACCTTGTACATGTACACACAGATCTTAGGCCTTTTTTCCAACATCAAAATCAACACTTTTTGTGAGATTTGACTGGATGTTATCTCCAACCTGCAAACATGGGAAATCTGTAAAACTGTTTAACATTATTTATCATTTTTTAAATCTTTAACATGAGCATTTCCTTTAAAAAATGGCAAATATATGAAAAAATGAAATATAGTGGGGGAAAAAGTGTAATTTTAAGGTATAATGTAGAAGAATTAATTATATTTTTAATTATTTTTTAATGAATATATTTATTTTTGTGATTTTACTAGCTACTATCTGTAAGATTTTTTTATAAATAAATTAGCAGTACATTTGAAAAATGTATTACAGTTAAAAGCTGTAAAATAAAAAATAAAAGATTATTTTTATTGTGTTCCCATTTATCCAAGTCAGCCAAATAAAATTTAAAAAATAATTTGAAAAATACAAATATTTGTGGCTTCAGGATTAGTTTGTACATCCGCCACACTAACATGCAGGCCTCCGTCGGTCAGCAGGTTTATCAGTCCTGTAGCTTCATTTAAAGTCTTTCTTACAACACTGAGATTCAAACGCTCCATAAAAATGCAAAACAACCAAAATAAGCTCCTTTTTAAAAAGAAAAAAAAAAACGCACGTCTTCCTGCTAATCTGACGCCATTTTACCGTCGGCCTCATGAATAAACTCACTTCTCTGTAACCGTCACAATGGCGATTGTACCAGCCTGGAATTAGAAGCATTTCTGTATCACCGAGCTGAATGAATGCAGTCGCTCCGGTAGATAACCAAGGATGTTTTTACCGCCAAGAAAGTGACGGAGCTGCAGTTAATCCCTTCATTCAGGAGTGGCAGCTCGGACTGCAAAGAGGAATTATGTTGGAATATTCAGATAACAGCACAAGTCGAAATATCTGCCAAAATGGCTCTAAATTAGGGCCATTATATAACATAGATTATATATAATTTAATGTTCCGTCAGGGCTTCTGTGCCACGTGTCAGGCTTCGCTCATGTAGCAGCTGAACAAATCGTATTGCGATTATTTTGACAGATATGTCTTTAAGAGGAAATGTAATTTTTGCATTTTTTTCCACAATAAAATAAAATAAATAATAAGGCTGATGATGTGACTTTTGTATCATCCAAGCATGTTCTCTAATATCTGTAGAGTAAGATTTACAGACCAGGATGGTTTGTGTTTTATCACAAATTGCAGGATTTGGACTGAGACATGCTGCGGTTTGGATAATATTTGATGAATTGTGCAGCCTGAGTAGTCATCCATGTCTGAATCACTTTACCAGCTCGATGAAGCTGCAAATATTTTATATTCTGTTTCCGAACATAATAATTTCTCATAAAAGCACCTTTCATTAACGACTATGGTTTGATCTTTGCTGCTGAACCACTTAATGGATCAGATTCCATCTAATTATCAGTAATGTTTTTACGGATTAATAATAAAATCTATTAATTTTAAAATGTGTTACTCTGGCTTCAATGCAGCCGCTTTGCTTTATCTGAGGTCACCAATCTGTGATCTAGAGCACAGGACAAATGCTGAAAACTTCTCGTTTAATGAAACATATACAAAACTCAAATGAACAAAGACATTGCAATGAATTTAGAGACCAAGATTTTCATTTTCACTGCAGCAGATTGATTATAAAAGTCCGCTTTTGTTCTTTTTGCTCATAAATGATCCGACACCACATCTGTCCACCTCTGCTTTTGATGTTCTACCTCCCAGTTCTGTAGATTTCTACATAATTGTCGGTCAAACAACTGACTAACTGGTACAACTGACAAGCAGCATTAACAGAAAACATAATTGGACTGAATGTGTTCATGAATAACAGCAGAAGCGATGCGTTCTGCAGATCCACGTCCTGAACATCCAGACAAATCTACTGTTTGCTGAGGCGTCGTCGCTTCATTTGCTGCTGTGATTGTTTCGACTGTTTCAGGCTGTGAGACCAGCTGAGAGGATAATGAATCATCAGCGCACCTTTTCCATTTATATGCTGCTCGTCACGTAGCAGAGCCGAACACCGGAGGAAAAGGAGGATGGAGGAAAGAGGGTGGAGGATGGAGGAAGGATAGAGGGAGGATGGATGGAGGAGGATAGAGGGAGGATGGAGGGAGGCTGGAGAAAGATGGAAAAGGATGGAGGGAGAAAGGACAGAGGAGGAATAGAGGAAGGATGGAGGGAGAACCTGCATGAACCGGCAGAGCAGCCGTAGTTGACTCAGAACCCAGAACCTGCTGAACGTTTGTGCTGTGTCCACGATCACACACTGCTGTAAGGATGAAGGGAAGCGGCCCGTCAGAGGCTGGAACGGACCATTAAAGAACCGATCAAAGGGAACGTGGACAAACACTCGAGCTCTGGGTGTGTTCGGGTTCAAGTGTGCTGAGTTCTGCTTGGATCCGGTTCAGTCTGTCTGTTTTTAATGGGCTCCAGTGCAGCTAAACTCTCTGGTCGGCCTGGAAGACTTTCAGTTTTTAGTCTTTTTACCTTATCAGCCGTAGTAAATAGAGCTAAAGATGTCCTGTGTGTGTGTGTGTGTGTGTGTGTGTGTGTGTGTGTAGCAGTCCATACTCAGTGCTGCTGTTATATTTTAATTAAAGCCGAACGGCGGCCTTAATTACTGCCATGATAAACAACACCTCTCTCTCTCTCTCTATCGCCATCAAAGCACCGACGAAGCTCGCCCAGATGTAGACGCACACACACACACACACACACACACACAAACACACACACCTACAGACACACACATGTGAAGCCTGCGGTCGGTCTCAGCGGTGCAGCAGAACTGTGTTTATGGCTGTTAATGAAAACTGAGGCCAGAGTCCCAGAATCCCAACGCTAATCACCATCCAACTCTCTGGACAGGAGGGAGGATGGAGGAGGATAGAGGGAGGATGGAGAATAGAGGGAGGATGAAGGAGGATGGAGGATATAGGGGGGATGGAGGAGGATGGAGAATGAAGGATAGAGGGAGGGTGGAGGATATAGGGAGGATGGAGAGAGGACAGATGATGGAGGAGGGAAGATGGATGGAGGAAGGATAGATGATGGAGGAGGGAAGATCGAGGACAGAGGATGGAGGAGGCTAGAGAAGGGTGGAGGAAGGATGGAGGGAGGATGGAGGAGGATGGAGGAGAATGGAGGATGGAAGAGGAAGGATGGAGGACAGAGCATGGAGGAAGATAGAGGAGAACTGAGGAGGGAGGGAGGACGGAGGACAGAGGATGGAGGAGGATGAAGGATGAAGGAAGGATGGAGGGAGGATGGAGGAGGATAGAAGAGGGTGGAGGAGAATGGAGGATGGAAGAGGAAGGATGGAGGGAGGATGGAGGATAGAGGAGGGGAGGATGAATGGAGGATAGAAGATGGAGGAGGATGGAGGGAGGATGAATGACGATGTAGAGAGGATGGACAGAGGATGGAGGAAGATGGAGGGAGGACGGAGGATGGATGAAGGGAGGATAGAGGATAAACACTTGAATATAATAAAACTGTTCAAATCAGTCCAGTGTTTCTGCTTTTCAACTGAACGTCTTCACAACACAGTAGAAAACATGAAACTGACCTTCAGATAGCAGCTTTAAAGTCTTTACCCCCAAAGAACCATAAACAATCACATGAGAACAAATAACATTTCACTTGATTTTTCTCATTTTGTTGTTGTTTTTTGTTGGATGTTCTTCATTTTCCTCTCTGGTCATGAATCTTTAGGTAATATATGTTAAACCTACCGGTCATTCTCTGACATGCACCTCCTTCGTCTTCTAACTTATCACTTAATGCAGTTTTAAATGATTTACAATCTGCCATGAACATCCCTAATGCACGCTAAACTATGATAAGTTGCTTTTAGAAATGACTCTGTGCAGCCAAACACACAAGTTCACAACAGTCCCAGCCCCGCCAGCGCCCCCTAGAGGCTGCAGTGTTCACTACTGCCCTAAACATCTGCTCATCTCTGCTTGGAGTTGGACTCTGAGGTCTGAAAAGCAGCCTGAAGAAACTAAACACACCTACAAATATTTATTTTGTTGTGGGAAACGCCACATATAAAATGTCAGGTGTATTATTATGTATTATTCAGATGTGGTTTGGAATATTCTGTGGTGTTACAAGAGCATGCATATTTAAAGCCTGCAGGTTGAGCTGAAAATAACAGTTACTTATATCTCATAGTAGTGGATTTATACATTTTTCATGCGGTAAGAGAGCCGAGGCAGCAGGGTTTCACGTAGGAGGGGAAAGGTCAGCGGCGTCTTTGGGATGGTTCCAAGCTGATTGAGCAGAGTGTTATTACGAATGCACCTTTAAAGACTCAACTGTGTGGAACATGAAATGAAAAGCTGTCAGCGTGAAATAATGATAATCTGTTTACTGGTGAATCACAAATGAACAGTTGTCAGGACGAGAGGCTCCGCGGTGCTGTTTTCACCGAGGATCTGAAAATAAGCGAGAACAGAGAGTTTATTAAGGCGCACGGCCTCACTGAGCTCCAACCGGCTGTAGAAAATGGACCATATAAAGAGACATGGCCGCCCAGAGAGCGCTGTGTGTTCGAGGGGGAAACACACAAATCTGCTTTTTCCTCCGCGGAGACGAATATTCCTCCCGGCAGGAAGGAGTTTTTCTCACTTTCCCACATTTCGGTGATGAAGAACTTTATCGCCTGAAACCAAACTACAGATGTGATTTCCGTTTGAGTCAATACAGGACAGGCTGAGCATCTTATACGCTCAACATGTACCTCCAAACACCGACATTCACTCAATGCAATGTGGAGACTAGAAACACCGTTTACCAGTGGTACTCAACTTTGTATTTGGCCTATGAGGCCTTCATAAGAAGCCTGTACAGTGGAACCTCGCATTATGAGTTTAATTCATTCTATGACTGAGCTCGTTTTACGGTTTGCTCATTTTACAATTGGATTTTCCCCATTGAAATTAACTGAAATATAGTTAATCCGTTCCAAGTCCCAAAAACCACCCAGAAATAATAATTTTAAAACAGAAAAAGTGCAGTTACAAGACTAATGACAATGATAAAAACATAATACAGTCAAAGAGAATGCAACAGAAATAATGTAAACTGGTTTCATTTATTTAATAACCTTAAAGATGGGATGATTTGTGCGTGAGGAAGACGATGGAGAACTGGTCTTTGCACCAACCTTAGGACATATAGCAAAAAAATCTCAAAACTAAAAGAAGAACACTGGGAAAACCCAACAAGGATGCTTCCACAACGAGATATCCATGTGAACTGAGCTAGCGGTGACCACGCTTGTCGGGAGAGCATGTGTGAGCCTAGCAGTCGTTGTATGAACCTCACTCCTAATGTGGATTTCCACTCATAAACAAGACAAAAATTCACTTGAGCCTCGGCTCGTAGAACAAACTACTGATTAACTGGTACACTCATAATGAAAGGTTCCACTGTACTTCAATGTTCTCTTTTCCATATTCCGTCCAGATTCTTTTCCCTTTTGTTTGATTCACGCACAATGTCAACAAATATTGAATATCAATACATGGTTTAGGGCTGCACGGTGGTTGTTAGCACCGTGGCCTCACAGATCCCTGGTCCTGGTTAGGACGCCTGGGGTCTTTCTGTGTGGAGTTCTCATGTTCTCCCTGCTGGGTTCTCACCAGGTTCTCCAGCTTCCTCCCACAGTCCAAAGACATGCTGAGGTTAACTGGTGATTCTAAATTATCTGCAGGTGTAATGAGAGTGTGCTTGGTTGTCTGTCTCTATGTGTAGCCCTACGAATAGGCTGTTACCTGTCCAGGTCGTCCCCTGCCTTCGCCGAAGTCAGGATAGACTTCCACCCCCGTGACCCTACAGAGGATTAAGCGGTGTATAGATGATGGATGGATGGAATATTTGGTATTGCAGGATTCACAAATTCATCATCTTTGCAAAACAAGAATCAGTTTTCTTTTATTTCTTTTGTATTTTGCGCAACAGCAGCCTGAACACACACTGTCCAAAGCCGTGGTGACTCTTTAAGTCGGATCTTGGATTATTTCGACTGATATAAGTGATATCTGAAATCATCTATGCTAAGAAAATACCTGTTTTTATTGTAGCCAGAGTGAAATCTCCAACTTGTACTGACTTTAAAGGCCCTCTGCATTGTCTGTGCTTCACCTCCAGCTTCTCTGAGGCCTTCCCAGCACACTGTGGCAGGCTTTGTTTCTGACATTCATGCTTGTATTTGGCATAATTCAAAAGCTGCAGTAATTTCAGTCTGGGTGTCATTTTAAGTGTTTTTTTTTTTTTGCTCCATGGCAGGTGGAAGTTTGATGAATTTAACAAAGTAATCATCAAATAGGGAGGATCTGTTGATTAGGAATCGATGTGTGATGCAGATTAGATCCGACAGAAAATAGCTCCCCATTAAAATGAACATGACAATCCAGTTTGGTTGTATAAGGCCGTCATTTTGCGGAGACTGGGTTACACAGGAGAAATCACAAATGTGCACAAAGCAGTGGTCACAAAAACATGTTAAACACTCGCATCATTGCGTGCACGTGATCGCTCCATGCATCCACAACATGAACGGGTTTTTAAGATTCAGAACAGTGTAGAAAAGCTGCAGCAGTAAAAGTCGTGTATGCTGCTAGTTTCTGTTGCTGCGGGTCGGACTGCAGCTCTCTTCGTGTTCATCCGTAATTTGTGTGTGTGTGTCTGTGTTGGTGTTAATGCAACAATAAATCATGCTGCCCGTGCACTAACGTTTCTGCATGTTAATGCAACAAAGAGCTGAGTGGACCGGAGCGGCACCCGAATAACAAAAGCACTCACGTGTTTCTGACAATCAGCAGAAAATTCCACAAGATGTTTTCTGGATCCACAGCAGTTGATCCAGGCTGAGCAACTATCTTCTGCTGCCCTCACCCAAACCTCCAGCAGACTGTTACTGTTAGCAGCGAGCCAACACACAAAACATACAACACACACACACACACACAACACACACAACACACACACCTACACTCACTCAGACAAAAAGACAAAGATACAGAGCTTCCAAATAATTACTGAGCCCAGAAGTCTGCAGGACCGAAGAGCCAGCAGTGTGTGTGTGTGTGTGTATGTACAGAGTGTGTGTATGTGTGTACTGTGTGTGTGTGTACAGGTCTGGACAGTGCTTCTTAATGAGGAGACAGAGGACAGACTGGTTTATAGTGAAAACCTTCCAAATCCCATTACTGCACTGGTTAGAGTGTGTGTGTGTGTTTAGAAGTAGGGGTGTGTATCACTGTGTGTTGGACAGTGTGTTATTGTCTTTTTCTGTGTGTGTGTGTGTGTGTGTGTGTGTGTGTCCCACTCTGTCCTCAGTAAATAGCGACTTCTCATTAAAGCTTTCCGCTCGGCTGCAAGCGAACGCCGAGTCCTGGAACCTGGATAATCCACTCCTCAACACACACACACACACACATGAACACACACACACACACACACACACACACACACATGAACACACACACTAAAGCTCTTTCCGGCCTGCTGACTTACAGCCCTTGTATCAACTCAACGGTCACCTGGAGGGATAATGTATAAAGGAGGGAAGAAGGAGAGCTGAAAAAAGGAGGGAGGAAGAGGAGGAGGAAGAGGAGGAGGGAGTTCAGGGGAAACAAGAGAGAGAAAAGTGTAAACAGAAGATTTGCAGAGGTTGAAGTCTACGAACCGGCCTCCGTAAAATGACGTTCTTGTATGACTAAACTCCCTTCTCAGCTACGTTTTGAGGGATTTAAAAGGAGTCCAGTTTGGAGAAGCCACAAAGTCGATGTAAAGAGTTAGAAGAGGAGGATGGAGGTGAACGTAAGCAGCTGGATTTCACCAGGAGGTCAGGGTTTGCATCCTGTAATAGATTACAGACCTTCAGCATCCTCCTGTAGATATTAGCTGCTGTTAACTTGTGCACTATCTGCTCCTGGATTTCAGACTGGACCAACTTTTGCTTGTATTGTGAGAAAAGCTCACCAAAATGTGTCTCTGAAAACACTGCGAAGTGCATCACAGCGCTACCCAGAATGCATTGCTGCTCACATAAACAGGAGGCATTAAAGTGAGGGACTTAAATTTGGTTTTCTGTCGTTGTTTGTTTTGGTTTTCGCTCTCTTTCTGGTTCAGTTTTAGGCACCAAAACTAGGTGGTTCGGTTTAGGAAAGTGGCACTCTCTGTTGGCCACTTGTACACATTAAAGAAATATCACTTTTGGGTTGAAATACGATCCTTTCATTTGATATTTAAAGCTTCTTCTCCATTCTTCTACTTCTGCATTATTAGGGTGACAAATCTTGCATTGGTTGGCCGAAAAGGAGCAACAAGAAAGCAATAACATATTATAAAAATGCACTGGTTGGACACACGCTTGTGGCACGTTATAAATACAATCCGTCAGAAAATAGGTCTCCTTAATAGCGTCGTCGAGAATGTCGTTTAGCTGCATGAGAACGTGAATTTGTGGAGACTGGACCAAAGGAGGGGTGAAAAGAAGCAAAAAGAAGAGATCATGCAAAGAGGAGAACATAAAGAAGAAGAGAGAGGAATGATCTGCTGATTAGAAAGGACAGAGGAGATGATGAGGAGGAGGAAGACAAAGAAGAAGAAAACACAAGCCAGAGGAAAGGTCCTAACCTCCTCCTCCTCCTCCACTTTTCCTCCAATCTCCTCCTCATCCTCATCTGTTTGATCTCCTTCCCTGCTGCTTATTTGTGCTCCTCATTATCATTGTTCTGATGGCCTCCTGCTCCTCTCCTCAAATCTTCTGTTTACACCTGGAAGAAAGGTGGAGGAGGAAGGAGGAGGATGCAGTGGGATAAAAGGATGAGGTGGAGCTTTGGGGATAAGAAGGAAGGAAGTCAAGGAGCTGAGGGTGAGGAGGAGATGGTGAAATAGACGAGCAGATGTGGAAAGAGTTTGGAGTTAAAGTCTGAACTCCAGAATCTGCTGTAAGGTTTTGAAGGCATCTTGTCACCAGAATTAACCAGATATTTTAATTCTGTGATTCTCTGAATAATAATCTCCGACATGCGGCTCAGTCAGAAAACGTAACCAGATCTACCCATCAAATAATGGAATTTGCTTTTTTCTAATTTTAAAAAAATCCCCAAAAATAAATCATTTGCATGAAATAGATTCTGTAAAAAATGAAAAATTTTTCACTTGTTGGTGCAAACGAAAAACTATTAGTGACTCAACTGCAACCAACAGTCACATGACAAAAAATTCAGAGAGTTTCTGGCTGAACTGTAGGCAGTGCTTCTGCAGAGACAAGAAAAGTATGGAAACTAATTTAAAATATGAATAGAAAAATATCTCTAGTTTGTAGAGTCAGCATTTTTCCCCCAGTGTCAGTACTTGGAAAATACTCCACATGTTGATTCCAGGTTTTTTTAAAATCATTTTTGCAAAACAAATAATCAAATAAGTCCAACTTTTTTCTTCTTTTTGCATATTTCCTTCCTTCACCTTCTTCTTCATGTTGTTCTGTTTCCATAGAGCTGCAGGACTTTAGACTGCAGTGAAAAATGAACCACGGTGATGAGAAATGAGACGGGGGTTAAATAAAAAACACCCAGAAACTAAAGAGCAGAGAAAGAGGAGGAGGTCAAACGAAACGAGGAATTAAAGAGTCGTGTAAACAGGAGATTTTCAGTGTTTCCTGGAGCAGCTGAATGAAAAGGAGGTGAGGAGGAACAGTGGGTAGAGTGGTGTAAACTGGAATCTGTCAGGGGTGAGGAGGAGGTGAGGAGGAGGAGAATCAGGAGAAGGAAAAAGAGAGAAATGAGGAAATGAAAGAGGAGCAGTGGAGTGGAAGCAGAGCCGAGGAAGAGAATGAGACATGATGGAGATAATGGGTGAAGGCAGCAGAGAAGAGAAGAGGAGGACAACGAGGGAAGGAGGAATCGAGATGTACACTCAGAGATGATGTGGAGAGGAGCAGGAGGGATGCAGAGCTGAGGAGGAGGAGGAGGAGGAGGAAGAGATGGAGGAGCAAAAGAGGATGAATCCTAAGTAGAAGACAAGGGAGCAGAGAGAGTTAGAGATGAAAGAGAGGAGGACAGTAAATACAGGATCAGAGCCACAGAAAAGGAGGTGCAAAGATATTCATGAGGAGGGAAAGAGGAAGAGGATTAGTAGAAAAAGAGGGGAAAATGAGGAAGAGGAGAAGATGAGGAGGACGGTGAGGAAAAAAGGGAATTGAGATGTAAATTTGGAGATGATGTGGTGAGGAGCAGCAGGGACGCAGAGCGGAAGAGGAAGAAGAAATGGAGGAGAAAATTCAAGAGGGAGGTGATGGAGAGACGGAGAAGCAAAGGAAGTGGGAAGAGGAAAATGGAGATAAGAGGAGCAAAAGAGGATAGGCTGTAAGTAGAAGACAAGAGGAATGAAAGAGAGAAGCAGAGGGAGTTAGAGATGAAACAGAGGAGGACAGTAAATACAGTAAAAGAGTCACAGTAGAGGAGGTGCAAAGATATTCATAAGGAAGGGAAAGAAGAGGAGGAGATGAGGAAGGCAGTGAGGAAAAAAAGGAACTGAGATGTAAATTTGGGGATGATGTGGTGAGGAGCAGCAGGGATGCAGAGCCGAGGAGGAGGAAGATAGAGACGGAAGAAATGGAGGAAAAAAGGCTAGAAATACAAATAAATCATGAGGAGAAGAAGGAATAAAGAGGAAGATGATAGAGATGGAGGAGCAAAGGAGAAAAATGGAGAGAAGAGGAACAAATGGAGGATAAAAAGATGGAGTATGTAGGAGACCAGAGGAGCCGAGGGAGTTAGAGATGAAACAGAGGAGGACAGTAAATACAGGATTAGGGGAATTGAACAAGAGGCACAGAAAAGGAGGTGCAAAGAAGAGTGAGGAAGAGGAGGAGCAGAAACAGAGGACTAAAAGTGAGGAAGAGGAGCAGAGAGGAGGAGCAGCAGAGGGAGTGGGTGTATTTGTCGGGTTAATCCTCTCCTATTAGCGGCTCCTCTGTGTGCTGTAAGGATTAGCCTGTTGTCTGAGCTCCAGAAGGTCGGGGAGCAGGGGGCTGCACCGCCCCGCCGGCCCAGCCAGGAGCCTCCGTCCACGGGCACGGCGACCCACGGTGGACCCCTCCTCCCTGGAGCTCAGAGAGGATTCGGCGATAGTTTGTTTGTTCGGAGCGTGGCGCCGAATAGCCAATGAGGAGGTGGACGGGAGAGCGTTTCCCTGGGCAACGGTTTGGAGGCCCTCCCTTCAATTAACCTCCTGGCTGGGTTCACACACGCAGGAAAACACACACACATTGAGGAGATAACTTGGGCATTGATATGCAAGATACAAAGTCATGGAGCCCGTACACAGATCAGGTCAGGTTGAGGCTGCTGCTCATAATTCATAGCACACAGTTCAACACGCACACACCCACACACTGCAAAACGCACAGCTTAGCGGAGGATGCTGTATTTACAATTCGGGTCACACAGGCAGAGATAAAAACACACTGAGGCGAACACGGGTCAGTGCTGCTGCCGGTGCTTCTAATGCACAGCCAGCACACACTCATACACACCGTGGCTGAGCCAGAGCATCACTCAGGATGTTTGTAATGCCGAACACAGGCAGCCCACCTCGACACACACACACACACACACACACACACACACATATTCCCACAATATAACACACTTCACACACTCACACACGCATAGAAACATACCCACAATATAACACACACACACACACACACACACACACACACACACACACACACACTTTGCACCATTGTTTAGTTTTTGTTTTCTGTTTTTCATGCAGCAGATTTAAAGCAACAGCTGCTGCATCAAAGTACTGTCCAACAGAAAAGTACAATTACATATTAACCTAACACGTTTAAATACTAGGGTTAGGACTTGATAATTACAATACAAACTACAAGTGTAGCAGAACAGCTGTAGAGACTTACTGTTTATTACTGTAGGGACCTGAGGAGGCAGACAGAGAGCATTTGGAAGTTTATCTAGTGAAAGGGCACCATGACAGAGTTTTCTGTGGTGCTGAATGACCTCCAGCCAACACACTGACAGTGCATTGGACTCTACGTTATGATAAATTATCTAGATTAACCTAATTTAGTGCAGAAGTTATGACCCTAAACAAAAGATCGGGATTCGGTTTGTGTAAATACCGATCAGCTTGATCCATCCCAGTCCTGAGACGCCCCGTTAAGAGCCCACATTGTGAATTTACATGAGTTATTCACATATTAAGGATTCAGATCCCACAAAAGTAGGATGGATGAGCCAACAGAAAAGCTCCAGAGAGGCGAAGGACACGAGCTGATCGACAAATCCAGTTTAACCAGCAAGGAGAGAACAAGATAGGGAAGGAGAGGGCGAGGAAAGGAAAGGAAATGAGAAGAAAGAAAAGCAAAGAAAAGACAAGGAAAGGACACAAAGGAAAGGAAATGAAACAAAGGCAAAGGAAGGAAATTAAAGGAAAACAAAACAAATTAAAGAAGTAAAATAATAGAAAAGAAAGGAAACAAGGGATAGGAAAAGAGAAGAAAAGAAAGTGAAAGGAAACAAAACGAAAGGAAACAAGCAAGGAAACAAAGGCAAGGGAAGGAAATTAAAGAAAAACAAAGGAAAGAGGGGAGGGAAAGATATGGAATGAAACAGAAAGGAAAGGACACAAAGGAAAGGAAAGAAAGGGAAACAAAGGAAAGAAAAAGGAAAGGAAAGGAGAACAAGTGAGAAGAAAGGGAAAGAAACAAATGAAAAGGAAAGGAAAAGAAAAGAAAAAAGGCAAGGAAAGGAAACAAAAGAAAGGACATGGAAGGAAAGAAAAAGAAGAAAAGAAAGTGAGAGGGAAATAAAGGGTTAGGGTTAGAAAAACGTAAGACAATAAAAGCCTTGGGTTAAAAGAACTTTATAGTAATACTTGTTAAGGCTGAGACCCTACAGTCTAATTAATTATGAAGATTAAAGTGGCAAGTTTAGACCTTAAGTTATGATTCTACGAAAACATACACAAAACCCTACTTTTCCAAGGATCCCCCATGAACAAGCTTTGTTTGTGTTTTTGTTTTTACATGTTTGATTTTATTTTTGATGATGTATATTAGCAGCAGTGGAGATTTGCAGCTGAGTCGTATTGGAACAAACAGAAGAAAAGGTCCTATTCTCTGCCTTGGTGTGACGTCCATGTGCCGTACATTCATTTATGTCGCCTCCGGTGTGAACTAGCTTTCCGTAACCCGGAGCGTCCGATTGGTGGAGCTGGATGCAGTGGGCGTGGTTGAGCCTGGGAGGCAAAACCGAGGGAGAGAGAGTCTGCTGTGGACTGCAAACGGCACTCAGACGAACCAGCTTTTCACTTCGCATCACGTCAGTCCAGCGTGTGTGTGTGTGTGTGTGTGTGTGTGCGATGGTTTCAGGACACGAGTGTATCTGTGCATTAGATTAGGTTTGGTGCAGCGGGCAGAGGAAAGGGTTTGGGGACACGACTGTGACGCTGTTTGCTGCATGAAGAGAAGAGCTGTCCAGGGGCGAGATCTTCTTCTGCTCCAGTTATAGCGGTCAGACACCAGCAGTCCTCCACGGTCCACTTCCTGTCCATTTCCTGGTGACCCCCGACCCCTGCTGGCTGAGTGGACGTCCTCGGGGCTGTTTGGATGCTCTGCTCGGATAAATGAAGCAAAAACAGAGGACGAGGAATTACTTTCCCTCCGATGACTAATTCCACTTAAAGAATGGCATGTTTATGATATCATGCAGGCCTGGATGTGCAGCTGGTGAATGATAACTGAATAATATCTGAGTAACTGAAGCCTGATGTGTCTCATTCCTCTGAACACAAAGCAGCTTCTGGGAGTTGTTTTTTTTTTAACTTCCTGTCACATTTTTCTTCACTCTGGTTCATTTTTCACTACAATCTGAAGTCCTGCAGCTCTGTGGAAACAGAACAACATGAAGAAGGAGACACAGATGTCTTCTGGCAGGAGGACACAAATCATATAAAAAGGGAGAAAAAGTTTAATTACTTTGATTTGTATTTTAAATTATAAAACAGTAACGAAACCTGGAATCAAGATGTGATTTTTCCCCCCAAGAGCCGTCAGCTTTTGTTACTAACAGTGGGAAAAATAGAGACTCCACATACTATGGTTATTGTATCAATTAGCGTCCATGCTCATCTCCTCTCTGCTCTGTGGAAGTACTGCCTGCAGTTCAGCCGAAAACTCTCTGAATTTTTATCACCTGACTCTTGGTTGCAGCTGACTCACGAATAGTTTCATGATTGCATCAAGAAGTGCAAAATTTTCCATTTTTAACAGAATCTATTTTGTGCAGTTTATTAATTTTTAATGACTGTTTTAAGTGAGACGTGCAGATTTGCTTAAGCTAAGAATTAGTTTGGGTGCTCCACCAGAACTACACATCACAGTTGGTTGGCTTAGAATGATTGAATGAAAAATTATTGGATTATTTATTTACCCAAAATTTAATTGATTAATGTGTAAAACACGTTTCCAGTGTTACCAGTACTGTGGATATTATACCACTCATGTATTTAATTTCCATAATTGTCCCCTGTCTGCTTTGTACAAACACAGCCTGCAGTTCAGCCGAGAAGTCACACAATTTTCATCACGTGACTTTTAGGTTGCAGCTGAGTCAACAATGGCTTGACAGATGCACCTAGTACCACTGGATTTGTATTTATTTATTTATTTTTACAGAATTTTGCTACTGCAAATGTTTTATTTTTGGCAGTTCTTTCATTGAGGCACGCAGGATAAAGTGATTCTAACGACATATCACAATTTTCAACTTAGATCTGGTCACTGATCACACACAGTTAATTCAGTAATGGCTGGAAAGTTTAAAAATTCGGATGATCCTTGGAGTAGTTTTAAAGGATACCATGTCTTTCAAATCAGCCGGTGAGGTTCAGGGGTTTCCACCGTCGTCCATAAACCATTAAAAGCACATTAGTGATCCACAGAGTTGTACTGGGTCACATGTTCCTGAATTAGCATGAACACACTGTAGTTTATATTAACTCAGGCACATTTAAATCGTCCTGCTGCACCAAATACTCACTGAAACACCTAAAATGTGTAAATCCATGTTCATTTTTCCTCCTGTTTAAGTAGCGTTAGGTAAAATCTACATGTCCGACTGTTCTAGGTCATTTTAAAGTGAAAAATCTTTAATAATTCTTGAGGTGATCGGAAGGAGACAATAGAAGGAATGTGGAATAATGCTCAACTTATCAAAGTGCTGTCTGAGTGTGAGTCAGAGCGAGTTCACCCCAGGTTCATTAAGTCCAGACGAACATGTCAGAAAGTGTGAATCAGCATATAAAGCTGCAGCTGAAGTGAACTTTCGATGGAGATTCTGAGTTTTACTGCAGCTTCGGGAGTTTCTCCTGAAAGGTCACGAGGTCAGTGGAATAAAGAAGCGCTGTGTTACAGTTTGTACATGTGCAGGCGAGTTTCTGCGGTTTGGTTTCTGTTTGAGGCTGCAGCTCAAATAAAGTTCACCTCAGTTTGATGACTCACCGTCGGTTCCGTGCAGAATTTGCAGATCTTGTTGCTCTCATCACTTCGAGCACCATCTCATCCAAAATTGGATTTTTCTCTTTTGTTTTCTGCTTTTGTGTTGCTCATTTGCAGCGTGAACCTCTGAGGTAAAGTGTTCAGGATGGATGCCAGGTTCTGTTTTCACATCAGCTGCGTTTCTGTGGTTGTGAGGGTTTGTTCAGTGACAGGAGTCCAGCTGTGATGCAGGGCGTTGTCACTGTGTTCGCCTGGTTTACACTGGCCTGCTTTCTTTTGTGTTTATGCATCCAGAACACAAATTGTAGTGTTTGAAGTAGAGGTGTAATTCATTTATCTTTGGCAGAACATCAACACCTGTTCTGATAATCCAATAATTCACTGTTAAAGGCATTTTCTTCCAAATAACTGTCAAAAAATTGCTCCTTGGAGCTTCTTTAATGCGAGGATCTGCAGCTTTTCACTGTTTTATGTTGGAGTAAAGAGAAAACTTTTGAGATTTTGAAAAGCAGTGGTGGCACAAGGGTTAAGTCCCTGTGCTACTGGTCAGAAGGTCAGAGGATCGATCCCCAATGTGGCCATTGTTGGGCTCTTGAATAAGGCCCTTAACCCTTCCGGCTCCATGGCTGACCGTGTGCTCTGACCCCAACTGGGATGTGCGAAAACAGAGCATTTTTTATTGCCCGGCTAGCTCAGTTGGTAGAGCATAAGACTCTTAACCTCGGGGTCGTGGGTTTGAGCCCCATGCTGGGCGACCAGTGTTTTGGGGCAGTGGTGGCCTAGTGGCTTGTGAAGCGAACTTGTAGGTGGGTCGCCGTTTCGAGCCCCTGGACTGGCAAGAGGTTGAGGTGGGAAAGTGAGAGCGACCACTTGTCCCAGTCACCACCACTGTGGGTCCTTGAGCAAGGCCCTTAACTCCTGACTGCTCCCTGGGCGCTGCACCGCGGCAGCCCACTCAGT
This sequence comes from Dascyllus trimaculatus, assembly GCA_024666655.1. Lineage (NCBI taxonomy): Eukaryota > Metazoa > Chordata > Actinopteri > Pomacentridae > Dascyllus > Dascyllus trimaculatus. The sequence continues at coordinate 4,684,944 of CM045457.1, read as the reverse complement.
CATCTTATCTGTTTTTTAAGATGTATCCACTGTGTTGGTTGAGTTTTATGGCACAATTTAAACTACCTTAGCTGCCCTAATTGCTGAACAAAACAAAAAGCACAATAAGACTCATAAGAGCCATAGATATAAACCACTAAATGACAAGGCAAACAGACCAACTTGTAAGATCAATAAAAACTACTAAGAGCAACAAAAGGCTTTTAAAAACATCCAGAGTTTTCTTAAAGATGTCAACAGAGGAAGAAAATGTGAACATCTTTAGAGGTCAACTAGCTTCCTGCTAACTTCGACCTTGTAAATCCTCCTTTCCCTGGATGCACTAATCAGTCTTTTTAAACTTCAGTGATGCGCCACAAAAGTTCTGTTTCCTTTTTGGATGTGACGGATGGAACAATGGTGTTTGGACCCAGAAATGACCCAGTGTGATGTCAAAAGGTGGATTTATTGAGAAAATAATTCACGATGCAAACAAATGTGAAGCTACACACCATGATCTCCACCTTGTGAAAGCCTGCCAGATTATTGAATAACAGAAGCAACACTCAAAGGTGTACAAATGAAAAGCAGCAGCAGCTTTATTGTCTTTATATTGTGATCAGACAACAATATAAGGAAGCGTGTGCAGAGCTCCTGAGGCATAAAAACATTTAAGACAATTAAACAGACAAACAGAACATTATAATTAAATAAAATAGAATATAAAGCTAGAACGGAATATAAAAAAGTGCAGGTGCAGGTCATGTATGTACAGTTTTAGAGTTTATAAAGCAAAACGTTTTAAAAACTTGCGCAGTTACTAGTCCGTTCTTTAACTGAACATCTCAGGGGAAGAAGCTTTTTTCTGTCTTGTGGTTTGTGATTTAATTGAACTAGTTGGAGGTGGTGGTGTTCTGGATGTGAGGGGTCTCAGATAGTGTTTAAGGACATAAATGTTGAATCCAGGTGGAGTTTTAGGTTTGATTTTTTTGTATCTGTAGTTTTTTCGTGCTTCTTACGGATCATCCAGTATCAGTGTACAGAATCCCAGCAGTCCCTGGATATTCCCAGTCGCTCTGCTCTTAATTTTCTTTTGTATATCCTCTTTTCTGCATCTGCGACCTCCTAATTTCCCCACAGGGAGCACAAAGTTTCATCTTCTCCTATTAAAGTTAATTTGCGCCGTGTGCGTGTGTGTGTTTCCAGTCTGCTCTGAGACAAGGAGAAGCAGCCATGCGGTAAATTGTCCTTGTCATCTGCGTGTCACCAGCAGAGTCGGTGACCTTAGCGAGGGCTCGGCGTCCGTTCGCTCGGTGGTGAAGCCTCTGAGGGCCGCATGGCGTCCTCGTCTCGCTGCCGGGATGCCGCCGACCCGCCGGGATGCTGTTGAGGACTTGGCAGGGAGGACGGCGCTGACGCCCCCCCAAGCCGGAGACGCTGCTAATTAGAGAGGAAGCATCGACCCGTTAGCTTCCTGAGAGTCGACTTCAGCTGCTCAACATACCTAGATTATTTATTTCACAAAAATTTAACTGATCAACACTGTGCCCAAAGGTGTTACAAATATACAAAACAATAAAATGGAGGCTCCACATGCTGTACATATTCTCCTATTTACATTTTCATTTCCATACTTGTCTGCTCTGTGGAAACGCGTCCTGCAGTTCAGCCAAAAAACTCTCAGAATTTTTGTCACGTGACTCTTGGTTGCAGCTCAGCCACTAATAGCTTCATGATTGCATCAAGAAGTGCAAAATTTTTCATTTTTTGCAGAATCTATTTTGTGCAAATGATGTATTTTTGGTGATTTTTACGAAATATCACGATTTGAAGTTTAGAGTTGGTTAAGTTCTCCGACAGAACTACACATCACAGATTGGCTTAGAGTGACAGAAATTATGAAAGAAGAAAAACGATAATAATTTCTCAGATTATTTATTTCTCCATGATTTCATTGGTCAACATTTACAACACTCTTCCATCCAGTAGCTGCATCCTGTGGATACTTCACTACTCATTATTGTCTCCTCTCTGCTTGGTGCAAACACAGCCTGCAGTTCAGCCGAAAAGTTCCAGAATTTTTGTGAAGTGGCTCTTCATTGTAGCTGAGTCAGTCATGGCTTCTAAGTTGTAGTTCAGAGCACAGAATTTTTATTTTTTTACAGAATTTAATTACTGCAAGTAGTTGATTTTTGCCGATTTCTTTAGTTGAGACATGCAGAATAAAGTGATTCTGATGAAATATCTCAACTTTAAGTCTAGAACTGGTCACTAATTACATAGTTAAATAAATGATCTCTTGAAAGTCAGAAGAAAGGAAGCTGCATCTGAGCTCTTAACAGTTTAAAGTAGTTGTCGAAAGATTAAACCTGCTTCTTTAAGCTTCAGGTCATCAGCAGATTTAAGTTCATCTCTTTTTTGTTGTTTCCTTCACTTCACTTTAAAACTTCTTATACTTGCTGTATGAGTTGTCTGAAAGGCGACGGCGCTGCCTTGAAAAAGTTCCCTGTCAGTTATTCAGGCTTGAATATTAGATGAAATGACTGTTAGGACCTTTTGTCGCTGCAGTGGGAGTTATGCTAATGCCTCATTTGCTCCGAGTACGCGAGCGTGAACCGTAGAAGTGGTGGATCAGAATGCGCTCATTTGTATAATTTTTATAAAGTCACCTGCATTTTGGAAGCCACTGACAAGCACTTTAGTCCTGATGAAAGGTTCACCGGATGAGGAGACTGTCAGACTGGAGGACTTAATGTGGAGCTGAGGGGGGTTTTCATTCAGCAGAACGTGGAGGAAAGAGCGGATGTGAGGTTTCAGTGGCTGCGTGTGGAGATTAAAATGTACTCGATGAATGAGAGAAACTGTGGAGATTCAAAAGACGTGCATGTGCTCCACCAGGAGCTGAGTTCCAGTCCTGAGGGTCCGAGCACCAACCATGTGTAGAACCCTATTGTTATTCCTCCGATTAGTATCGTTTTACCACATTTTGAATCGCCATTTTGAGGCCCTAAAAATACTCGAAATGTGTATAACTTGGCACGCACATCAGACCTGGTGAAAAATGTTGCAAAAATTGCACGTGAGTGGCCAAATGGCTCAATAGCACCCCCTAGAAAATTTTTTAAAAATGGGCCCCTGAACTACGTGTCACCTAGAGCTACGAAATTCAGTTCATGTATGTATCATGTCAAGATGCACAAAAAAGCCTCAAGAACACATACCCAGATTGCAACAGGAAGTCCGCCATTTTGAAATACGTGTCAGAAATTTGGCTAAATTTTCCAAATTTTCAAGAGCAAGCTTGTCCTAGGGGTAACTCCAAGAAGCCTCAAATTTGGCCGGCACATACAACAGGCACTGGTAGGCAGAAGTTACTAAAATGTTTCACGAAAGTATGAGGGCGTGGCCGAGGCGGCCTGCGGTATTTTTCCGTTTCACTATGACAGAAACAGGAAGCCTGTACGTGCTCCAATTGGCCAAAAACTTCACGTGAGTGATCAGAGTCCAGACCTCATAACCTCATAACAGCCATACGAGCATATAAGGATCACTCAGTCGCAGTCCTACTTTGAAGCTCGCTATCACGCCATGAAACAGGAAGTGCTGTAGAACTAGCCTGCACATGCTCCGACTGGCCTGAAATTTTACAAGCATGATCAGATTCCAGCCCTGATGACAGCCACATGGTGAGATCCAGCCTCAGTCACAGCGCCAACTGGTGGACATGCGTGCAATAGCTGAGCAGCATGGATGCAAGGACCCATCCAACGCTGCTCGCAGCTTTAATTTAAAGTCGAACTTGAACTGCTAAACTGCAGTCATTGTGTTAAAAAATTGCATTTGAATCACAAGAACTGAATTGTTTCTGCTTGCTGCATATTTCTGCTCATATTTTTACATCAGATCAGAGACCAGAGGGTTTAATGCAGCTGCTGTCCTCAGCTCTGTTCTGGATCTCTGCTGGTAACCTCTGATCAGCTGTGTTGTTTGGATCTTTGCTTTGAGCTCCGGCACCTCAAAAATCTCATCACCCAGATTCTTCCCACACCAAGACACAACAAGAACCCAGAGCAGCTTCTGGTGTTTTCCTCTGATCCCAGATGAGAAGTGAGACTAGATGCAGCTCGTTTAACTCGCCTCTGTAATGATGAAAGTAATGAACTGGGATCTTTACTCACCTGCAGGGTCTCCTCTGAAGAAAACGTCTTTTTAATGCGTGCTTGAGATCACGTTGCAAACTTCAGATTGTTATATATTCTGAATGCATGAAAACTGAACTGGATTTCGGGACATTTTTCCTCACTGTGGTTCATTTTTGTCTGAAGTCCTGCAGCTCTATGGAAACAGAACAACATGAAGAAGGAGAGAGAACTCAGAGATGAGTAGGACTCAGAATGAAGGAAACCAGAGAAAAAGAAAACTTTAAAAAACAACCTGGAATCAACACGTCCAACATTTCACATAGATGTAACTGATAGTGGAATAAAATAGAGGCTCCACATGGCTCAGACATAAAAATAATTCCTACAAACTCTGCAGGAAGATGTTTCACCATGCTGAATGTATCTCCAACTACTGTCTCCTCTGTTCACCATATCTGAGTCATGCTGCATTTATTTATTGATCCAGTAGGTTGGATTTTCCTCTCGTGGTCATTTTGAACACATTTTTGAATATTTTTCAGCCGTTCTGATCCAGTTTGTGCCATTTTTTTTACCATTTTTGATTCAACTTGTGCAAGTTTATGTAATTTCAGGCAATTTCGGAGTCATTTTTAAACAGTTTTTTTTTGTATTATTTTGTTCAAGTTTATGTCATTTTGGACAAATTTTAAGCTATTTTGGATATAAATAATTACATTTTTACAGCTTCTCCAGACTTTTTCTTTCTACTCTGCTCATCAGCTGTATGTACTGAATGTATCTCCAGCTACTGTCTCCTCTGTTCACTTTTTCTGAGCCATGCTGCATTTATTTATTGATCCAGTAGCTTTGATTTTCCTCTCGGTCTCTGTATGGAAACACTGCCTACAGTTCAACCGACTATTCATAACATTTGTGTTTTGTGACTGTAGATCGAAGCCAAGTTGCTCAGAACTTCTTGGTTACATCAAGGAGCACGATCTGGTGCAAACAGCAGTTTTTGTTTTGAAAATTTTTTGGGTAAATTTCAGTGATTTTGATGAAATATTGTAATGCTGAGCTTATATGTGGTTCATTTCTTACAACAGAACCGCACTTCACTTATGGTTATTTGAAGGACTGGTGGTTTTTTGGAGTTTTTTTTACACTTTCTACCTCTGATAAATGGTAAATTTTGACATTTCTTTCCGGAGATAAGATCCCTTTCCAACCTGCTGGTAGGTTTTGGGGTTCAGAGGCCTTTCCTTTTCCCACATAAACCATCCAGATGCAGTTTGCAGGGTAATACCAGGTGGAATTAGGTCGGTATGTTCTGTACATCTGTTTACACAGATGTATTTAAAATACAGGCAGAGTGTATTTAGCTGGATCATCTTTGCCACTGTTGATGGCAGCCGAGTTGCTCATACCTTCTACGTTGCATCAAGGAGTGCAGAATTTTTAGTTTATACAGAGCCTGGTGCAAACGGTGCAAACTAATGAAGTGATTTTGTTGAAAAATCACAGTTTTACGCTTATATTTGGTTACTTTTCACAACAGAACTGCATGTCATATGTAAATAGTTTGATGTCCAATGATTTTTTTTGTTTTTGCTGTTTCTAGCTCTGACAAAAACTGTAATTTTGACATTTCTTTCTGGAGATTGGGGTTCAAAGGCCTTTCCTTTTTCCACATAAACCATCCAGATGTAGTTTGCAGGTTAATACCAGGTGGAATCAGGTCAGTACGTTCCGTTTGTATACAGATGTATGTGGAACCCATTCAGCGGCTCACCTCTCTACTGTGTTCTGGCCTCTCGCTCTCTTCTGTCACTCAAAACAAGTCTTTCAACACAGCCACCCACACAAACACACATATCTCTGCTCGCAGTGATTCGATTCCGATTTCTTTCCTTCAATCACTTTCTTGGATGCTGCCTCTCTCGTCGCTGGCCTCTGTCCCGGCCTCCTCTCATAGTATCTCCTTTGTAAATGGATCCTCGGCCCTGGCCTGCATTTGCATGGGCGGGAGCCAATAAGGCGTTTGGCTGGGGGGACGACTGAGAGAGGAGAATCTCATTTCCATATATAACGAGGCCTTTTCTGCAGGCAGCCGGGGAGACAGAAAACACAGGAAAATGGATTTATTTATGTATGGTTTTGTCAAAGATTTCCCCCAGCGGTTGAAGTCAATCCAGGAAGCCAATTATGCTCTGGATTGCGTGAGAGAGATTTCTTTTAATTTTGTCTTTGCGGCTCCCAAAAGGGAGAAAAGAGGCGCTGATGGGCAGTCGAAGCGACCGATGGTGATGATGAGAAGGAGGTTAGGGTGATTCCAGCATCGTCGCTCCTTCTTCTTCTCCTTCTTGTCTTATTTTTGTTGCTATCAAAGCAGCAGCCTTTCATCTGCTTCCTGCTTTCTTTCTCGGCTGCAGGCCTCTGAGAGCAGCTTTGGGCCGATAACTAACCATCTTCGTCGCTTTCTTGCTTTCGCTGTAAATGTCAAGAAAATGCAGCACAAAAAAACTTGCCGAGAACCAGAGCGGGACAACAGCGTGCAAGATGAGCACGACGCCGGCTCTGTTTCGACGTCGCCAAGAGTCGTTTTTTTTTTTATCAAACAGGACTAAGAAGCAAAAAGAGGAGAGTGAGAGAATAAGAAATAAAGGCATCTTATATTCTCCAGGATTGTGTTTTTTTCTCTTTTTTTTTCCTGCCTTTTCTAATCTGCGATGCAAAAGAATTAAAGCGTGGAGCCGAGCTGTTATCTCTTGCACGCAGCACAAGAAAGAGAGAGAGAGAATAGGCGAGAGCTGAATAATGAATCAAACACACTCCAAAGCCTTTTACATTTCCTATACTTCACCTTAAATATTGAGAGGCCTACTTCTCAGCCCACTGCTCCTCTCAGGCAAACAGAAAAGTGGAAACTTTGAAGAATCGGGGGCATGAAGGACGGAGGATCTCTCCATCCTCTGTTTGTGGTTTTTTCTCCGGGACTCTGACTGATGTTGTTTTGCAGTTTTACACCCCGCTCGCCCGCTGACATTTTGCATAATGTGGAGCGAGCGACTGCCGGCTGAGGATGATCTGAGCAGCTGGACAGCTCGTGATGAATGCTGGGAAGTCTCAGCAGGGGCGTGGAGGTGGAAGTGGGGGGAGCGCCGGCTGATGGATCGGCAGGGAGAGCTGCTCCGGCTCGGGGTGTGGAGACGTCAGGGGGAGTTTGTTTGCCGCAAAAACTGTGAACTTAATCAAGTTTCTTGCAGTTAGATCAGCGCCTTCCCAACAGGGCTGCAGCCAGACGCTAGAGATGCTTAATTCATGAGTCGCCCAAAGTACGGCTGCAGCCTTTACAACAATTAGAACATAAAACATACTGAGTCACTGCATGAAAGATAATCAGCTGATTCTTCATCTACAGTCACTTTATTTAATGATCAGAGTTTTACCTTCATACTATGAATATGTGTAGAGTTCCAGGCCCTTGAAGTACATAGAGGTGGGTCCACATTTGGAAGAAGAAGAAGAAGAAGAAGAAGAAGAAGAAGAAGAAGAAGAAGAAGAAGAAGAAGAAGAAGAAGAAGAAGAAGAAGAAACCTTTATTTGTCACAAATACATTTTTGCAGCATTGTGAAATTTTGTTTTTGCATGTCTCAGTTGGGATCAGAGTCCAGGGTCAGCCATGGTGTGGCCCCGTGGAGCAGGAAGGGTTAAGGGCCTTGCTCAAGGGCACAACAATGTCCGCACTGGGGTTTGATCCTGTGACCTTCTGATCAGTAGCTCAGGGACTTCTGCCCCCAACTGATCACTGCTTAATGGACTTTTTCCATCATTTCTGAGCCTCAGAACTTCCTCAGTACAGCAGACAGACACATGACATTTTAGGATGGAAAACACATTTGAGTTCTGCTAAAAACTGAACCCAGATCACCACAAAAAAGATGACAAATCACAACAAAAGGACACAAAATCACCACATAAAGATTAAAAAACCACAACAAAAGCACACAAAATTATCATGAAGGGAGGTGAAATTTCCAAAAAATCACCACAAACAGATGCACAATCACCACAAAGAGGTGAAATCACGACAGAAAGACAAAATCACCACAAAAACATGTATACTTATCAAAAAATATGCTAAATCACAAGAAAAACACAAAATTACCACAAAAGAGGCGAAATCACAACAAAAAGACGTGAAACAACGACAAAAAGTCACAAAATCACCATAAAAAGATGCATAATCTAAAGAATAAATGTGTTTTTGTTCATTTTCTGTATAACCAGCTCTGAGCATCAATATTATGGGATGTATCAAAGCCATGCAAAGTTCTACCTTCATACTATGAACATTTTCCTTGAAGTCCGTAGAAGTGGGTCCACATTTATTACTTTTTAATGGACCTTTCCCATCATTTCTGAGCCTCAGAACTTCATCAGTGCACCAGATAGACACATGACAGTGAGTTCTGTTGACAACTGCAACCAAATCACATAAAGACACAAAATCATCAGGAATAGATACAAAATCAAAACAAAAAGATGCAACGTCACTGCAAAAAGATTCACCATCACAAGGAAAACACAAAAAAAAGAGGTAAAATAACAACAAAAAAATCACAAAATCAGGGCAAAAAGATGCAAATTTGCCACAAAAGTCTTCACAAATAGACACAAAATCACTATAAAAAGACACAAGACCAACAGAAATAGGTGCAAAATCACCACAGCTAAATCGCTACAGAGTGACACAAAATCACAAAGATCTCAAAACTGAATGTGTTTTTTTTTTGTTTATTATCTTCTATAGCCAATTTTGAGCATCAATATTATGGGATGTATCATAGTTTCATGTCACAAACTATCCCAAACACCGTAAAATGATCAAAACATCTCACTGAATGACCAAAACGAGACAAGAAATGTCACAAAACAAGAAAAACAAGATGCAAAACAAAAAACTAAATCAATTTTTGTTCATTCTTCAGCATCAATATTATGGGATGTCTCACAGTGTGAACAGTTTAATGTCTATGACATAGAGTCCTAGAAACAGTCGTTGGTTCCCTGGATCTGTTCTCTGATCATTCACCAGAGAAAACTTGAAAAAGTGCATTCTGGGTAAACGTTAAGGCTCATATCAGCATGTTGATAGGTGCTTGGTCAGAACAATTATAGACAATGGAAGGATCATTTTAATCCGAGGATCATCAACTAGAAGGGCCTGGAACTGAAAGTATTCATAGTCTGAAGGTATAGTTTTGCATAGATTCATTAAATATACTAAAGTTACTGGACAAAGATGGAATCACCCTGCTATAATGTCTCAAATGCACTAAGTGGGTGTGTTTTGTTGAGTGTTGTGATGTTATCAGGGCAGATTTAGTCTGTATGCTTCATACTTGTTGGTGAATCAGTGTTTCTATCAGAGGAAGATGTGATGTCTTGATTCAGTGATATGAGAGAAATGAAGCCATCACTCTCCACATACAGGCCCTGATGATGTTGGCTTGCGTTTGCTATACTACAGAAATAAAATTTGAGTGAGAGACGAGAGTTGATGCTGATGGGGCTCAGACTGAACAGTTACCAGAGAGAAGAAGCATTTCTTCATCCGGTCTGACAGAGTCATCACAGTCCAACGCTTCATTGAAGTTATATGATGTGAAATATTCAGAGCCTGAGTTTTTATGGTTGCACCTCCTCTCCATCAAGTCCAAATATTCTCCATGTCTTGTTCAGCGTTTTAGGAAAGTTTGAGGAATCTTGAGCGACACTGAAAACACGTTTTGCTGAGCGCTATGCAAAATCACAACAGAAAGATGCAAAATCACAACATAAAGATGCAAAATCACAACAGAAAGATGCAAAATCACAACATAAACATGCAAAATCACGACAATAACATGCAAAATCACCAGAAAAAGATGCAAAATCCCCACAAAAAGATGCAAAATCACAACAAAAAGATGCAAAATCATCACAAAAAGATGCAAAATCACCACAAAAAGGTGCAAAATCATCACAAAAAGATGCAAAATGACTACAGAAAGATGCAAAATCACCACAAAAACACAAAAAATCACCACAGAGGCTAAATTACCACAAAAAAAGATGCAAAATCATTACAGAGGGATAGAAGATCACCACAGAAAGATGCAGAATTACTACAGAAAGAGACAAATCACTCCAGAAAGATGCAAAACAACAACAAACGAATGCAAAATCACCACAGAAAGATGCAAAACAAAGAAACAGGAAGTGCTGTGTAACTAGCCTGTATGTGTTCCAATCGATCTGAAACTCCACAGGTAGGATCAGAGTCCAGGCCTCATAACAGCCATATGACCATGTAAGGATCGCTCAGTCGCAGGCCTACTTTGATGCTCGACATCACGCCATGAAACAGGAAGTGCTGTCAAACTAGCCTGTATGTGCTCCAATAGGCCTGGAATTTTACATGTGTGATCGAAGTCCAGGCCTGATGACAGCCATATACTAATATCCAGTGTTGGTTGCTGAGCAGCACGAAGCGCGGATCCGCCCGATGCTGCTTGCAGCTTTAGTTGGATTTATAATTCTCAAGCAGGTCATTGCCAGGGTTTTAGACCTTAGGACTCAGTGTTTTAGAAAATGTTAAAGTCCAATATTTAGTGGAAATGGTCATTTTAGCATCTCTTTTCCACAAAAGCCTGTCTGAAACAAGCCTGTTCCAGTACGTCCAGAGAACATCAGCTTGCAGTCAGGGCATCTCTGCAGCACCACATGCTTCACTTTTAACAGTACATTGAGCCACATTTTACCTTGAATAAAGAACCTGCTTGAATAAAGAACCTGCAGCTCCTCTTATTTGGATTTTGCACTTGACCACAGTGATATTTTGATAATATTTCAATTAACTGCTCAGCCCTTGAACATTTAAACAATACTTATTCCTTTTTTAGAAAATATTTTCTGCTTGAACTGAGATGACGCCTCCTGTTGCAGTGAAGTCTGAGTCTGAGCTCCTCATTGTGTGAAAACTCGTCTTCACAAGTGCTAAAACTGAGCAAAACATAACCTTGTTGAAGTGGATTCAAGGTGGCAAACAAAAGGAAGGCTCCCCTTATGACAGATTTGGCTGCTGCCTCGGTTTTCTCTCTCTCTCTTTTTGGTAGCTGCACATTTACTGACATTAAAACTACTTCACAAATGCTGCACTTACATTTGAGTATTTTCATGTAGTAGATTTCACTGTGTGTCTATGACGCACTGAGCAGAGTGATGAGTTTAAGGTTAATAAAATTAAAACTCCCCAGAATGAAATTCATATTAGAGCTGTTCTGACACCGTTTAGGAGGTTCAGACTCATAACAGATGCAGTTTGACATGTTTACAGAACAGGGCTTCCAGTGAGTGTTGCAGGAGCACTGGGAGAAGAGAACACAAGGAGCATTTAGCAACAGTCTTGGAACTTTTGATTGCACCTTATACAGATTTGTTTCTGTGGTTGCAATTCTCAGCATCTGCCATGATAGATAGATAGATAGATAGATAGATAGATAGATAGATAGATAGATAGATAGATAGATAGATAGATAGATAGATAGATAGATAGATAGATAGATGATAGGTGGGCGGGTGGATGGACAGACAGACAGATGGATATTTTATTCATCCCCTTTGGGAATTCATTTCCTTCACAAATGCTGCTCATACGTTTCAGAGTATTTTCTTGCAGTAGATTTCGCCTCCTGAGCATGACACACTGAGCAAAGCTCGACTTTGAGCCGGTGATGAGTTTAAAGTTAATAAAAATAAATCTTGCAGGTTGAGTATCAGCCTGAAAGCCTCGTTCAGACGGATGCATCTTTGCTGTGCTCCGAGGCTCCGCGGGCGATTTTTCGTGAAAAACGGAGGATTTTATGGTGCTGGCTGGTTGAGTGATGGTTGATAATGGTTCAAGGAGATAAGAGCTGTTGCAGTGGCACCTAAAGCTGCTGCTGTTTAACATATGGCTAGGTGCTAATGGAGCCCTGCAGACGCTCCTGTCTGTGTTGTTAACTGTCAGCGGTGAACTTCCAACCACGGCAGCAGCAGCAACGTGAGACTTCACAGCCTCCCGGAGAAGATAATCTGATGTTAATTACCGCGGGGTGCCAATAAATCACTCACAATCATGTCATAAACATGAAGGGGCCCTTCATGCATCATTATAGCTTCGCGGAGATGAGCGAGTGCGAGTGTTTCGCCGTGACACCCTCACACTTTGCATAAAAGTCCCTTCATTATCCCGCCCCATCATTTCACTCACATGACAGTGAGGGTTTTTCTTCGGCAGCCTCCATCATGTCTTGCTTCACATTTAGTCGCGTCACCAAAGTCAAATCAGAACGAGAGCTGCAGCTTCACGCAGAGCTCCATAAAGCAGCAGTAATGTGGGCAGGAGGACAGAGGCTGCAGGTAATTATAGACTTTTCAGCTCTTCATTATACTCGATTACCTAATTGATGCATTTAGAAACATTTTATAAAGTGATTAATTCAATTTGCATTTAAATGATCCATCCATCGACTTTCTATATCCTCTTTATGCTGTTCAGGGTCACCGGGTGGTTCCTGTCCCAGCATGCACTGGGGGAGAGGCTGCCAGTCTTTCAAAGGCTCTGAAGGAGTCTTTGATTGCACTCACTTTGAATCACTTTAAACATGGAATTAGCAAAACTGTCCCCTTAAAGTCGAGCATCCAAATCATCAGTTGGGGAGTTCCAGATTTAGGCGAAGCATCTGACTCTTTTGGCGACGACGCTGAGCTCAGAACCGCACGGATTTACACCAACGCAGGCTACAAATCTGGAAATAGAGAAGGAGGAAGGAAGAGAAGCTTTCGGCTCCAGATTTGAATTTGGTGAAACTCGCTCGTACCGCTCGCCATCTGCCTCCCATTATGATCACCATGTTGGCTGACAGTGGTGGGATTTTAAGACTTTACTGCTAAACTACCATATGATTTGGAGCAAACTTGTGATTTCTATGATGAAATCAGATTTTTTTTAAACATCATGTATCATACTAGATGACAGTAATATCATCAAACTGTGAGGTTGCTCTAGTTATAGTACACAAATGCGAAATGGATGACGGTCGGGTTATAGTGTTCTGTCAGGGCTCGAAACAATAGAAGCTTTAACATTGCAGTCTGCTGCTGGAGGTTGTGTGTTATGTCTGAAAGCTCTGGAAGATGCTAGCAAACTCGAAAAATGAACTTTTAATCAGTTTTATGTAAATTTTTAATTAATAATCCCACATCCAGGTCTGTTTATGAGGGGTTGTTGGTGGTGCACATTACAGTCCTGTACATGCAACAAGTGGGAGCAGTAACTTTCACAGGTCAGGAGACCATGTGATGTTGTGCTATTAGCATCAGGACCAGTGTGACACATGTCTTTGTGATTTCTACATGAAGCTCAAACTGTAACAGAGAACATGTTTCATATTTAATGTCAGACTACAGCTGGATGATTTAACCTTCATGTTGCTGGAGATGAGGAGTGGGTTTGTGGCTACCATTAAGAGAAGAAAAAACAACTATTTTCCCCATGAATGAGGTCACAGTTGCCAATATTAGACACCAGGTCTGGAGGGTTCCCAGTTAAAACTGCTCTTTTACACCGACCTGAAGTGTCTGAGAGAAAACATTAGGAGCAGATGAACTCGTCTGTGGCATGTGAACGCCACAAAATCATTGCTCTCCAACTGCCACACTTTCCAGATTTGTCTCCCTGTGACTTCTTCTTTTAACCTAAAGTGAAATTCAAGTTGAAGAGTCGCCATTTTGAAACAGTTTAGGAGATTCAAACTCACTGTAGATGGTGTTTGACATGTTAACAGAGCAGGACTGTCAGGTGTTGCAGTGTGTTGCAGGAGCACTGGGAGCAGAGTACCGCTGCACGAGGACCTCAGAAGTTCTGGATCGCACCTTGTACAAGCTTGTTATTGTGTTTTCAGCCACTTTACATGGCCTTCATGTGCACCTGCTGTGGTTTTATTTGCAGCACTTTTCAGCTGAAACTACACAAGATAGGGTCCTCATCGGTCACAGGAAAAAGGACTGGCGAAGAGGTGGGTCCTTGCCAACAAATTAAAGTCAGCATCCTCCTACTGGACTTTCTTTGAGGCCCTCTTTGTCAGAAAGTTCAAGGAAAAAGTTCACAGTTAATTAGGATTGTTTGGACTACTGGGCTGCAAGATAATTTCCAGAAATCAAATTAATTCTAACATGATTAGAAGTAGCTTGTTTTGCCATAATTGCTACAAAAGCTACATGAAAACCTGTGAATCTGCAGCTCCTACATACCGTATGTATACTCAGTCCTACAGTTTGAACACAGGTTCCTTAGAATGATGGATTCTCCTGCCAGCCTGTATTAAATTAGTCTAAAATAATATTGTGGTTGTTAGGCTGTTGGGTTCTTTTGTGTTTTAGTCATAACTGTGTTTGGATAGTTGTGTCTAAACCATCTCCGGGTCTCATTATTTTTTGAGATTTGGGACTGAACACTTCTGGAAATCCATGATTAGACAAGCTAGTTACTGTTATCTGTGTAAGGTGCAAGAAAAGCACAAGTAACAAGTAATAGGAAGAATCCCTGCAATGCAAAATTCAAACATTGTTAAGATTAGGAACACAGATCAGACTTTCAAAGGGTAAATATAAGATAAAACTTTATTAATCCCGAAGGAAATTCGTGTGCCAGATATCTCTCAGAAGAAAAAAAAACAAATGACAAAACAGAAGAAATGCAGAGAATAAAAAATAGAAAAACAATAAGAAGAAAGAAAGAGTAACTAAAATAAGGTTAGAATTGAACAGTAAAAAGTAATCCTGGTTATTATACTGAGGTAATAAGTAATAGCACACATGATAATAATAAAAATGAAGCGAGATATTGCACCTGAAAAAATTAAATAAAAATAAAACATTCCACTTTACATTGACAGTGTTGTACATGAAAGTGAAATATTGCACATTTAATCAAAATATTGCAAATAATAATGAAATATTACAGCAGAAAAAATGAAAATATTAAATACTGCACATGAAATGACATAATTCACATTATATGGAAACTGATGTTGCACAAACTATTGAGATGTATAATTGTAGGTGATATAGATATGCATGGTAAATATGCAGGAGGAATAGTTTTTAATGTGTTTTTATGTCAGGATTTTATGCTTTTATTGGTTTATTTAGGTTTCCTTTAATATTTCTTTCAGTCAGGACTGTCTACAGAGAGATTCTGATCTCCAGAGATCATCTCAACAGAATAAAGGTTAAATTAGAAACCCCCAAATAAATAAAAATAGCGTCCCAGCCTCCCTCCTTCCCTGCCTCCTGTAAATCTCCATATCTAACGAGCGTGGAGGTGACTCTAACAACCTGGCTCCGGTCAGCGCCAGCCAATTAGGGCGTCCGAGGAGGATGAGCGCGCTCAGTGTGTCCTCGCAGCAGCATCTGAAGCTCACACTGCTGCATCCGTGTGAACATCTGGTTTGAATCTGCGTCTGCCGGCTGTAATGTCGGCCGAGCTGACGGGTCTATTAGAGGCCGAGTGTGTCGCCGTGTTTGAGCCCCGACAGGAAATGACACGGCAGCAGCAGGTACACAGCCGCTCCCAGAGCAGCCGTCCAAACCCATCACACGGAACCTGAGCTAACTGAGCAGAGTCGTGTTCAGGGACCCGATCAGCTGCTGCTGAGGATGATGGTGGCAACATGGCTGCCAGAGGGCGAGCTGCTCCTTGTGCACATTTCAGGATCTAATTTATCTGTATTTTGTGTTGTTTTGTGTCTCAGTCATTAGCAGGATTCATTCATGAGTCTTCTTTGAAGTCAGTGTAAAATGATTTTTAACATAAATTTGTGGCTTTAATTGGGTTTATTAAAGTGAAAACACTCTGCTGACCTCAGAGTGTCTCTTTGTGTCCAGTGTGTCTTTAGCTTCAGGCTACTAGCAGCATGAGGGCATCATTAAAAACAAGAATAACAGCTTCATTTGACCAGTTCTGAAGTTATGCAGAAACAGAAAGACATGCTCTTACTGTTGGAGTTCTTGTAGTTTCGTCTCCACTCTAATACTTGAGGAGACGTTCACTCTGAGCCAATACATGATGGCATACATTTCAAATCTTATATGTTTTTTAAGTGCATATTGCAGCTACACATGCAAAGCTCATACTGTTACATGCAGTATTCATTACGGATTCTTCATCATAGCATTATGCTTTAAGCTTTAAGCTTTAACTATCTTGCTCACATACTTTGCAGTGTGTCATTGTTGGCCTGCATTGCTGGAACAGGACCACTCTGTATCTGTAATGCTGTAACTGCTGCAGCGGAGGCAAATGGAGGCGATGCACTAATTTAAAATCAATGTCCTCGAGTTATTCTTGAGGTTTTCTTCATGCCAGTGCAGTCAAACAAGCACTGCTAGCAATGTTAGCCAGAGGCTACACTTATCAACAGTCCTAAAGATCTGGCATGTCAACCACCTAGCCTGGAGCTAATCATGCTAACGTTAGCATCTATGACTGCATTAAAAAAATGTTTTCCATAAAAAATTCTACTGAATGGTAAACTGCAGACAGAGACCTGATGCAGAAGAACTTCCTGGTATTTTTCACATACTGCATTTGACACATTATGTATTGGAACATAGCCTATACTGTACAGTATATTAGTATGAAATGCACCTATTGTCTCGCTTGACTTCTAAAAAATTAAAAGTAAAACAGCATTTATTGGTGTACATCAGTGCAAATATGCTGTTGGTTAGCTTCGTTTTTAGCCACAATAGTAATACAACTACAATTCTAATGTTTGGTCTGTCTGAGCTGCTGCTGCACTGCAATAAAGGTTCTCTGTGCACAGATGAGCTTTTTAGATCAATAAGCATTTGAGGTATTGTGGGTTCAGTTTAATTCATATGTAGCTTTTAGTTGATGCTCTGGATTTAGGCGAGACTATTTCAAGTCTTATTTTGATGCAAAGATGTGTTTAGCAGGAATGTAGCACAACATGGAAGTGAAGCAGCGCTCTGTTCATTTAAGCAAAGTGCAATCTAAATACTTTATCCACAATATCAATAAATGATTGTGATAAATAATTTATGTCTAAACAATAATCCAAATAATTAGCATTTGGCCATAATCTTGCATAATCTGCATTCAATCAACGCTTCACACCTCTAATGCTGTTGAGTGAATATCTGCTAGCCTGCTAGTTAGCATAGCAGCTAACATGCTAAACTTCCACCAGCAGGAAGGATCCAATAAGACACCAGATTTGTGACCATGCTAACATGCTAACAAGCCGTTCTGCTTGTGTGTTCACTTTCTTTCTCTCACTTTCTGTTGTTGAAATTTTGCTGCAGCAACTTTTTGAGTTTGTCGTCTTGTTGTGTGTCGGCAGTAAAACCCCGGTGCAGGATGTCGGGTCACTGCTGCTGCTTTTTATTCAGGATGTGTTTTTGTGGAGAATCAACTCTGTGACTGACTGCGAGCTTCTTGTTGTTTGTGTCTCTGCAGCGCTGCTTTTGTAGTCGCATATCCAGCTTATTTTGCTGATTATTAGCAGGAAATTTCATCCTGGACACCGTTGATCTCCAGTACAATAGGAATGGTGGGAGGAAGAATAAAAACTCTGTGAACCTGCAGACTTTTATCATATAACGTGATTCTCTTTGAGTAGCTCTTATAAACAGAGCTGTAATGAGGCCGCTGCTGCGTCGACAGGATGTCACTGTGATTTACTGTCGGGGCTTTCATCAGGAACAGCAGCACCTCACGCACACACAACACAAAACAAAACGTTAAAAGGAATCTGCACCATCGCTCAGCCTCTCCTCTGTTGGTCCAAACTTTCTGCTTCATTTGAGCCCAGAGTGCGTCGCATCTCCTCGTTGGTACGAATCGTCTGCCACATTGCATTCTGGGTGTAATGTGCCCCGGGGCAGTATTAGATTTAGCCGGTATCAGCCTTATTTGTTCGCTTTACCCAGTTGACTACACAGCGCGTACGAGGCGTACAGTGCAGCTCCTCATCCACTTAGCACTCGGCAGATAAGAGCTTTCTTTATCCTGCTTATCTTGCAGAAGATAAAACACACTCAGAGGCCGAGTGGAAATGAGATGTGGCGACAAACCGCATCTTTAAACGGAGAGGTGTTTCTTCATTTCCAATAATGATGCTCTATATAGAGCGTGAAATGCTCCCAACTCGGTGTGAGAGGAAACAGAGTGTGTGTTTGTGTGTGTGTGATAGAGTGATACCGCAGCAGCATCATTTGAGTGTAAAAAGCGTTCAGTCCGAATAAGTTAACGCATCTAAATGAGCGACGGGAAGGTTGTGGAGGGACAAACCTGAATCCCATTTTCTGCATCGCTTCACCCGTTCCAGGGTGTGGAACTGAGTGTGTGTGTGTTTGATGCACGCTGACGTTCACCAGCCAAATGTTTGGTCAAGAGGCTGGATGGAAGTTGCGCGTCCCAAACCGCCGCCTGACCTCCGACAGTCACTTCTGCTGCGTTTTTTCTTGCCGCTGCTGCTTTAAATCTGTTTGCAGACGATGTTTCAGAGTCACCGTCCTGAAAACTTGTACCTGCAGATGAGATTTGAATCCTAAACAAGCCTTTAGTGAGTCCTGACAGAATGTAAGATTAGAATATAACTAATATAATCCAAGATATCAAGTCCAACCTCTGCACGGTTGCTTCCATAAAACAGACACATTGTGTTGCAGGAATCTGACCTGCGCTGACGAATATCAATGAACCCTGGACGACCATCTTAACAAACCTGATGTTCTCTGTTAGAACTGCACCAAAAAACACCCAAACCCTTTCATCTCCGAGCCATTTACACCACTGTGCATCAATACACGTGCAATGCAATAGCAGGAAGCTGAAGGATTTCAAAATAAAAGCAGAGAACCATAAATAAAGCTAGAAGCACGTTGTCAAAACTTTTGCATTCTTTATAAACTGGAAGAAAACCTTAGCTAGATGTTTTCATTATTAGGAAAAGGTGGTGAAAAGGGTTGAGAGTCTACAAACTGGAGTTAAACTAGGGCTGGGTGTTATAGCTGAAACTTTATTGTGATAAAATGCTTCATTTTAGTCCATACTGATCATTTTTAGTCACGTATTTTTAATAAAAACCAGTGGCAATAAAAGTTTAATTTTTAATTTGACCACCTTACTTTGAATTTAGTGCTTTGGCCTGTTTATCAAGGTGCACAGGTGATCATTTTAATGTTAACACAAATAAATTTACACATTAAATGAAAATAAATAAGGAAAAAGAAATGATTTCACCTTGATTCATGCTAAATATCTACAGCTCTGCTCTGAGTTTAGTTTTTTTTTTTTTTTTTACCATCCAGGTCTGAGTTATCCACGGGAGCTGATGCCTCCACAAACCCCCAAAATCTGACCGAGTCCTGCAGCACAAACAAACTGACTGGTTGATGCAACTTTCAGACAAGAAAAATATACGCAATACGGGCACGCTCACTTTCACACAGCTCACAAAATTCAGTCTGGGCCTCAGCAAACACAGAGAAGCTCAAAAAGGGCTGGTTTCCTATGAGAACTGCTAAAAGGAGCTGAGTTTTTCAAGTGTGTCTGGTGACTTTTGTCTTAGCTAAGTGGAGGATGGAGACTGTGACAGTGGATTGTTCTCATTTACCATCAGTTTAACGGAGTGTTTTAATGCAATCAGTGCAGGAATTATTGTTAGCCTTGGCTGGACGCTGCTGCCTCCTCATTTTGTCTGCTGCAGATGCTTATTACATAAAAGTTTTCCTGATTTATGGTTTTTCTTTTCCTAGTGGGGTTTTGGGTAATCTACTATTATATAATATTAAAATGCAGGCATTAAAGGTCTGGTCCAGGTTTGACCAAAGCTAAGGAGGATTTATGTTTATAAATTTGCAGAATGAAAACTTTAAAAAATCTGGATTTCAAATTAAGATTGGATATAATTTTCTGTTTCAGGCAAACAAATATCAAGATAATTAGGTAAACACATGAGATTGTAAATCAGGAATAAATCTTGCATTTAGTTTAAGCCTTTTCTTCTCGTCTCGCTGATGTGAAACTTCCATCCAGTCTGTCGGCAGATCTTCAGACCGTGAGTTTACCTGTTTCTGCATGTCGTCTGTCAAACAGCTCATTGGAAACGCCGCTACTTTCCTCCGGATGCTCTGTTTTGATTGGCTGTCACTCCCCGCGTCAGGACAAACCTTCAGTCGGTGTTTGACTTCTTGTTTTCTGTCTCCGTGTTGTGATATTTCCCGTCCTCCCCGCTGCACTCGAACGCCTCGTGTTCCTGCTGAATCCTGTCACTTCAGTTTGCTTGTGACGGAGCGACAGGCAGGTTTGTTTTTACTGACGGTCAGTGAAGATTCCTGCAGCCTCCTTTTAGCTTCTCTTTTCTTTCTTCTTCCTCTTCTCGGTCGTAGACGTGACGGAGCGCTGTGAAGCTCCCTGACAGCGTTTTATTCCTTTTTCTCTCTGTTTTTCTGTTTTTTGTTGATCTTGTTTGTGTCGGCTGTTAAATGCGACGCTTCACACAAAACATTTCCCATTTCTTTTCCTCACTGAGACACTTTTTTTTACGGTACATCACTGCTGAATGTTTTCCGAAGCAGTTTAGGAGTCGATGTTTACTTGAGTCTTTCAGTCGAATCCGCACTGATGAAGATCTTCCAGACACTTCACAGTCCATTTATTAAAGCGTTAAATCATTAAATACATTAATACATATAAATTGCATGAACTGAAGTGTGAAGAAAATCATTTTCGCCGCCTCGGAAGTGACACTGAAGTCAGGAATTAAGTTTACCTCCATCAACTAGAGAGAAAAATGTTGATTCACACTGCAGCAGTCTCACTGTGGTGATTTTAATCTACCAACCTGGGCTTTCAGAGATTAGACACGTCCCTTTACAATGCTAATTTAAGCATTTGCATGCATTTGAACACATTCGGTTACACATCGGCCTCGTCAAGCAATTAATTTAGCATCATCAGAGTATTTCAGTCCTAAAATATGATATTATCTCTGCAGGAAGGATAGTCTGATTATATGTGGAGCAGGATGACTGTTTGTTTCTTACTATCCACAGCCCACATGAGCAGTCATTACTGTGCAGCAGTGATCCTAATGAGCAGCATGCAGCAGCAGTGTAGAGGGTTTGCAGGCTTTTTACCCCTGGGTCTCGCCTCTCAGGCTACATACACGCTGCCCACCCTTCCTGCTGCCAACTGCAGCCTGGAAGGAAACTCTGGAGATGCGAGACTGAGAAGGAGTTCACATTTTTAGCATTACAAAATAATTGAACATATATTTAAATTCCCTGCCTGCCCTGAAATGACTCCAGAGCTGAACATCAGTCAAAAACAAAGCAGTAAAGATGCAATTACAAGTTATCTGTCAGAAACGTGTGAAATATTTAGGCTTTTATGCATATATTTAGATTCACCAGAGTTTCATCTGCCTCAGAATGAAGCTTTCGAGGCTGCACACTAAAGGCAGCACATCAGTGATACCTTATTTCTCTATTTATCTCTTGTTGGTTTTTCTAAACATTTGACTTACGCTTAAGTAAATGAAAGCCCACTGAACAAAAGTGGTTGTTTTAAATTCTTTTCATGTTGTTGCTGGTTATTTTCTCCTTTCTGGGGCCCATAAAAATCCTCTCATGACGAATTACTCTGTTCGTCGTGTAGTTAGACAGAAAAAAGAATCTCATTTCTCCACTGTCAGTCCAGTTTTGGATATTATAAAGAATTTCTGTACTTTTAAAAACAGATTTCTTATTGTACCAACATGATGCTTTAGCTTAGCACAAAAACTGCTAGCTTAGCCCCCTCTAAGTTTAGATTTAGATAAGCTATCAGGCTAATGTATTAAGCATTAAAAAGTGAAGTCCTCTCTTTAAGATGCTGGTTGCGATCACAAATCTCTCAGTTCTTTCATGTTCATAATTTTGAATTTTGAGCAGAATTCCCAATAATGAACTGGCCTCTTAGTCTCACTTAGAATAATGCACCTTCTTATCACTCTGCTGTAGGGTGGAAAACCCCTCAGCTTTTTTGTATTTGTATTTCTAACCAATCACAGTTGTCTTTAGTGCTGCGAAATCCAGGATGCAGTGACGGTGCCCCTTCAAAATAATGGCAGAGGAGATTGTTTTGTTGGAACATTTGCTTGCAGGGATTTGAACAGTGTCATTAAAATGGATAATTCACCACATGACCAACCACTACACGATTCAAACCTTCAGCAAAACCTGAATTAAGCATGCTGGTTGCTGTTTGGAGGTTTGCTGTTGTTGTTTCCTGTAGCGATGGAGCTTCTGGAGGTCAGACTTTAACTCATCCATCCTCAGTCTTTAATTGTTTCCACATAGCAATGATTTTTACTGTTATAATACGCAGGTTTTTTGTGCAAAATGAAGTCACTTTGAAGTCAGACACTTGAAAATAACTAATAACCTCATTTACCATTACTGTTAGTTCCATCTGTGTCTTATCAGGTGCTGCTTCACCTTCAGAAAGATGAAGAAGACGAAAACAAAACATTAAAGACGCTAGCTGTTTAGTTAGGATTGCAGCTTCTTAAATCTTTAACCAGGAGTTAAAGAGGATCGACAACACCTGAACACACATTTAACTTTCTGCTGGATTTTCACAAAAAAATATTACCCTGCAGTCAAGATTAATTCAAGTTTCTCCAAAGCCTCTTGTTTAATTGATGCTCATGTTCACAATTAATGAACACATGAACACGTTCCTGCACAGCTCTGTAACATCTGCATTACTCACTCTTTAACTTTAGTCTCTAATGTTGTTCAGAGCTTCTGGAGTCTGCAGGTGGACGAGAGAAGCGAGAGAGAAATCCGACATTCATACATTCTGTGACCGGCTGTTATTTTTAACATTCGGCTGTCTGTTGGCACCCAGATAATCCTGACGCATGCTTCATATGCTTTTGTGGGAACTTTTCAGTAAGAACCAGCGAGAAATGGAAGAAGATTTGGAAGTTTGATCAGAGCTGAAACTTGCTGCTGCTAGTTTCTGTGTGTTTGACTGAGTGTGTGCTGCAGACATATGGTCTCTCTTCAAACAAGATGCTGACCGGCTCCGAGCTGCACTCTGCATCCAAATGAAGCTTCAACACACACACACGCACACACACACACGCACACACACACACACACACAGGTAATATATGTGCTCATGTTTGCCCTCTGACCCTCCTGCTGCAGCGGTGTGAGTGTAAACGCACTATAAATAGAAGCGGTGTGTGTTATCAGGACGTGCAGCAGCTCTGTAGCGCTGATCTATCCCATAAGTCACTGGGGCTCCTGCTGCCTATTGATCTGGCAGCCCTCCCTGACACACACACACACACACACACATACACACACGCACACACTCTCATCGCCTGCCAACTCGCTCACAGAACACCGTCCATACAGATGGTCTGGACTGATGAAGAGAGCGGCAGCGATAGAAATAAAGTGGAATCATGAGCACCAACAATAAACCATCCCAACTCTTCTTCCTCTTCAACACATGATCACAACCGTCCGTTTGTCGCACTGGGATGCAATTATTTATCATTAATCAATATTATTACCGCATTAGCAGAAATAAACACTGAAGTGATGTTTAATAACTTTTAGCTGCAGTATTCTGCATATTCTTGAGTGTTTCAAACAGTTTCTGGACACATCATCAAGCCCGTGATTGGGCGTCTCCCCTGGCAACGGTTTACTGACAACTAAGAGCTGGTGTTGCTAGGAGACGAGCTGTCAGCCTCCGTGATGCGGCGCCGACTGGAGCACATCATCACCCTGTGCATGAATGTTTCTCCTTTTTAAGGGAGTCATTAGCGGTCCACCATTAACGCTTTAAAGGGGAATGATTTCAGCACATAGGACCGCTGAGAAAAAGTTCCACGAGCTTCTTTTTGTTCATGAGTGATGCCATGTGGATTTGCAGACCAGTAAATGGAAGGAATCTGGGGGAGTGCAGTCGGAGAAAAGTGAGCTGAGTAGACCTCGGTGGCCTGATGCTCGGCTTGGCTGGATGTTAGCTGCTGGTATTGAAACTACAATTAGCTGCTACACTTTTAGGCCTGACAGTTTTGTATCGACTGTGGTGATAAATCAGTAGGATGCTACCTAAAAATACAACATTTAACATTTGTTAAAGCCTGCAGGCTGCAAGGTTTGCTTTCTATTATCACATAGAAGATAGTTACACCAGCTTGTGTGAAAACAAACTCAGCTGTGAGCTTTTCAAAATAGATTTAATGCATTCATCTCCTTTAGAACTCACAGCATCTTATGTTTTCAGGCCTGTGAATTTCTGTAATTTCACCCCCAAGAAACATCTTCAATAGGGTTCAATATCTCTGGAAATACAACCAGTCGATCCACATGATCGAATGGCTCCAGCAGAAGAGACATTTTTAATTACTGGGGTTTAAAAATGGGGAAAAAAGTGCAAAATTTTGAAATGAGGCTGTTATATTGTCTCCATAAAGTTCCTGTAAGTGTGTTTATATGGATGGATCCATATTTCTACTAAAATGCAGTCTTTGGTTGACAGTTTACCAACTTTTGAGACTCTAACATCAGTAGAATTTGAAAAACAATATTCAAAATGACCTGAAATATGTCCAAAATGACACGAAAGATGTCCAGGATTACTCAAATTTTGTGTAAAAGGACTTGAAACTGTCCAGAATGAAAAGAAAAGGCCAAAGTAAACTACAATTTGTCTCAAAATGTAGATGTTGGTGTTCATAGGGGTCTCGATGTTGGAGTTCATAGGGGTCTAGATGTTGGTGTTCATAGGGGTGTAGATGTTGGTGTTCATAGGGGTCTAGATGTTGGTGTTCATAGGGGTTTAGATGCTGGTGTTCTTAGGGGTCTAGATGTTGGTGTTCAGGGGGTCTAGATGTTGGTGTCATAGGGGGTCTAGATGTTGGTTCTTAGGGGTCTAGATGTTGGTGTTCATAGGGGTCTAGATGTTGGTGTTCTTAGGGGTCTAGATGTTGGTGTTCATAGGGGTCTAGATGTTGGTGTTCATAGGGTTTAGATGTTGGTGTTCATAGGGGTCTAGATGTTGGTGTTCATAGGGGTCTGGTGGGGTCTAGATGTTGGTGTTCATAGGGGTCTAGATGTTGGTGTTCATAGATGGGGTCTAGATGTTGGTGTTCATAGGGGTCTAGATGTTGGTGGGGTCTAGATGTTGGTGTTCATAGGGGTCTAGATGTTGGTGTTAGGGTCTAGATGTTGGTGTTCATAGGGGTCTAGATGTTGGTGTTCTTAGGGGTCTAGATGTTGGTGTTCATAGGGGTCTAGATGTTGGTGTTCATAGGGGTCTAGATGTTGGTGTTCTTAGGGGTCTAGATGTTGGTGTCCATAGGGGTCTAGATGTTGGTGTTCTTAGGGGTCTAGATGTTGGTGTCCATAGGGGTCTAGATGTTGGTGTTACATGAGCAGAGTTAGAAGTTGCCTCCATGTTTACATTTGCAGCTTTCTGGGGCCTCCAATACCACCCTAATGTGAAAATTCAGGATTTTTGTTTTAGCATTTGGGGTCCAGTAATTAAAAATGCAATCATTTGTGTCTGCTGGAGACAACATTGTGTGTCTCTTCAGCAAATGCTATTACTACTGGAGTTATATTTCTGGAGATAATAAACTCTTAAAATGGCTCCACAGGTAAAATGCTTTCTGAGGGTGAATCGAGGTCTGAAAATATCTGGAAGTTAGATTTGAGTTGCTGATAACAAGTAAGTAAACTGTGAGGCTGTGAGGCTGTGACCCTGCTCTGTTTATCACAGTAGTTAAACTTTGTGTACAGTTGATTTTACAGTTGTTGAATTTATAATAAATGTCGAAAATAAGAACACATCCAGACCTGTGCTGCTGCTCTGAGTCAGAACTCTGTGCTGAGGTTTACCTGTTGATTTTACAACACAGAGCTGTAGGTTCGGTACATGCATGGCTGCAGGCGTTCTGCTGACCTCCGACCCCAGTGTGGTCGCTCAGAGACACACAGGTGCATGCTGGGAAAACAAAGGTGTGCGTTTGTGGATGTGGAGGTCAGCTGTAGCCCGAAGCAGCGAATCACAGTCGAATCTCTGGAGCCTCTGTTTGTCACAAACACACTCTCATTCAGTTTTCTCTCTTTGTCACTTCTCTTATTTGCTTTCCCGTGTCTGAGGCTCCATGTTGGTGTTTTTCACAGTTTTCACTCTGAAACAGTTTGTGGAGGAATATTAGCAAGCCTTTGTGCAGCTCCAGATATCAGCTGTTTCTCTGGACATGATCAATGCAGAGGAGATTTAATGGCTGATTATGTTTCGTAGTCGAGGTGCCAGGATTGTCTGGATCTGTTCGTCGGTCTTTGTCTGTTTCTGGACACACAAAAGAGGATTTTGGAAGCTTGTGATGGCAATTTTTTTACATTTTGAGATTTGGACTCGATGATTAATTAGATTTTTGAGAAGCTGATTGATTGTTGGGCTGATGGAGGGTCTGACTGTGATTTTTACAGGCTGCAGGACTCCGGTTTGTCTTTCACTCCTTGTTTTGCTGCTTTGGTTTTATTTGTATTCTTTGGCCAAAACTAACAGATTTCACATTTTGGGGTTTTGTCAGGAAAATAAAAATCTTTGTGTCAGACTTTAAAACGACACAAACTCAGACACTAAACGTCTTTGAACTTCCTTCGTTTTTTTGATGTTCTACTCATTTAATTAAAAGAGGAGCTTTCAACATTTATCCCTGAGTGTTGATTGGCTGTTAATTGAGGTGTGTAACCAATCAGATGGAGCCGTGGCTGCATCAGAGCCAAGTAATGAGTGCTTAAACTCATTTATTTCATCAGGAATCAATTAAAAAAAATTATGAAACTGAAAATGCTGAACGTCAGATCAGATTATCAGCAACTTCTTAGATCACATGTACAACATTAATACTTGTATTTTCACTAAAACATGTAATAAGTTGCATGTTGTTGGAACTTTTTAAAGAGTTCCAGGACTTGACGTGTCTTTAACACTATAAAGGTCAATTTCACTGACATTTGTGGTCCAGTCACCCATGGTCTGAGTCTTTCCTCCAGCTATTTCCGTGTCATGACTTTCCTGTGAGGCTGCAAAGGTGTTTTCAAAAGAGACATTGGTTCTGTGCTGCAGGTTTATTTAGGATTTTGCAGGTACAATGTGACATAAAGCCGTCAACCTCGATTCTCTCTGCACCACTTAATAACACCCAGCTTTTAAAACAGGATTATTATTATCCCTTTTCACATTTCTCGTTGTTTACATGACATATGTGCGGTCTTGCACATTCTGAGGCGAATAATCTGCACATTCTGAGTATTTCTGTAATTTTTCTAACACCTCAGGCTCGTAATTTGACGTGTAGCAGCTGCTTTTTAATCTTTTATCCTTCTTTAAAAGTTTCCTGCTTCTGCTACGTCCCTCACATGCCTCATATGTGAAAACCTCCTTAGCAATAAAACTGACTCTAATTCTGGTTCTGCCTGAAATGAAGGACAAACCCAGAAACAGAAACCTTTACTTGGTGATCTTCCTCCTCAAAACTGGGCAACATTTTCCAGCTTCCGTTGTGCTGTGTCCCCAGAAAGCTCCTGTAAGTGTACATATATGGATGGACTCATATTTCAACTAAAAATACAGACTGATCAACATTCCACCAACTGTTAAGCTATTTCGGAGTTTCAAGTTATTTTGGATACAGAAAAAAAATGTTGTCAGTAGATTTAAAAGTGTGAATGGCTCCAGTAGAAGAGACATTTTTAACTATTGGGGTTTAAATAGGAAAAGAGTGCGACATTTTCAAACGAAGGTGGCGTTGTGTCTCTAGAAAGTTCCTGCAAGTGTTTACATATGGATGGATCCATAACTCCTACTGAAATACAGTCTTTGGTCCATGTTTCACCAACTGTTGAGGCTCTGACATCAGTAGAATCAGATGTGTGGAAAGTTTGACCAGACAAGGTTCCAGTTTTATATTATTTTAACTTAAAATTCGTCCAAACTGAGTAAAAATCATCTAAACTGACTTAAAATTGGTCCAAAATTAGATGGATTATCCAAAATCTGAATTAACAATAATTCTTTTGGACCTAAAAATGGGAAAGACTTGCAAAACATTCGAGTGTAGGTGGTATAGTGTCTCCATAAAGTTCCTGTAAGTGTAAATCTATGGATGGCTCCGTATTTCTGCTAAAAACCTTATAGATTCATTGGTAGGAAACAAAACTAACCGACTAACTGACAAACTCAGAAACAGACGTCTTTACTTGGTGATCTTTGTCCTCCTGTTTTCTTTTGGTATTTCAGTACTTTCTTTAATAATAAATTGCTTGTTGTTTTCCACAGTTAGATGTGGCACATTTGTTGTGTTTTTCATCTCGTTCAAACTTGTGTTTCCTTCAGCCTTTTAATTTCCACCTCTTGATTTTTCGAGCTCTTTGCCACTTAATTTTTGGTTAAAGCGCTGCAGCCCAATTTAGTTTTCACGCTGTTTTCAGGTGGATTCTTCTTCTTCTTTTTTTTAAAAACCAAACTTTACCTGCGTATCTGCCTTTCCTCAACTCGCCTCTGCTATGTTTTTTTAAACACACGCTGGCATACAGAAAGAGTCAACTTTGATCTCAGCAGGTCTGGTCCCTCTTCCTCCCCGCCGGCTGCAGAGCTGCAGAGAGGAAGAACAAAGAGTGGTGGGACATCAGGGCAGAGAGATGCAGGTAGCACTGAGGAAAGAGGAGAGCCAGCCACAAAGGAAAGGAAGGACAAAAGATAAAAGGCAGATGGGCAAGAATGTGGAAGCAAAGTAATGTGGAAAAGGCAGAAATGAGCAGGTAAAAGGAGGACGGGAAGAAGGGAGGATGGAAGGACGGAGGAGAAAAACACGACTTTGTTTTTCAGTAGTTTCACTCCACGTTCGGCTCTGCAGTTGTTTGGAGGTTAAATTGAAATGCTTTTTAGTATTTCTCTGTATTATTTTCTGTCATTTAATGAATTACGGCATCAAAGCGCAGAGTCAGAGTGCAGCCGGCTGTCAGATTGTTGGTTTTAAAGCATGATGGGTTTTATTATTCACTTCTTCAGTGGTGAAGGTTGCACCAGCTGCACACTCAAAGACCCTGAATACTGTGGAAGGAAGAAAGAAGCTGAAAGTGGAGTTTGGATTTTAGTCTAATTCCTATCAAAATGCTCTTTCACTTTACTGCACTTGGAGCACTTTTGATCTGTTAAATACATATTCTTGTGGTTCTGATGTAGAAGAGGCTCTGCAGGGTAGTTTTACCCTCAGTCAGTAGTTATCTAGTAGATATGAATCTTTATCTGCAGTGGGTTCTGTCCTGTGGAGTTCCTCACAGCTCTGAACTGGGTCCTGTTTAGCTTGCATTTTTTACTATAAACACTACTGGATGGATAATACAAAGCAAAGCATTACCTGTAACCCCTTCAAACACCACAAAACCCGAGGTTCAGATTTCTTTCTCTGGTCTAGGAGACAGAAGACGGCAGAATGCCTATATGTCCACTCACATTAATAGATGTTCATCACCTTATTGCTCCAGAACCGCTTCTAAATCAACCCATATTCCACAAAAATTACATTGTCATATAAGTAAACTGCATTCTCTTTTAAGTGTGGAAAGAAAGGTGAGATATACTGTATTAGGAAGTGCTTTAGTGGTGGTGTGAGTCCAGCTTAGGAGTCTGGAGAAGAAGGTGGAGGTTTAAGTTAGACTTTATTTTCATTTCACTTCCTGTTTACTTACATTTTCATGTGACAGCCACGTTCCATACCATCGTCAAATGAATTTGAAGCAAACTTTTGAGATTATGCAAATAATGAATATGCAAATTAGATTTTTTTCCCCCATGTGAAACAGATAAACTCAGCTGTGTGGTGTTGTCAGAAGGTGGCGCTGTAGGCTACATGGCTGTAATAAACAAGAAGCTAGAGACAAAACCAGTTACTCACCAGCTGCTAAAATATCTCAAAGAAGATGAAGAAACAAACAAAACTTTGGCACTGTGAGATAAAATGGGGGGAAAAGTTTGTTTTCAGTTGGGCAAGTTGTAGTTATTCTTTATGTCAGCTGATATCTGCCATGTTTAATGCTTTTCAGAGACAAAGACAATGAAAGAAGCAGAAACAGCTGATCAGAAAAGGTGTTTCCATCTACTATGAAGTTCAATAACTCTTTTCAGAAGAAGCCAAAAACCACCTAAAGTGAGCTTAAATATGTTTTCCCTTTTTGCCGTTTTCAACTATTTCTTAGGAACCAAAACCCCTCAGTTAAATTTAGGAAAATGAACGCTACACAGAGACAAGTTCGATAACACTGGGCTATTTCAACCATACGTGCTCACACCAGAAACCAATGCAGAAGGGCAGAGTGAGATTTGTTCTTTAGGTTTGTAACGTATAAAATCCTGAATGTCTGAATCCGTGTTTTTTAACTGTGGTCAGTAAATTTGGAAATGCTTAACCGTGATGCTAACTGCTAATTCTGCTCATTACTTGTCTTCTGGCATATCTGTACCAGATATGGTCTTCAGAGTTTCTAAAACTTGTTTTTTTTTTCTGTAATATCCGCAGACAGTAACTGCAGCATGGTTAGGATTAAGCTGCTCAAACATATATATCTACATTCATTCCTGTTTTAGCACTGAATCATCTGATATTAGCATAAGTCGTGGGATACGGATACAGTGCCGCTATTGACTTGGCATTGAGATATACGATCAATAACTCTTCTATTTCATCACATTGAGGTCATTAAAAGTAACTTTTTCCTGAGTGAAATCTCTCCAGATCCCCGGAAGTGTTGAAAAATAGAGTCTTGAGGCGTTAAACTGGAATTCTAAAGACATACATCTTGATTTACACAAGTTTGGTGTGAAACATCCAACTTTGAAACTGTGCACAATTTAAAGAGTTTCTTTCTAACTTTCCCTTCAACTTGTCTATAATGTAGTTTTGTTCATTTTTATGACTTTCTGTGACTCAGCTTTGTCTTTTACTGCAAAGCACGTTGTCATGTCGGCTCCAGAAAGGCTCCATACATGCTAAATTAACCTTACTTCCTCCCTTAATTCAGTATAATGCAGCTGCACTCTGCTGTATCTGTGGCTCTGAACCAGTTCCTCCTCCTCAAGTTTAGTCGCTGAAGCAGTTTTCCTCCAGAGAGCAGCATCTCGGAGCTCCATCCTCGATTTACAGCGACGGACTCGGCTTCTGTTTGAGGGTTTTTGCTTTTAGATTTCCAGCAGGGGAGGCGGAGAAAAGAAGAAAACTGCCACACTTTATTTCCTCCATTAGGAAAAAAATCTCCTGCAAACTTCAGCTCGCTGCAGAAAATGACACAAAGTCTGACAAAGAAGTTTATGTGCAGCCTCCCTGATTCTTCAGTCAAATTATCTCTCGGCACAGTTTGGGTTCTTTCAGGATGATTTGAGGGTCCTTAGAGCCGCGTTCTTTCAGGATGACGAACAGGGAAATATCACTGTTGAAGTAAGGCTGTGTTCTGATGTAAATCTCTGGTGTCGCCTGAATTTATGAGTAAACATAAAACCGGAGGGTAGTTATAATTTATTATCCCTTCCTCGAGTGTTTCCATGAGTCTCCTCCTGTGTTCCACTTTCTTTCCTCTCATTCTGTGTTATCTAATGTTTCTGAAAAGCCAACAAACGGAGCAGAACGACTCGAGTCCGACCGGCCTTTACGTCGCATTAATGAGCCCGGATTTTGTGACACACCTGAACACGACTCGGTGTTTCCTGTGCAGCTTGTCGTCGCGCTCCGGCTCCTCAACACGCCTGTCACATGTTGTTTTCCGCGGCCGGTCATACGTGTCAGCATCAATCTGTCTGCAGCGTCGCCGAGCAGAGAAGATGTGAGCGGGAATACGAGAGCGCATCAATCAGCCGCAGGTAGAACGTTACTGTCGGATCAAACGTGAAGTGGCTCGAAGCGACGCCGCTGACAGGCGTCACGGCGAACATACAATCAGTTTGGAGTCATGAAAAGACAGAAATGATCAGCGAGGAAACATGAAAACCTGCCGCTGACAAACAGGAAAACACACCGTGAAGCCTGACGGATGGAGAAAAGGCTTGAAGTCGAGCTCGTGATCCGACAAAAGTGTCATTCTGAGGGAATAAAGGAAGTTAAATTTACCTTTATAGGCGCTGATCATTACCACTAACAGGGCAGGAAACAGTTTAACCTGAAGGTGTGACTGAAGGGAGGCATTATGGGATGTATCAGGCTCTACTTGATGTCACTTACAGCAATGTAAACTATATTTAAACCTGATATAAGACTGAATCGTCCTTTTGTTGTTTACTGTAAAGTCATACTCATATTTAAGGAATTTTGAGCTCTTTGGCAAAAATGTTGTCCAAGAAAATTTAGATTTAAGAAGGAAGAAGAAGACCATTCAAGGTATCCAGCACTTCCTGTTTAAGAAAATTAAGGAAACTAATGTGCAAATCATGCTGGTAGAAGAAAAAAGGTGCAAAATTGTGCTGCTATTTACAATTAAAAACAGAATTAAAAAGTCTAAATACAGAAATAATAAGTATATATAAGCATGTAATAAAATGTCTGTTTATGTCTAAAAATATAACAGCTTTCCTCTCTCCATGAGGAGATGTGTCACCATGCTGGATGTATCTCCAACTACTGTCTCCTCTGTTCACTGTTTCTGAGCCATGCTGTGTTTATTTTATTGATCCAGTAGCTTTGATTTGCCTCCCAGGATCATTTTTGGACAAGTTTTTATGTCATTTTCAACAACTTATGACTCATTTTGAAGAGTTTATCCCATCTTGGACAAACTTTATTCATTTTGGACATTTTTTAAAAATAATTTTGGAAGGGTTTGTGTCATTTTGGACACATTTTGAGTCACTTTAAAAGCCCTCTACACATCAGCTGTAGAAAGATGCTTCACCATGCTGAATGTATCTTCTAACCACTTGCCATGCTGCATTTATTTTATTGATCCAGTAGGTTTAATTTTCCTCTCAGGATCAGTTGGCTTCCTCTGTCTCCTCTCTGCTCTGTACAAACACTGCCTGCAGTTCAGCCGAATTCAGTTTTTATCACGTGACTGTTGGTCACAGCTGAGTCTCTTGTAGCTTCTCAGTTGTGCCAAGGAGTGCATATTTTTATTATTTACAGCATCTGATTAGAATAAATTGTTACCTCTGGCAGTTTTTTAAAATGAGACCCGCCGAATAAGGTGATTTTGAAGAAACGCCATGATTTTAGGCTTAGATTTGGTTAATTTTCTCGATATATCTGTATGTTAGCGATGATTACTTCAAGGATTGTTTGTATGAAAGCTGAAAAATCCAACCTTTTCTTCGGTTCTTGCAGTTTTTGGCTGCAGCTTCTGTCTTCTGAGTGTAATTTTGGCAAATTTATTTCAAAGATAAGATGTCTGCCAAACCTTTTTGGAGACTGTAGAGTTCAGAGGGTAAAAAAAAATCACCTCCAATACACTTATAATGATATATTATGTTTACGACATCATGCTAGTAACTCTAGTACATGAAGAACATGTAGTAATACCAATGTGTGTATCATAGATTATAGTTACTATACACAGTACATGTACTCTCAGTGCATTTCCAAGGATATTTAATATATGTAGCACGTCTCCTGTATATCTGATATGTCTGCATCTCCTTGAAGTACAGAACACATCATCCATAAACTGCTGTGAATCTGACTTTGTTTTAACGTGGCTACCTGAGTTCAGTGATTTGCGGTTCCTAATGCATTTTAATTGAGTTTCTCTGGGTAATTTCGGGCCGAAGTGTCTCTTTTCTTTTTTCCTTTTCCCAGAAACAGAAACGTGTTTTAACTGAACATCAGCAGCCAAAGTGCTTCTTTCCTTTTCTTCGCTGAGCTGAATGTAAAGGAGCAGCTCTGAGTGCATTTCCACTGTGACGGAGCTAAAAGATTGCGACGTCCCATTAATAAGCCCCTCCACCACCTCCCTGATGCGCCCCCCTCCTCCTCCACGATCCCCAAATGCATCCTGGGAAATGGCAGCAGCAGCAGCTACAGCCGGGGGCTGCGATGCTGCAAATTTATTCACTTTTGTAGGATAATTGAATTTTTCCTTCATAGTAGGCCGATTCCACAGGGGTGTAAGTACAAGTGTGTGTGTGTCAGTGTGTGTGTGTGTCTTCTTTCCTCTGGACTATTAATAATTGACTGGTTGGCGTTTCTTTCTGTGTGAAGATTTGTTTCACCTCGCCGCTAATTCGGTCTCTTTCAGATCTGATCTCAGACTCTTATTTATTTCTTTATTTCGCGGCTGGTTGATGTTATTTACGGGGGCGGGTCACCGAGTTTGGTTTTACTGTCTCAGCTCGCCGTTTGAAGCGCGACTGTGCGAGTTAACTTCAAGAGACTCGCGTAAACAGGAACACTTTAAACCTACAACATTAGTGGCTGTTTGATGCATGGAAAACAGCGCTGACAGGTCTGGAAGTCCGGTCTGACAGCCGATCCACACGAGAGTCACGTCTCTCCGTCTCAGCGGAAACATTAAAGCGAAGAATCAGTTTTCTTTTTAACGGGCTGATTACAGTTGTCTTGTGCATCATTTTCTATCAGATACGATCACATTTTACAGGCTCACTACAGGAGCTTTTCATGTGGTTTCGGCGTCTGATGAATTTTGAGCTGTTTGTCAGAAATATTAACATCCCAGAAAATGTAGATTGGTTCAGGGTTCCCACGGTGAGCCTCTCATGGAAGTTCTGCCCCGAGTTTATAAATAAAAACAGGATTCTTGTCTTCAAATCTGACTGTTTAGCTTAATGTGAGCAGAAAAGACAATGTTGAGGGTCAAGTGAACCCCAGATAACAGGTGACACATGTTCAAAAACCATGTTAAAGAAATAAAAACATTCAAATCAGGTTTAAAACAGAGTCTTCTGGACATTAAAGCAACTGTATGAGACCATGTTTCAGCTAGTATTTTGAAAATGTTGGTGTGGTGGATGATTCAGGCAATAATGAACTCATGTATTCACACAGAGACATAAACTAACTCCAAAGTTTTCACACAGAGACAATAACAGACTCAGGTATTCAGGTGGAAACAGTAATTGACTCCTAGGCGTACATTTTTGAGACAGTTATGGACTCAGGTGTCCATGCAGAGACAACAATTGTGTCCTCACAGGTGTCCTAATAAAGACAAAATTGGAATTAGATGTCCAAATAGGGACAGTAATGACTCAGGTGTCCAGGTAGAGACAATAATCAACTTTGGTGTACACAACATGCCATTATTAGAATCTGGAGTACAGGTAGAGACAATAATGGACTTAGATGTCCACACAGAGACAGAAATGAATTCCAACTGTTGTCAGTTTCAAGTGTCTACATGGAGACAATAATGGAATTTTGGGTGTCCAGATTGAGACAATAGTGGGCTCATATCCAGGTATCCATTACTGATACAACAATAGACTAAGATGTTCATATAGAGGTAATAATTGACTTTGAGGTGTCCATATGATGACAGTATTGGACTCAAGAGTCCAGGAAAAGACAGAACTGAACTCCCAGGTGTCCACAGAGAGACAATAATGGACTTTGAAGTGTCTGTTTTGAGACAGCACTGACTGAATTGCCCATATGGAGACAATAATTGACTCAGGTGTCCACAGATACAATAATGGACTCAATAGTCCTGGAAGAGACAAAAATGGACTCCCAGGTATTGATGTAGAGATGACTGTAGCTGACTTACGGGTCTCCTCCTTTGATAAATAGCATAGATGTCCACAGTTGACTCTTGTGTCAATTATGAAGCGAGTAATGAACTTAGATGCCCAAATAGAGACAATAATCGATTTGGATGTTTACATGGTGACAATATTAGACTCAGGATTTCAATCAGAGACATTGATGGGTCCCAGGTGTCAGTCTTCAGACAATAATTGACTAAGATGTCCAGGCAGAGACAGTCATTTGAGTTCAAGGTGCCTGCTTTGAGACAATAATTATCTCAGGTGTCCACATGGAGACGATATGACACTCAGGAGTACAGATAGAGACATTGATGGACTCCCTCACTGAGACAACAGAGGACTTTCACACTGAGGTGATAATAGAAACTAGGATGTGCACATACTGTAGAAAGAAAAATGAACTGAAGTGTCCACATTGAGACAATAATGACCTCAGACATCCACATAAAGTCGATAATAGACTCTAAAGTATCCACAAAGAAACCTGAATGTCCACACGGAGGTTATAACAGGACGTCCAGGTGTCCACACAGAGAGAAATAGACTGTCAAGGATCCAGGTAGAGATAATAATGTTCTCCCAGGAGGGCAGGTAGAGACCCGCCGCAATAACCGAGCAGAGGGGAGCCATTTATACATTTCTTCCCTTCAATGTTATATTTTACAAAGGCCAGTTTGGCCACAATTCTCATTCATTCAGGAAAATCTGACAAGCTGAGATCGTGTTCCTGCATCGAGCCAGATCTTCCCGCTGAGCTGGAACAGGGTAAATGCACCTCAGACTTAAATCTGGCAGCGGCCGCCTGCAGACAGAGAGGAGAAGCTAATATAATCACCGGCCATTTATCCGCACAAACAGAAGCTCGGCCCATCAGATCTACAATACCAGCAGCATCCTGCATAACATTACCAAAGTGAGACCTAGTTAGTAAAAAAATCCCAAGAAAGTGAGCTGAGCGAGCGGCTTTCCCTTTAAAGAGATGCAGATGTGCTGCGGCTGCCAGCTCCAGCTCGGCCACAGTTTGTGTATTCAGGTCAGTTTGTGCATTCAAAGCAAACACAAACCATGTTCCTCTGCATCTTTAATGACCTCTCTCTCCTTCACACACACAGCAGGACGTGCTGGTCAAATATTTATGGCCAGGAGAAGCTGCTGTGTTATTGTACTTGATATAGCTTCAGGCGCTTTCCATTGCACCGGCTTTGGTTTGTTTTCAGGCGCCGCTTTCAAATACAAAACGCTACAAATAAAAAGAAACTTTGGTTTCATCTCTGGGAGCTTCACCCTGAAAAATCTCTGGGAATCTGTCCGTCAGGGTTCTGGTAATTAATCAGAGCCGGGACTGGTTCACCTGCAGGCTTCTGACAGGTAGAAGGAAGTTTTGGTGGGTCGGCGTTGCATCACAGCGAGGTTGTGATGAAACAACACCAGCAGCAGCTACAGTAACGACGACACCCTCACACCTTTATTTTACCCTCAGCGAAGGTGTTCAGACTTCTACAGGGGCTCAAACTTTCCAAAAAATATTTCAATTTACTGATGCAGACTCAAAAAGGCAGTTTAGTTATTTTTAAGCAAAACTTTGAGTAAATATTTTAAGCCATGGACGGTTTTATGTGCCAGTAACATCAGGTTTGGTACCAATGTCAGCATTTTTCAAGATATATAGAAGACAGTTTTTGCATCTTACTTTATATTTTTAAATCCTGAGGCAGTTTCTCTGCATTTTCTTTTTGTGTGTGTGTGTTCCTGTCCCTTTTTTACTGCAATAGAAAGACCTGCACTTCAATGAAAACAGTACAAACATGAAAGTTGGATTATTTTTTTGCAACTCCCCCCCCCAAAAAAATCAATACATCCAAAATGTCTCCAAGGAGTTTGCAATAATGGAAAAAATTGGGGTCTATTTTATTATTTATTTATTGTATTTTAAGTTTCATTATATTTTCCAATATATAATATATATAATATAATATATTCTGCATTTTAAAGCATAGTTTACAACATTTTAATAATAATAAATAATAATGCCATTTTCATTTAGTTTTATTTGTATTTTTTGTTGTTATTTTCATATATTTTAATCATATATGCATTTTAATAGTAAATCTGAACATTTCTATATTATTTTGGACATATTAATAATATTTTCCAACATTGTATTATTGTTTTTTACATTGCAATAATATATTCTTCTTTTTTTAAAAATATTTTACAACATTTTTATAATAATTAATAATACTATTTTTATTACGATGTATTATTTTTTTTATACATTCTAACAATATTCTGCAACTGTTTTTTAATATTTCCAATCATTTTAATAATATATACTGCATTTTATTGTTTTTAAACATTTAACAATATTTTCCAGTCAGTTTTATATTATTATATACATACATTGTTCGTACATTTTAATCATATATTTTAGACATATTAATAAGACTTTTCAACATTTTGTTAATATTTTTAAATTGCAATAATTTATTCTGCATTTTTAAAAAATATTTTACGTTTTAATAATAATTAAGATTTTATTTTATTTAGTTTTATTTGTATTTTTTATTATTATTTTCATAGATTTTAACAACACTCTACAACATTTTATCAATATTTCCAACCATTTTAGGAGTATATTTTAATGTTTTAAAACATTTTATTAATATTTTTCAATCAGTCTAAAATAATTTCCGTTCTTTTTAATCATATATTATGCATTTTAATAATACATTCTAACATTTTTGTATTATTTTGGACATATTAATAATATTTTCCAACAGTTTATTAATACTTTCATGCTGAATGTATCTGCCATTAGGTTTCTCCTCTGTTTTCAATCATGCTGCATTTATTTTATTGAACCAGTGGGTTTGACTCGTCTTTTACGTCATCAAGCCAGTCGTATCGAGTTACTACAGTTCCAGTTTAGTTTTAAATTAATGAATGTGGAAATCTGATTTTTAAATCACACACAGGATCAGGCTGGTGCAGCATTATTAGGTTAACAAAATAAAAGTTTGTCTAAATCCATAAAACAGAATTACTTTCTCTGCATCCAAGCATGGAGTTAAGCTGTGGGAATAAGAAGCCTGGATTGAATTAAAGTACATTTACCCAGAATTTAGATCCAGAAAAAGACAGCAGAAATGAAGGAAAGGAGAAACTAAGGTGGAAAGGAACAAAAGGAAATGAAGAGAGAGCGTGTGTTCCGACCCTGCCGCTGTTTCACTTTCCTCTGCTGCTCTGTTTGGTCACTCGGCTGCTTAAACTCTGTGGGGTTAAAGCACTGAATGGATTTTTACCTGGCAGGTAACAGAGGGGAGGAGTCATTTTAAACATGTCAGTCGATAACGTCGATGCCTCAGAGGAGCACATTCTGCAACCAACAGGGACTGAAAGGAGAAAAACCCAACGGAGCGAGAAGCAGCAACAGAAAGAAAAGCTTTTATTCCTCTTTGTGCAGCTGTTTGGGTTTTCTGTTGTGCCTGACGAGGAGTCGAGGGTGAATTAATTCTGGATTTGGAGGCCGAGGGGGGGCGAGTGGTTGTCTGACTAATAACTCTCTGCGTGAGGCGGGAGGGGAGCTTCTGAAAGCATCAAATGTTAATGTTTGAAAGGAAAAAAACAACCGATTTTCATCTTCATCGCTCTCTCCTGCTAATTAGTGAAAGAACGGATGACATTTAAATATCTAATATCCTCTTTTTTCTCTCCATCTTTGAGATAAATCTGTGTCTCCTTTCCCTTCATTTTCTGCCAAGCCGACTTCTCTTTCCCCCGTTTTTTCTCTTTTTTTCTTCTTCTTTCCCTCCACTTTCATCTCCCTCCTCCTCCCCGTCGTCCTCTTTCCCAGCTCTGTGTCGATTAATTAATTGCCGGCTAATTTAATTTCTCAAAAAGTAATAACTTGTTTAAGCATGAATAAAGACTGACAAGGCAAAGTTCTAATCTGCCCAAAGTTTAATTAGAGCCGGCAAGGTTTCAGCACAGAGCCAGACTGGGGGGTCAGGATGAGGGAGGCTGGACCGAGCCCTCAGGAATGGATCTGGCCTATATGGAGATTCTGGTTTAAGTTCCCAAAGCTTCGCTGACCCAAAAAGCCTCCTCCAAACACAATCGGCTGTAACAAGGCGAATACATTTTTCCGAGCGTCACAAACTCCGTGAAATGAGTCTTTTTACTGCCAGAATGCTGTTCAGTAACAGTTGGAGAGTGTATTGTGTGCAGGAGGAAGTTTTTGAAGCCAAAGAGCTCGTGGAAACATGGCCGAGGTTTTTCTATCTGTGCACACAGAGAGCACTTTTATAGAGAACAATCTTGGAATGCAGCATCCAGCTCGTTCTCGACTGTATAAACCCAAACTCACTTGTTGTATTTTTAAAAATCCCCCAAATTACAGCCTTCATCAGAGACTGAATCTGTAAACACAGAAAAAATCCTCAAATTTTCCCTGTTAAGATGGTTTTTAGATTCATCATGTGCAAATCTGAGCTTAAAATCACAATACTTCATCCAAATGCCTTTATTCTGCATGTCTCCTTTAAGAATTCGACAAAAAATAAACCGTTTACTGTCACCAAAAAACATTAAAAAACAGCAGAACAGTGAAGATAACAGTCAAAATCCAGGGACTTCTTTATTTGAGAGAGAGTTTCTGTCTATCTGTGCATATAGTGAGCAGTTTTAGATACTAATCTTCAAACAAAGCATCCAGCTCTGCCTGAACTTATCTGTAGTATTTAAGAATTTTAAAAAATTGGCTGAATTACAGCATTATCAGAGCCAGAACCTTTAAAAACAGAAAAGAATCCTAAAATGATCAACTTTAAGGTGGTTCTCCTACTAATACATTTTGACATGCGGTTCTATTAGAGAACATGAAGCAACTTGAAGCTTAAAATCACGATATTTCATAAAAATTATTCAATTTCAGCATGTGTCATTTCAAAATTATCCAAAAATAAACAGTTTGCTCGAACCCGATGTTGTCAGAATCAAATCATTCACTGCTTACTGTTGTAACCGTGAAGACTTAAGCCGCTCAGCTGTGACGAACAGCCGCATGACAGATATTCAGGGACTTTTCAGCTGAACTGCAGGAAGTGTCTAGACAGAGCAGAGACAAGTATGGAGTGGATTATTTATAGCATGTAGAGCAACAATCTTTTCTTCTGAGCTGGTAACATGAGGGAGAAGTTACACATGTTGATTCCAATTTTATTCCACCCATCCTATTTATGCTGTTATAACTTTGTTTTACTGAACAAACTGTATTTTTTTAATTTCCTTTGGATAAATTAAGAGACAAAAAGCCTTGTGAGATCAAAAAGTCGCAATTATTACTTTGAAAAGTGAGATCTTTTATAGTCAGGACTAACTTCTCTACTTTGTTGGGGGAAAAAATAGAATAAAAATAGTCCAATAAAGCATTTTCCAGATTTTTTCTCAAATTTGTAAAAAATATTATTGGAGAAACTAAGCTTTTTTATGATGATTTGTGGCATTTAAGTGACATCTCTGAGTCCTTTGTCCTCCTTTATGTTGTTCTGGTTCCATTGAGCTGCAGGAAGAAAAACCCAACTCAAAATGCTCTAAAACTGCTCAGAGATCAGCAGGTTAAAGAAACACAAAATAAACTGGCGGCTGCCAAAAATACTGAAAAACAAACCAAGAACTCTAAGATGCTAGTCAAACACCAGCCGGCCCATGATGTGATGATGTGTAGAAAAGAGATCTCAATGCAAATTTTCATGACGGTCCATAAAAGTATTTGTTGAGATGTTTCACTCTGTATGGCAGCCGAGAATCCTTTAGAAAGGAATAAGTTTTTGGTCGTTGGCGACTCGAGAAATCCAATCTGCACTTTATTAGCGGATAATATGAAATCTAAAGCTACAGACGGATTAAATAAGACAAGTAGTAAACATAATATAGTGCGGCAGATTGTCTGTTTTTAAAAGGGCCTGTTGTTCTCCGTCTCCCTGATTATTTTATATGAATAGAGAGTCTTTGCTGCTGATATTATTACAGTCTGAAGCTTTTTATTCAGATGGCGGTGAAATGTTTGTAGGAACAGCGAGTGCAGCACAGAGTGAAACACCAGGATCACTGTGATCCTCCGAGGGACCAACATGGAAGAGAGTGTTTCTGTACAAGCATCAGTGAGCTGAGGCGGCGAGTGAGTGTGAATACAGATGCAGGTTTACAGCAGTGTTTGTTCACGCCGCCGCCGCCGCCCCGTAATAAAGAGCTACAGGAGGAAAATATACACTGCGTCTACTGTAGAGTGAAAAATGCCTGAATATTTCCTGCCTAATGTGGAGAAGCTCTGCAGTGATGCCGGTTCAGCCCATAAAGCATGGAGGTGTCACATAAACAGAGCGAGCGGCCACAGTACGGCGGCTGAGATGGATCAGAACGCTGCTCTTTAGGTGCTTTTCTTCATCATTTGTTAGTCACACAGAAATGCGTCATAACTGTCATAACTACCACATTACGTTTGTGTTTTCCTGCCAGCGTCCCCCTGCAAAGAGCCGCAGCCGGAGGAGTAAAGGAAGATGCATGACGCCGTTAAAGAACCGCAGGACCTTTTAGAGAAAGAACAGGGCAGATATGGCGCACTAGATTTACTGTCTGCCTTCACGTTTAAGATTTCCTATGTGGGAGATTTAAACACCTCATAGTTTCCTCAAAAATCCCGCGGTGAACCACAAAACGTCGAGTCCACGAGATCGATGCTTTAATTTAATGATCTCACAAAGCATTTTTCATTGATGCACAACATTTCCAACATGTACGTATTAACCTTTTACTGTCCAAAATCCCAATTTTCTCTAAAAAAGTCATATAATGAACTTATATTAATGACTATAATGATTTATAGGCAGAAAAACAAGGCTATTTACACTCATAATGAACGAGCTAACCCTAGCCACACCCATCGGTAGACAATGCTGCAGATGGTAACAGCCCACAACTTCACATCTCTAATCTCTGTTTGAAAAAACTAATAAATAGCATTAAAAGTGGAAATCTCAATATTTATTCGTTAGTAGTTCAGGGAAGCCTCTCAGAATATTCCCAATTTAGTGTTTACAGCCTGTAACACTTTTGGTAAACGTGACACTGTTGGCTGAAATGTTATTAGAAGCCTTAAGGTTATACATTAAATATGAAATGAATTGAAAAGTTCATGAGAAGACAAGCAACAGATGAGTGCAGGTCTTCCAGAGCGATGCCAGACATGCACTTATGTACGTCAGTCTTATCTGATGCATTTGCACGAAATATTGCTGTTTAGAATTCGAGGTTTAAGGCGTGGTGCAGTTTCTTTCAACACCAATTTAGTAAATGTGGAGCATCGGAAACAAAAATTAGCTGCACAAAAAATAATTTGTATTCTTCCTGTCAACTAATGCAACATGAACCGTGTGCTGGTTTCAGGCTAGCCTTGGATGGGAGACACTTTTTTGATTTTTGCACAACAACATGGTGGACGGCATCGTCTACAGGGCAAGAAGACAGTTTGTCTCACAAATCACCCTTTCATGTTGATACTGCAGCTCTGGTTTTTACTGTTCTTTGGGTTCTTTGTCAGACTAGACGCTGCATTTGATCTGTTTTTAAAATGGGAATCGTAAAGTTTTGCTTGGTCTTGTTAAAGACCAAACCTGGCCAAGATCTGGTTCTGTGGCTCATCCATCCATCCATCCATTATCTGTACGCCGCTTAATCCTTTGTAAGGTTGTGGGGGGCTGGAGCCATACCAGCTAACTTGGGCGAAGGCAGGGGACACCCTGGACAGGTCGCCAGTC
The DNA here is from genome assembly GCA_024666655.1 of Dascyllus trimaculatus. NCBI lineage: Eukaryota > Metazoa > Chordata > Actinopteri > Pomacentridae > Dascyllus > Dascyllus trimaculatus. Next base: position 4,641,121 of record CM045457.1, on the reverse strand, counting down.
CATCACAAGGGCCACATAGAGACAGACAACCAAGCACACTCTCATTCATACCTACGGACAATTTAGAATAATCAATTAACCTCAGCATGTTTTTGGACTGTGGGAGGAAGCTGGAGTACCCGGTGAAAACCCACGCTGCACTGGGAGAACATGCAAACTCCACACAGAAAGATCCCAGTCATCCTAACTGGGACGCGAGTCGGGGATCTTCTAGCTGTGAGGCAACGCTGCTAACCTCCGTGCAGCCCTGGCTGACACATGAAGATTCAAAATTAGCTACCAGGTCCAAGCCAGCCATGACACGTCGATGTCCTGCACCTTGAAGCAACACGGATGTTGAGCTACAGTTCAAGATGCTGCAGTGATGATCGGACATAAAGACCATCAAAGAGCGAGTCAACTGAAACATGAAGAACTGGGTCCAAATTAGCCACCAGTTCCAAACCAGCCCCCGTGGAAAAAGCTTTACTTTTATGCTGTGACTCTTTGACCAACATGGTTGTTGAGCCTCCTGCCAGATTCGATTTTTCAGAGGTGAAGTTTTGGCTTGACCTGTCCCCACTCATGTCAGAAGCAAACTTTAAGACGCTGCAATCCCCTGATCTGATATAATGAACATCAGCGAGCTTCACGTGATCCCCGCTTCACGCTTTAGCCTCCAGAGAACCAGTGTAAGCTGGTGAACTGCCTCTAAAGCTGAGGTTTCCTGGTGTGTGTGGGCTGCCGGCTGATTGCAGCGGGGGAAGCAGCACGTCGCTCGCTTTCTCCTGGACGTCTTTGAGCGTTCAGAGCAGCTGCACCTCCTCTATTGTTCCTATAAGATAAATTGGAGCTATTGTCATAGAAAGAGAAAAGGCCTTAATTGAAGGTTTTCCTGCTGCAGCTTTTACTGCAACACGAACTCACACACACAAGTACACACACACACACACACACACACATACACACAACCCAGCTTCAAAGTAATTAAACACATTAACACTTCAAGCATAAGCAAAAAGAAAAAAAGAAAAAAGAAGAAGCTCTCTTTTGTGTACATTCGCTTCCATTTATCACCCGGACTGAGCAGAGAGGAAGCACGAGGATTTAGCATATCTCTGCGACTAAAGTGATGGAGCGGAAAAGAAGAAGAAGAAGAAGAAGAAGAGGAGGAGGAGGAGGAGTAGGAGGAGGAGGAAAAAGGGAAAGCCAATCCGCCTGGGCTCTTTACTCTAGTCGACAGCGTAAAATGTCAGATACTCATCTGGAAATTATTTCCATTTCATACCACTGACATCTTCCCAGGCGGGGACTCTGAAATCTAATTAGTTTGACCGGAAAATGGTGACCAAGGTAGCGGAGTGTATTATGCAGAGAGAGAGACCGGCGGGGCGAGTGAGGGTCCCCTGGGTTAACTGGAACTCAGGAGTGCAGATAAGAGCTACAGCAGGAAAAACTCAGGAGGGCTACTCCATTTTAAATAGCCTTGACTAATAGAGGCAACCTTGAATTCAGCGTTGCGGCCCTCTGACAGCGCAGCCTCAGATAGCGTTTCATCCCGCAGGGCTTACCCCACAACTTCTAGAACTTCCCACAAGTACCGAGCCTCAAGCTGCTGCTGCTTCAGGGGATTTCTACACTGAATAATGTTTTGTGATGTTTGTCAGCCCGAGGAGCCTGGACGGTTAATCATACCTGTCATCACAGCGCCGATCAGCTGATGAACCACCAGAGTAGCTCCCGCTCTGGAGAACCTCTGGAGGAACCCTGAGGTATCAAGACCGGAGCAGCAGATCATGTAAGTCCTAGGAGACGGTGGAGTCACCATGGATCAGGCTTGTTCCTGAACATCTCCAACACCCTGCAGCTGCTTCATGATTTATGTTTCCTCCAATGCTTCCAGTATGATCTCATCACTGCTGACCAGGAGCTCCGTAGAAGTCGTGTAGTTTCAATGATGCTTGAACCACGCTTAGCTCATTTCAACTGCATCCAGCATTCTTGAATCGTTACACTCCGTTAGAGAGCTGAGGTCGACCAACCACATGCTCTCGGATGTTCTGAGATCGAGCCTTTGCGGTAGCTGCTCCTAATTTCTAGAAAGGTTTACTGGAAGATACTGAAGCTGCCACCGGCCAGACCTGTTCCTGCACATCCTTAAACCCTGAGAATGCTTTCAATAGATCTCCACTGCTGTTGGGCCAGAATTTGGACCATTTCTCCAGCATCCAACATGCTTGAATCTTCATACTCCAGTTACATCACTGAGGTCAGCCAACCACGAGCTCTTAGGTGTTCTGAGATGGAACCCCTGGGACCTAGATGTTGTTTTTCTTTGCATCAACTCTTACTACTATTTGTGCTCCATTCAACAATTCAAACAGTTTACAGAGTCTCCGGTAATTTGAGGGCTGAAAAACAACACAAGCTTTTTTCGAAGAGGAGCAAAGTATTGAACCACAAATATGGAAAGCGCTCGTTATCTGAGGAGCAGCAATGTGTTGACAGTATTTGCAGTAACAGTCAAAATCCCAATAATCACCAACAATACATCAAACTATATTCTGGTGACACTGTTCTTTTGCCATACAATGTACAAGTGTGAACATAAGTGCTTTAATGGTAAAAGTTTACCTGTGGGAAGTTTAAATACCTGGATGATTGCTAAATACAACTGAATACACCTGCTGCTGCTGTAAAACTGCGAAACATCACCAAAAAACAAGCCTACACTGATCACAGCAACCGTTTGAAGATGAATTAATCCAAACACTGTGTTTAATTTGTGATGGGACAAAGTTCTCAGATGAAAATATTTGGCTTTAATCACTAATGAGAGTCGGCGTGCAAGAAAAAGTGCCAAATCAGCGTGTTCACGAGCATTTGATCTGCCTCCATAACGTCTTTGATGAAGATCCGGCAGCAGTGGCGGCATGAAGCGCTACCGTCCACCGGCGGCGGAGGAGGAAGGCCTTATTAGCCCAAACTGTTATTGATCTCGCATCTGACCGGCCCAACTCTTCCTCGCCAATTAGCTCCATCTCCAACCAAAGCCAATTAGTTCTCTTCTTCTTAATTAGGTCGAACACGAACCCCATCAGCCCGCCGTTAAGTCCTGTGATTAGAGCTACACGAGGGCCTGAACAGGGTCGCGCTCTGATTGGACCCTGGTTCTTAAAATCAGTTTAAGTGCATATTTTGGAGTTTCCAGACGTACCGCACACGAAGATCAACACTTTATGTTCATACAGGCAGGAAGAAGCAGAAAAACTACATCCGATGTTTTCTGGCAATCCAAACTCAAACTTGATACAATTATAATGAGGCACATCTCTGCAGCACTATTTTTATTTTATTTTCCATTTAAAAATAATAAACTGAAGCAGCTTGAAGGCCTCTAATAATGTTTCAGATGTTAATATCATATTTACCAAAGCTGTTGTAAATGCCCACTTTGGAACATTTTGAGCTCTGCATTAAATATTAACGAATAAATATTGATATTTCTACTTGTGATTCTAGTTGCTTCTAGTTTGTCAGATTTTTTTTTTTTTGCTGAGGTCTGCGCAGATGTTTAACCAGAGTTAAAATCAGAACTTCTTGCAGCTTTAATAGGACATATGTTTGTAATCTGTAGCATCTATTTTTAACACTCATTCTAGTCCCATCTGCTCTGCTGTTTCCTTTTGTTTTAAATTAATATTCATAGCGGTGAAACGTGTTAAAAACAAGACGTTTGAGCCCGTTGAAGACTTCTAATGTAAAATATTTGTCAACTGCAACTTGAAATGAGTTGATGAGAACTAACAGCAACAACATTTAACGAGCAGCAAAGAGTGAAACACAGGGATTCAGTTGGCGAACAGGAAATGAACACGAGTTAACAGTTTGTGGAACCTGAACAGTTACCTGTCATTTCTGCTACATTAACATCATTAGCAGGTCATTAGCGCCAGACAGCTGCTACAGTGATGTTCAGTTTGGTTGAACTGGTGGCAGGAAGAAACTTTCAGTAGCATCACCATGAGAAATGGAGCAGCTAAAGATATCGGTCCGTCGGGGCATTTAGAGCGTAAAATCAATACGTACTTGATCTGTGGATGTCAGTTAAACTGCATCAGCACTGTTAGCAACAGAAAAGTGCTGGTGGCAGAACAGTAGGAAACAGATTATAGAGCAGCTGCTGTCGTATTTATAGGCACAAAGTCACATGTGGAGGTTTGGTCCAGCTCCGTTCTCCTGCAGACTGAGGTCCAGCAGAACTCCACTGCTGAGTCTCGGCTCTGTTGTTGTCGAGGCGAGTCAACTTTGGAGTTTGTTGAGGCGTGCAGCTCTGAGGGAGTCCGTGCTCTATAAGCCTCCTGCTGACACCACGTTCAGAGGCAAAGCACTTATTAAACAGCCGCTCTGAACTCGGCAGCCACTCGCACATGACTTAACATTTTTGCAAGCACCTCGCTTTTGCATGGGAAGTGCTTAAAAACTAAAATCCACAGCAGCGGCGGCCGTGAGAATGTGGGGAGGGAAGACGAAGCGCGTCCGCTACTCAGCACTCCCTGGGATTAGAACGAACACATCAACCCGCAAACAGACAGAAAAGCCGACTGTAGCTCCTTTTACAAAAAGGAGGCAATGAATTTCAATTATGCATGAAGCAGAGGGCATTTTGGGAAATAAGCGCTGTTCCCCAGGAGGACCGGCAGCCCCTCCGCCCCCTGCAGCCCCCAGCCTCCAGTATCAAAGAATGATCTAATGTCACGCACAGAAGAAAGGTTACTTTCTGCATATGCATTGATATTTCTGCTTCCATCTCTGACCTTTTTCCATTCTAAGCTGTGATTTTTTTAAAATGCGAACTCAGCCCTGCGTCTGTCTGTCAGTTCCTGTCTGTCCACCTGCCTGTCTCAGAGGCTCAGGACCAAAAGCATAGAACAGAAACTAAAAGAAAAATCACAACCCTAATTCACAATATCAAAGCACATAAAACGGAAAAATGACATTTTTCTACATCCGTCATCTTTCATTGTGTCATTTCTTGCAGGTGAATAAGAAAAGCAGCCACAGTGCTGTTATTTTTGCCTTAATTGGCTGTTTGTGCAACATAATTAATGCTTTAACGAACCTGAGCGTGCTTTTTTTCCTCCTTCAACGCAACTGATCCTGTTTCATGCTCAGCACCCGACGCTTGATATGCGGTTTCCGTCTTTCAGCAACAAATTAAGCTGCGTTCCTGGCACTTTGTGAACTATTAGTGACTTTAAAAATACACACTGAGCTTTAATTAATTTCCTTCAAATGGAGAGAGCGCTGTGTGTGGATAACGGGATAATGACACTTGTAATCAGCCAAACTGTGTCTCTGCAATCGCAATTTTGTAGGTTTTTAGGGAAACAAAAAGCAACATTCATGAGACCTCTGCCAAATGTGTTTGACTGGAAACCGTTTTGTGTCTTCTGTCACATGCTATCTACCGTCAACTTTAACTCTTAACCGTAGAATCACAATGGAAATTGTTCTGCACGAACAGATAAGATCGCACTAACATGTATCCAAGACAACGTGAAAAAAATCTGTAATAAATGCCAAAAAAATAAAGACAGAAAGCAGAAATACTCGTCAACAAACATCTGTTACTGCAGCAGAACACACAAACCACAAGAATCGGAGGTTCGTCATTATAACGCAGCTTTTGAGATTTTAGAGATTTTAAGCAATAATTTAAAGTACAAATTTTCATCATAATTCTGTTTTACAACTCCCACAATTCATCTGTCCTCTTCTTCATCCATTTGACCAACAATCTGCTTCCTAATTGCAAAAAATATTCCTTAATATTGTGATGCAAATACCATCAAAGCTTCTCAGTCTTCAACTTCTAAGTTAAAATCACGTCAGTTAATGTGATGTGGAAGAAGTTTCCAGAGTCAATGCTAAAGTTTCTTACAGTTTTTTTTAGCTTCTTTTAGGTCCTAGTTTTGGTTTGGGGGCAAATGTGTGAGATTATATTGAATTAGAGTGAAAATTTAAAAGTTAGAGACAAGCTGGAGCAGAATTTATCAGCTGACGAGGTGGAGGAGACCAAAAACAGAGCAAAAAGAAGAGTGATTTTAGACCTGCAGCCATCATATTTAAAAAAAGATTGTGTAGCTCCATCTGTTTCGTGCTAACATGTTAGCCACAGCCCTGCGACAGACTGGCAACCTGTCCAGGGTGTCCCCTGCCTTCACCCGAGTCGGCTGAGATAGACTCCAGCCCTCCCGCGACCCTACAGAGGATTAAGTGGTGTATAGATAATGGATGGATGGATGTTAGCCACAACAACTTTATGAAGTGATGATCCGTCAGTGTTGTGGGTTTGTTCATGTGCTGTTGAGGTCTCTTCTGTATCTCAGCTTCATCTCCATCTCCCACCTGTTTCTGCTCTGCTGTTGTCTCTGGGTGACTCATCCTTTCTTCTTCTTCTGTGTTTTCTCTGCAGACCTCAGGCCTCTTCCAGACGTGGCGATGACTGGTAACTGCACCCGCGAGTGCACCGAGTTCGGCCACTCCGACTCCTGCTGGATGCCCGGCCAGCCTTCCCCCACCCGCAAAGTGTCCAAGACCGCCCCCAAGCTCTCCACCTTTGTGCCTTACCAGGAGATGGACGGCCAGGAGCAGCTGATGGCCAACGGCAGCCCCAAGCCCCTGACGGAGGAGCGTGGAACGGGCGGTGGCAGTAGCTCCAAAGTGGCTAACATGCGGTTCATGACGCCCTACAGCAGTGCCTACCCAGGCGGAGACCCGTCCGGTAAAGACTGTGGGCTGGAGGAGATCCCGCTGAGCCAGGCAGTGGAGTACCACTCAGCCACCACCCCGACCGGCCAGACCTCCAAGAGGGAGATCTACCTGTGAGGGCGCCGCTCTCCACCTTAAAACACATCGCCATCGTCCACCTCCGCCCATCTCCACCTGTCGCTGCTTGTCGCCACCCGCCCCACCCCTCACGGCCGCCCCTGTGCCTATAACTTGCTGTGCCGCAGCGTCGACTCCCCCTTCTTCCTTTTTATAACTGCATCCACCGTACAAGGCTTTAGACCCCGCCCACCTCGCCCTCCACCTCCACCCCTCTAGAAACCAATCAAATGTAAAATAGAAGTAATTAAATCAGTCGAAGAAAACACGTGGCGTGTGCTGCCGCGGCAGGAATGTAAACTACACCACATCGTTGTGATAATTTAATGGGAAACTATTAAGCTACTCACGTATTTGAGTTGGATTTTTGTGCGTTGCTTTAGGCTATGTTGCTGTGTTGGAACAGAAAAAGAAAAAACACCTTCAGGGGGAGAAGGGAAAGAACTTCTTGTAAATCCCACTTAAGTATACTGTGTAATGCTATCTATCCTCAACTTTTTGGATCTGTTTGATTTGTTCTTTTTAATTTTTCTCTGTCGACGTCGACCGAAGCCACCAGGAAATACATTTCGAGCCAAGTTGCATCAAATCGACATGGCTCGTTTTTATCCAGAGCAGCTCCTTGTTAAGACGTTTGCAGAAACGCGGCTGTTTTCCAATCGACAAACGCTTTCAGTTCTGTTTTGTTTGCCGTGAAGAGGTCTTTTTTCATTGTACAGAGCTGTAAATACTAAAACAGTGACAGAGGGAACTGCTGTGGCTGTGAGTGGACCCGTGGCTGTTGTTTTGTCTGCAGACCTTCATCGGACTGATGGACTGAAAACTTTGTGGTGTACAGAGAACCGACACCACGGCGTTCACCGTCACACTGCAGGAACCTGGACTCTTGAGCATCACCGACGGTGCCGAGTTTAAGACATTTTATTATTTTTCTCTCCTCTACAACTTTACAACACGGTTGAATTTGAGTTCTCGAGGGGGCGAAATCATTAGAGGCGCACCGACACTGATTTATTCAGACCCGAAAGAAAATCTGAGTTCTAATTGCTTCATCCAGTGGATCACAATCTAAGAACCGGTTATATTGCCCATGCTGTTGTCAGTAGTATCCCATGATATGACCAACATTAATGTGTTTGACAGTTAAATTTATTCACTATCCAAAAAAACTAGACAAAAAAACAACATGCACATTCTGGTTTTCTTGCATCAAAATGACATTTTCATTTCCTGCCATTGAAATATCTTCCACTTTGTTGCTCCAAGTGGCTGCGCTGTGGAGCAGAAATATCAGTTGATCAACAAAACAGTTTTTATTGTTGACATTTGATAAATCTGTTAAATGGACATAAACTTTCAAACCATTTCCAGTTTCAGCTTCTCCAGTCTGAGGACTTGCTGCCTCTTTCTGTTCGTATCATTCTAAACCTAAAACGTCTCTCGGTTTGGGGCTGTTGGTCGAACGAAATAGAAAATATACACTGATTGGCCACGGTGTAAACGAATCAACCGATGAACATTTTCTTTGAGGCTAGAAATGCAAAGTTTGTTCTTTGACATTAGAGGAAAGGTTGGGAGGTGATTAATATCTGGAAGGTTTATCCTCTGGGGAGCAGAAATATAGTCAGTAAATGTCATCTCTTGCTCAGATTGTGACATTTTTATTGAGTTAAGGCGAAAGTATCAAAATTTGCATGACAGTCGTACTGAAAGGAAGCAGGTTGTGTTTTGCATCAACCCCACGGAGACCATGAATATTCAGGAATTATTTAAATCTAAAGGGATTATTTCAATTTATCCACAATGTTCCTGCTGGTGGCGCAAGAACAGAGATCTCAGTGAAAATGCAAATGAACACAGTATTAACAACGGCCATCAAGTTTGTTTTACCCTCGATCTGATCCAAGTTGTTTAATCTTTCGTATTTTCCAATACTAAATCCCAGTGTGATACCATTTCACAAGATAATACACACTTCAAGTGTGTTTAGATTTCTAAATTGAATCCAATGCTTGAAAACTAAATAGCATTTCTGCATCCAAGCTGTTCCTTAACATTATGAAGGTCGTCATAAAGATGGAGAAAACCTGTATTCTTGACATGATGTTAACAGATCAGCTGTAGTACCTGGTTGTTCCGCCAGGTGGAGCCTCTTACTGTTTAATACTATAAAGACCAGAAGAGGCGTCACTCAGACTACATGTAGTTCATGTTGGCAAGCAGAGAGCATTGTGGAAGTTTAGCTAGCAACGAGAACCATGACAAAGACTTCTGTGGAGGTTAATGACCTCCAACCAGAGCTACTGTGTTTAAAACAAACTGGGATAAACTGGAGTTCCTGTATCACAGGGGCATATAAAGCAGCAAAGTCGGCTCATGTGTTAAAAACAAACTGGGATCGACTAGGACAACATTCCTATTTCCCAGTGGCTTAAAAAACAGAGAGCAAATCATGTATCCGTTGACTTAAACTACAGGAACAGCGTAGGGTCAACCTCCACTGCGATCAATTAATTGACTATTGACCTTTACAACAGCTGTGTGACAGCAGATGTGAACTACAGATCGCAATGAGCTTCATGCAGATACAGATCAGTTAATAAACATCCTCACACAGTCAGGATCAGTGGTTGTAAAGCAGAAAACATGACTCACATGTTGTTTAAAGCATTTGTTGTGGTTTCAGAATTAGCAGCTGTATGTTTTCCAGTCTGCTAAGCATCTCCCCTCCATCCATTACAGCTGTGGAGGCGTCCGTGTGTTGGTGGCGACTGAGGCGAGAGTTTCCTGCTGTGTTCTGGAGCTTGAAGAAACAGCTCTCCGGTCAGCTCGTTTGCTCCCACCTCTTTACCTCCTCAGTGTGAGGCCGCAGCCGCTCGGCGTTTAGCACGAGTATTTATTAAACCTGTTAGCGGCGTGCAGCGGGGGAGGCGGCCGCCATTTCCTGCGGCGCTGCAGTCGCACAGGAGCACAGGATTAATGACACCTGTTCGGGCTTCAGTCCACTAACACCCCCTCAGCTCATCGCAGCACACACACTCTAATTACAACCCCAGGCTCTGCACATTACCAGCAATAATTTGCGCCAGTAAAAGCGAGCTGGTTTGGAAGTTCATTCGTTGTGAGTTTCATGTTAATGGCTGCTGAGGATAATGTGAGACTTCACCTGTGGTGATGCACACCAGCTGAGAGTGGATGGATGAAAGCAAAGGCACAGTGAGAGCTGCGAAAACATCCTCTGAACAAGTCATTTAGTCTCACACTGAGCCGCTAACACTTAAAACAAAGCAAGAAATCAGCCGGTGTGCTGAGATCATTTCACAAATCAGCCTTTTCCTCAGCATCTGTAGAATCCAGAGGCGGTTTCTGAACATGGGCGACTGAGAGAATGAGATTTTTAACATTTTAAACCTTAAACTGCAGGAAAATGAACATATTCTCTATAGACTGATGTTATAAAAGTTAAACCTCTAAAACTGCTGAAGAAAAACCTGGAAAAATTCACTAAAACACATGTGCAGAGGGAAAAAGCCCAAATGCTTGTGGATTTTAGTTCTTTAATAAGAAAATAGGTGTTTTTCTATCATTACAACATTTGAAGAAGTTGATTTAAATGTCAAAATTCCAAAATAAAAGTGTCCTTGATTTCATCAAGCAGTTTTTACACTGGTAATGCCCATAATGGAAGCTAAAAGCATCTTTTCAGAGTAAATTCTGACATAACATTTAGCTCTAATGACTGATCAGCTGTGCAATGTGCATTCTCAGGGGTTTTGCTGCTTAATATGAGACTAAATGTTGCCTCCACAACCACAGAGAGGAAATCAAAGGCAGCAAATCTGGTCCATGTGACGAGGTCGATTTATTAGCGCATCAGACGCTTCACTTCCTGTTGCTGTGCTTGCTGTCGTCATGCTCAGCTTCTTACCATCTTTGTGTTTCGGTGAGAGAAAGCTCGCTGTGTGGCCGTCGATTCAAAACACGATTCCTCAGAAGGTGATTTGATTTATTGCAGACTTATCTTCCTGTTCAGAACACGCAGCCGCCATATTCCCCTGCACATAAATCAGCCATCATTCCACCAACATTCAAGCCTCCCGCTGACAGAGATTTAGAGTTCACGGGCGCCGCCGCCGTCCCCAGCGCTCGCTGGCTTCCTCTGGTGATTTAGCGCCGCCGCTCAGCGCTCTGATTGATTATTTACAGGCCCGACATGGAGGTCCGCATACTCTCTGCTCCTTCCTCTTCCGTCGCCACGCTGCACCACAAACCGGTAATTTTATTCCCTTCTGTGATGCCCACCTGACCGCTGCAGTGCTGTGTAAGGTAAAGATGGAGGAGAGGTCGCTCTGTGTCGGTTTAACCTCAACTCTTTGGCACCAATTAACCCCAGAAGAAGAAAAACAACCTCTGGTGACCCGTCGTGACCTTTAGTGAGCTGCTGTTGGCTTCAGCTCGCAGGAAAACCAACACAAATACAGTGAGTGTGTGTGTGTGCAGCCACTTCAGCATTATTCTGCTTATTACAGGCATAAAAAGAGGCTTATTCTTTCTCCTCTAAAGACTTTAAGGCAGCCAATTAACTAGTCTGCAGAGCCAAAACTATGTGGACACCTCAATATGACCCTCGCAGGTAATTATTAACTGTGTAAAACCAAGAATTCAGCTGCAAAGAGTCTTAAAAGACACATTTGTAAATGCAGATTTGGTTTGTTTTTGCCCACAGAGAAGTGGAGCTGTGTGATAATTAAACCTCCCACTGTTGCCTCTGAACCTTGTTATCAAATCACAGCTGAGTTTCCTGCAAAAATCACTTAAATCAGCCTCAAAGTAACTGCAGAATCATTTCAAATCACTGCACATTGTACTATACCATCAGTATGTGACCGAATCAGGAAATCTGTTGCTCCTATGTCTCACATTTAGTTTAGTTACTTGTTATTTGGGACCCAAGAGTCAGTTCTGTACGAAAAAATTAAAGTGGAATTTTGAGAATTTCATGTTTTGAGACCCAAAAATCAGATCGAAGGACTGAGAGAGCAAAAACAAATACAGCCAGAGTGTGACTTTTTGGCAGCTAATTAACGACTCGTCATGACCAAAAGTATGAATATTATCCTATTAGTTTTATTTAACAGCCTCCACTCTTCTGGTTTCAGACCTGACAACGGAGTTTAGGAGGTTTGCTGATGAGATCTGATTTGCGGTTTTTCGATCCAGTTCATTCCAAAGGTGTTGGATGAGTCTGAGGTCAGAGTCATTTAAAGTTATCAGCACCAAACTGGGAACAGCTTGTCTTTACGCAGGTGGCTGCGGGTGAACTGTTACCTTTAAAGTTTTAATTTTTATAAACATTTCAGTTTGTAATTGATGAGAAATTGTAGAAATTTTGACACTTAAACTGTCTTTTGTGTTTTTGGACCAATATTGGTGCTAAAATATGGAAAATCTCTTTGCAAAACTTGAGGTCCGGTGCTTGTGCATGTCTGTGCGGTAATGTATAATAAAATGAAGTGTCAGATTACCAGAAGGGAGTCTGAGAGTGTCCACATACTTCAGTCAATATATTTATAAGGCGGCTTTTATGTGATCAAATAGAACAAGATTAGACGTACATGTAAAATACACAACAACAGATGAAATTTAACAGCCTCAAAGCAGCGTTTTAGAGAAGAATTGTTTTCCTCGAAGTAATCAGATTACTTTAAATCCAAGTAAAAGTCCAGCTTTACATTACTGTGTTGGAACATTTGAAAAAAAAGAGGTTTTTCCATAAAGTCTGCAATAAATCTGAGACTTGTATAAGGTAAAATGCAACAAAAGTACAATAGGAAATAAAACAGAAAGCATAGTACAACATACAAAGCAACAGCCTTAAAGCAGCATTTTGGAGGTTTTTCCATGAAAATTGGTGACCTAGAAATTATCAGATTACCTGTTATCCAAGTACAATTCCTGTTTTACATGACTGCAATGGAAATTTTTTTAGTAGTATAGACTCTTCCTTTAGGTCTTGAGTAAATCCTCATTTATTAGAGCATGTTTACATTTCCATTACCGCATTTCTAACCAATCATTTGATATGGTAAGATGCAACACAATTAGCTTTGTATATAAAATAAGATACAAGTGTTAAATTTAACAGCATCAAAACAGCAATTTGGAGAAGAATTTCTTTCCTTGAAGTAATCAGATTACCTTCAAACAAGGTTAAATTCCAGTTGTACCCCACTGCAACTGAAAATCTGAATTTATTTTTTGCCTTTCCTTTAAGGAATAAATCCACATCTATTTACATTTCCAACCATATGGAAAAATACAATAAAATTAGCTTTGTATATAAAACACCATACAACAAATATGATTTAACAGCCTCCATTTTGGATGCTTTTCCAAGAGAATCTCTATCCTCAAAGTAATCAGATTACCTTAAGTCCAGGTAAAATTCCAGCTTTACAGTAGTGTGACTGAAACTATTGATGTTTCCTTTAGGTCTGGAATAAATCCACATTTATTAGCACATATTTACACTTCCAACGCAGCATTTTCAACAGCCCCAAAGCAGCATTTTGGAGAAGGCTTTCATTCCTCAAAGCAATTGGATTACCTTAAGTCAAGGTAAAATTCCAGTTTTACATTACTAGGACTAAAATTTAAAAGAAAAAAAAAAGATTTTTCCCATAAATCCACATTTATTAGCACACATTTACTCCTCTAATGCAGCATTTTCAAGCAGACCTGACTGTTTATGCTTCGTGTCAATATATAAGAGGGTGTGTATCTTTAAGAATTCATGGTCGTGGAGTCGAGCGAACACTTCCTGCTCCCCGGCGGATCGCAGCGGTAAAAAAACGACCTCCTCCTTCCCATCAGCCCCAGGAGATCAGCTGTCACACATCTGACAGCATCAGTGTGTTCAGCAGGTGTCTGCATGCAGAGCGTCCAGCAAGTCTGCACCACGTCCAAGTGACAGAAATATAGAAATATAGGAGTGTGTGTGTGCGTGTGTGTCTGGTGCATTTCGGATTGAAAATTAAATATTCCAGCAGCGGACAACAGGTTTCTGAAGCTCGTTTTGAAGTTGTGCATAGGCTTCCAAAGCTTTGGTTAGTTTACCTGATTTTTGTCAGACTTCCAGGACCTTTACAAAGGGTGGTCCCAACAGGTGATGATCAAAAAAGCAGACCCCATCTCACATGGAGACGAGTATACGTGTGTGTGTGTGTGTGTGTGTGTGTGTGTGCATTTCTGACATCACCAGAGGATTGAATGTTAAATATTCGAGCAGCTGATAACAGATTTCTGAAGCTTGTTTTGTTTCTGGTTTATAGATATTTGCAGGGGAAGATATTGATCAGGAATCAGATGGCGTGTCAGGATTCAGAGCAGCTTCATGATCGTGTGTCTGCGACTTTTCATTCACCAGTTTACTTCAAAACAAATTCTCTCTGGACACAAACTGTTTCACAATCAGGCCGTCCTTCCCTTAAAATGTGCTTTTGATCATTTTAAAATCCACTGTTTTTCTGGCAGTAAAACACGTTTAGCCTTGATTCATTATTAACTTCTAAAGTGCACCGCTGTAGTTCGCTGCTGAAACACTTTACAGACTCACTGATTTATCACTTAAATGCATAAATATCTCCCAAAAATGCTTCGGGTTATTTTTAAAAACACGCTGGTTTACTACTGACAGGCATTATTTATGTATGAAACCCTCTGCTGGACTGAACAGAAAAGTTCTGTTTGCTCAGACACAGGCTGCGTCTCAAGTCGCATAGCTAAAGCTGCAAGAATCCAGATTTATTGGAACAAACATCAAACATTTTCTATCTAGAATCATATGTGTACAGCTGTATTCGGACTTTTAGCCTCTTTTAGCTCCTCGTTTTGCAAATTTCACAAGTTTATAACATGATCAAATCAAATGTTGTGTTTATCGCTTGTCCTGCAGCCCTTACCTGGTGGAAAAAGGGAATCAATGCAGCTTTGAGTGCAGATTTATGAAACAATCACTGAAATTTGTCATATTATCCCACAAACAGCTGCCAAAGTGTGAAAACTTTTGCACGGGATCCAAAAAAAGGCCTAGATTTTCAGAATAATAAAGATTTCTAATCTGATTTTGGTGTCAAATTGCTCCTTAATCCATTTTTAAAAGGAATAGCTATCTAATAATTCAACTAAAATGCACTGTAAAGCAAACAATAAATGTCCACAAGATCCACGTTTGGACAGTTAGATGAGACACAGCCTTTATTTCCTTCTTTAATTTACTCTCTTCTGGTTTCTTCCTGAATCTCGTTGCTCAGCCCTGAAATCGCTGAATGAATGAACAAATCGGTTCCTGCGGTTTTTGCAAAAACCTCCCTTTGTTCCAACAAACCGGGATCGATTTAAATCAGCATCTTTCCCTCCTCAGTCCGACTCTGTGACGTTAAGAGTCTGTCGGTAACATTACGACTCAGTGAATTTCATCTTTTCTCTCCTTCTTCTTCCTTCTGTCCACTAATATTTAGTCTGGAACCAGTGTGTGCTTCTCGTGTGGCCGCCGTTTTTACATTCGGGACTTCATCTGCAGGGAGGAGCAAGATTTAAGTCACAGAAATAGAATTCAAATAAGTCAAAGGGGGAAAAACGAGGCGTCTGTCTTTGAACTCATTTCTATTTTCGAGTTAAATTCCTGGAAAGCTGCGGCTCAACTTTCTACTTTTGCTTTCTAACAACATCAAATCCGAGTTAATAAGTGAACAAGTTGAAATAAAAATACAATAAATGCAGCGAAAAGCTCCTCGTTAGCATCCTGGCTTTTAGAATCTGCACCTGCATCCTACATTTCCCATAATGCACCTCATCAGACTTCACAAAACGCCTCCAGAGCCAGAGGAGACATTATCCAGCTGCTCGGAGTTCAGCATTAGTCCCTCTGACTGCTTAATTGACTCTGACAGACGAGTAAAAATGGGTTAAAGTGCAGCTTTAATAAAACATGAAGCGGCTGCGGCTTTGACAGCGGTGATGGAGAGTCACACATTTATATTTTGGAGGTTGAGAGCCGAGTTTCTCCCTCTGAAACGCAACTCAGTGGAGTTTCAGGGGCTGGAATTTCTCCTTCTCTCAGGTGAAACCGGCTCAGACACCACTCTACTTGCAGTTCTTCGGTTCTGTGACTTAGATGCGATCTCTGCAGAGTCCTCGGGTTTAAAATCGAGCGTCTGCAGGAGAGCGGCGGCATCTCGTTCCACAGTTTGCAGTGGTTTGCTGTTTTTTGGTTGTGTATTATACCGAGGCCGGAGTCTCTCCAGCCGAGCATGAAACAAGCCAACTTTATAAATATTCTACATTTTTGTTGTTGTCGCGGTTGTTTTTATCAATGTTATGGAATCAACACTGCTATAGACATACTGTATGAATATAAATGGTCGTTGCTGTTTTTTACCGGGCGGCGGTTGTACTTGGTGGTGAGATTTTCTGAGCGGCCGGCTGGACTCTGTGTTTTCTGTTCCTTTGCTCCATCCAAAATAAAAAGATCAGACACGAATCCGACTGGTGAAACTTGGAAAAGGATTCTCAGAGTGAAAATAAGGAGCTGAGAGTTCAGTTAGCCTCAAAATAATACGAATAAACTACAGCATCATCATCAGTCCTCAGAGCTGATGAATGGATTCGAATCAGAAACTCTGATAATTACATTAAAATATGAAAACAGTGTCAGTAACTGAGAATAATACCCTCAACAAACTAGATTTTTAACGTTATTCTGTGTAATTTTGCAGAATCTACAAGCAAATAGTTTCAAATCTTAAGACGATACCATATTTGTTGTGTTAGTTTAAGAGAGAAACTCATTCTATGAAGCTCCTAAAGTGTCCTAAAGTGTGTGTTTTTATGTCGTGAGCTGAAAATAAACAAACTTTAAGGACTTCATTAAATTCAGATTGGGAAAATAATCGATTTGTAGTTACTCGATACCTCTGACAGTAAAATAAATGATGTAAAATCTCAGATTCTTTAAATAAAACAGGACATTGTTCGAGAAAATGATGAGTTTATTTGCATATTTTCTGAAGGCACACTTTGATTTTCTTCATAGCTGGCGTGTGCTTTAATAAATCGAGTTTTCTGTGATCTTGTAGAAAACAGACCTAAAAGAAGTTTTGATTTCTCAGTTTCTTTTTTATCAGAGATGGAGCTGAGATTTTTCTTTGCTTCAGTTTTTACTCAGAAGAAGAAAACAGCAGAGCCGAGCCGCCGGATCACTTTTGTCTTTGCAGAAAGTCCACGTTTGTAGCCTAATTGTTGGTCAGTTATATTTATATAGGAAACTGCTAGTGATGCCTTGTTTTTTGTACAGTTTTATGTACATGCAAGTGTAGGTTTTTAAAAAAAAAAGAAGATGAAAAAATCTATATATTCAAACACCGTGAAGGAAATCTGACCCTGAACCTACCTGTAGGATTATACTGTCTGAAGTCCGTAGGCTCTATTAACGTAGGAGTGAAGAGTCAGAATCATCCACCGGCTTTACCGCTTTACGTTCTCATGTCCGTCTTTAGACCAGCTGTACATTTCTTCCGTTGACTTGTTCCGTTGTTCTTTTGGTTTTATTTCTCGGAGGAGGTTTGGGTGTTTGTTTGAGCCTCATCTGTTCTCTTTTGATCAGCATTCGCATGTTTGAATTTTAAAAAATGTGGTCTTTTATTTTTGCTGAGCAAATCAAAGAAATGATATCTTGTAATTACTCCTTCCTTATAGCTTTACAATAAAATACATCCAGTCAAAGAAAGGCCGAGGCTGTCCATCTGTGTGTGTTGCACGAAACAGTCGGGGGTGGGGGGGAATAACATTTGAAATCAACAGTTTGCATCAGTGTTTATAACTTTCAAACCACATCCACTCTGGAGAAAGAGGATTTGAGCTCCAGCTGAACGAAAGTAAGAGTGAAGTTATGAAATGACACTTTGTCCCTTTAAACTTTTATTCTGGTTTCATCAAAAGTGAAAACAATACTTTAATTCATCTTTGGAAAACAATGGATCTGTAATTATCAGATATTTCTGACATTAAATAAATGATTTAAAACATCAGAAGCTTTAAATAAAACAGGACATTTTAAGTGGAGATGATGAAATATGTGAACTTCTTTGCATATTTGGTAAAAACACTCTTTGATTTTCTGACAAAGTGACATAATTGGCATGTGGTTTCAGAAATGTTGAGGTTTTCTGTGGTAGTGCAGAAAATAGACCTAAAGGAAGTGTTGATTTTAGATGGAGGGAAGATTTTATTTTCTTTTTTACAAACTGCTGTCTACATTTCGTCTGAAGTTTTTTGCTGCAACTCAACCAGGGTGTTCTTCGAGTAAAGAAGATCATGTTTTATATTCTACGTTTGGATAAAGCAAAGAGTTAATTGGAAACTTCAAATTGACTTTTCTGAAAATTAAATGCAACAGCGATTATCTGAAAGAAATGATTTAAGTAGATTTAACTTAAATTAGGAGCATTAACATGACTTGTTCAGTTAATTGTGTAAACTTAATTGAACTGTGTGCTGCTAACTGAAGCACTGTGTTTGAGTTGCTCCAGCAGTTCTCTTTTTTCAGTATAATGAAGTTACACTAAAACCAACAAACTGCACTGAGTTGGTCAAATTAGCTTTTCCTCTACAATTAAAGCTATTTTTAATTACCAGTCTTAATTGTCTAAATTAAATACAACCTAAACAAGTAGTTTTGGTGTTTAAACCAGAAAACAGAGTCAAAAACTGCCTGAAGTCAAGAAAAACATGCTCTAACAGTCTGAGATGGAACTCTAAAGTCTCCTGGGTTAAGATCATTTGCCGTACTCTGTCCTTTTTCAATCCAAACTCCAAATGTGGACGTTTGTTCCTCTTTGAAAATGATAAATTCCTGCTCCAGTAGCATTAAATGAGGCGATAATGATGATGTTGAACCTACAAGGTGGAGCAGGTCTCTGCTGGTCAGATGTACAGGAGTGATGTGTGATGATAATGGACATTTAATGGGCCGGTGGGGGCCAGTCTAATTACCTTCATCTCAATACTGACACAGGAAGGAATGTGGAACGTAGACGTACAATCACACAAAGACGGATTTCTACTTTTGTGTACAAAGTGATTTAGAGGTAGACATAGGATGCAGTGAAGTG
The DNA here is from genome assembly GCA_024666655.1 of Dascyllus trimaculatus. Lineage (NCBI taxonomy): Eukaryota > Metazoa > Chordata > Actinopteri > Pomacentridae > Dascyllus > Dascyllus trimaculatus. The sequence continues at coordinate 4,622,081 of CM045457.1, read as the reverse complement.
TTTCATAGAGGTAGAAATTAGGTTATGAAGAACAACCAGGTATGTTGTCCCGGCCCTCAGGACCATAGGGGCCCATGAAAGACCCTCAATTTATTTTTCCTTACATTTGCCTATTATTTCTAATGAAATCGCTGTCTGTTACATTAAATGTAATTTTCTACTCAAAATATACTTAATAACTGGAACTGATTCATTTTTGTAAATAGAAATGTTTCCCCTTTTTGCTTTTATTTCCCTCCTTCCTAGAAGAAAATGGTTTGACCCCGCTCTGGTGCCCAGCAGTGGGAATTTACATCTGTCAATCCGATCTAGCCAACTAACATCTTTGATAGAAAGAAACATGGCTAGTTGACACAAATCAGGTGCGCAGAAAAGAAAAAAGACCAAGACCAAGACCAAGAAGCGACAGCACTAGGGCTCGACTTGGCTGTGGAGTCCGGTAATGGCGGTAAGTGAACAACAGCCGCTAACACTGCAAGAGTTGATATGATGCTTTCTTGTCCCGGGTCCCAGTAAGTCTGTTGGCGGCTCTGGTCTGCTACACTGGCCTTCCATCAGTCTGTACTCTGTTTCCCTGAAACTTCAAAACTTAAACTTTACGCCAACAAGTTGTGTTAAACTTTCACCTTCTGCACCTCAAACCCAGCAAAATTACACCTTTCTTTGGAGCTAGAAATGGTAAAATGGAAAATTACTGGATTTTCTGACAGCTCCTGAACTAATCTTCAAAAAAAATCATTCTGCACGTCTCATTTTCAGAAAAATGCCAAAAATTAACTGTTTGCACAAAACAGATTCAGCAAAACTGTGAAGCCATGACTGACTCAGCTGTGACCAACAATCATGGGACAAAAATTCAGAGGTTTTTCAGCTGAACTGTAGGCAGTGTTTACACAGAGCACATATTAGACGAACACAGAAACTATTTAAAACATAATAATGATATTATTATTATTATTAATATTGTAAATAATATTAATATATTATTAGATATTATTACTAATAATAGTAGGGCTGCACAGTGGCTTGATGGTTAGCAGCGTCACCTCACAGCTAGAAGATCCCTGGTTCGCGTCCCGGTTAGGACGCCTGGGATCTTTCTGTGTGGAGTTTACATGTTCTCCCTGTGCAGCGTGGGTTTTCACTGGGTACTCCGGCTTCCTCCCACAGTCCAAAAACATGTTGAGGTTAATTGATTATTCTAAATTGTCTGTAGGTGTGAATGAGAGTGTGCTTGGTTGTATGTCTCTATGTGTAGCCCTGTGATAGGTGTCCCCTGCCTTCGCCCGAGTCGACTGGGATAGACTCCCAGATACAGATATTGGATGGATGTAGAGGCACCATTTCTGTGCACACTTAGAAACATGTTGTACATGTTGACTGCACTTTGTTCCTATTTCTGCGCGAGAAATAATCAAAGAATTTCAACTGTTTCATGGTTTCTATCGTTTTAACTGACAGGAGACAGAAAATTTCCACACGTTTAGTTCACTGACAGAAAACAGAACCACACGTGTGTATATGAAAGTCCAACTTGTCTGATAGTCGTCCTCCTAAAATTTCTGAAAAATTCATCTTGAGATTTTGACCTTTGAATCATTTAGAACACCTCCATAGAAAAACAATCTCCAATAAGGTTACAGACACCTTCACCTCTTCCTCCCCTTCTTCTTCCTTTTCTTCTTCCTCATCTTCCTCTTCTCCTTCTCCATCTTCTTCTGCTCCTTCTACTTTTTCTTCTTCCTCCATTTCCTCCTCCTCTTCCTCCTGAATCTTTCCAGTGCCCCTTGGTGTTTTCGCTGCCTTTCTCCTGGTGTTCCTGAGGACTCTAAACGCCTTGTCTTCTCCACCATTATTGGATTCCACTTGAGGAAATTGACTGGTGAATCCTCCAGTTGCACAGTGGAGCCCTAAAGCGAGACGCCGCCCAATCACATTTCAATAAAAACAAGCCCTGCGTGAGGAGCAGGAAGCTTATAGCGCTGTTGCATCGCATTACAGCAGTAAATTGAAATTCGGGGGGGAAATGATTAAATTCATTGCCACACAATATTTCTGGGAACAACAAAAAGAAAATATTATCAGAGCTTGTTTTGAAGAGGATGACACAGTTGCAGCAGGTTGCTTCTCTCTGCCTTCTTCCCCAAAGGTTTCATCACTTTACCCTATTTCTCGTCTTCTGCCTTATTTATTCTGTTTGTCTTCGTCTCTACTCGGCTTTTTTATCATTTATTTCACTCTCTGCTTCTTTAGTCCTGCTTAACTTCAGTCTCATTTATTTTCTTTCTGCCTCCTCTCTGCCTTCATCTTTATTTCCATCCTGCATTTTCTACATTTCCTATTTTTTGTTTGTTTCTTTCCTTCCTTCTTTCACTTGTACAGTTTTTCCTTCTCCTTTCTTGTGTCTCCTTCACTTGCTCCCTTCCTCTGGCCTTTTTATTCCTCTAATTTTCAGTCTGTCTTCTTTTCCACGCCTTCCTCTGTTGCTCTTGTTGCTTTTCTACATCTTCTCTTCCTTACGTCCTCTCCTATTCCATCTCCTCGTGTCCTCGTCTCTCTGTTCTTGCTTCCTCCCTTCTTTCTCATGGCTTCCCTGCATCACCTTCTGCCACTGCAGCTCAACTTCCTTCTTCGCCTCCTATCTCTGTCCATCATCCACCTTTCTGCTTCGTCTCGTCCTCGATTCCTCCATTTTTGTTTCTCCTTCCTTTTGTTATTCCTACACTTGTTCCCTTCCTATCTTTCCTCTGCTTTATTTATTGTTTAATTTTCTGTCTGTCCTCTTTCCTCTTTCTTTTGTTTTGGTTTATCTGCACCATTGTCTCGTTTCTCCTCTCCTTCATCATCACTTTTGCTCCCTTCTTCTCCTTTCTTTCCTCGCTTTACTTCTTTCTGCTTCTACCCTTCCTTGGTTTCTCACTTTTTCTTTCTCCTCTCTTGTTTCTCCTCCACTTGTTTCCTTCCTATTCTTCCTCTGGCTTTTTGATCTCTCTAATTTTTGATCTGGCGTCTTTTCAGCTTCTGATTCTTTCATTTTTGTATCTTGTGAACCTCGTGTCTCCTTTTGGTCCTTCATTCCTTCCTTCCTTCTCTCTTGTGTTTTACCTTCATCATTGTTTTCTCTTCTTTCCTCTGTCTTCATCCTTGTTCCCTTCTTCTCCTTTCTTTCCTTCACTCTCCTTCTCTCTTCTTCCTCCTCTTTCTCTTCTTGTTTTCCTTTGTTTTCCCCTTCCTATTCCTTCTCATATCTCCTCTGGCCTTTATGCCCCTACTTTTCACTCTGTTCTTTTCTAGTCCTTTATCTGTTATTTTCCCATCTTTTGTACCTCTTCTCTTCTTTTAATCCTCTTCTATTCCATCTCCTGGTGTCTTCCTTCTTTCTTATGGTTTCCCTGGATCACCTTTGCTTCCTTCTCATTGTAACTCAACTCCCTTCTTCATCTCCTCTGACTCTTTTCATCCATCTTTCTGCTTCTTCTCGTCCTTGATTCATCCATTTTTCCATCTCCTTCCTTTGGTTTTTCTTGCACTTGTTCCCTTCCTATCACTGTCATCTTTTCCACTCCTCCTTCTGTTGTCTTTGCATCTTTTCCACCTCTTCTCTTCCGTACATCTTCTCATTCCTTTTCTTGCTTTCTTCCTTCTTTCCTATAGTTTTCCTGCAACATCTCTGCCTTCCTCTTCTCCTCCTCTTCCTCCTGTATCTGCAACTCAACTCCCTTTTTCACCTCCTCTGTCTTTCTTTCTTTCTTTCTTTCTTTCTTTCTTTCTTTCTTTCTTTCTTTCTTTCTTTCTTTCTTTCTTTCTTTCTTTCTTTCTTTCTCTTTCTTTCTTTCTTTCTTTCTTTCGTGTCCTCTTTCAGTTGTTTCTTCCTTCCTTCTTTCTCTTTTGTGTTTTGCCTGCATCATTGCTTCACTTCTATTTTCCTTTCTCATTTGTCCTTCTTTCTTTCCTCACTTTCCTTCTTTCTGCTTCTTTCCTTCCTTGATTTTTCCATCTTGCTCCTTTTTCATTCCATTCCTGTGGCCTTTTTATTCCTCTGATGTTCAGTCGGTCCTATTATTCACTCCTCTTTCTTTCGTTTTTGCATCTTTTCTACCTCTCCCTATCCTTACATCTTCTCTTCCTTCTCCTTGTGTCTTCTTTTAATCTATCGATCATTCCTACTTCCTTACTGTTTATCTGCATCTGTTCTTTTCTTTCCTCATTTTCCTTCTTTCTTCTACTTCCATTACTTGACTGATTGTTGTTTTTGTGCACTTGTACTTACATCCTTCTTAGTACTTCCTGTCCTTCCTCCTGCCTTTTTATTCATCCAGTTTCCTTTTTATCCTCTTTTCCTCTCCTCTTGTTTTTGTTTGTCACTTTTATGTTCTGCTAACACTGCGTCTCTTTCATCTCTTACATTCTTTTTCATCTCCTTCTTTGCAGTCTTTCTATTCATATTTCTTCTGGTTCACCTGCATCATTGGCTCGTCTCTCGTCTCCTTCATCATTATCTTTGTTCCTCTCTTCTCCTTTCTTTCCTCACTTTGCTTCTTTCTCCTTCTTCTTGCTCCATTTTACCTTCTCCTTTCTTGTTTTTCCTCCTCATATCCCTTCTCATGCCTCCTCTGACCTTTCCGTTCCTCCAGTTTTCTCTCATCTTTCTTTTGTTTCTGCATCCCTCATCTTCTTTCTACACTTTCATCTCCTTCCTCACCTCCTCTCAGCTCCTTTCCTTGTGTCCTCCTTCCCTGTTTCATGGTTTTCCTGCGTCATCGTCTCGTCTCTTTTCTCCTTCATCATCGTCACATTTATTATCTTCCTCCTGTGATTGTAACTCTACTCCCTTCCTCACCTCCTTCCTCTTTTCATCCATCTTTCCCTCCTCTCCCCTATTTTCATCTCTTCTCGTCTTTCCTTCCGTCATGTTTTCCTTCTTCCTTTTCTTTCTCCTTCCTCTTCACACTTCCTAAACTCTCTCTTATTCTCCGTCTTTCTGTTTCTTCCTTCCATCTTCCTCCTCCTTCTCCTCTCCGTATGTGGTTTCGGTGGAAGCAGGGATGTAAAGCGAACCTAAAACAGGAACCAGCTGATAATATAATAACGTAAGAGGAAACCATATTGATTCTCGGCGGTGAAATCAGGTCACAGCAGCAGCAGCAGCAGAGCCGGAGAGAAATTAGAGTCCAAGAATGGAGCAAATGGAGGAAATCAAATATGCAGAAGCAGCAATTTCAAGGTGATAAGGGCACATTAAGATGAATGTATGAATGATGAATGAGAAAAAATAGGACTGGAGGTGCAGCGAGAGTCCAGCGTGTTTGTGGGTAAAATAAAGTTCCAAGACTTCTATTTTAAAATGCACAGTGGCCAAAAAAACATAAAATCTCTCCTCCGCAGGAGAATTTTCTGAGATTTCTAGCGCCGACAGCATCTTTCAGCCGCTTCACACTCGAGCTGTGGATGAAGAGGAAGACAAAGAGGAGGGGGAGGCTGTTATGTGGTCGGGAAATACGTTTTTGGGCAGCGAGAGAAAGCGATGGAGAGCCGGAGGGACACCGAGAGTTTTGTGTAATTGGTATTAGGAAGACTGTCAGGCAGGCGGCGATGGGAGGAGATGTATGGATGGATGGAGGAGGAGAAGAAGAAGAAGAAGTGAGCAGGAGAAGAAGAGGAGGAAGAATGAGGCTCTAATGACTCTAATGAGGATGTGATGATGCAATCTGAGGCTTCACCGAAGAGCCAAAGTTAAAGAAGCCAAATAATAAAAATGAACTCTGACGAACATGTTAAAATACAACCAATTTACAGAAGCAAGAGAAAAACAAGCAGCAGCCAGGATCAGGAGTTTCATTTGGTTGGTCAACATGTTCAGCCTGATAAAAGAAGAATTACTGGAACAACTTTAATGAGTTGCTTCAGTTGGTAGAACAATTAAATTAAGTTTATCCAGACTAAGTTACAATACAAACATTACTATTCCCCTTAATTATAGAGATCCCTTTTCTCCAACATGGTAAATTTATCCAAAACCTTTTTTCTGTATAAGTTTAATGACTAATGAGTTAAAAAGTGAACCACAATAGTAACCTCAAAAACCCAGAGTTAAACCTGAAGTTATCTGGTTAACCTCAAGTCCTGCTTCATCCTACTGCATCAACTTAATGCTGTGTGGAATTTAAACTGAATTTTTTTTGCATTAATTGATTTAAAACTAAATTCGAGTTGATATAAATTAATACAGTTGGCTTGATAGTTTCATTTTTCTTCACCTTGAGTTCAAGATTTCTACTTACTACACCTTAAGATTGTATGTTCGAACCTTTAGGCTGAACAAATATGGCGCAAAAGACATTTCAGGGTGAGTTTCACGCCTTTTACTAATAAATTCCATTAAATCAATGAATTAGTGAATATTTTTATTTGTCATATGTCGACTCATGGACAGTTTATTCTCTAGCTGCTGACACAGTTGATAGGATGTGTTATTCCGCTAATGCTAAAGCTAATGCTAGTCAGATTTAGCAGAGAAATATGTCCATCAGACCTTCAGCTTTACATACTAGTGGATTAAAATGATCATGTTTGATTTGACAAATCTTTTCATGTTTGTTTATGTATGTTTGCTTCTTTCAGCAGGGTAAAGTTCCCTGTAGCTCTGCAAAAAACTGCCAGGAACTGGTTGAGGAACATGACCAGGAGTTCAAGGTGTCGCCTCGGCCTCCAAATTCCTCAGATTTCAGTCTGATCAAGCATCTGAGAGATTTTCTGGAAAAACAAATCAAATCCTTGGAGGCTCCACTTTGCATCTTCCAGGATTTAAAGGATCTGCTGCGGACGTCTTGTTGCCTGAAACCACAGAACACCTTCAGGCGTCTGGAGTCCAAACCTCGATCGATTAGAGCTGATGTGGCGACCTGACGACCTGCACACTACAAAGCAGGTGGTCTTAATGTTGTTGCTGATCAGTGTGAAATTGTAGTACTTTCATACGATTTTAGACAAAGCCTGAGGTAATGACTGGATTTATTTGACTGCTGCTGCAAAGCGAATCTGTGCAAATGCATCTTTCATGACCTCTGAAGCTCACAGTCTTGATGCTGATGTGTTCAGCTTCATCTCCTAATACCAGACCATTAAAATCTACATGAAGAACATGATGGAACAGTGGAGGCTGAGAGCGAAACACCAAAAACTGAAGGACAATGAACGTCTTCTTGGATGCTGTGGTCTTCATAGTCTGTGAGGCTGCAGCTCTAAAGATAGAAAACTACTATATAAGCTTGTAGCAGCCTCTGCCAGAGTTTATATCACAGCAGCACAGCAGGAGGCTGAAATGAGCCTTAATGCATGTGTGTGTTTGTGCTGATTGGTTGGACTAATTCTGATGAAGGGAGGTTCACACTGTATCTATAATTGTAGTAAACAGAGGCTCCACAAGAAGAACTAATATTTGCTTTGGACAAAGGGCTCATTATGATGTTGCTCCACTAATGGATATAGCATACAGACAGTTTATTCTGATTGAGCCTCGCGTTGCGTTTGATTAATTTAATTATATTGCAGAACACTGCTGCATAAACTCACTGTAATTATACCAATAAACCAGATTTAAACAGGTGTTTTTGTATTTTTAGAGAAAATATAGTTAAAATCTGGTAGCTGATGCACAAACTTACTCATAAAGGTAGACTTGATTTTATAGTGATTTATTATCCAACCAACAGCTTTCTGCAGGTGGGAAAAGACATAAACAAGTGATGGAAGCTGGTAAATCATTGTGCTGGAGATTTTAATGATAAACTTTACATATGTTTATTAAAAATGGCCTGCCCAGAAGTCTTTCTAACCTTGGGATTGTTGCAAACTTTGGGAGAAAATGCAGCTTCTATATGATTCCAGATGTTCCTGGTAGTTTCCACAATGTTCTAGAGCGTTCTAATTCACTTCAAAACGAGAACAGCTGATGCAGCAGTTCTGTAGCTAGTTAATAGTCATTTGCAGGTCCTGATTACAACCAAAAGCTCAAAAAAAGCTGCTCACAAGATGTTTAAAGGCGATAAAGTCATATCCAAGTGCTTTCAAGATCCAGTGAAAAGGTCCAAGGAGTTCCTCACTGTGAAACATGTCAAAGGGCTGCGGGGAGAATCCAAGGATCAGCACCAAGAGCATCCTGATGAATGTGAGCAGTTCTGGTAGCAACATGTCAATCTGAACCCGGACAAAGCTGCTGTTTATCACTTCTGTGGTCGGATCAGCAGAAAATGTTTGGACACAAAGAAAGGAGAAGCATTCAAGGCCAAGAACAGCGTCTGCCGCCTGGTAAGTAAGCGGCCTCATGAGAAAACAGGAAGATTGTGGAGAAAAACATCAGCAGACAAAGATGTGAATCGTGCAGTCAAAGACGTGAAGAGATGTTTTTAAAGAGATGAATCCATCCGGAATCTGTGGAGGACCTGAAGTGAGTACTTGGATATGACTTTATAGCCTTTAAACATCTTGTGAGCAGATTTTTTCATGCAGAAAGACTGATAGCAATTATGATAAGGAATTTTCCATTAATACTAAAGAAAATATGGATAATTTTGGATGTGGCAAAAATGTAAAAGAGTTCAACTTATCTCAAAGTCATTTCTGGTCAAATAAAAATTCACCATGAATCCCAGTTTGCCATGATTAAGAGCAATTTAGAGCTGAATATATGTTAGAACCAAAGCAGAAAAATAAAAATGAAGCAAATTCTCAAATAAAGCTATTTTTAATAGTTATTATGGTGTTGAATTTTCTGCTTTTATTTTGAAAGTGCAGCGCTGATTAACTCTTAAATAGTAATTTAAGGGACGTACTTCCACCACTTGATCAAATGCATTAAGGGAGGTAAAAAGTTTACAGTATCTTGATAGTTAACATAAAAATATTTCCTCAGCTTAACATTGTGAATAATTTCAACTTAAATTTCTGCATTAGTTGATTAAAATGTAATTCAAGTTGACATAGCTTCATTAAATTAGCTTGATAACTTCATTTTTCTTCATCTTGGCCTTACAGTTTTTACCTGCAACATCTTAGACGACCTGCATCATCAAGAAATATGATACTAAAGACATTTCAAGGTGAGTTTTAACAAATAAGTTTCACTAATGCAGTTGTTCTGGGAATGTTTTTAATTGTCTTTATTCTTCAGCTGCTGATACAGTCAATGGAATATGTTGTTCTTCTGCACAGAGCTAATGCTAATGCTAGTCAGATTTCCAGAATGTAAAAAAGCTAATTTACTGATTTAGATAAGCCTTTAAAGTTGCAAACATTATTTTGATGTTTGACGTAATAATGTTGCATTATTGTGTAATTTCTGCATTAGCGTATTTAAAACTAAACTCAAGTTGATATAGCATCATTAAATTAGCTTAATAATTTCATTTTTCTTCACCCTGAGCTTGAGACTTTTACCTGCAACACCTTAGACAACCTGCAGGCTCATCAAATATGATACTTGATATATGAGACATTTCAAGGTGAGTCTTTAATAAATAAATTCCACTAAAGCAGTTATCTTGGGAATATTTTCTATTGTACAGAGTTTGTTCTACAGTTGATGGAGTATGCTATTCTGCTGCATGTAGCTAATGCTAATGCTAATGCTAGTCAGAGTTTACTGATTTAAATCAACCTTTAAAGTTGCAAACATTATTTTGCTGTTTGAAGTAATAGTGCTGCATTATTGTGTAATTTCGGCATTAGCTTGTTTAAAAGTTGACATAATTGTTGGAATAGTTTCAATAACTTCATTTCTTCACCTTGAGTTCAGGGTTTCTGAGTGTAGGTGGACAGCTCTGGGCGTTTTCTTTGTCTTTTCTCCACTTTACTGCATTATAACGGCTGTGAAGCGGCTTATCAGCTGCGTTTTAAGCATTCAGCTGCATTTTTAAAGCTGCTCGAAGGGTTTCGTTTGATTTTCTGCTGGGTTCTTGTTGTGCTTGATGCTGTCAGAGGACACTGGACAAACATCTGAGCCTCCCTCGCTGTAAAACACGTCTTTTCTTCCCTCCCAATGTTGCATGTGTGTGAATTAAAGCTTATCTGAGCGCTCGCAGCCACAAGTGTTCCCATTGAAATGCAAGGCGTGATGTTTAATCATTATAAGCGAGATCTTCGGTGGCCGGGCTAATCTCCATTTTAACATTTCACACAGCGCCTGCAGTTATGTGCCTTTTTCCTTCCCTTCCTTCTGCCGAAGTGACGAACAATAGCTGCTTTTTTTTTTCCTCGGCTCTGAAGTGGCGGCGGAGAGCAGCAGAGCAGCTAACAGCAGCTAACAAACTTGACCTCGGCGGGTTCATGCAAATTGGCAGCGGGGAGGAATAATGGCTGCCGCCGCTAAAACACGACCCTCACTTGAACCTGGAGAGGAAGAAGAGCCGCTCAGAGGATGAAGATCATCTGCAGCATCGTTATGTTTTACAAAGTATTTACATGAGAGCGTTAATTACGGCTTCATGCTGCCGTTTACTGACTGAATGAGACGGAAGATGGAGATGGGGGATTTATTCAACCGGATGGACGGTTACTGATAGATCTGCTTTGATAATTTGTATATTTCAGGTACAGAGCAGGAAATAAAAAGTTCAAATGCATGATTTTTATAATGGGTCATTCTACAGAAAATGCCACTTTTGAGACGGCAAGATGTCTTATTTTTTTTTCTTTTTCTAACATTTAAACTAATTACATTGTTACATCAGTCACTGACTTTATCAATACACATAAATGAAAGCTGGAGGATTTTTTTTTGTACATTTAGTTACTCATAAGGAAAGTAACATCAGTGACGATAAAACCAGTGGCAGTTTTCATGAAAAATGCATTTCACAAAATGGCTGCAACAGAGCAAGAAACCACATGTTGTCAGGCATGATCTATTCACTAAATTATGTAATTTAATACATTTGTATTTGATTTGTTTGCAATTATACATTTGCAAAATACACCAGTGACGTCAACTAAAAGCTCCATATGAAATCATGACATAAATGTTAATACATCTCAAAACTGAAAAGATACAATGTCAGACAATGGCCCTTCTTCATATATCTTCAGGAAAGAGGTCAAAGGAAGTCAAGTGATGTCATCAGTGGGATTTCTTTTTTCCAAAATAAAAGACTTTTGTCGCATGGTGACACCAGTGACATGACTGCAGGAGACGACAACTTTTTAAATATATTTTATAATACTTGTTTGGCATTTTGTTTCAATATGTCATTTATATCATATATTTGATGGTTATTTTTACATTTTTGCATTTTGAATGGTAGAAAAACATATTTTTAAATTCAAAATACAGCACTTTCCCTTCATGCTGTGGGGATGAGCACTTTTGTGGTGGTTGAGATTCTAAATAATTGATTAAAAAGCAAATATTACCAAGTTGATAGCTACAAATGGTGTGATAGTTCAAATAATATGTTTTTTTTTTTTTAAATAAAATACTCAAAAAATGTAACAAACTATTTTTTCAAGAGTGATATTTCTCTGAAGCTAGGGACAGAAAAATGGATGTTTCTGTAGAATGAGCCAAATACACTTATTATTCCTGACAGGTACCTTCCTTTGCTGGTTCTGCAGTTACATTGAATCAACGTTATATGAATCAAAATGCAATTAAAATACATGTTTAGCTATTTTGTCATTTGCTAAATTTATTTATTAAGAGTCAAAATTAGATTTTATTTGACCAGATTGGATTTTTCTGAAGAATAATTTGAATCACTTCATCACAGCTCAACAAAACAGGTAGAATCCTGAAATACAACAACTTTTATTTGATTTAACAGAAGCTGGATTCTTTGGGTGTGTTTTGACCAAAAAGTGGAAATTAAACAGTCGGTGCTCACAAGATTATTTATTGCTGAGCTTCTGAGCTAGCAGTTGTTATGCTAACAGGACTGTACTAGAGATAGCAGACTTAGCAACCTCGCTTCTTTCTAGCTTGCTATAAGTTAGCAAACGGCAATCTGTAAACTAGCGAGCTCCACCACAAACTATTAACAACAGATAAACTGATGGATAGGTAAATTTCAGGTATCCAGTAGCTACACTTGGGAAAAAAACATGAAGAAACCAATGTGCAAATAACGAGCAACTAGAGTGCAAATTATCCTGTTTGCAGACATAAGGTGCACAAATTCCTGATATTTACAATAAAGAGGCAAAATTGCTGTTTTTTAACAATAAAAGAGGATTACAAAGTCTTTGCACTGTGGTTTCTGGCTGCCTAACACTTAAATGCGACTCAAACATGTTCAATCTTTGGTTATAAATCCAAAATGGTCGTTGAAGTTCCCATTTGTCCTGCAGACATTTCAAATTGAGTTCTCTCAGTGTGACGCTGCTGTTATCCTGAACTGCAACCCTTCTCACAATCATGTTGACAAACTATTGCCGTAAAATGAGCCTCAGTTTGCAGCAGGCGGAGAATCTCATCGTATCCATGGCAACATTCTGTTTCCTGTTAAAGTTTATATTCCTGTTCTGGCAGAGAGGAGGTGAAGGTTTGTGTCATCTGTTGGATTAAAAAAAAACACTTCATGTTGATACTGAAGAGCTGATTCATACAATCAGCCCTGATCTCTCAAGTACAGATTATTGATTAACCCCCTTCATCCTGTTATTAACATCAGATCGGTTCTCACCACTACCATGAGATGAAGCTGGAATTTCAAGATCAGGTCTCCAGAATGTTCTCTGGTGAATGAACAAACTAAAGCTCGGCCATGAAAGAGGGTTTTGTGCAGATCTTTGACGTCTCTTTGCTCACTTCTGCCGTCTCTGTTATATTTCAGACACAGACTGAGGCTCAGATGATGTTAGACATGTCCAGCAAACTGCAGCAGACGTCCACCCTGACGGTCGGTTCAAAGCCCGAAGACGACTCAAGTGAACAAGTGTGGAACAAAAGAGTGATGATTTACATGTTGACTATAAAACAACAGGCAGAAACCTTTTTACAGCCTCTACAAACTGCTTTTCTTGTTTTGTGTTGTTTTTGTCTCATTTTGTTCCTTGTTCTTGTTGTTTCCTGTCATTTTTTGGTCATTTTGTCTGTCTTTGTCATTTCGTGTTGCTCTGCGTCTTGTTTTACATGTTTTGTGTCTTGTTTGGTCTTTTTTGGTCTCTCTGTGGTCATTAGTCTTGCTGTTTGTCTCGTTTCTGTCATACAGCATATAGTTTTGGTTGATTTATGTCGTTTTTTTGTCTCATTCTGTGCCTTGTTTTTGTTGTTTTCTGTCTTGTTGTTGTCATTTTGGGTGCCTTTGGGACACTTTGGTCTCCTTTGTGTCTCCTTTTAGTCTTTTTGGTCTTCTGGGCGGCTGTGGCTCAGGTGGTAGAGCGGGTTGTCCACTGATTGCAAGGTTGGCGGTTCGATCCCCGGCCCCTCCACATGCCGAAGTGTCCTTGGGCAAGACACTGAACCCCAAGTTGCTCCCAACGGTAGATTAGAGCCTTGCATGGCAGCTCTGTCACCATTGGTGTGTGAATGTGTGAATGTGAAACACAATGTAAAGCGCTTTGGAACCACTAAGGTAGAGAAAAGCGCTATATAAGTGCAGACCATTTACCATTTACCATTCTGTCTTGTCATTTGTCATCTCCCTTCTCTCTTTTTGTCTAGTTTATCTTCTGTTATATTGTTTTGTCCCACATATAAATAATTAACTATTTACATTTTTATAGTCTCTTTTTTGTCTCATTTTGTTCCTTGTTCTTGTTGTTTCCTGTCTTGTTTTGGTCATTCTGTCTCGTCTTTCTCATTCCGTGTTGCTTTGTGTTTGGTTGTCTTGTTTTTTGTCTTGTCGGTCCGCTTTTGTCTCTTTGTGGTCATTAGTGTTGTTCTTTGGTCATTGTGTGTTTTGCTTTTCTGGTTTTGTGCTATTTTCTTGTTATTTTGTGTCTTGTTTTTGTTGTTTTCTGTTTTGTCTGTCATTTTGTTATTGTCGTTGTCATTGTTTGATCTCTTTGTGAGTCCTTTCTCACGTTTTTGTGCCTCATTTTCCTGTTTTGTGTTGGTTTTTTTGTCTCATTCTGAGCCTTGTTTTGTTGTTTTCTGTCTTGTCTTTGTCATTCTGTGTGTCTTTGGGACCGCTTTATCTCCTTTGTGTCTCGTTTTGGTCTTTTTTGCCTTCTGTTTTTCGTCTCCCTTCTGTCGTTTTGTGTAGTTCATCTTGTGTTATATTGTTTTATCCCACATACTAGAGATATTCAACTATTTACATTTGTACAGCATCTTTTTTACCTTGTTTTCATGGTTTGGACACTAACTTGTGACTTTATTCTCCTTATCTGGACTTTGTAGCTCTTCTGGGGAGAAAATACGTTTCTAAAAATGTAGTTTAGTTGCAGAGGAATGTTATTTTGGGGAGGCCGGGTTGTAAAGGTAAATATGTAGAGATGAGCTCAGCAGTAATTAGAAGGTTTTCATGTCTTACAGGACGCTCGGTGACGGATGGAGGAGCTGCTGCTTATTCCTGCATCTTCGGACAGAACCATCCTCCTCTTCCTCCTCCTCTTCCTCCTCCTCCTCCTCCTCGTCCTCCCCGGAGCCTCTGGAGTCGGCGGCCTCTCTCCATCACTGTCGGCCTCGGGGCAGGCCGCTGAGGAGCCCGCTGAGGAGAGGACAGGGAGGAGGCTGAAGGAGGGATGGATGGATGAGTGGACGGAGGAGGCGGAGGTGGGCTTCCCCTCAGGGCCTCCAGAGGCAGCGCTCGTATCAATCACTCGACGGGAGGAGAGGCTGATTCTGACGGATGATCTCCCCCAGCGCCTCCTCCGTCCCTCCTGACCCTGCATGGATGAACTTCCTCCTCCATCCCTCCTTCCTTCGCTCTCTGTCCATTTTTCTCTCCTCTGTGGCTGCACTGATGGACTCCTCGTTCCCTTGATCCAACTCCTCCATCCTCCACCCTTCTCTTCGTGTCTCCTGTATTTTGTTGCCTCCTCCTTTTTCCTCTTTACTTGTCGTCTTACTTCTTTCTCCCTGTTTTTGTTTTCTGACACCTTTCTTCTCTTACTTCTCATTTTATTCCTTCATCACCTCCTTCACCCTTGTTTCATCCTCATCTTCTCAAATTCCTTCTTCACTTTTATTCCCTGGTTTCTTTCCTTCCTTCCTTCCTTCCTGCCTTCCTTCCTTCTACTTTATTGTCCTTCCTTCTTTTTCCTTTTCATTGACTTTTTCTTTCTTCCTTTACTGGTTTTCTACTATGTTCCCCTCCTTACATTTTTTTTAGCTCCTCAGTTTCTTTTCTGTCTTTTCATCTTTCATCACTTCTTTTTTTCTTGCCTAGCTTGCACAAATAAAAGAATAAAACCCACAAGAAAACAGTGAAACTCGTGCAGCACCGGTGACAGAACAATGAAAATACCAGCAAATATCTGTACATTTAATTTTAATTATAAGGACAACATTGGGATTTTACAGTCACACACTGTAAAAGAACAAATGATCATTTTTGAAACTACAGATTTTTGGTGCTGACGGTTTTTTTTTAAAGATGTAAATCAAAACTTTTAGTGATTCTTTTGGTGATGCTGGAATGAATTTTTACATTTTTCATTTGCTGCAAAAGGACAAACTTTAAAAGCAGGAGAAATGACAAGTGGAGGTATTTATATGAACTTCCATAATATCACATAGGAACTGCATAATATCACAACAAATCCAGTTTATAGTTTTAACTGTAAACTTTTTTCACTTTTTAAAACCGATTTTCCCTGTTTTGTTAAATTACAGATAATATTTAGTAAAATCACAGAAAAAGCATTAACTCTTTGTACATAATTAAATTTATGTACAAAGAGTGATTTGTTCTTTACAGTGTGTGTTTAAATCAGTGAAAATATCATTATTTTACAGATAGCTGCTGTTATTTTAACTGTTTTTACAGTTTTTATGTTACAGTGTTCCACTTGTCTGCCTGTGTTTTTAAAAGGGTAATTTTAAAAGTTTCTCTTTTGTCCTTAAATTAAATTAAAGTAAAAGCCATTAAATTAAAATACACTAAAATCACAGATAAAGAATACTAATTTGTTTGTTTTTTATTAATAGTAGTTTCTTGTTTTATAATGTGTGACTATAAAATATTTTACACAGATATAGCTGCTGTTATTTTTACAGTTTTTACAGTTTTGTACATGACAGTATTCCACTTTTTCTGCCAGATTTTAACTGATTTTTTAAAGGGTTTTTAAAAATGTATTTACAGTTTTTAAAATGTGCCTACACATTTTAAACTTTTCTCATGTCCTTAAATGAAATTAAATGCCATTAAATTAACGCACACAGAAATCATGGATAAAAAATGTTAATTTACACAATGACGGTAAAGTTATGCGGTAATACGGTAAAGTTTTGGCTTCCTGTTTTGTTTTCTTTTTACAAACCGTAATTTGCTGTTTTATGATGTGTGACAGTTTTTTAAAACTGTGTTTGATTCAGCAAAAATATCTTGCAGTAAGCTGCTGTTCTTTTCACCTTTTTACAGTTTTGAACATGACAGTATCCCACATATTCCCTCTGACACTCTTCCTGCCAGATTTTCTGTTTTTTTGTAAGATTTTTTAAAACTCATTTATAGTTTGTACAGTGTGTCTACATTTCTTCCGTGTCCTTCTACGGTGGTAAATTAGGAGATAAAAGAGTTGAGGTTAGTGTAACGTCAGGGGGACGGTCATTTTTGGAACTACATACTAAATGCAACAAAACCAAACATGTCTTTTCATGGATACCAGCCGCCCTCCGTCCTTTCTTTCCTTTCCCAGATTCATTTATCTCTTCTTCTCCTTCAGTCTCATCTCCTTTATTTCTTTATTGTTTGTCTCCTCCTCCGTGTTTCTCCTGCATTGATGGCTCCTCTGTTCCCCTCTACAGGACATCCATCCCTTCTTCCCTCCTGCTCTATCAGTCCGTTAGCTCCTGCCTCCTCCTCCTCCTCCTCCTCTTCCTCAGGCCCAGGCAGCTGTCAGCTTCCCGGTGTTTCTGGCCGAACCGGACACTCGGTGCCACAGTTCAGCTGCAGGAGGTGAGGACCTGTCAGGACCAGCTCGGGGGAGGTTCAGGGCAGGTGAGGAGGTGCCAGGCGATGTGAGGAGGCTCCCGCTGGGTGCGAAGGGATTCAGCAGAGGAGCCGAGGTTCAGTCTGGCTGACAGCAAAGTGGAGAAACTGGAGGAGAGATGCTGAAAAAACTGGACGGAGGAGGAGAGGTGACAGAAGAGGAGGAGGAGGAGAAAATTAGAAGCCGGGGGAGGTGGAGGAGATCAGAGGAGGAGATCAGCGGGGAGGTGAAGCAGCAGTAAAGCAGTAATATCTCATCTCCAACAGCATTTCAATGGTAATGATGACAGCAGCAGGACTCCTCCATCTCCTCCCCTAAGCTCCTCTTTACTGTTAAATCTATTCGTCTCCTCCTCTTCTTTCTCCTCCTAATCACTCCTTTCCCTCCTTTATTACCTTTTATCATCACTTTAACCTTCATCTCTTTATCACTCTGCTCTCCTCATCTCTGTCCTCCCTCCTCCTCCTCCTCTGCTACTCCTGTCTTCACTCCTCTTCCCTCCATTTCACCTTCATCTCCTCCTCTTAGTTTCATTTGGCTCATTTCTTTCTCTTTACTCCTCTTCTCTCCTCCTCACCTCCATCTTCTCCATCTATCTCTTCTACGATATAAAAAAGAACATTTTTGGTCTCAGAAAAAATGTATTAATTTTTTTTTGTCGTTTTGACAACTTCTAATGAAACTACATTGAATTAGAGGAATGAGCTTTTCCTCTACAGTCCAAAGTGTTTTTAATTATTCAGTCTGAACATGTGAAGTTGTCCAGGTATGTTAGGACAGAGGAAGTGACCTGAGAAGTCAATGTGAAGAAAAATTCTGTGTTCCAGCCAATTTCATTAAAGCTACCTCGCCTTTATTATTATCGTCTTTATTTTTAGCCTCATTGTACTTCAGTCTTTCTTGTCCTGCTTCTTCCAGACTCATCTGAATCCACAATGTTTCTCTTATCTTAAATTTAATTCTTAGCCAACTTACACAAAAAAATCAGTTTAAATTACACAAAATATGATATTTGTGTAATTTAAACAGATTTGTTTTATGTAAAATGTTATCTTAACTTAATTTAGGGAATTATGTTTTTTATATTTTGCAATCATGCATTTAATTAAGGGGTGGAGTGTTACTGATTATATTACTGCTAACAGTAGCATGCATTAGCATTATTAGCAGTAGATAGACCTGCAGAATGCAGCAGGTTAGCACTGCTACCATTAGCACTGCTAGCATGTTACTTTTTAGAGTATAGTTATGTCTCATCGTCCTCTTTCTTCT
Organism: Dascyllus trimaculatus; assembly: GCA_024666655.1. Taxonomy (NCBI): domain Eukaryota; kingdom Metazoa; phylum Chordata; class Actinopteri; family Pomacentridae; genus Dascyllus; species Dascyllus trimaculatus. The sequence continues at coordinate 4,603,715 of CM045457.1, read as the reverse complement.
CCAGACTCTTACTTCTCTTTCAAGTATCATGTCCTCTTCCTCTTCATCTTGTCTTTCCTCCTCCTGTTTTTGGACTGTGGGAGGAAGCTGGAGTACCCGGTGAGAACCCACACTGCACAGGGAGAACATACAAACTCCACACAGAAAGATCCCAGGCGTTCTAACCGGGACGCGGCTAATATCATCCATCTAACCTTAATCTCTCCACCTCTTTATCCTCTGCAGGGTATTGGGGGGCGGAGTCTATCCCAGCTGACTGGGGGTGAAGGTTCACCTGGACAGGTAACAGTCCATCAGAGAACCAAGCACACTCTCATTCACACCTACAGGCAGTTTAGAATCACCAGTTAACTTCAGCACGTCTTTGGACTGTGGGAGGAAGCTGGAGAACCTGGTGAGAACCCAGCAGGGAGAACATGAGAACTCCACACAGAAAGACCAGAACCAGATTAGAACCAGGACCTTGTAGCTGTGAGAACCCCTGGAGCACTGTACCACCCAGCCGTAACATCAGCATCCACACAAACTCTATTTTTGTTTGCAATGTTCAACCCCAGAAAACAGGAGAGTAAATGGAGCAGCTGTTGTTGCTGCAGGACAATGATGCATCCACAGAGCTTCAGGTGGAAGAAGCAGCTGTGGCTTTAAACCTGTTTAATGAACCGCTTTCACCGACCTGCTCCGCCTGACTTCTGTTTCCAAACTGAAGCTGTGCTGCTGCTGAGGACAATCTGGAGGCTCAAGATGTGACCTTCTTCCATGAAGGGATAGAAGCTTGAACATCTTCGGACCAAGTGAAGTTAACAGAGGCTATGTTGAAGAATAAGAACAATCCTTATCCTGGTTTCTGGTGAGAACTTTCTGAAGAACCCTTGTACATTTCTCTCATTTAGTCCTGCCTCCTCTTCCTCCTTTCCTTCATCTCTTACTTTTCTTTCTTCTAGTCTTATCTCGTGTTCATCCTCCTCCTTCTCCTTCATCTCCTGGTTTTCTTTCTCCGTCCTCTTCTCCTCTATTTCCTTCATTTTTCTCTTCTGCTCTTGTCCCTCTTCTACTTTTTCCCTAATCTTGTCTCTTCCTCCTCCTCCATTTCTCCCTTCCTAGTCTTGCTTCCTCTTCGTCCTCCTTCTCTCCTCAGTGTCCTCCTCTTCTCTCCTCCAGTTTGGTCCCTTCCTCCTCCTTCATTTATCTCTTTTGCCTTCTCCTCCTCCAACATTAATGATATAAGCAGCAGGAATCACCACCAGAGGAGGAGAGTCAGGAGGTGTGTTGCTCTTCTCTTTCACCCACCACATTTCCCCTCTAACTCCATCTCCAAGGTAACCGGCATCATGATCATCAGCCTTTGTCATCATCATCACCATCATCATCGCGCTAATGATGCTAATTCATAACCGGCAGTGATCGGAGCCGTACATCATCTTAGCTCGACCTCGGCAGGTGAAGAGTCGTGATGGGCAGACCCGGCCGGTCCGACCCGATCTGCTGACCTTCCAGACAGGCCGCTGCGGCGCCGAATGTCCGGAGCGACGGCAGGAGGCGGGCGGACGCTGGCTGGCCGGCGGCGTGGCGTCGGGCCCGGCTGACCTTGGAGGAGGAAGAGGAGGAGGAGGAGGAGGAGGAGGAGGTGGTGGTGAGTCTGTTGTTTCTGAGGCTGACGGATTAAAGCAGAGTTTGATGCTTTACATCATTAGTTTTATTGATCACACAGCAAACGGCCTTAAGGAGACAAACACCTCAGGAAAGGAAATAGGCTTCAGTTTCAGTGAATTATTTTCATACATACTTCATCCTGTCACACATATGTCATATGTCTGTCAATATAATAATTCAAATACTTTATGCATGACTCTCAACATATTGATTGCAGATAGCCTACAAATTCTCAGCTGGACTGAGGTCTGGACTCTGACTTGGCCTCCAGAACATCCACCTTGTTGCCTTTAAACCATTTCTGTGTAGCTTTGACTGTTTGCTTCGGCTCATTGTCTTGATGGAAAACAAGTCTTCTCCAAGTCTCAGTTCTCTATCAGACTGCATCAGGTTGTCCTCCAGGATTTCTCTAGACTTTGCTGCATTCATTTTACCCTCTACCTTTACAAGCCTTGGTGATGCTGCCACCACCATGCTTTACATCATGATACTGCCACCACCATGCTTTACATCATGATGCTGCCACCACCGTGCTTCACATCATGATGCTGCCACCACCGTGCTTCACAGTGGGGATGGTGTGTTTGTGATGATGTGCAGCATTTGGTGTCCAACAAACATAGCATCTAATTTGGAGGACAAAAAGCTCCATTTTGGTCTCCTCACACCAAAGAACCTTCTTCCAGTTGACTTCAGAGTCTCCACATGTCTTCTGGTGAACTCTAGTCCACATTTAATATGTGGTTTTTTCAACATTGTTCTTCTCTTTGTCTCTCATAAAGCTTCGACTGGTGAAGAACAGACAACAGTTGTTGTATGAACAGTCTCTCCCATCTCAACTGCTGAAGCTTGTAACTCCTTCAGAGGAGTCATAGGTGTCTTGGTGGCCTCCCTCACCAGTTTTTCTTGTAGCTCCTTTAGAGGAGTCATTGGTGTCTTGGTGGCCACTGAAAACTTTATCTGAATAAATTTTTAATTTCAGTTGACATTGAAAGTCTATTAAAAATAGATTAAAAATAATTAGTTATCAATAGAAACCATCAAAATAAAGGTTCATTTTGAATTTAACTGCATTAGCCCGTTTATCGAGGTACACAGGTAATAGTTTTAATATTAACAATAAGGAATAAGGAGTAATATCACCTTGATACACATTAAATAAAGAAAGCAAGTAAACCTTGGAGGTGAATGGACATTGTAACATCAACTTTTTGCAAATGAGGAGCAGTCAATATGACTTCCTGTCTCTTCAAACACCAGCATGCATTGCATAGCTGCTTACTTTATTTGGCTGCTAGCATAAAATATGTGACCTCCAGATGCAGAATTAGAGCAGTGTATATATTTTTAGGTTTTGATCTTTTCATTGGATGTTTTGACAATAACAAAAATACATCATTTGACCAGTTTTATCCCTTAAAACCAAAAACGCTGCTTAAGACTCTGCACACTTTGTCATTAACTCGATGGGGTTTAGTGGATGTTTGCAGATGTTTCAGGTCCTCAAACGTCTCATTCAGATTTATCTTTTGTCCTGCTGCCGCTCGCTCGTGTTTATGCTCATATCTTTCTTCCAGATCTATTTCTGGAGACTTTTTGAGGTTCGTAGTTTCTCCCCATTACACTGATGAAACCCGCCAGATTAAATGTGGACTCTGAGATCCAGGCTGCCAAACACAGACCAAATCCATTTCATCATTACACATTCATCCTCTCTGCCTCTGTTTTATTTTCATCCGAATCTGAAAGCTTCCTCCGACTTTTAGCAGGAATGTGTTGGTTGGTTGAATTCTGCACAGAGACAATGTTCGTTTCCAGCAAGGCCACACTTTCTTTTCTTCCAGAGGAGACGTCTGTGTGTTTCTCACCGGTCCTTGACACGAAAGAAAGAATCACATTTTTCTCTCTTTTTTAATCTCTGATTCGCTGTATAGAAAACCTGAAACATTTAAATTTGTTTCGGTATTCTCCTCTTCTCAGCCCTGGAGCTCTTGTTCCAAGGCTAAAGGATCTGCCAGTGGCTCTATAAAGCTGCAGTTAAAAGCAGGAGAGCAGGACTTTTACATATAAATAAACCAAAGCCAGACGAGTTCACACAGTGCTGATTAAGCCTGTTGCTGCCAGGTAAATCTCTCTGTGTTTGGCAGCAGAGCCCAGTTTTAAATCTGGTTTCTGTGGCAATATTTCGCACCGGTGCACCAGCAGTGATGACTTTTACGTCAGCTGGTAATGATTGGTTTGCCGTGGCTGGTAGAGCAAAGGAGACGCAGGAAGCCCCAGCAAATGTGGAAACAAAACCCCCAGAAAGTTCCTTTTTTGTCTTTAGAGGAAGGATTAGAGTCTAAAAAAACAGAGCGTGTGATGGTGAGATATTTTCACAGCCAGTAGGGGGAGACAAAACGTCCACATTGCAGGTTTAGCTATAAATTATATACAGTTTTCACGTGCCACAGGCTACCCTTTAATGCAGTCGACTATGAAAATCTACTTGCAGAGACTTTGAAGGTGCTGCAGCCACATGATTCATCCCAGTCAACGCTTTGCTCTCCATATGTTGAGGCTGTGATTGATGTGACAGATTACATATATAGATTCAGTTGGATATACGTTGACTGGCGGAGCTGGAGGACGCGGAGAAGATCAAATGATGAAACTCTGCAGCAACGGATTCGACAGAATCACCAGCTGAGGAAAGCAGGACTCAACTGGTCAAAAGAGTGAAGAAGACCTCACAGAAGGAGCATTTTAACCAAGTAAACACCATAATATTTAATCAAAATCAGATTTCGAAATGAGAATAAACCAGAGCTGCTAACAATATTTGGTAAAAAAAAAAACAGACTCAGCTACAAAAAACGCCACATTTATCGATACCCGATGTTAGTCTGCTGTTACTGATTACCTAATTTCTGGTTTCTTGTCATCTTTAAAGAAAAATACTCAACATCTGTGCTGAAAACTCGTAGCTCATCTGGTCTAAATGGACTGTGCTGCACAGATACTGTAAATATTCTTTGTTCTTGTAAGTGAAGTTCTCCAGTTCCTTCTGTAATGTGCCGCATAATAACCTTAATAACAGCAGACAACAGCTTCATTTCATTGTGAACTCATGTATTGTAAAATATCATTTCTCTGGCAGCTCAGTGCAGCTTGTTGCTCCTTAAAGTCACTAATGAACAAACACATCAGTCACACACCAGGTGACACCTAAAGACGAACCGAGCATTAGAATAAAGTTTCCGGTGTGGCTGCTGAGAGCTGCAGGCGAAACAAGCAACAAACTGTTATTTATTTTGCTTGAGAGTCAGGATTCGTGCAGCTTCTGTGGGCTAAAAATCCTCCAGAGAGTTGAGGTAAACAGAGAAGGCCGACCGCTCTGAAGAAGCCACGAGCAGAAAACTCTGAAAGCTGCCGGTGGAGGAGGGAAGAGATTTACAATTCAAACCCGAGCAGCTGCGTTTCTGCCCGTTTCATCTCTGCACTTTCTTCTCTGGTTGGGAGGTGAAGCAGCGGCGGCGGTTTGCAGCAGAAAAGTTGTTGTGGTGGAGTCTAGGTAAAGAGAACAACCAGAACCAAAGAAAACACAACATCGAGGAGGGAGAAAACAAAACCGCTAACAGAGAATACATGTGCGGCGTATTGATTCCTGAGATGAGAATCCGGCACACAGTCGGCGAGGCTCGGGAGGATCTGCAATCTGTGCCATTTTCTCTTGTAGTGAAATCTTCGAATTCCCCGTGACAGCCGAGGGCGGCGGCAGAATTTACCTCCACATCCACATCTGAGCGCTGCGGCTGCCAAACCGCCGCCTGCCGCCCGCCGCCGCCACCACCCACCGAGCCTGGAAATGTGCTCTAATAAGCGGAGCTGCTGCCGGGGCTCGGCTCAGTAAATATTACTCAGTAAATATTGTGCTTACCAATCAGAAACGTCACCGCTTTCAATATGACTCCCTCTAAATATCAGACTGGAGGCTGAGTTATGCCGCTGCATGCCCTTATTCATTCTGCTCATAATTAGTCATTATTCTCTCACATCCAGCCAACAAGCCGACGCTCTGCGGCTGCAACTTTCCTCTCCGCTGTGATGAAAAATGTTGGGAAACTTTCTTTTTCTCTGGCTGGAAGTTTTGTTGTTTTTTCCGCCTCGGCTCTGCTATTTGAAACTTGCAGCCTGAACTGGGTCTGATTTCATTTAATTCCCTTGGACTTTATCGCGTCGGCTTCCCTTTCCTCGGCTCGTTAGTCATTTGTTTCTGGTGATAATCCACATTTGTCTCATGTGCAAACCCAAACCAACAGTGAAATATCCTAACAAGGACTCAGTGTGTATCCAGAGCCTGGCGTCTGATTCCTCTGCGCCTCGGAGCTCCAAAAACCAATCAGTGAGCCACAACTGTTGCACTGGGTGACATCTTCCTTTGTTACCACCAACACACACACACACACACACACACACACACACACACACACTGTGCTTTATTTTAACACAGTCGCAAATACACACTGCTGCAGCACACACTCACTAGTTCACCAGATGTAGATTAATCCACCGATGAAAATAGTCCTGAAGACTGTTTCCTCCAGTTGTTCCGCCGTTTGATAATCAGCTGTTTCAGGATCATTTAGTCTTTAAAAACAACTCACAAATATATAATTTCATTTTTTAATTAATATTTTTAGTTATTCCAAATGAAGCTGTTTGGTTTAGTACCAAAAAAAAAGAATTAAGTGTAGGATTTTCTACATTTCTGCATAAATCACCATCAGATGTTCACACAAGTCCTTAAAGTGAATGAGGAGAATCCAGCTGAATAAAAGTAGATGTAAATATTATGAAATGATCCATTGTTACATACAGTGTCTGTGAATGGCAACAGTATCTGAATCTTTCAGTACCTGACATTAACTTACTTGTAAGATAAGATATGATGAACCTTTATTAATCCCAACTTGCATTTTTGCAATTTCAGAAATATCAGTAGAAAAATTTTAAAAAATAAGCCAAAATATAGCTACACCGATGAGCCCCAACATCATGACCACTGACAGGTGAAGTGAGTAACATTGATCATATTGGTACTATGTGGTGTTCTGATGGAAAACCTTGGATTTTGACATCCATGTTGATGAGACTTAGACACCCAAATAAACATCATCCCACAACAAGCACACTCCCTCATGCAAATGGAAATCCCAAATGTCACTGGCCTACCCCTGCAGGAAAATTCACCCCACCACATGACAACAACATCAACCAATCAGGAACATCTTGAAGAACATGACAATGGCCCAACATGTTGATTTGACCTCCAAACTTCTTACACCCCATTCTGATCAAGCATCAACAGGATGCAGTGGAACAAGTTGGATTGACAGAGGCCCCACTGCACAAGTCAGAGTACCCAAAGGATCCAGTGCCAACGTCTTGGTTCAGACCCCATAGGACACCCTGAGAGGTCCTCTTGTCCATGTCCAATGGTTCAGAGCATTTTGGACCAACACAGTTTTAGGCAGGTGATCATAATGTTTGGCCTGATCAGTGTATGTTCCAGTTCAGATTATCCAAGCTCCTCTGGATGGAAATAACAATATAGCGCAGGTTCTATTGTTAGTAGAAACACTGATAGAGAAGGTTTAATGTGGCACTGATTTGTCCACAAGTAGAAAAATAACGATGTAGCACATATTCTAGTACAAGTACAGACAATAATACTGCACAGCAACAACATTGACTTGGTTGTTCCAAAACTTTTCTCTTTAACTGCTCTTTGGTAGAAACACTTGTATGCTGAGGGTTTCCGTTTTGCTTTGTGACCCACTTCTTTTCCTGCAGTTCACAGACAGATGTCCTGACATTTTACTTTACAGTATGCCAGTATAAATCTGAACTGTGATGGTGAACCTTCCTGGCCTGAATGCAGCAAAACAGACCCAAACCATCATCCTACCACCGTCATGTTTCACAGATGGAATCAATTTTTTTTTATTTCTCCAAATGCTTCACAATACTTCTCATTTAAACCAAAGAGTCATTTGTCCATTAGAGCATCTTTCCAACAGCCTTCTGGATCGTCCATGTGATCTTCCTCTGTTGTTCAGTGTTCTTGAAGATGGACTCAAATCAATGTAAGAGAGGCCTTCGGTTGCATTTCTTTGTGACCTTGAGTTCTGGAATGATCCTTGTTGGTCAAACACTCCTGCAGAACGTTACAGTGTTCGGTCTGAGTGGTGGAGTCCAAACTCGTTAACAGATGGTTTTAGAACCTTTTCCAGCCCGATGAGCATCAACATCTCTTTTCTGAGGTCTTCAGAAATCACACTTCCACAGACCTGATATAAAGACCAGACTTTGGCAGATCCTCGTTCTTTAAATTTAACAGACCTTCACTCACACCTGATTTCACCTTCAAATGAATCACTAATCACGGAGCATCACATACTTTTAATTCATATCTAATTTGCATATCTCTAAAAAAATAGATATGAAGTCTATAAAGATGAAGATAGAATCCTTCTTTGCCTGTTAGTTTATAGACTTGTGTCTTTAATCCCAAACTAATGATCACCAAAACAAGTAAGTGCAAATATGCCAGTGTGTGTTTTGCAAAGGTGCATGTGTGCTGTTCTTGTTTGTTTAACTGGATTCTCTCCTATGGATATGTGATTTTCCTGGTCAATTTTATGCAGAAATATAAAACATTGTAAAGGTTTCACAAACTTTTAAGAGCCATTGTAAGCTGTGAATCTTTTGATAGCATATGAATCTGTGTAAATGTTTAAATATGTCATGCACTGGTAAACACTGAACTCCAGGGATGGTGCTAAAGAAGACTCATTAGGAATCAACCTCTAAAAGCTCCACCATGCAGTCAGTTTACCATCTGCAGCAGCTGCTACATCAGAAACACCACAACGAACTGAAGCACCTAAAAATGATAAAGAAAAATGTGTTGCAGTGACTCAGCAGACTGCAGAGAACAAAAAGACTCTTCAGTCACTTCAACCAGTCTGGAGAAACTGGAGCACATAGGACTGTTTCTGTGTGATTTGTTGGTTTCGACAGTGTGAACATTACCAAAACCAAACCGTTCAGGTGGTTTCTGGTCTTTGCTGAGAGATTTGGTTTGTTTTTCTCCATTTTTTGATTTTTTTGAATTCCACAAAGTTGATAACTCTGTGTTTACATCTCGTTTTAGCTCAAACACCTGCAGGAGGAAAGGCTGGGGGGACTACTTTCTGCTGCGGAGGAAGACGGAGAACAGCCAGCACCAGCAGTGAGAGTAAGAAGAACTGATAAGCTGCTCCTGAGCGTTGCCTTCGTGTGTCTTTGTGTGTCTTTGTGTGTCCAGCATCTCCATAATGAAGTGTGACTGGTTGATTGAAGTTTACTGAGAACTGCTAATTGGACCAGAATGGAAAAGTGGTTGTGTGTGTGTGTGTGTTTTAGTGCGACTGTGTTCATGTTTATGCGCAGCTAACAGCTCTGAGTAAGTGACGTGTTTTCAGTTAGTCTCAAACAGACGCTCTTGATCAGAATCTTCTGTTTTTGTCAAACACCACTCGTCCGAAACACATCAAGTGTGGCGTTTGAACACAGATGATTTATTCCACATGAAATCAACCAAATCTGGGAAAGGTTTCTCCTGATCTCCTCAGAATCTGATGGTTTTTTGTGTGCAATACCAATAAAATTTATATTGCTTCATTTACAGTTTTTCTCAATTGCTTACACACATTTTCTGAAAGCATGCCTCATACTCTCACAACTCTACACACATGTAAAAAAAAAACACACACACAATGAGAAAAACCCATCAATTCTCCTGCAAAATGAAACTTTACATTCAAAACAGTGTTACTTCTTCTCAAAATGGTATTTTGTTTTCAAATGACACACACAACACACAACACTGATGTGCTCGATGTAGAACACTATGATGAATGGAAAACACTTCTTCTCCATTCATCAGAAGGACTTAGGCCTTTTGTTGTTCAGTGTTACGCTCACTACAGACAGTACATACATGAGTGTGTTGTAAAATATTCTAGACTATTTTTTTTACTCAGAACACAAAATTAGATGGAAACAAATATATTAGATTTTTCCCACAAAAACAGTGTTCGCACTGAACATCCCAACCAACACAAAGTTGCACATACAGTGGTCTACATACAAACAACAGAAGAATTTACTGTATATAGTTACAGTTTAAAAAAAAAACAACTATGCTGCATCTTCTCTTCTGTTTCGGTCAGCCATGAAAGCATCAGCTGCTATATCTCCACATGTATCTTCCATAGCTTGGAGAAGGGGTATTTGCATTTGTGGATTTCAGTCATACACTTTCCATCTCCAGGCGGAAAAAAAGTCCTCAATAGGACTGAGGAATGGAGAATATGCTTAGCTCTGATTGCTGATTGTAAAACTGTGTGACAGGTGTTTGTCCATATGATGAGTCAGTGTGCATAGCAGGACAATTAACTTTAGAATTTTGAATGACAGTGTGTTCTTTGAGAAAACAAGAGATTTTCGTCATGAAAATTGTGCCAAATACAGAGAGTTTTGAAAAGAAGTGTGTTTTAGAACTGCATTTTGAGTGTAAAGCAGGAATTGTGCTTGTAGTTTAGCAGAACTGGTTCAGGGAGTCGGTGCATGAGTTACATGTTGTGGTCACTGTGTTTAAAGTACCAATAATTGTGTGTAAACAATTGAGAAAAACTGTAATATACTAGCATCATAGCATGAATATTATCGAAGTTACAGGTCCTTGAAGTATATAGAGGTGGGTCCAAATTTTTTTCCTTTTGTTTAAGTTTTTCCAGCATTCGAGTTCTCTTAAAAACTTCAACCAAATCAATTTTACATCCACCTAATTGTGGATTATCACACTTTTACTACAGAATGAATCCAGTCTTGAAGATGATCCTGGTATCAAATGTAGGTTAAAATGAGACCTTTCAACCAAAGTCATAAAAAACCCATCATAAACAAGACACAAGATGACACAAACAAGACACAAAATAACAAAAGTGACCAAAGTCGTACACGAAACGTCACATAGGAGACGCTGATGAGGCAGAAAGCAACGCAAACAAGACACAAAACGACAAACGATGCATTAAACACCAAAATGAGACATAACATGCCTGGTATCCTCTGTAGTAAAATGGCCCTTCCATTGTCTAGAACTAGTTCTGACCAACCACCTATCAGCATGCTGATATGAGCCTTAAAGTTTACCCAGAATGCACTTTTTAAAGTTTCCTTTGATGAATGATCAGAAAACAGAAACGCATCACAACACAGGGTACCAATGATTGTTTCTAGGACTCTATGTTATAGACATTAAACTGTTCACACTAGGATACATCCCATAATACTGATGCTCACAGCTGGTTATAGAGGAAATGAACAGAGACCAGATGCAGTGTTTAGACTGTGACACCTGGACGGATGTAAAACTGATTGTTGTTGGAGTTTTTGTCATTTTATGTCTTTATTGTTGTTTTGTCTCTTTGTACTCTTCTTTCATGTCGCTTGCCACTTTTTTTGTTATGTTTTGTCTCGTTTTTGTTGTTTTTCTTGCTCTTGTCAACGTTTTCTGTCTGGCTTTGTTGTTTTGTGTCTCAATTTTTTTCATTCTGTGTTTCTTTTTTGTCTCGCTTGTACCCTTGTCTTTTTTTTTCATTTTATAATTGGTTTATCGCATTTTCTCGTTTGTCTCATTTTTTGTAATTTTGTTTTTTCAGTTTTGTCATTTTGTGTCTTGTTGTTGTGCAATTTTTGTCTTTTTTGTCTCTTGTGTCATTTGTCTCATTTTTTTGTCTTTTTTTTGGTCTGGTCTCCTTTTTTCATTTTGTCTCATTTGCCTTTTGTGTCTCATTCATGTTGCCTCGTGTTGCTTTCTGAGAGCTTTGTCTCCTTTCTTTTGCTTGGAGTTTTATTTGTGTCATTTTGGAACAGAACCCAGATGTAGTGTTCGGACTGTGACTCCTGGATGGATGTAAAACTGATCTGGGTTCAGTTTTTAGCAGAACACAAATGTGTTTTTCCTCCTAAAACAGGGGTCTCAAACTCCGGTCCTCGAGGGCCACTATCCTGCATGTTTCTTACACACCTGATTCAAATGATCAGGATCGTTATCAGGCTTCTGCAGAGCTTGATGATGAGCTGATCATTTGAATCAGGTGTGCTGGAAAAGGGAAACATCTAAAACATGCAGGATAGTGGCCCTCGAGGACCGGAGTTTGAGACCCCTGGTCTAAAATGTCATGTGTCTATAATGTCATTATCTGCTGTACTGATGAAGTTGTAAAACTCATTAAAGTGATAAATGTGGACCCACCTCGATGGACTTCTAGGAAACATTCATAGTATGAAGGTAGAACTCTGATCAGTGATGAAGTTAGTGGAGGTAAAGAACCAGCTGATTGAAGGTGAAGGATCTGATTGACTTTTCATGAATGAACCAGACGTTTCTTTGAATTCTTGAGTGGCCCTGCAGGTGAGTCACTTCCTGTGTTTCCTCTTCACACCTGCAGACCGACAGCAGCCTCACCTGGCTGCAGCGCTGTCGTTCCTGCTCAGACTGTTTGCTCTGTGTCTGTGTGGAGCCTCTGTAACGAGGTTCTGGCTATTAACCAAATGGCTGTAATATTACTCCCCTCAGACTCGGCTCTCACTTTGCTGCTCATGTTGGCAATCTGTCTGAATGTGTTCTCTGTTATTGCTTCTGCCCTCCGCCGCCACACGATATTAGAAAGGGTTTTTTTTTTCTTGTTTTTGCATAACGGGCGAAAGCCGACACGCTAATATGCTGCTGCTGCTGCTCAGAGCCGACAGGTGAAAGCTATCGTCCCAACCGTTCAGGACAACAAGGCTCATGCTGAAAACATTCAAATATCCTCACTCACACACACACACACACACACAGAAGATGGATGTTTGAAGAAGTAGACAGGGAGATAACACATTTTTCCTTTACTGTCTTAACTCTCAAAGTAGTCTGAGGGGTTTTTAGACACTATTACACCTCAGGTTGCTGATAATCCAGCCTGTATAAATTCATCCATCTTTTTGGGGAAATTCATGTTAAAATCATTTTTCTTGTGACCTTTTCAGACTGTAGCATCAAACATAATGAGGTACTTTGTTATTTTTGCACTACTGCAGTCATTTATAGATGTCAGGAACTGTTTGTTCTACCTGCATGATTACTGGCAGGTCACACTGGGATGCTTCTTGCTTCTTATGTCGTTCACAGCTGCTTTAACTTTACTTAACGTGACACTTAACAAACCCAAATCAGTCTCAGGCTGCAGGAACCACCAGCAGTTCCTTTGAGTGGTGATAACTGCGCTGGTTGTTGCATAAAACTCCACAGTTCCAAGATCAGAACAGCCGACTGGCTTCAGGAGGTGGTGACTCCTCTTTCCTTTTCTGCAGCTGAAGGGCGGCATTTTTAGGAGAGACATTTTTAAGCTCCAAATTTAATAAATCTACTTTTGCGTTCGTAGGAGCAGTTTGAAGGCAGTTAAAAAGATTCTGTCAATGGTTCTTTGATTTTTTGGGACCATGAACTAACTTATTTTGAGTGTTGTGGCTTTTGAAAGCTCACATCTTGTGACAAAACGGGCTAAAGTGTTGTACTAAATCATTTCAACAAGATGTATTTTTTCAACAGTTCATTTCTAGGATAACCTGTAAAAATGATATCTAGTGGGTTTTGTCGAGGCAGTTGTTGATAGTTTTAAACAGAAGGAGGCTTATAGTTCTGGTTACATGGGCAGAACGTGGTAAAATATATGGTAAAATAATGAAAATACTGTAAAAAAAAAAAAATATATATATATATATATACTGTGAAATAATAAAAAATACACTCTTAAATATAAATATATAGTTTTAAAAATAAAAACACACTGTTAAATAATAAATATATAGCGTGAAATAATAAATATATACTGTTAAATAATAAAAGATTCTGTAAAATAATAAAAGTACACTGTAAAATAATAAATATTTACTGCAAAACAATAGAAATACACAGCAAAATAATAGAATACACTGTAAAATAGAAATATATAGTTTAAAATAAAGGAAATACACTGTAGAATAATGAAAATACACTGGAAAATAATAAATATATAGTTTAAAATAATGAAATTACACTATAAATAACAAATATATAGTTTAAAATAATAAAAATATGCTGTTGAATAATAAATATATAGTGTGAAATAACAAATATATTCTGTAAAATAATAAAAAATGTACTAAAATAATAAATACAGTCAAGCCCGAAATTATTCATACCCCTGGAAAATTTTGACATGCCACTTTTTGTTCAAATGTAAATTAAAGCTGAGAAATTTTTTCCACAATAATGCCTCTTGTACATCATCTTATTATCTTCTGGGAGACGCCTGTGCAATTTCCAATCAGGAAAAAACTTGCTGGTTGAATAAAAGTAACATTAAGTCAAAATTTGTCGGGGGTATGAATAATTTCGGGCTTGACTGTATATACTGTAAAATAATAAATATATGCTCTAAAATGATACAAATACACGGTGAAATAATAAATTTATACTGTAAAATAATAAAATAAATAAGAACAGCTGCAGAGTTTCAGCCCTCAGGTAAGAAATACACACACATGAACAGCAGGATGAATGTAAATCGAATGTGTTAAATAATTCTCTGTGAAATTATTTCAAAATAACTAGTAATGGAGATAAAACAGGAGCGTGCAGCCTCAGAGTCAAAGTTCAGAGTGAGGTTGAAGATAAACGGACTTAAAAAAAACACACTGAAAAGGTCAGATGATAAAGGTCACAGCAAACAGAAGGAGGAAGTTAAAATCCCTCTTCCAGACACAGCCTCAGTCTATCGGTGTCCGATGTTTGGCAGGAAGCAGCCTGAGAGGTTCAGCTCAGGGCCAAAAGGTCTGTCTGCCTTTTTATAACGCTCACGACTCACAAGGTCGGCGGCACCAATGTGAAAAATCCTTCACTTTAAAACTGAATCATTATTTTTGTTTTTAACCTGAAAATGTTGAAAATGTTCCCTAAATGAAAGTTCATCTTCTCAAGGCAACATTTTGAGAGAAAGGGAGCCAAAAACTATAAAGTAACTCAGACAATAAACAATTAATAAACTTTTTAAAAAGCTGTCATTTTGCATAACTAATAGTTTCTAGCCTTAATTTTACATAATCTGTATACTTTATGCTTTTTAATGAAGGATATTACATGTCTAAAAACAATGAAGTTCCTGATAAACACATTAGAATAATGTTCATTTTGGGTCATATCATGTATAAGAAGAGTTTTTACGTATAGTTTTTCACTAAAACCCTTTATATTTGACAGATCTTTCATGATTAAATAATCTGCATATAAAATTAATGGTTTTGCCTTTGTTTAATGAGTCAATTTGTATTTTTTCCACAGCTCTATGATCTAAAATTATATATAAAAATTATAATCATATTATTTCTGTTTTTTTAATTTCATCGAGCTTATTTTTATGTTATTTTATATTAAACATGTAACTCAAGTGCACTTTTTGTAATTTTATTTTTATTGTATTCATAAAATGCAAGGAAAATCTGTAAAATAAAATCATTAAAAATTCTGTAGAATTTAAATATTCTAATTATTGATTTAAATAAATACATTAAATTTACTTATTTAAATAAATAAAATTAATGTATTTATTTATTTTTTACAATTTGGGGAATTATTCTTGTAATTAAATTTTAATCTACTTTTAAAAAATGTTCTTAAATTACGTTTTTTGTGTTTGGCTAAAATATACAAAGGTTTCCAGATGTCTGTACTCACAGAGAGCAAAAATTCAAAGCTTCATTAATGTAGAGATCAGCTGATCAGATGTTCCACAAGCAGTGAAGAACTTTAGTGGTCTTTACTTGGTTTCAGGAAAGGGTTCCAAGGGTCTTCAATAAAGCTCAAAGTGTTGTAAAAGATTTGGGGTTAACTGAGTTTGCTAATGAGATTTCTTGGTCTTGCATAGAGCTCCTGAGGTATCCAGAACCTAAGTTAGGAAGTTTACTGTTTAGTCGGCAACGTTCTGAAGAGGTTGAGTAGGTTCTGGGATTTAATAGGTTTAAAACTAACCAAGGATGGTCCAGATGTTACCAGAGGAGTTTTGTAGTTCCTAAAGTGGTTCCAGATGTTTAGGTGGGAAGACTGAGACGTCTGTGGAAGTTTTAGGATTCAGGAGGTATTCTCTAACCAGAACCACGAATTCAGATGTTCTACAAGTAATGAAGAACCACAGTGGTCATTGGTTTCCACGGCGATGGAAAGAGGTTCCAAGGGTCTTAGATGAAGCCAAAGGTGTTGCAAGAGGTTTGGGGTTAATTGAGTTTGCTAATGAGATTTCCTGGTCTTGCATTGAGTTCCTTTGGTATTCAGCACTTAAGTTGGGAAGTTCTGTGTTAAGTTGGCAACGCTCTGAAGGTTCCTTGAAGAGGGTTCATGGTTCCTTGATGAGTTTCCAGGCTGAAGGGTTGTTCAGCAGGTTGTAGTTCCAGGGTCGGTGACCGTTGTGTATCTGAAATATCAACATACACAACAGCAGCAGCTCGTTTCCTCTTTTGGCAACTGCTTAGTTTGCAAAATCCTCATTTACTGCCTCATCATGGACACACACTTTATCTACACACACACTTTATCTACACACACTCTCTGAGTGTATGTGCACACACTCATTAGAGCATGTAGTCTTACTGCACTTCACACACACACACACACATTTACTTTTATTATCAGATTTTTTAAAGACATTGCAACTTGCTTGTCATTAATTCTAATTATTGTGATGCAACAATAAATAATGTTATAATAATGCCATAGAATGCCATTACTTACTGTTTAATTAGTTTAATAATGTACGATCTGGACAGTTTTGCTGCTGGGCTGGATAGCAAATATCATATTCAAAGAACTGAAAAAGATCAAATTTACATGATTATTTTTAGTTTTTTTTTTAGTTCTGTCTCTCTACCAGCAGCTCCACTTCAGAGATTCGGTGAAACTTTCCAGATTTCTGAGGCTCTGAGATGTTTTGTGTGGAGCAGCGAGATGAGAGATGAAGAAGCGACTCAGAGCAAACACTGCAGCTCATATTGTTTCATATCAGCAGAGAGCACAAAACTAATTTCTCGTCTTTCCCCCTCCAACGGTTATTGGATGAATTCTCTGGGAGGAATTCTGCTGGAAAAAAAAGGAAGCTTCAGCTGAGTGTTTCTGTCTCGCTTCATCTGTTTCTGTGAGGACCAACATGTTGTGTATGTTCTGATGACTTCATGTGTTATAGAGGAACTACAGCTGTCTGATTACTGTAGTACATTTAAAAGTGCGAGATTTCCCTCTGACGTGTAGTGAAGTAGAGGTATAAAGTTCCATGTAATTAAAAATGTCTCAAGTGCATACACTTACCTCAGATTTGTACTTTACTGCATTACTTCAGTTAATGTACTTACAAAAAAGTATTTATTTACATGTTGACTGTGAAAAATAAAAAGTTAAACCTGTAAATAATGTCAACATGAGAAGTCTGTTTTTAATATCAATAGTAATAAATTGTTTTAAAACATTTAAGCATAACTTTAAACATTTTCACCGTAGTTAAATATTAAATATTTGCAATTATTTGAAATTAAAATTTTCTTAAGAACTGAAAAGTAGTAAATAATTAACTTATTTTACTGTTTTTTGTTAGTTTTTTTTTTCTTTTTAAATGCAAATTATATGTAGTAAAATCACAGGGGGAAAAGTAATAACTGACATATTAACTGTGAAAAACAAATAAATAAACAGGACAAAACTGTACGTAATGTCCACTTTGAAATCACAAATAGTGTAATTTTATGGTCAAGTATTATTAAAGTAACTGTTTGTATTTAAATCTGCTAAAAAATACTATTTTATATTTGCAGTTATTTTCACCATTTTATTTATTTTACAGTTTTTGAACATTACAGTTCCCCACATATTTGTTTGTTTTTCTTTCAATCAGATTTTCCTTTCAGTTTTCTTCCAGTGCAGTCATGCTCCATCACTGGGGTCCAGCTCATTTGACCTGGACAGAAATGTGGGCATTTGCTGGTGTGTGGCTGCAAGAGTGAAAAGGTTAAAGGAGACGTGACGTTTATTGATTTCTCAGTGAATGAAGGTTTGTTCCCCCAAATACCGAATGAAAAAGAAATGATTCTCAGTCTCAAAAATCTTGGCAGGGGAGGAATTTATAAAAACAATAATCTAAAAACACAGTGCAGCAGCTACAGAAATCACGAACAAGCTGATTCAAGTCATGGGACATAAGAGACCAAGTTCTCACACAGCTTTGGAGTATTTTAAAGTGGATAATACACAGCAAAAAACTAATCTAAACCAGAGCAACTGGGTGAAAAATGGAAGAAACATCTGTCTACAGATTTGCAGGATTGGTATCATCTTCAAACACAACAGCAACAAGCTGGAACCCAATAAAAACCACAAACCTGATACTTTTCACAGCTCCTTCCTCACCCCCAGCGTGTGTTTATGTTGAGTGGATGTTAAAGAAAGTCGTCGTTAGTGGATGTGGAGGGAAGATGGAAGTGCCAGGTTGGAGTGTTAAACCCCCTGTGGTCCGTCTGGAGGACAGAGCACAAATTAAAGTCTCGCTAATTAGCAAACGATAAAAATAGTTGTGGAAACAGTTGGATCTGGATCACAGTTTGCACACAGCAGCCTCTGTTCTGACACTCTGAGTTTCTTTCTGCACAAGCTTCACCTCGACAAGTCACAACCAATTAATCCAAAGTGTTAATTTTTTTTTAAAACTACTGCACGCTGTGAGTTTAATATGAATATTTATTTAAAAGCCTCCTGTGTGAGACCTCAGACAAGTTTGGTGGTTTCCATGCGTTGACAGAGAGATTTAATTTGACTTTCCTGAGCTAGTATTAGCTTTTATATATTTTTATATATATGTATATTGTTTTCACTGACTTGACCCTGACCGGAGTCTGGTCCAGAGCCAAGTTTTCAGGCAGTCTACGAGAACAAATGCCGTACTACCAGAGCACAGGCAGGATGACAACAGTGGGTTGAAGCATCACCGCTGACACAGTAGCAACACTGACGGCCCTCACCCACACTTGGTGACTCCTCTGCTGACCTGTTAGGACTGTAAACAGGCCCTTTATTGCAGTCTTTGTTTTCACATCCTTGAGTGGGTACTGCTTCACTGGGGCCAGGATGCACAATAGTGGCTCGGTAAAGGACCCTCAGAGATGATGTGGATACCTGGGGGTGCTCTCCTCTGTGGGGAGTCTCTGAAGCCGACTGCTCTGCACTTATCCTCTGGGTTTTGCTGACGGACACTGGGCTCAAACTGTGAATTGATATTTCGTTGTTAGTTGATTAGCAGTCCAACATGCCCTAACCCTGTCTGAGCAGCATGTGACCTATGCAATAAAAGCCCAAAAGTAATGACTTGTAAAGTAAAACAAAGGAAGGATGCATTTTGCAAGTAGGCTAGCATTAGATCTTTTAGGTTTTGGATTGCAAGGATGTCCTTTCTTTGTTGGTGTTTTTCTAAGTGAAATAACTTTTTCAGGAATTACGAACACATAAAGATTTCTGCTGCATTAGACAGTCTATTTTGAACACAAGGAAATAGAGCAGTCCAGAATTGTTTCAAATTAAATTAATAGTTTATCAAATTCAAATTAACAGGAGGGGTTTACCAGGGTTTCCCTGTTGATAAAACTTCATCCCAAGAATCATTCCCTTTGGGATCACGGCCAAATGCAGTTCTAGGCAGTTCAGCTGGTCTGCAATGACATAGCAAACCAAATATTGTATCAACATTTTACATACCAATAGCAGAAGAGTAAACTCAAATGAACAATTCAAACTTATTACTTCTTCCATGGCTTAGCTCAGCCCTTCCAGCCTATGGTATCACCTCAATGCTAAACATGCTGCTGCAAGCCAGAGCTAGCTTTATCTACGACTGTCCTGGTACAGGTGTTGTGCCAAAAAGTGATCATTTGTCAACAAGTGATTGCAGTATTTTGGAGCAGTTATCATATTGTCACCACTTTTTGAAAATCTTTTTTTTTTTTAAAATCTTTAACCTGCTTTGTGTCCTGGATGTTAACCAATCCAGCTGTTACCTGCTGAAATAGCTTAAAAGGACCTATTCAACTCATATAATGCAGTTTTACATTTGTCAGATTGTGAGTGCAGCCTCAACATTGTGACTGAAATAATGGATTCAGCTTCTGAGGGTACATTTTAGAGATAATAGCTTATAGGATAATTGCAAAAGAGATCATTGCTTCATTTTAAAAATGAAGGCATCTAGAACAGTCTAAAAATGGCACAGTGGAAACATTTGAAAAAACACTACAGTATTGCCTAAAATACATCCTAAATGTAAGGCCTTACTGCACTATAAACTGTGAAGACACACATTTGCTATGACCACAGAAATGTAATTATGTGTATTTGAACGATGTCACTGCTTGGTTCAGATAAAAGCAGCTGTATGCTTTTATAAAACTGCACGAATCAGCTTCAACATGAAGCACAATCAGATTTTGGCTGACGATCACTTTTTGGCACAGCCCTTCATAGACAGATGAGTTTAAGGGGAATAGAATGACATTGTTTTAATCACGGATTGTGCCCACGCAGTTTTTTTTCCCGCTTCACGGAATAAAAAAAAGACGTTGTGCTAGCTACTTAGCCTCGTAGCCCCTCAGGGCAACTAGCCTATTGAGTTAGCTTCATTCCTTTCTCTAACGTGGTAACTAGACCAATATTGTTTTTACATATAAATAAAATTCCAGCATGGTGGCTAACGTCCCACAACCCAAAATAAGAAAAAGCAATAGCTTGCTCACTGCTGGGCTCCGGTAGCAATTGTACATTGCACCGAGTGAGTGACGATTCTAGCAAAGACAATAGACATGGGAAACTCGGAAATTCCACCTTCCCCGTTCAAATGGAATGCATCTTAAACTACCAAATTATTTCTGAATCAAAAATATTGTGTATAGATTAAATAAATAAAAACGTAAACTCACCTCAACTTCTCAGTTCTTCTCTCTGTGTCAAACTGCTTCGACTTGGTCCTTCTCTGACCAAAACAGCGCAGAATTTAGCTAGAGCCAATGAGAGCGTAGGAAACGAGGTCACATGTTGGTGGATGGCCAACGAGACGATGAGAGCGAAGGACACGATTGATTGGTTGGTTGCCAGGCTGTTGCTGTGTGGTTTTATTGGTTGGTTGTCAGGGAGATGTTAGCGGGCTGTCTTTACAGAATAGTGACAGATTTCTCATTACACAAACGCCAGTAAAGGCTAGGATAATCTGTTTTGATGAATACTCATTGAATTTTGAGAAATTAGGGTTATCTGTCAGTGTTAGAGCATATGATGTGTTTGAGTTTAAATGCACTATAAACTCTGAAAGACTAAATTGAATTAGGAGTGGTTGGTGGTGTGTGAGTCGCCAATAAAAGTAGAAAAACATTTTAAAGATTTAACAAGTATTTGTGGTTCACATTTATAAGAGAACACATGCATGACTGTTACCAGGCCAATATCTTTAATTCAATTCAATTCAATTCAATTTTATTTATATAACGCATATTTGCAACACAAGTCACCACATAGCGCTAGATAGCATATTAGCCACCTAACCATCTAGCTGGGCTTAACTGACAAGCTAATGCTACCAGCTAATTGCTAATTAACAAGCTAATGATACCAGATACTGACTAATTCACTAGCTGATAATACTAGCCACTGACTAATTACCAAGTTGGTATCAGTAGCCACCTAACCCTCCAGTCAGGGTTAGCTGACAAGCTAATGCTACCAGCTAATTGCTAATTAACAAGCTAATGATGCCAACTACTGACTAATTCACAAGCTGATGCTACTAGCCACTGACTAATTACTAACTAATATCAGTAGCCACCTCACCATCCAGCTGTGGTTAGCTGACATGCTAATACTAATGACTAAATACTAAGCTAATGTTACCAGCTACAGACTAACTGACAAACTATTATCATCAGCCAACCAAATAACCAGCCAGGGTTAGCTAATAAGCTAACATTAGCAGCCAGGTATCAATTAGAAATAAATTTTAGATGATAGCAGAAAATTAGCCATTTCACAAGGAAAGAATCATGTCAGCCAAGTGTTTTAACAAAACCAGAGACTATAGGATGCACATGTGGTCTGAACCTCCCAAAACATGCAATACATATAGGAAAAACTGGTACATTTGAATACTGCACTTTATTTTCTGCACATTGGTGAATTTTCATGCACCAATTTTTTCCTTTTTTGATGGAAATGTCCTTTTGTTCTGCAAAGGAAAATGCAAATTTTAACCACAAGCTAGCAGTTCTAAATATAGTGGAATATACAGATTTAATTATGTTTTCCACTTTAAATTCAGCAGTTATGTAAGGTCATAACTCATATTTCTTTGAGTAGAAAAAGACCAGTGCTAAAGAAACAAAGGTAGGTCCCTGTTAAGGCATCTATTAGTAATGTTATAGCATTTAAAAAAAAAAAAATCTTCTTCTCTATTCTTTCGTGTTTTTATTGGTGGACAAATGCACGTTTTCTAAATATCTGTAAATATCTGAAATCTACACCGATGAAGCGGATCAAAATCAGACTTCTCTGCACAGCCTTGTTAGAGAAACAATTCAATGTTGTTCAACCGCCTCCAAAAATCATTACATGCTTTGTTATTTAATATATGTGCTGGCCTTAATACAAGATGCTGTTGTTTTTACTTGGAGGTGACATTTAAAGAAAATGGGTCGGGTTGTTACTGCAGGAAAAAGAGCTGCAGCTGGAATTATTCAGCCCTGAAGTGTTTGCTTGTGTCCATTTTGAAGTCTGGTTTTATTTTTTACCTTGTTAGCAAGTATGTGTAATGTTTTTTAGCATGCTAGATATGAGTTAAATAAACAGTCAACGCCACATCGAGGATTTCCAACCTGAAACTGTTTTTGAGACCGAATCTGTGCAGTTTACTGATGAAAGTCTGAAAAATAAACCAGAGAATCTAGTTCTGTCAACCTGCAGGGTGAAACTTCCTCTTCAGTTTCCAGTTCCAATATCTTTGGCTGGACTAATATTACACAATGAGTCAGGGTAGTTTTACAGTATTTGAGCAGACTTGGATGTAACTTGTGCAGATCTATGAAGCCCTGCAGCTGCAGCTCACAGTTCACCTGCAAGTCATTTGTAAAGGCAAGAAGAGGTCCTTTTCATGGAAAGAACATTTTAAATATGTAACCTTGATGCACAGAGCTGAGCTTTTAGATGTTAAAATAACAACCAGAAAGGAACTTCAATACATGTTCTTGTTTTTACTTGCAGAAAAAGAGCTGCAGATGAAGTTATTCAGCCCGAAAGTGTTTGCTTGGGTCCATTTTGAAGACCTGCTCTGGTGAAAATCAAAGTTTTTAAACCTTGATAGCATGTACATGTGGTGTTTTCTATATGCTACAGTCATGAGTGAAATAAACAGTCTTCAGAAACAGTTTCAAATTGGAAGTCTTCATCAGTCCACTGCACAGATTCACAGTTTACAGGCTTCCTGGGTTTTATAACAAACCTGAGAATCCAATTCTGTTAACCTGCAGGGTGGAACTTTCTGTATCAGGATTCTTCTTCAGTTTCAGTTCCAGCATCTTTGGCTGAATCACTCCAATATTAAATCATGTGTCATTGTGCAGCGTCGACTGGTTTTTGCAGTATTTGAGCAGATCTGTAGGTGAACTGAGAGCTTCAGCTGCAGGGCTTCATAGATCTGCACATTTTCCAGTAAACAACAGTGCAGAGTTACATCAAAGTCTTGCTTAAAGGTAAGAAGAGATTATTTTCATCTAAAAAAAACACTAAATATTTAAGTTTGATGCACTGAGATGAGTTTCTTGATGTTAAATCAATGACCAGAGAGGAACTTTAATACATTTGTCTGCAACAACACCAAATGTTCTTAGTTTAACTTGAGGAAAAAGAGCGGCAGCCAGAATTAGGCCTCGTTTTAATGTGAACTTTTTGCTGCTTTTCTTTTCATATTCCTACTTTTTACTTCCTCTGTTTGTTTATTGAATCAGGGGAACAGCGTAAAACCCAACAGTATAAAATAATTTCAAGCATTGTTGAGCTTGATGCAATATTTAACAACACCTTTAACAGGATTATTTAAAAAAACACAGCAGGAGCTTGGAATATTTTATTGGGACAAACATTTGTTTGTACAGCAAAACAACAACAACAAAAAGAGCTCAGTGCTCTCAGAGATCCAGAATGGTATATATCTGGCTGGGGTGAGGTTGGTTTGGTCTTGCAGGAGTCGTTTGCTGAAAAATGAGGCGACATCAAATGAAACCAGATTACATCTTCAGCCAGTTTCACTTCCTGAACCTTGATGTGAAAATCAGTGGAGTTCTGGATGAGTTTCTAACCAGCGGTGCTAAGATCGTAGCTAGGTGTCTTGCAGTGTTGTAGGTGACAGATGATGCTCCTTCCTTGTGTATTTTTGGAAGACCATCCATGCACACTGTGTCTTCTCCTGGATAAAGTTACCAGTAAGATGGACAGTCAATGGCTTTTTCTTTCTCCAACTGTTGTGGGCAGTCGATGACCTTTTCTTTGTGGCTGTTTCTGGATCTAAAGGTCTCATACTGTCACTGAGTAATGTAATTTAATGTTGGCTGTGTTGAGTACCACGGTGCATCTACCTTTGTCGGCCTGCAGAATGGTGATATTCTTATCTTTGCCCTCCCTTCCTGGTTGTGAGGTTGGAAGGAGAGATTTTGGCATCTACAAGGCCGGCTGATATCTTCACCCTGAGCTGTTGGATTGTTATTTGTAATGGCTGTTTCTGGGGCTGTGATAAGGTCCACTACTGGTCCCTGCTGTGGAGATATGGTAAAGTTCAGTCCTTTGGCTGAGACATCCTTCTCTGCTTGGGTTTTTTTTCTATCAGATGGGTTTTTTACCCTTCTGTCAGGGGTATCTAACGGTGTGGAGTCCTCTTAATTTTCTCTGGCTGATTTAGTTATTATCCTGGCGTTATTTGTCTTAGCCTGTAGTACTAGAACTTCTGTCTTTGTCGTTTCTTGCCCTTTTCATGTTGTAAACTTCTCTGTAAACTTTTTTCTCCATGACTTTCTTGAACTGGAGTTAGGATACACAACTCAGTCAGTTAGAACTGAAGGGTATTTGCATTGTTTTATGACTAGTTTGTGTCATTTTGTGTATGTTTTTGTGTCCTGTTTGTGCTGATTTGTGTCCTATTTGTGTTGTTTTGTGTCTGATTTTTGACATTTTCTGTCTGCTTTTTGTTGTTTTGTGTCTAGTTTGTGTCATTTTGTGTTGTTTTGGATTCCATTTTGTGTCTACTCTGTTGTTTTGTGTCTAGTTTGTGTCATTTTGTGTTGTTTTGGATTCCGTTTTGTGTCTACTCTGTTGTTTTGTGTCTTGTTTGCATTGTTTTGTGTCCCATTCTTGTCATTTCGTGTCTAGTTTGTGTCAGTTTTCTTAATTCAGTTCACACCACCAGTTTTTGCTGCAGAGTGCTGTTAATACGGTGGCCCAGAAGGGTCAACGCAACTGCAAAAGCCACAAAGCAAATGCAAAGGCCACAACGGAAGTGCGCAGCGGTCGGAAGAACAGGCTTTGTTTCCAGGGGACAATATTTTCTGACAGACTGTTTTGATTACAGCAGAGTTTAATCAGATGTAAGTAACACGCTGCTGCTCTATGACTGAATCAAAATAGTCCGACCACTGTGCACTTACGTTGTGGGTTCACTTCTGTTGTGGCTTTTGCTGTTGCGTTGTAGATTTTGCAGTTACCCCTCTGTGCAACCATATGTTAATAGCCATTCTTGTTTTGGACTCCCCAAAAACATCAGAACTATGTTTTGGGATAACAGTCCACTGCTCTTAGAACTTGGTTGTATTTTTACGGTAATTTTTTACAGTGTATTTATGCCTTATTTGCTATAAATGTTGCTGACTATTCTTATGGTTATTGCAGTTTATAGACAGTTTTATTTTTAAATTAATACTTTATTTCAACACAACAAGTCGAAACTAGTCTGTCTGTTTTGTAAACAGTTGAGTGAACTCATTCTATTGGCTGAAGCTTTTATGAAGAAAATTATTTTCAAGAGTGTAAAATTGGAGTAAATGACTTGCAGCTCTCCTCTCGGGGGATTTGCAGATAAAACATTGTCATCATCTGCATCAAACTGACTGAAGGGCCTGCAGAGACTTCTTGTCAACAGATTAGGAATCACTCGAAGTGAATTGTCCTCATCATTAATATGTGCATAACATGAGCGAGCCGGCGCGCTGATGAACAATGAGGCTGTTTCATCTTCAGCTGAGTGTGACTGTGATGAATATTCAAAGGAGGGAAACTCGGCTTTAAACGGTACACACTGAGCCTCTTAGCTAAATCAGCACTCACTCCTTTATTAACATACTGGAATGTGTAATTATGCCCCGTCGCATGTTAGCTTTGCACAACACTACTACAAAAGACACGACAAAAGGAAGAGGACTGATGTTATGTGTGATTACAAAGGCACGAGCATATTTCCATTTATATAAGCAGCAGCCTGTGTTCACTGTAAATACACTGTAAAAAAAACATCAAATTATCCAGTCATTTAGTTAACTGGTGACTGCAAGTTTGCATTTATAGCTCCAGAGAAAAGAAGTCGCCTGGAAAGAAAATCTCAGACCTGGAAACTGTACTTAAACTGTCACTTATAGCAGATATTTTTAACCTCTGTAGCTCATGAATCCCTTAAACCGTCACAGATTGTTGTGTTTTTGAGCTGTGACCAAACACTGACTTCCTTTCACCACATCCCAGCAGTCTGACTGCACAAATGTAGGATTCAGTTTTTCAACGTGTGTCAATTTTTCTTGCTCATGCCTCACTGTGGGAACACATGTCTTTGAAAACAGGCACCAACAAAAACTACAAAAAGCTTTAGTGCTCCAGTGTTTAAAAGTGTGTTCGTGGTTGACTTAAATCATAGTTGGGTTAGTTTCACCGGCTAGTTAACTCCTAACACCGCCTGAAGCATCACCGCCATTGCTATGGTTACCTTTAGCCAGGCACCGATTCAGAGAAGTTTGATTTTAATGTCAACCAGTTTTGTTCTTTACTGCCTGAATTTGCACATTAAGTTTTAAAGGATGCGTCACTCTACTGTGCTGCTAGACTACTTTAAAGTGAAGCAAACACTATTTTGTAAAGTTTAAAGCAAAACTATCAAAGTATCCAGGCCTTTAGTTAACTGGTGACAGCATCAAGTTTACAATTTTAGCTCCAGAGACCAAAACTGGCCACAGAGGATCTGAACATTCTCAGACTAAATTTATTTCATATCAACTCAATTTTCAGTCCAATTCAATTTTATGTCTATAGTGCAAATTTACAACTTATGTCATCTCACAGCGCTTTACATAGTAAAGTACAGACCTTATGAATTATACACCAAACCGAAAACAGAAACCCAACTATCCACAGTTGGTTTTTGGATTCCTTGTGAGCCTGCACCAGAAACCTGAACTTTTAGCTGATGTTTTCAACCTTTGTAGCTCATTGATCCTTCAAACCATCACAGATTGTTGTGTTTTTGAGCTGAGACCAAACATTGATTTTTCCTTTCAGTAGATCTTAACAGTCTTAAAAATTGAAACTACATTAGAACAGTAAAAGTGTGTAATTTTTTCTGGCTCAAAGTTGTCTTTGCTAATACGTCATTTTTAAACATTTTGCATGTGAATTATGTTAGTGTCATGATCGTAACAGTTAGATGTGCTAAGATATGTAAATATGTCACATAATATGCTGTTTCACATGAGCCTTAAAGTGGATATTTACAGTTCTAATCCAATACAGGTACATTCATGTATGTTCATGCTCATGAACAGAACAGAGATGAGAAATCTGGTACATAGTACTAAATAAATAAGCTAAATATGACCAATCTTTTCCCACCTTTAAATGTAAAATGTGAATTCAAGTGTAATGTTATGCACAATAGATTTAGATTTTAAAAACCACACAAACAAAAATCAACCAAATCTGCAAAAATTCCTCTCTGACCTCCTCAGAACCATCTGGTTCTTCATCTCCAGTAACTTTATTACTGGTCAGAGTCTTACCTTCATTACCTCCACCAAGGAGGTTATGTTTTTGCCGGCGTTTGTTTGTTTGTGTTCAAAATAACTCGAAACGTTATGGACAGATTTGGATAAATTTTCAGGAAATGTGTGAAATGGGACAAGGAAGAAATGATGACATTTTGGGAGTGATCGGGATCATCATCTGGATCCAGGATTTATTTAGTTTTTTTAATTTAACGATACTTTGTCATTGGGAGATTGTGTTAGGGTTAGGGAGGTCTGTGCTCTCTGAGTGCTTTTCTACTTTAATTTTTATCTACCCAAAGTTGAAGCACTGTGCTATTGGAAAGCGTTTTGACACCGGGGCCTGACACTGGAGTTGGCAGGTCTGCCTCCTACAACCACGGCAGCGTTGTAGAGCCTCGGCAATGCTCGTTCAAACTACATTTGAACAGTAAAAGTGTGTCAATTTTTCTTGCTCGAACTTCACGTTGTGAGTGAATGTCTTCCAACACAGTCACCGACAAAAACTGTAAAGAGCTTCAGTGCTCCTGTGTCTGGTTTAAATCACAGTTAGGTTAGTTTGACCAGCCAGTTAACTCCGAACAGAGCCTGAAACACCAGTGCTGTTGCTATGGTTTCCTTTAGCTAAGCACTGATTCAGAGAAAGTTGATGCTTGATGGTTACAAAGGAGTTGGTTAAATCTGCTTCTGAGGTTCCCAGACTCTGTTTCTGTGGCCTCACTGTTGATGGAGTTTTTGGGGGCTTTTAGGATTTTGATACCTTTGTTTGGTGGAGAATGCGGTCGGATGATACATTCTCATAACTGTCACTACATTTTACTGGACGATTTACAGTGCTGTTTTCGTCTTATCACACTGATGAAATTGTGTCCTCGTCTGTAGTTTCCGGACGCTCCTTACCTCCTTTATCCAACAGGGTGCTCCACTGACATCAAACTGCTCAATAGGATGTAAGCAATACTTCTCATGCTTGTTGTTTTTAGTCTTCTTCTTCTTCTCCTGTGGATGTTGATTTGTTGTCACACAGAGAAAAATTGCTTCAAATTTATAAGAAAACAATTCAAAAAGGACTCTTTTAAAAACAGAAAAATTAAACGTATGAGAGAAAGAACCCCACAAACCAATATTTACATGTACATTTTGTGCACAGCAAGACTGCTAAAACCATGCTGATGTATTCATTCAGCCTGTATTTAACAAACAAAGTGAAATTATATGACTCTGACATCCAACAGATGAAATAAGAAACTCAATACGTTCATTGTATTAATAAGTAAGCAGTTCTAGTTATACATTAAAAAAAAATCCCCCTCAGGCTTTTATATTTGTGTTGTTTGAGTTTTTATGCCATTGCACTCAGAATGAGAGACTGTACCTAATTTAAAGTGTCAGTTTGTACTCAAAGTGAGAAATCAGTCATTAAGTAAAGCTGTTTTTGAATAAAATAACTTTGGTGAAGAATGCGGTCGGATGATACATTCTCATAACTGTCACTACATTTTACCATACAATTTATAATGCTGTTTTCTTCTTACCACACTGATAAATGTCATGTTTTCATGTGTCTTGTGTCCTCGTCTGTAGTTTCTGGACGCTCCTTACCTCCTTTATCCAACAGGGTGCTCCACTGATATCAGACTGCTCAAGAGGACGTAAGCAATACTTCTCATGCTTGTTGTTTTTTAGTCTTTTTCTTCTTCTCCTGTGGATGTTGGTTTGTTGTCACACAGAGAGAACAAACCTTTGTCTTCCTTGAGGCTCTTGAAGAACAAATAGATGTGGACATGAAGTTTTCAAGGATGCCTCACTCTGCTGCGCTGCCTTGAAAGGAACGCTATGTTGTAAAGGGTTAATAATGGTGAACTTTATGTGTATAGAAGCATTCATACACTAGAAGCAGTTCAAAGTGCTTCACGACATGTACAGAGTGCTTTCACATGAAAAGAGAATGAAGTCAAGACCTTATGTACCTTAAGTATTCTACATATTATAGTTCCTGCTTGAGTCGGGTTCAGCCGGAGGTTTCCTCTTGTTCAGTTTTTGTTCAGAGATACCTGCAGACAGGTACAGGGAGAGAGAACAGAGGGAAAGACACAAACTTTCATCATCTACAATAACTTTAGTATATTTAATGAAGCCATGCAAAACTTTACCTTCATACTCTGAATATTTTCAGACATTTGAACTGCGGCTTTTGACTTTGCAGCTTCTGAACTTTTGACCTTTGGTTCAAAATTCGTAACAGCTGCTTTATAACGGTTGTCTGCATTTGATGTCTGCTGCTCCAACTTTGAACTTCTGCTTTTTATTATTATCTTTTTCATTGTGGAGCACTTTGTGATCTCTGCTCTCAATATGAATGAAACCTACGTAGGAAGGTTAAATAATAGCGTATTTTAAAGCACATTTTGAAGATGTGCACCAGAAAAAGTTAGTTGAAACAGCAAAATCTGTAGAAAAACGTACATAATCTGACTAAAAAAAAATTTTATGTTGGCTTGAGGTTATCTGACTTTTTCTTAAGTGTGCTTCATGATAAATAGACAATTTTCTAAAACAGCGAACATTGAACTTTTGTGACTGCCAGGCTTTTTCTTTGGTTGTCTTTGTCCTTGGACAGAATAAAACATCATGATACCAGCTGACAATAAGGAATGACTACAACTCGGCCAACTGTAAGCAGCTCTTCAAGTAGAACAATCCAATACACGTCCTTCACCCTGATATAGTTGATCGAAAAAGATTTTGTGTTCCAACTAGGGATGCATATTGTTAGGATTTTATCGATACTGATACCAATACGATACTCCTCGTCGATACCGATATTTATCGATACTCCTATCGATATTACTATGTGTAATATGGTGTAAATAAAGATGTGAAAAGATGTTAAAAGATTCATTTTTTGGAACCATTTTTATTACCACAAAAGGGGAAAATACCAGCAACATCATATAACATCTCTCAGCAGGGAAGTCTTTTCTCAACACCTACCTTCTAGTCTTACCAGCCAAACTAGTACCTTGTACTAGTTCGGCAGTACAAGGTAGTGTCGAACAAACTAGCAGCACACCATGCATATATACAGTGATGCTGATAAAAGTGCCTTAAAAGGAGCTGTTCATGTAGTGCTTCAACAGAAGCTGAACAGAAGCTAAATGCTATGGTAAATGGAGATTCCTGCATTACCGGACTTGTAGAGGCTACTGCTCGGTTCACATTCCCTTCAGGATAAATGTTATTTACAATTAGAAACATAACAGTAACTTATATCCGCGGACTTAATAACTACAAACTTAACAAGTCTACTCACCATGACTTGCCGTTGTCGAAGCAGTGTCAGAGATTAAGGTGGGATGTTGCCCAGAGGAGGACGCAGCGTTTGCGTTAGCCACTTGGCTTAATAAGCAGTCCCTCCAGGAATTCGCGATGTTGCGATCGCAACAATTACGCAAATTCAACCAATCTTCGCAAATTCTGCGCGACCTTGCAATTTTGTCCAATCACCGCGACTTTAGTCATAGACATAGTCGCAAACCTGTATTTGACTATGTATTTGACCCTGAATTGCATTAGACACGCCTGCAGGGTGAGGGTCAGATTGTCACCAAACTGTTGCAAAATGAAGTAAAGTTGAACGCTGAGCTCCCGCCCCGAACTGCACACTGCAGTCAGAGGCTTCTCATCATAGCAGTCCCCAGCGCAAACGTAATGCACGTACGTCACCAAATTCACTTCCTTGTATATAGTTTGAAGATGCAGACATGTGCCATAGTAACCAAAGCGGAAGTAAACTGTTTTGCACCCCGTGGAATATTGAGGTGGAACACAAACCAAAACCATTCACGTAAACATATCAGGAGAATGGGTGAAACCAGCGGACCACAGAGCAGACAAACCACCATGATGAAGCTGTTGCATCCAGATCTGTGGCAGCACTGAAACAATGAAAGTCAGTTAGATTAATTAACTGACATGATAAGCTGTGAGCGTGTGTGTGTGAACACGTGTGTGTCAGGATGTGAAATAAACTTAATATTAATTCATATTTTTAATGAATTATACAAAATAAAGAAAAAATGCAAATTCTTAAGCATTTTTTTTTACCGTCTCCCGCAATTTCATCGACACAAATACGCTTAAAACATCGCAACTTTCATCGCAACTTTTTAGAAAAGCTGCCGCGAATTCAGGCATTTTAGGCCGCAACAATCTTGAAAAATGCCCGCAAAATCCTGGAGGGACTGAATAAGCAGTCAAACAGGCCGCTCTCCTTCAGCTTTAGTCCATAATTACCTTGCAAGTGTCACTCTCAGTCCTGACATGATGACTAAAGGCAAGCAGGCGCTATGTCATCCCCTGCTGTTGAAAGCAGCTGTGTCATAATTACGCGATGATTAGCTGGGTTAAAAAAATACCGATAACAGTGTCATTTATTCAGAATCTCCTCCTGTACCGACCCAATTAGAAACCAGGACTAAAAAATACTGGCTCTCGGTTTGCATCCCTAGTCCCAACACAGTCAAATGTAGTTTGTCAAAACTACCAGGATGTTCTATTACATCCTGTCAGATTTTGCCATTTGCAGCCAGCATGTTTTTTTGGGCCATTCTGACCCACAATCCTCTGCACAATTACGTACCTCATTTCACAAACAGACTACCATTTCCAAAGTTCAAGGCACAGTATTATGACTAAATAGTGTGTCCTGATTGCTAGCACACTGAATGTACTTTTTAAGGACAGCTACAGGTTTAAAGAAAGTATGTGATTTGAAATGAAAAATGAAATGAATTTGAAAAGTTTTTTCTTCTTCGATTTTTTTTTTTTAGCATTTGGCAAACTACTGGTTTTGTTGCTGCTTCTTCTCCTTTTTATTACAGCCATGCAGCCGAGTTGATTCACAATGAAGCAGGTAATGAAAGCAACAAATTCACCATTTCTTTTATTTAAAATAGTGACATTTACAAAGATAAAAATTGCTTCAAATTTATAAGAAAACAATTCAAAAAGGACTCCTTTAAAAACAGAAAAATTAAACGTATGAGAAAAAGAACCCCACAAACCAATATTTACATGTACATTTTGTAGACAGCAAGACTGCTAAAACAATGCTGATGTATTCATTCAGCCTGTATTTAACAAACAAAGTGAAATTATATGACTCTGACATCCAACAGATGAAATAAGAAACTCAATACGTTCATTGTATTAATAAGTAAGAAGTTCTAGTTATACATTTAAAAAAAAATCCCCCTCAGGCTTTTATATTTGTGTTGTTTGAGTTTTTATGCCATTGCACTCAGAAGGAGAGACTGTACCTCATTTAAAGTGTCAGTTTGTACTCAAAGTGAGAAATCAGTCATTAAGTAAAGCTGTTTTTGAATAAAATACCTTTGACAGTGTGTTTTTTGGTGAAAATAATGATTTTGCACAGCTTAAACGTCTTTACGTCAACCAATGCTGCTCTGGATAAACTCTTTAGTTCCACCTCCTGCAGGCTGCCTGCAGCAACTCCACACAAACCACAACATCAAAGCAAACACTAATCAGAAAAATGACAGCGTTTAATGGTTAAATATTTTAAAAACCAATATTTTGTACAGTGTGCAGGGACTCCGGCTGCTGCTGAAGATCTGTGGACTGAAGAGATTATCTGGATTTATCAGCTTTGGCCATTTTGCCAGAGATTTTCCTTTTTTTTCTCCGTCAGTTAGATGGAAAACAAACCTGCATGAATAAAATCAAACAGCCCCCTTTGACAAATGGAAGATGACTGGATGAGATTTACCTTCCTGATAGCAGCAGTAAAGAGGATTTTGTTGGAGTGGAGTCCACACGGCACTCACATGTGTTCGCTGTCATCAGAAACACAGGAAAGTGGAGATCTCCAAACAAACATCATGAAGCAGGAAGATAAGATGGAAGCGCTGCGAGGAGAGAGAGCAGAGCAGAGGATTAAACAGATTAAACACTGAAGTCAAACTGTCAGAGCTGCATGACGTCTGCACACACAGACCTGCAGTCCAACTTCACACGAGTCACACAAAGCAGAGCAGCATTCACACAAAACAGAGAATTTAGAAAAGGAAGATATTCTGCAATAAACGTGCAAATAGGAAAGACAAATATTGATATAAATGTTAAAAAATACAATTATTGAAATCCACTTGTACCTAAAATTAGAAGTTATCTTTACTAATACGCCATTTTTAAACATTTTGCATTTGAATTATGTCAGATGTGCTAAGATATGTTAATATGTCACATAATATGCTGTTTCACATGAGCCTTAAAGTGGATATTTGCAGTTCTAATCCGATACAGGTACATTCATGTATGTTCACGCTCATAAACAGAACAGAGATGAGAAATCTGGTACATAGTGCTAAATAAATAAGCTAAATATGACCAATCCTTTCCCACCTTTAATTATAAAATGTGAATTCAAGTGTAATGTGATGCGCAATAGATTCAGATTTAAAAAACACAAACAAAAATCAACCAAATCTGCACAAACTCCCCCTGACCTCCTCAGAACCTTCTGGTTCTTCATCTCCAGTAACTTTATCACTGATCAGAGTTTTATCTTCATACTAGGAATGTTTCCTTGAAGTCCATAGAGGTGGGTCGACATATACCACTTCTAATGAGCCTCAGAACTTCATCAGTGCAGCAGATAGACACATGACATTTAGGATAAAGAACACCTTTGAGTTCTGCTAAAAACTGAACCCAGATCAGTTTTACATCCATCCATTTTACAGTCTACATCTGGGCTCTGTTCCAAAATGAGACAAATAAGACCCAAAACAACAGAAAGGAGACAAAATTTTGTGAAAGTGACATGAAACAACATGAACAAGACACAAAACGACAAAGGTGTGACACAAAATGACAAAAATGATACACAAAGTGTTGAAAAAGCACAACACGAAAAGACAAAACGACAAACGCGAGACAAAAATGGCAAAAGTGCGACAAAAATGACAGCAACAAGACACAAATCAACAAAATGAGACACAAAATGATAAAAAATGAGACAATTAACATGAAATAAGGAGAAAAAATTGACAAAATAAGACAAACAAGTTACAAAACGACAAAAACAGAGACAAGTTAAACAAACGGGACAAAAAAGCATGAAAATGAGCCACAACATGACAAAAACTGAACCCAGATCAGTTTTACATCCGTCCAGGAGTCACAGTCTAAACACTACATCTGTTCTCTGTTCATTTCCTCTATAACCAGCTGTGAGCATCAGTATTATGGGATGTCTCATAGTGTGAACAGTCAAGCTGCAGCAGTTTAATGTCAATGACAGAGTCCTAGAAACAATCACCCTGGATGTGTTTCTGTTTTCTGATCATTCACCAGAGGAAACTTTAAAAAGTGCATTCTGGGTAAACTTTAAGGCTCATATCAGCATGTTGATAGGTGGTTGGTCAGAAGACACCAGGATCATCTATAGACAGGATTCCTTCTGGGACAAAATACTTTCTAATCCAGTCCTATTTAAACATTTAACCAAGTTAACACTCCCATGTGAAAAAGCTAAATATTGTACAACTACAAGGGTCTGTTCATCCTTTTGTATTAAAGACCTTAAGGCCCACATCTGTGAAGGAAAGAGGAAACACAAACCAGGTTGTTCTTAGTTTGATAAAGTTATGTATTGCTTCATAAATCAGGAAACAATGGAGGCAAAGTTAAAGAAAGCAAAATGCAACACAAGACCAGTAGGTGTTAAATCAATGAATCAAAAGAGGACTGACAGCTGAATGTTTTTCTTTTGGTTTTCTTTGCAGTTTATCCAGCAGAAAGGACCCAAACTGGAATACAAAAGCAGACCTGAACCTAGCAGAGAAACTCCTGTGGTAGGAAAACTGACCCAGGCTGCAGGCAAACAGTCAAACAGGTGTCTTGTACCACAAATCGCAGAGCTCAGTAGTAAGTGGAGAACAGTGGAGTTTACAGAACACAGACAACGAGTAGAAAAACAACCCGAGGCCGTTACAGAATTACACAGTTTACACAAGGACGACGAGACGAACACAGAGCTGCTGGTAAATCACACATCAGCAGCCGTGACTGACTTCAAACAAAGAAACTGAGGTGAGGATTCAGGTCAACAAAGAGGCCGGGAAACCTACAAACTGGTACCAGAGTCCACTTTAATCAGCAGCACAGCGACACACATCAGGCCAGATGTGGGAGAAGACAAACAGTCACTGATAGACTGACTGCAGCTTCTGAATTCTCCTTACAAAGTAGAATGTTATCAAATTCCACACTAGTCCACCAACGAAACTAGTGACCGCTTTCAGGTGACAATAGATTCATCAATTAATCTCAAAACACTACTTTATACTGTATACAGTGCAGGCTTTTTTAATTTATTTATCCTTTATTTAACGAAGTAAGTCAGTTGAGAACCAATTCCCATTTACAACTATGACCTGGCCAAGAGGCAGCACAAAGCAGAGAAAGAAACAAACAAGATACATTCACAAAAATCAATACAAAAACAAAAGCATAACAACAACAATAAGAGTCGTAAAGATAAAATAGGCTAAAAGCAGGTGCAACAGTCAGCAACTGATGCCTTCACCAGACCTTTAAAAGATGAGGGTGGAATGAAGGAGTCTTAGTGTTTGTTGCAAATGGTTCCAGTCATGAGCTGCAGAAAACTGAAATGAACAACAGCCAAGGACGCTGCGGACTTTGGGGATGAGGAGGTTGATGAGGTTGCTGGAGTGAAGGGAATGGTTGATGTTACGGGGGATACGGGGGATGAGTAGTGAGCAAAGATATGACAGAGTTTTACCTATAAGGGTTTTATATATGGACAGAAACCAGTGTGTTTGTCTGCAGGAGTGAAGAGAGGGCCAGTTAACTAGGGAGTACAGACTGCAGTGGTGAGCAGTAAAGGGGGTCGCGGTGGCAAACGGATGGCAGTGTGGTCGATAGTGTTCAGTTTATGGAGGAGGGATTTGGAAGCAGCTCTGTACAGTGTGTCACCATAGTCAATAATCAGAGGGACTGTCACTGTGACCAAGAGGTGTTTTGCGGAGAATGTAAATGATGACTTATTGCGATAAAGAAAACCAATTCTAATTTTAACTTTGGAAAGCAGAGTGTTGATATGAGTTTCAAATGAGAGTGAGGGGTCAAGCCAGACACCTAAGTATTTGTAGCTGTTGACAAATTCAATTACAGAGCCATCCAAGGAGAAGATGTTGTTAGGGGACTAGATCTGTGGGAGATTTCTATTGAATATCATGCATTTTACAGTTTTAGTTTTATTTTATTTTATTTTACACAGTGCAATTATATTTTTTATTTTATTTTACAAAGTGTTTTTTTAAATTTTATACAGTGCCTTTTTATTTTATTTTCATTTTATTTTACACAGTGTAATTAGTTTTTTGTTTTATTTTACTAAGTGCTTTTTTAAAAAATCTACAGTGACTTTTTAATTTTATTTTTATTTTATTTTACACCGCAATTATATTTTTATTTTATTTTACAATGTGCTTTTTTTCCCAAAAAATCGCACTGTGGCTATTTTTAAATTTTATTTTATTTCACACAGTGCAATTTTATTTATTTAATTTATGTATTTATTTTTCATACAGGCTGTGCGGCCTGGTGGTTAGCAGCATCGCCTCACAGCCAGAAGATCCCCGGTTCACGTCCCGGTTAGGACGAGTTTGCATGTTCTCCCTGTGCATGCGTGGGTTTTCACCGGGTCCTCCAGCTTCCTCCCACAGTCCAAAAACATGCTGAAGTCAATTGATGATTCTAAATTGTCCGTAGGTGTGAATGAGAGTGTGCTTGGTTGTCTGTCTCTATGTGTAGCCCTGTGATAGACTGGCGACCTGTCTGACTTCGCCCAAGTCGGCTGGGATAGGCTTCAGCCCCCCCACGACCCTGCAGAGGATTAAGCGGTGTATAGATAATGGATGGATGGATGATGCTTCCAGTGCAGGTGAGATTATGTAGGAATTCTGCATAAACATTTATTCATCAGTCGGCATTTTCACATTTAGGAGTTTTAAACGAGGTCAAATGTGAAAGTCATCTTTATAGACAGCTTTCACATGTGAAGAATCACCATGACAAACATCCCTTCTTGGGTGTTATTGTTTAAAATGTGGGAAAACTTCAGAAAGGTGTCATTGCTGGGGGTCTGTATTGTATTTTTTGCATCATTTAACCTCTTAAATTAAACCAAGAAACAGCCACATTTGCTTGTGTAGATGAGTTATTCTGAGGGTGCTACAGTTCATTATTAGGTGGATCAGTACAACATTATTGAAAGAATGAACATGAAATATTTGAAATGATATTCAGAACAACAGCAGGACTATTCTTGGTTTCATCAGTTGAGCATAAACTTCAGTGGACTTTATGTTTGTCTTAAGTTTTTCACTAACTGTTGGCATTTACTAGCAATTTGCATTTATCAATCCACTAAGTTTTCCACCTCAGGCAAACATTAAATCTTTGAAAAATTCATCGAAAAAGCATCAAGTTGTTTCCACTTAAGTTAATGTACAAACTGAAACTGCACAAAAACATTAATGGAAATACACAGACGTGGTTTCCTGAGGTCAATATGCTGAAAAACATTCTTTTAATGTATAAAATGAATGTAAAACATGAATCATATGCGGAACAACTACTGCTGCTGTGAAACCTGGAATAAATATAATAAGAACCACTTTAACAAGATGCTGCTCACAGATAAACACCAGACGCTCTTTATGGAGTCCAGGTTTGGACTATCTGATCCAGACTTCTCCCTGTGGAGGTTCTTCTGGACACGTCCAACTGGGATGTGACTCCTCACAGACCCAGAACTCACTGGTGGGATTATCCATCTGGACTGGGAACATCTTAGGATCCCCAGAGGATGTTGGAGAGAAGGGCGTCTGCTGACACGACTCCAGTATGGTGGGTTTGTAGAAAGGCTTTACCAGATGGAGGAGCTGTGTTACCAGCGTTTTACAAACTAAACCCGATATACTGTTGAATATCCTTCTGTTTCGTCATTATTTGATGGATCCATCCAACCGTCGACCACTTTGGAGACAAAAAACGTACAAATTCACCATGAACTCTGGCCCAGACATCCATGTTCTCCACAGGACTGGAAACTACCACTTTGTTTTGTACATTTAGAATCCTGAGCAGTAGTTGAACCTGGGAATTATTAAAGCACAAAGACATCCAAAAGGTCTAAGTCACTGTATTACCTCCTCATCTACTCTACTTCCACTGGTAGTTAATGCAACGTGGATATTTCATCACTTTGACTGTCATATTCCTTCTTGCTGCTCGATCCACCAATCTGGAATTTGCATTAAATCATGTTTTCCTTATAAAAGCTGCCCAGAGGAGAACATTGTGTAGTTGTGATCTTAGCATCATATTAAAAGATTATAATTCTATATAACTTGAAATACAGTACATGAGGGGTAATAGAACCACAGCATTAATTCTGTCCAGGACAAGAGAAGATGAACCAAACTTGCTGTTCGTTACCATCATTATGAAGTTCATGTGTAGGTTAGTTAAAGAAGATCTGTTCATTCAAATTTCAGCTTTAAATTCCGACTCCTTTCCCTCAGTGAATATGGGTTATTATTCCTGATGCTCCACTCTTTGTAGCTTCCTTCTTAGGAGACACTGGAGACACTATACCACCAAAAGCTTGAAAATGTTGCACTTTTTTCCATTTTCAAGGTCCAATAATTAAAAAGTTCACCTCTGCTGGATCCATTAGGCCATTTAAATTAGATGGAAACCATTCTGTCTGTGTTCTCGACAGATTTCATGTCTGTGGGAGTTTTATTTCTGGAGATACTGAACCCCAAAAATGGCTGCAGGAGAAAATGCAAAACTTCCCAGGTGTGAAAACATTTGAAATTCTCAAAATTCACTTTCATATTTTACAGAACTTAGTTCTGGCAGAGACATTTCCAAATAAGCAAACTCTGAACAAAATCTGAGACAGTAAAGCAACATCAGTATAGGATTTAATTTGCTGTTTGCTAGAAAAGTAGAAGGAAATTAAGTGTAAATAGAAAAATCCAACTGTATTTTGGATTTGGAAAGTAGAGCAGAGAGAACTTTAACAAACTACAAAATGTTTGTGTACAGATGTTTAGAAGTCAGTGAGACACTTCTCCCTCCTCTAATGTGTTTTTAAAAAGTAGAAAAAGCCTTGAAGGAGAGTTTAACCCACCACATGACTCCTCCCCCTACAGCGAAGAGGTCTGCACTAGTCTGCAGCAGCATGTATCAGCACATATATCTATATATACTGTATGTATGTGTGTGTGTGTGTTCACAGCGAGTCCAGCTGGATGTGTGTTGGTCTGATGTTGTTCTACACACAACATGAAACACTGTGAGGCTGTGGTGTGTATTTTGTGTGAGCAGTGAAGGCTGTTTGTGTCTTCCTTCCTCTTCAGGCCTGCAGGCGCTGCCCAGGGCGCTGCATCCTCAG